>OX421506.1:28121440-28823940 GCA_949126835.1 Anisus vortex
TCACATACGTCGCATCACCTATCTTATCAATGAGGTCATCAATACGAGGAATGGGATACGAGTCAGTCTTTGTCAAATTATTTAATTTCCTAAAGTCTGTACAAAACCGCAATGTGTTGTCGGCTTTTGGTACCAACACACAGGGTGAAGACCATTCGCTATCACATTCTTCCACTATGTCATTTTCTAACATATACTTCACCTCTGCTCTAATATGTTCAAGTCTGATGGGGTTAACTCTATATGGATGCTGTTTAATTGGCCTGGCACCCTCAGTTAATACTACATCGTGTTCTATTAGATGTGTCCTCCTGGGAACATCTGTAAACAGTGACTTATATTCATGTACCAGCTCAATAATCTTCTCCTTATCTTCTACCGGAAGATGTTCTAGCCTTGTATCTAAACCCTTAAGGGCATCTGTATTATTAAGTTTACTTTCTGCAAACTTATATTCTATCCTAGATAAATCCGTCGGGACCCTAGCTAATGAAATCATGGGGACCTCCCGTGGTTTACTCTTTTCCCTGGAAACATAGGGCTTAAGCAAATTAATATGGCATACCCTCTGCTTTTGTCTCCGGTCAGGAGTCTTTATCAAATAATTGACCTCGCCAAGCTTTGACTCTATCTCATAGGGTCCACTAAACTTTGCACTTAAAGGCTGATTTTGCAAAGGTAGAAACACAAGAACTTTGTCACCTGGTGCAAAAGTTCTAGCTGTAGCTTTACGGTCATAGTTCTGTCTCATACGCTCCTGCATCTGTGGAAAATGAATCTTCACATGGTTAAAAGCATGATAAAGCCTATTTTTAAATTTATCTACATATGACAAAAGTCCAATCGGTTCACTGTCCGTTAGCCAAGTTTCATGTAGAAGTTTCAACGGACCTCTGACTGAGTGTCCATACACAAGTTCGAATGGGCTAAACCCCAGGGATTCCTGATAGGCCTCCCTTGCAGCGAACAGTACATAAGGCACACCCTTATCCCAGTCTTTCTCGTTTTCATAACAGTACTTTTTAAGCATCGATTTTAATGTCTGATGAAACCTTTCCAGAGCTCCCTGGCTCTCAGGATGATAGGCACTTGATAGCCTATGGCTTATCCCTAATTGTTCCATGACTTGTTTGAAAATGTTCGAAGTAAAGTTAGTCCCCTGGTCGGACTGTACTGTCTTCGGTAGGCCATAACGTGTGAAGAAATTTGTCAGGGCGTCTACCACCTTCACTGTTGTTATGTTCCGCAACGGAATGGCTTCCGGGAAGCGAGTGGATGAACACATGACTGTGAGCAGGTATTGAAAACCGGCTTTTGTTTTCGGCAACGGGCCCACGCAATCAATGAGTATACGACTGAATGGTTCGTCGAACGCTGGTATCGGCTGGAGTGGAGCGACAGGAATTCGTTGGTTAGGACGTCTTACCATTTGGCATACGTGGCAAGTCTTGCAGTATTGTTCGACATCTCTTCTCAGTCCTGGCCAGTAGAAGTAAGGGAGGATACGGTGGTGCGTTTTTCGGACTCCCATGTGACCAGCGAAAGGAAGATCATGCGCCATACGCAGTATATCTTGACGATAGCACTTAGGTATTACAATCTGGTGAATACTGTCCCACTCGTTTGTACCTGAGTTGAGCGGTTTCGACTTTCTCATCAACACTTCATCTTTTATGTAGAAACATTCCGCCATTGCATCTGCAGTCTTTTCATCAACAGCTTTCATTCTGAGTTGCATTATTACTTCGTCATTCAATTGTTCTTTCACCAATTTCTGCTTTGGTGACAAAATGTTATCGTTCTCGGTTGCATCACCAGTTGTTAGTTCAGCAAAGAACGTAGCACTTAAATCGATGTCAGGTGTTTCTGTTATCACTGTTTCATTCGCATGTGTGTCTTCAGAACAGACAAGCACATCTTTCGTTGCACTACACGGCGTAGCAGGAGTCTTTACCGACTTCTTTTTCTGCATTGCTCTTGTCAGTGCACATGTTGGGCGTTCATTGGCAGGACGTAGGTTTTTGTCCTCCGCCATCTTTGTCTCCAACACTTTAACCATGGGCTCGACAGTGACTCTGCCGCCCATAATGTCATTTCCTAATATCATGGAAACGCCTTTGACGGGTAGTGCGCGCCACACTCCCACTACGATGTTACCTGTAAAAATATCCGACTCGAGTTTTATTCTGTGCAGTGGAGCTTCCACAGCCTCCATACTAGCACCTCTCAGCACAACAGACTCACCGGTACTGGTGGCATCCGTTAACGGCACACTGCCCTCCAGGATCACGCTGACAGCAGAACCCGTGTCACGTAATATCTGTATTTTCTTCTTGCTGAGTACATCGACTTCTGTCGACACTGTCCCCTCGTAGACAAAGGGTCGAAAATCGGATAGGTCGTCCTCTTCCGGGACTTCAGGAACCATCTGTTCCTCACGGCCTTCTGAAAGCATAATAGATTGAGTACAGCTATTCTCTTTTACCTTAGATAGACTGTTCTCAAAAACCATCGACTCCACAACTATGGGCGATGCCGGCCGCATTTCTTTTGAGTTTCTTGACCCTGTGTTGCACACTTCTTCTGTCTGCTTGCTATCTTTCTGCACTCTGGCACAGTGTAGAATAGCACCTTGCTTCTTGGTAAGGATCCAACAATCTTTCTTCATGTGGCCCTCTTTCTTGCAATTGAAACATACCACCTTTGCTTTATTTACATCTGTCTGCTTCCTGAAATGAACTAAGTTACTATTATTATTTACACCACTGTTCTTATTATTGTTTTCACTTGTCTCTTTTGGTTTACTAGCCTCCTTGGACTCTGGTTTGTGCACTTTGGGTTTGTCAGCATAATATGGCTTTATGCTGGCGTGAATTATGGCATAGTTATCTGCCAATCTAGCAGCTTCATGCACATCTTCAACCCCTCGGTCTGAGATGTGAGTTTTAATATCCACTCGAATACAATCATTGAATTCCTCAAACAATATTAGGTTCTTGAGTTTATCAAACTCACTTACATTCTGTGACCTTAGCCACTGTTCTAACATTTTCTCCTTTTGTCTCAAAAAGTCTACATGAGTTTGATCATATGCCTTCTTTCTGTCTCTAAATAGCTTTCTATATTTTTCTGGTGTCAGGGAATAACTTTTTAGCACCCTATCTTTGATTACTTCATAGTCATTTATTTCCTCGGGTGTTAAACTCAACACTACGTCCAATGCTTTTCCTTTGTTGAGAGTTGACCTTAACAATAAAGCCATCTTATCATCAGGGAACTGATAATCTACAGCTATCCTCTCAAAAAGCAAAAAGAAATCTTGAACATCTTCTTCTCTGAATATAGGCAAGTGTTGCTTCATTGCGCTAATATCCATACCATTGCTGTCCCTACGATGGTCAGGTCTGTTCATGCGTGCCATCTCTATCCTTTCTCTGCTTTCAATCCTAATTCTTTCATTTTCCCTTTCAGTTTCTATCCTAATTCTTTCATTTTCCCTTTCAGTTTCTATCCTAATTCTTTCATTTTCTATCCTAATTCTTTCCAATTCCATTCTCTTCATAGCTAATTGGAATTTTAGGTTTTCACTCAACCCTTCATCTTCATCATTGTTTGATGATCTAGATGACATATTTCTTACCTCGTCTCCGTGGGCAATTACCTCGCCCCCACTGGGAGCTACATAACCTGTCCCACTTCAACTACACTACCAGTGTTCATGGCATTCTGCCCGTTCAAACATGTCATAATATCTTTGGTTAAACGATTACGATTAGGTCTTGCCTGTCCTGCCTCAATCCCAAAGGACTCAGCTAATTCTTTTAGTTCAGCAAATGACATGGCATTAAGTTCCTCACTTGATATATTCGAAGCCATAGTATAGCGTTCGAAATATTTGTTATAGTAGAGTAGTATATATTGTATAATAAAATATAAAGTTCCAACTTACGATTTGTCCAGAAATTTGCACAATATAATATTAAACACTTCGTGGAATCTTCACACTTCCCAAGGAATAAAAACGCAAACCAGTTCTCTCCTCTTTTTAAAAAAAATAGTTTCACAGTCCTGAAAACGAAACACAAATATGCCGCTCTCAGTACTACTAATGTCACAAAATATTTATAGGTCAGGAAAAAATATAACTCAAATTTTCCAGACGAGATCAACAAATTTTTTCCAATCCTAGATCAAGAAAAGTAGAACTCAAATCTACCGAACGAGACCACCAAATCTTGTCAATCCTAGGTCAGGAAAAGTAGAACTCAAATATACCGGGCGAGACCACCAAATCTTGTTACGTCCACAATCCCCTTGTGGCCAGAGCTGTGTAGATCTTGCTGATAATTCTCGTTAGTCCTAGGGGAGACTTTAATTATTAGTATTTATGTTTCAGTATTACACGAACTCTTCTTATAGTCCTGGGCACAAATTCAGTATTTGTATTCCAACATTTCCTTTCTTGTAAATTATGGTAGTAGATAAATCTTATAGTAATGTATACAACACAATAGGATAGTAACTTGACAAAGAAGCTTCAGTGTAACTGTTGTTGGTAGTTTATTTCAGGTGGTATGTTCAATATATACAATATATCTATTATGTACAGTTAGAATAAAATAGTGCAAACACAAACGTTCTCAAAAGAACATATTTTGAAACTCTCCGTCTTTCAGACAAAACAAATCATTAAATACTATCCGAGTGGTGCAAGGGATAGACCCATTACCAGTAGGGGTGAAAATCATGGTATCATTACAAAACTCATAACAAAAACGATAGGAACTTCCCCTATTAAATAATGAGTCGTTCCCAGACTCTGAGAATTTGAGATCAACACAGAATCCCAGCATTACCTAGAACCTTTCGTTTTCCTACTAAACGTCCTAATATTGTGTGTAGTAAGAAAAGAGAGAGAGAGGAGAATAAACATTGCGTGTTCCAATTCTTGGAAAAACAATATACATGACAATACACTCAAATAATACTACATACACTCATATACTCCTACATACACACAAATAGTCCTACACACACTAATATAAACCTACAAACACTCATATAATCTTACATACACTCATATACTCCTACATACACACAAATAGTCCGACATACACTCATATACTCCTACATACACTCAAATAATACTACATACACTCATATACTCCTACATACACACAAATAGTCCTACATACACTAATATAAACCTACAAACACTCATATAATCTTACATACACTCATATACTCCTACATACACTCAAATAATACTACATACACTCATATACTCCTACATACACTAATATAGTCCTACAAACACTCATATACTCCTACATACACTCATATAATCCTACAAACACTCATTAACATAAGCCACATTTATTCCATTAAAATGGATTGATCGCTATATACTTTCTTTAATGGTTTACGTTAAATGACTAAGTTAAACTTACTGCGACTATGTTGCTATAGTTGCTCTTTAATGCCTTTGTGAAATGTACTATCTTCCTTGTTTTAAAATGGTCTGGATTCGAAGCATGGATAGTCCCAGTGAGGCTATACCTATCAACATATTCGAACAATCCATCTTTACAAGTGTGTGTCTGTGTATAACCACCAAGAATCAGGATATTACCCATAATTCCTAAATAGATAGAAATATGATATATAAATACTTAGAGAGAAATATTTTTCAAAAAAAGGTAACATCACCTATTTTTATTAAGAAATTGTTTAATACCCTTTAACTAATAAAATTACATTAAAATATATATTTTGAAACGAAATTTTCTTGTAAAACCAATTACACTATTATGTGGTAAATACTAAATAACTGATTCTTGAAGAGATTTTAAACATTTAACTCCTTAAATCTGTGTTCGCTAGTTCAGGTTATAGAGCAATAGCTATTCGCTACTAGATCTACATTTTTCATAAAAAGTTATTTTAAATTAGCCATAGGTCTTTCAATAAGAGAATTGAATCTGTAAATGTATTCTTTGACGTACAGGCATTCTCTCAATGAATGGATCACTAAAAGATGGCGCCGCTAGTAAATTTCCCTTACAGCTAAAGCATATCTCCAGGAAAAAAGAAGATTTGGGCCCCTTATAAATGATATGCTTCCGCAAAATACTGAACATGTCATACACAGGACACAAAACGATTGTCCTAAAAAACCAATCAACAACGTCTTGGCAGCTCATGGCAGCCAAAATACAAGAAATTGAAATGTAATCGGGCACGTTGCCAGATCTGGCAGCCTGCCAATGATCATCTTGAAGGGGTGCAGTTTAAACTCTCGAAAAGAGGCACAAAGAGTAAAGTAGTAATAATACATAAGGCATTAAACTATAATTTAGAAATACAACACAATAACAGCCTGTTGCAAAGCTAAGATAAACATAAATACAAAAACACTTTCCTTAACCCCTAATGCGAGAACAAATGCATATAACTACTCTTTCTTACCGAGTGGCATTCTTGAACAAACAAGGAAAACAAGTAACTTAAAATCATTTAAAAGATTAATAAAGATGCAGGACTAGACTCGGACCTCAGATGAGCGTAGGACGCAATAATCTTCTTTATAGAAGGAGTGTCTGTAATATATACGTCAAGTATTTGTTTCGAACTAATGATACAATTATCTTGGTATGATTATACTTAATATCGAAACACGTTAAATAAGAAAGAAAATGCTAAAATAAGTTACAAGTCCATGCGCTGAGCTATGACTAAAAACTTTTTTTAACCAAATTTCTAAGTGTCTTTTTTAGCATTTTTTTTTTTTTTTTTTTTTTTTTTTGCATTTCATAAAAGTACATGAGAACACTGGGCTTATCTTGGGAAATAATTAAAAATCCTAATTATCTTTATGTTGTTTGTTAGTTGTTTTTTTATTTTTAGAATTTATAAGAAAACGTAACTTGACACTGGAAAAAAATGGAATGTCCGAATTTGAAGAAAAGTGAATAAAAATGTCACGCATACAATTTATAAATCCATCATGTTTTTGGACTCGACTATCTGATTCTTTTTAAAACATTGTGTAAGAAATTGACGTAGACCTATTTGTTTTTCATTATTAAAGTTTTGTGCTGGTTGTAATATTGTTTTCTGACTATTATTACATGATAGTATTAAGTTGTTAAAGAAATGGCAAACGTACCAAAAGTAGTTGAAATCATTCAATCAAAAATAAAATATAGTATTTTACCTGTAATAAACAGGAATATGGTGCAGATGATCAAATAATTTGATCCCATTTTATCAATTGTAGGTAAAGCTGAAAACAAATTTAACAACTTTATAAAACGATATATTACAATGTGTATGTAATGTAAATAATAGAGTTTATAAACATATTTTTTTTTATCGTACACTAGATAAAGTTATAAGGATATATATAATATCAAAATAAAATTATACTCAAAATAGAAATGTTGCTTTTTTTAGCAAAATAAATGATCTTGTAATGTTGTGACAGGGGATGGTGTGCTCAGCAAGGTTCATGTTGTTGCGAGCCCTCTAGTCTCCGGGCAATGGTACTGTCCCTATGGGCACTTTCTACCCGTCAAAACACAATTGGCTTGTACTTTAGAGGCGTGATAGCCGAAGTATTCTTCTGAGCGCTATATTGTTTGCTGACCAATATGCGGATAAGCAGTTTTACACTCAGCACGTACACACACACATACAGGTAGGAAAATAATCCACAGAGACGCGTTGTTTATGAAGGCATAAGAGCAGGGCCGGCTCATCCATATAGGCGAACCAGGCAGCTGGCTAGGGATCAAAATTTTGGGGGTCGCAAAATTTAGGATTTTTTTCCTTTGGGGATTTAAAAATATAAACTATATTAAAGTTTAGTGGTTCTGAGCGCTACTAGCATAGGCAGATAAATTACTAGGTAATGTAAAGCGAAGGGTATTTTACTTAAGGTGTCGTAGAAAATAGGAAAGTATGCCCTAATAGTACTTATTTTGCGCTGTGCGTGGCGGAGTTCAAAAAGGCAACCCCTCACTTCCCCCGGCCGATGGGAGATTTTGTGTTCTTACGTGCCATCTTTGACATTAAAACCTTCAAGTGGCACAAGATGGTCCAGTCGAATTAGTGCTGGAAGATATTTCTGAAGACACTTCTCTATAAGGATCTAGTGGCAGTATTGCGAAGGTAGAAGCAGTTGGGTTACTTAAAAATATCGCAGACTTCAAGTTTATTGTTGCACTTGTCACATGGCACAACATTTTGTTTTAAGTACATATAAATAATAAGATACTGCAAGAAAAGGACTTGAGTCCCAGAGAGCAGATAGTGACCTGTTATCTGGAAAAAAACGAAGATTTTTGGGTTACAGCTAGAAGTGATTTAGACTTCAATCGAGTTCTGATTGATGCTAATGAAGTAGCAGAAGAAGTTGGAATAGAACCAGTTTTTAAGAAAGAGAAGGTCTGAATTTGAAAAAAGAAGAACATGTTTGATTACGAATCAACAGATGAATCTGTAAATATTGAAGGTGACCCGTCAGAAGGTTTCAAGATCCACTTTTATTTTGCTGCTTTAGACACAGCTGCTAATGCGGTAAAAGAAAGATTTTCCCAGTTAAATAAAGTATCTGGTGTCATTGGATTTTTGTACAACATTCCTGACTTTAAAAACAAGACTACATCAGAGGTAAAGTCGATGTGCAAAAACTTGGATAAAGCCCTAACAATCGAAATAGATGAAGGTTTGAATGAATCTGACATTGCTGATGTACGACAGTGTTCTGAACTAAGAGCAATTTCTCATCATCTCCGTGACTCAGTATCAAACCCTGAAGAGGTCCTAAACTACGTTTGCCAACAGAATCTTGAAAATGGATTTCCTAACATTTTTTTAGCCCTTCGTATTTTGCTTATGTTGCCACTTTCCATAGCTAGTGCTGAAAGTTTTTTTCAAACTTAAGCTAATTAAAACCTATCTGCGTAGTACAATGTGTCAGGTGAGACTTGCGAGTCTGGCGACCATTTAAATTAAAAGTTAGCAAGTCGGACTCAAAAGCCCTCATACAAGAATTTGCTAAGCAGAAAGCAAGAAAAGTACCATTAGGGTTTTAGTCTTTATGAGTGTAAAAAAGTAGTCTTTGTGTATTTTTTTTAAGTGTTATAAAAACAGAAAAACTATTTGTAATCTAACTGTTAGTTTCTGTTTGTTATGAACATAACTGTACATAATGCAATTATAAGACCTATAAACCCATATACCTAATGTTTAAACTGTGTGTTACGGTATATAACTTTTCTAATACTAATTTAGATTTCTAATTATTAAATCTATTAGTCGTCAGTCAAAATAAAAGACTAAATGAAAATCCATTGTTACTTTTCATTCAACTGTTTTTACATATCCCAGTCATTAATCAAAGGTTATAAAATAAAATTCTTTGTTGGGCTATAACAATTATTAACAAATACACATTTCCGAAGTTCCATACCCGGCAGATCCCACCGAAGGCACTTTAATGAGGGCAGGACCGTATTTAGGATTGTGGAGGCCCTGTTTCCAAGGGTCCAATTTTAGTAGAGGCCCCCTTGTTGACTCGACCCTGCCAGTGTCAGTTAACAATCGTGATTTCCCATTCACAGTATGAGTATTTGTTCATTGTGCGCTTCTTCATCATCACTATTCTAATTGCCGAAAGAAAAGACTAAAAAAATTATTTTGGAATGTGTAAGGGCTCCTTTTGTGTAGGGACCCTGTTACATAGGAACATGTGGAACATGCCTAAATACGCCACTGAATGAGGGCGCAGAATTTATTTTCGCCTCGGGCGTCAAAAGCCCTAGAGCCAGCCCTGCATAAGAGGTCGTTTATTGAAACTAATGAATTTCTTTTCATTCAAAGTGTCTTGTGTGAATAATCTGCTAACAATCAAGCTTATATAGTAACTATAAGACCGTGCCGATCGGTCAAAGGCGTCTATAGAGAACAAACATATTTAATATATATAAACAAACTCACTGTAATATATAATATATATATATATATATATATATATATATATATATTGATGATTATTGTCTCACTAAGTCACATACATGTATTTATGCATTTACAGCACATTTATTTTTAGTACTGTAAAAAAAAGACAACTCAAGAGCGACAATAGGCCTAACCTTTTCAATAGGTCACGGGTATCAGATCCATTGAACTTCCGGTTACTGTGTTTACAAAGGCAACCTTTATTGTAGAAACCATAGACTTTATTGCAACGCCAACATCAAGTTCTGGCCATTCAAAAAAGAAGAAAGGATATAAATATTTTTGTGAGGATTATGTTTTTAATATCGAAAGTGGGTAGGTATCCAAAAATAGTTTGATATGTTATTTTAACGTTTATTTTAATTCTTATTACAAAAACTCAAATAAAAATGCGAATAATAAATAAGATTTCTTTATGCCATATTTAGAATACATTTAATGATTTAATTGAAAATCATTATTTACAACGATACATGGTCAACTATAGGAGTAATAAAATGTAACCCTTTCATTTTTTTCTTAATCGCAGTAGGCCTACAACTAAAACACAGAACACGGGTATGTTTTGTTAGTAGACAATGACCGGAAATGTGGGTTTGTCTTTAACCTTTCAGGTTCACCAGACATGGGTAATCGTTAGGAATTGTCAATGAATGATCAAATATAATAATATTAACAAATGCTAGTTTTAAACTACATTGAAGAAACTGTTGAAGCACAAATTATTTTTATAGAAAAATGTTATTAGATTTATCTATATATGGGGCACGGTTGCCGAGCGGCAGCGCGTTCGACTGGAGTTCCGAAGGTTCTTGGTTAGAATCCTGGTGACGGCTAAGATTCTATTGAAATAAAATACACAAAAATACCTACAAATCACACATTAAACTCAGAAGCTTAGCAGTAATCTCAAATGTGAATATGTAAACAATGTAATTTCTAAACAATAACATTAAAAACTTAAGGTCATACACTAAGTCAAGAAAAATGCAAGGCATAAATGACCAAAACAATTAAACCTATATTGACAATGAGACGAAAGCGGACATCCTCAAAACACATTATACATTTTGTATTTCAACTCCATGTGACATCTCAAATAATTTAAATAAAAGATAGGAAACATAATTATAGAAGAAAGAGGCATAAACAATTCTAAATAACTTAAAAGCAAAACAAGCTTCTATCCAGATAGAATACCAGCAAGTATGCCTTAAAGGCCTAAATAATGAACTATAACCAATCTTTAAAATACTTTTTCAGGCCTCTCTAAATCAGGGCAAAGTGCCAAAGAATGAAAAGTAGCAAATGTAAACATCCTTTTCATAAAAGGTAATAAATCTGATCTAAAGATTAAAACATCTAGACTCTAGACCTTTTTCCCTTACAAGCATTAAATGCAAATTACTATAACATAAAAATGTAAACTTGTACTGTAATCAACTATACCAAAATAATGCACTGTGCCCAAAAACTTCAATAAACATAGATCACATGAAACAAAATAAATAGGTTATAAGAAAAGGATTGGGTAGTAATAACAAAATTGAGGCTAGGCATAGTTTATAGTAAATTAAATACAGAAAAAGATAGTGAACCCTTACAAAAATAACATCATTAAAACATTAATAAAGATGCGAGACTAGACTCGAACCACGGATGAGAGTAGGACGCAATAATCTTCTTTGTAGAAAGAGCGTCTTTAACTAAGTTAAGATAAGATAAAAAAAAATGTCTAGATCAATTACAGAAACGGTAGTCAAACTGAAGTTTGTGTTCCACCTGGAAAATGTCAGTTTGCTTAGAGTATCAAAGAACAAAGAAATAAATAGCCTAAATACAAACTTGGTGGGAAAGACCTAACCCAAACTAACTATACAAAATCCTTAGGAGTTATAATAAATCATCATGGAATCCACATATTAATGCAGTAATTAAAATTAAAACAAAACATATGGCTTTATAAAAAGGAACTTTTACAAATATAATTTAAAAAAACATTACAGAGATCTTTACTAGAATATGCATCTTTTTTATGTGGGAGCCATCCATTAGAGAAGACATTAATACATAGAAACAAATTCTGAAATGAGCTGCAAGGTTCATTACTAGTGAATATTTATAACTGAGGAGTGTAACCTCAATAGTTTAATTACTAAACTTAGAAAGACTAGATGACATGAGGACAAAGAGTTATGTAGTAATGATGCATAACGCATTAAATTATAACCTTGAAATACAACACAATAACAATCTGCTAGGGTAGCTTCTGTGATTTAAGTGCCCTGTCGCACATTTGTCCGCCAGAAGGCGCGTTCCTCGGCAAGGTTCTCAAACGATTTGTGGTCGATGCACGCCAGAAGCATATTTTTTTTTTCCATTTAAACCCCTGGCAAGTGCGACCTCTTTTCATTGTGCTACCTGCTATACAGCAGGGCTCTAGAGATACGTTCGGATCCCGTTCTGTGGACATGGCCTATCCACCGCAGGTGCCTCTCACTCAGAATTTTGTTTATGCTAGCTTGTTGCTTTTCCCATTTGTGATTCTATCTGACTATTTTATGTGGCGGAACTCACACAAGCATCTCAAGTAAGAACAATTGAGCTGCTTTGTTTGCTTAACGAGGTAGCGGTAGACCAGGTCTCTATCTTCCAAAGACGAGTGTACAGAGCACGCATGCATGCTACACAGAGGTTGTTGTCCTATGAGTAGGGTCTTAGATATAATGTGTTGTTAGGTTAAGAATTGCAGTGGAGTTTGTTTTTCTTACAAAGTACAACTTGAAAAATCTCATATGTGAACAGTTTTTTTTACATTTGTGCTTGCTAACGGGGTATAGGGGGCTCTGGGTAGAGGTAGTACCTTTCGATGTCTGGCATGCTGCACCTTCGGGTGGACAGAATCACTGGTCCTCATCCATCCTCTAAATCTCTCACATGTGGCTCCAAGTGCCATACCCCGGTAAACTGCCTCAGCTGGCAGACTAAACCATGTGAGGGGGTGGTGTTAACACGGCACCACTGGGCGTAGAACCTCCTCGATGCAGGTTACCGGCCAGGGCGCAAGAGTTCAAAGACGAACTTAAACGACCACGTGTTCACGACCAAGGCGGACCACCTAGTTGGAGGTACCCGGCTGTGGCCAGGCATGGAGAGGGATGGGCGCCGCCATGCTAAATCTGCCCTTGATACGCCACATGATTATGAACACAGATCCACAATACATACCGGCTCGGCCGTCGCCCGGGTTACCAAGGGCCGCGCCTACCGTCTCTGACTGGGGCGGAGGTGGAAAGTATGCTACTGGTCAAACAACAAACAGAATCAATGCCAGAAAAAACATTACCATAGGTACTTGGAACGTAAGATCACTGAGACAAACTGGTAAACTGAAGGAACTCACACACGAAATGAATAACTACAAATGGGACATCTTGGGTCTATGCGAAATGAGATGGAAAAACTTTGGAGAAACATCAACCGATGAGGGTCACATGATATATTTTAGCGGACGGGAGGACACACATGAACAAGGAGTGGGATTTCTTGTCCACAAAAATAATATTCACAGCATAATGAGCTGCCGACCAGTCTCAAGCCGGCTTATCACTATCCGTCTGAAAGCAACCCCATTCAACATAACCATCATACAGACTTATGTGCCAACATCAGACTATGATGACGAAGAACTGGAGGATTTCTACACTCAACTCCAGGTGATCATAGACCAAACTCCCAAGAAAGACGTTCTCGTTGTTCAGGGTGACTGGAATGCCAAAGTAGGAAAAGATGCCTATGCAAACTGGAAAGGCACATGTGGACAACACTGCAATGTGGAATCAAATGAGCGAGGACTAAGGCTTCTGGAGTTTGCCAGCTTTAACGACCTTATGCTGGCCAACACACTCGGCCCTCACAAGTCCTCAAGAATAACCACATGGCACAGCCCAAACGGGAAACACCACAACCAAATCGACTACATCATGATAAAAACACGCTTCCGGTCAAGTATAAATGTTGCTAAGACTCGCAGCTTCCCTGGAGCTGACATTGGAAGCGATCATGACCTAGTTATGATGACCTTTAGGCTACACCTGAAAAGAATACAGAAAAAAGGGTACACCAGGATCAAATTTGACCTCGAAAAGCTGAAGGATCCTAAAGTAGCCGAAGCCTTCCAGGCAAAGATAGGAGGGAAATTTGCAGTCCTCAATATCTTAAATTCTGATTTTACGGACATGGACACATTGATCGACAATTTCAACACAGTGGTGACCGACACAGCTCAAGAGATTCTTGGCAAACATAGACCGGCCAGGAAACCATGGATAACACCAGACATCCTGGAGCTGTGTGACGAGCGTCGCCGACTAAAGAAAACAAAGACAAAAGACCAGAAAGAAGCCAATAAATACAGAACAATAAACCAGACAATTAGGAAAGGTATGAAAAGGGCAAAGAAAAACTGGATCGAAGAACAGTGCAACGACATTGAAAACTGTTTAAGGAAGAATAATAGCAAAAAAGCATACAAATTAGTAAAAGAACTAACCACCACTAAGCACGGGCGCACCACCACCATACAGGACAAGGATGGTAGAAACCTGACTGAGGAACCAGATATCTTAAAAAGATGGACTGAGTACTGCTCGGAACTATATAATGACAATATCACTATAGATCCAGATATACTAAACGTTCCTCCAGCCACAGACAATGACAATTACCCTATCCTCCGCACAGAAGTGGAAGCAGCAGTCCAAGCACTTCAAAAAGGAAAAGCCGCAGGAGTGGATAACATCCCTGCTGAATTGGTGAAAGCAGGAGGGGAAGCCATGGTAAATGTCTTATTGAACATTTGCAATAAAATATGGATAACTGGAGACTGGCCTAAACCATGGACCCAGTCGCTCATCATCACCCTCCCCAAGAAAGGCAACCTTCAACAATGCCAGAACTACCGCACCATCAGCCTAATAAGCCACCCAAGCAAGGTCATGCTCAAAATAATTCTAAGCAGACTCAGACCTTATGCTGAAAGAATCATTGCGGAAGAACAGGCAGGCTTCAGGCAGGGACGTAGTACCACAGAGCAGATCTTTAACCTGCGAATACTCTGTGAGAGGCACGCGCAACACCAACAACACTTGTACCATATATTTGTTGATTTTAAAAAAGCATTCGACAGGGTCTGGCACGCAGCCCTATGGGCAACCATGAAACATTACAATATTAATGACAACCTGACAATGCTGATACGTAGCCTATATGACAGGGCCACCAGCGCAGTCTTCTTCAGCAACAACATTGGAGAATGGTTCAGGACGACCGTTGGAGTACGACAAGGATGCTTGCTTTCGCCAACACTGTTCAACATCTTCCTGGAGAGAATCATGTCAGATGCACTAGAGGATCATGAAGGGACAATCAGCATAAATGGCAGAAGGATCACCAACCTTCGATTCGCAGATGATATAGATGGACTCGCCGGGAGTGAGGAAGAATTAGCCAATCTAGTGGAGCGACTAGACAAAACTTCCACATCCTATGGCATGCAAATCAGTGCCGAAAAGACTAAATTAATGACTAGTAACACCAGCGGCATAACCACGAAGATCGAGATTGGTGGGCAGAGTTTGGAAACAGTTAGCAGCTTTAAGTACCTAGGAGCTATTGTATCCGTAGAGGGCTCCAAACCAGAAATAATGTCCAGGATTGCCCAGACAACAGCATCACTAAAGAGGCTCAAGACAATATGGAAAGACAAGAACCTAGCCCTCAGCACCAAAATCAGGTTGATGCGCTCACTGGTCCTCTCCATTTTCTTGTATGCTTGCGAGTCATGGACACTGACAGCGGAGCTGGAGAATAGGATAAACGCCATGGAGATGAGATGCTTCAGGACCCTGCTCGGTATCTGTTACAGGGACCATATCACCAACGAACAGATAAGAAAAAGAATACAACAGGAAATTGGAGAGTATGAAGACCTGCTGGCCACAGCCAAGAAAAGAAAACTGGAATGGTATGGCCACGTCACCAGAACCAACGGGCTTGCAAAGACCATCCTGCAGGGTACCACCAGAGGAGGCAGAAAGAGAGGAAGACCAAAGAAACGTTGGGAAGACAATATCAAGGAATGGACAGGTACAAAACTGTGCGAGGCAATGAGAACGGCTGAGAGACGGGAGGAGTGGAGGAGGCTGGTTTACATGTCATCTGTGGCGCCCCAACGGTCTAACAGACTACGGGATATGTAGGATGTAGGATAGGCTTGCTAACGAAGCTCTTCTGCAAAAAGTTGGCTCATCAGAGAAATGTGTTGTATAATTAAGAAAGATGATAATGTATTAGCTGTAGAATTGACTGTTTAATTTTTAAATAGTATAGTTTTGTTTCATTTAAAAAAAAAAAATTATATATTTTTTTACAAGACATTTTCCTTGTTAATTTACTAATAGATCATTATTGGCAACCACTGTAGTAAAATTGTACTGATTGCTGGTTAAATCCGCATTCAATTGAACAAAAATAAAATTATATAAAAAAACACACTCAATGTGTCCAATGTGGTACCCATGTGTCCTCCTATGTCCTTCTTTTTGTCTCCCTGCGTCCTCCTTTTGTACCTATGTATTCTTCTTCTATTAGCCAGTCTGTAGAGCTGTTTGCTCTCTTGCAGGTAATGACAGAGGTGTCACAGAGTGCGATCCAATATTCAGTTACCCCCTCACTATTCAGGAACTAGATAGGGCAGTCCGTAAGTGCCAACTAAAGAAAGCACCAGGCCAGGATCAGATAGCGAACGACATGATACGGAACCTGGGCAGATTAGGTAAGGCCAGACTCCTGGACCTAATAAATCGAACAAGGTCAACCGGCGAGGTACCAAAGGCTTGGCGGCAAGCGGTGATAGTCCCAATCTTGAAAAAAGGCAAGATAGCCACCGAGGCAGAGAGTTACCACCCGATTTCCCTGAACTCGTGCGTCGGGAAGCTGGCCGATCGGCAACCGGCTAACTTGGTATCTTGAGAAAGAAGGCCTCATAGCCCAAGAACAGGCAGGTTTTAGGGCGGGCATGAGCGCGATAGACCAAACAAACCTCTTCGTACAAGAGATGGCCGATGGATTCCAAAGGGCTGAGTCCACCATAGCAGTTTTCCTAGACCTCAAGCAGGCTTACGACCGAGTCTGGAGGCAGGGCCTTATGCAGAAATTGAAGAGAATGGGCATTGAGGGCAATATGCATCGCTGGATCAAATCATTCCTATCAGAGAGAACGATCCAAACACGAAACGGGACAAGCCTATCCAGGGAAACAACCCTGGAGAACGGCTTACCACAAGGCTCTGCTCTGTCCTGCATCCTCTTTCTAGTGTACATAAACGAACTGCCAGAAAAACTTGGCTGTAAGAAGCTGCTATTTGCGGACGATCTTGTCCTTTGGAAATCTGGAAAGAAATCTGCAAGCATGCAATTAGACTTGCAGAAAGACCTCCAAACCATCTCCGAGTACGCCAAGCAATAGCGACTCGAAATTAATTGTTCAAAAACGGTCTAAAAGCTGCTCAGCCTGGGTATCGACATTATCAAGGAGCCTATAGAGTTAAAAATCGGCGGTGAAACCCTCAAAGAGGACAAATCACCCAGGTACCTAGGAGTAGTGCTCGACAGGAAGCTTAGACTATTCGACCATATCCAGGAGCTGGCACGAAAAGCTTCAAACAAGTTAAACCTAGTCAAACGACTGGCCAGCACAAAGTGGGGAGCCAACGCCAAAGTATTAAAAACCCTTTATACAGTGGCCGTAAGATCACAATAAGATTACAGCCTGCCTCTACAGGTTTACGCGTCAAAATCGGCCCTAGAAACTTGGGATCGCATTCAGAACCAAGCACTACGCTTTATCTGTGGCACCTTTCGAACGTCCCCAGTGGCAGCTGCTGAGGTGATGGCTAAAATACCACCCCTTCAGCTTAGGAGAGAACCCCTTCAGCTTAGGAGAGAACGCGCTGTCATAACGACCTATGAGCGCTATAAAAGACTCGAGAAAAGCTTCCCAACCAGAGTCGTAGTAGACACCTGGAAGGGTAGGAAGAGAATAAAGATGCAGTCCTTTATGCTCCACGCAATAAGGCTGTCATCCGAAATCGACCTACCCGATAAAAGGCTGCCTATGCAAAGGTTTCTCTCCGGGGAACACGCCAACACTCCCCCCAAAAAGGGACGAAGCTGAAGGACACCTCAGTTAGCAAAACGTCCGACCCAAAACTACTCAGAAAAGTAGCCATGGACACGCTAAATGCCCTACCGCCCGGGGCTGTCCATGTCTACACCGACGGGTCGGGTAACGCAGACACCGGTACCGCTGGCTTTGGTGTTTACATAGAGTAACCCGGCAACCCGAATAGAGACGAACTATGGGGGCCTTGCGCGGGCTCTGCAAATACGGCGCAGAGATCGAGGCCATCAGTCGGGCTTTGGAGTGGATCCGCCTTCGCCACGTCGAAGGCGCCCTCGGCTCTACGACCGTCATTATCCTGACTGATGCGTTGTCGGTGCTCCAGGTTACTGAGAATCTGAACAACTGGCCCCCTCAGATAGAAAAAATTCTACTGGCTTCATACGAGCTAAGCCAGCGCTTTGGAGACCGCGTGCAACTGCAGTAGGTCCCAGGGCATACAGGCCTACCTGGCAACGAGAGAGCAGACCACCTTGCCAAAAAAGGTGGGCTGAGCACACCCACCTCCGAGGAGCCTGGCAGCACGCCACGCTCCTTTGAGAAGGCCCGTATATTGATCCGGAGGTGGGAGACAGAAAAGTGGAACGAGAGCTGGGACAGCTCTGACAAGGGCCGAGAATTCTGGCGGCATTTGCCCCGCTTTAACCTCGCCGAGCCATGGTGGTGCCTAAATAGGTCGGAACAAAGTATCATATCTCAATTCAGCACTGGCCACTGCCCCACTGGGGCATACTTCGCCAGGTTCCGGCCTAATTACGACTCGCGGTGTCGCCACTGTGGGGAGGAGGAGGAGACAGTGGAGCATATTCTGCGGGAGTGCCCCCGTCTCGTCGATCGAGGAGATGGGACGGGTGACCCACTATCCACTGATCTCTACGGAGATAGAGCCGTGCTCAAACGCATGACTGAGTTCTTGTTCAGAGCTACAAGGGAATAATACTCCCAGCTCTCGCTTCCAATAGGAGTTCTAGTTAGTTAGTTAGTTTGCTCTCTTGCAGGTACCTACTTATCTGGCAATCCTACCTATGAGTGAGTTAAGCGTTGTTACGCACACTCTTTGGTTGAGACTATATATAATTATGTGACATATTGGTGGTTCCCAATACTGGAACACACATTACTTATTTACTCTCTCTCCCCAACGCAAGTTTTGTAGGCGGGTCTAAGTTGTCCATTTCCTTTTATGTTTTTCATTTTGACTTTTTAGTAACGAGTGTAAAAGAATCTTAGAAATCCACTTTTGTTACATCTGCAAATTCTGGAATGGTTTATTATTACATGCATGGGAGATCATGTTAAAATTATCGTTTTTATTATGGGCTAAAGTAAATGGTACCAATATTTTCTACGTCTATATTAATGGATCTCCCCCAATGGTATTTAAGTCGTTTCCCGCACAGTTTGCGACAGAGCGTAGAACGAATTTCATTTGAGCCTGTGATGACGCTTATGTTGGCACTATTTTATTATTACTGTATATAATCTTCATATTGTAAATACTTGCACATATCGGAGTTGTCACCTGAATTAAAATATCTTCTTGATTGAATCATTTACACTGAAGCTTCCTTGTCAAGTTACTATTCTACTTTATTGTTTACAATACCATAATATATATTTTTTTTACAACTACCAGGTCAAGGAAAGGAACTGTTAGAACGCAAATCCTGAGTTTGTTCCCAGGAAAATAAGGAGAGTTCCTGTAATGCTGAAATATAAATAATAATAACCAAAGTCTACCCTAGGACGAACGAGAATTATCAACAACATCTACACGGCTCTGACCACAAGGGGATTGTGGTCGTAACAATTATAACGCTAATAGTATAATAAGTCAGCTTCAGTTTTCAATATAATAAAAACATAGAACAAAAATGCTATATCACATTAGTTAGACTTAGATTCTATACTAGACTATGCATCTAACAAGAGTAATACCAATAGTTAAATCACTAAACCTAGAAAGAAACACTCGACAACAGAAGGGCAAAGAGTAAAGTAGTAATAATAAATAAGGCATTAAATTCTAATTTAGAAATACAATACAAAAATAATATGTTTATTAATTTACCTTCAAACACTATGTGTTATATTTCAAATTACACACAGCTAACGTTTAATTCAATGATGAACTAAAAAGATGTATAGAATTTAAAGAAAAATAAACAAGGCCAACAGTTGATGGTATACTGTTAGGTGACCTTGCATAGACAGAAGTTTAGTTTTAAGAACTTCCGGTAATGAAACTACTGCACTAAAATTAAGCGTTGTTGAATGCATTAGGAAAAAGTGTGTGAGGCTAGGTTTCTTTATAGACTATAATAAGATGGACCGCTTGCTCTATTCTTAGAGCTTAAATTAACTTTGTTTTCGTGCGCAACCAATAAGGCTGTTTTACATTACTTCTACGCTCCTCGTTGTTTCTTAAATGTTTCCGCTTTATTCAACTTTCGATTTTAATTTTGATTTTTCATTGAGAAAATCGAAGCGATTCAATAAAACGGAAGTGCAAAGGAAACAACGAATCGGCAATTCCGAAAATCAGTGTTTCGATTCATCATATAGCAGAAATACTAAAGCAAGCGGTCCATGTATAATATAGTCTATGGTTTCTTATAATATCACAATAATAATGATAATTTAATTTTGTATACTATGATTCACTATAATTATTACATTTGTTTTTTAAACTGCGAAAAGAAAAATATTCATTTACAACGATAGAATATATAGATCTAGTCTAAAGTATTGATAAAGTAATTAAAAAAATCTAACAAAACATTAGGCTTCATCTCGTACCAAGCGCGTCCCTAGGTGGCGGATAGGGGAATGACCTTTAGATATAAAAGTTAGCATTGAATACTGAATAAGGGGCGCGAACCAACTGGTTTACTGTCTTGGAGGGTGAGGTGGGGTATCTGCCTGTTTGATTGTCTGACTGCCTGTCTGTCTTTCAGTCTACCTGTTTGCTTGTCGGACTGTAAAATTTAAGTGCGCGTGCTTGTCTGTCTGTTTCCCACCCACACATGCTTATAGTCTGGTGGTATAAACTGCTGTCTAACAATAAAAAGTCATCAATAAAAGAAGCCATTTTGTCGGTTGCTATTGGGGATGTTAAAACCGGATTTTTTCCAAAACCGGTTTTCGGTTTTATAAAACCGGATTTTGGTTCCCCCCACCCCCGCGCAATGTCATAAGTCACAGGCCGGAAAAGCCAAATGTGCGTAGTTTTGTAGGTAGGTTATATTTGATAAATAGTTTACACTCAATTAGTGTTTGCAGGGCATTCAAGGGGTTGATTTGTGTGAATACAATATGATTTTGTACTCTTAACCCTAAAATTAATCTGGACTAATTGATTAAAACCGATAATAGTTAATAGTTTTCAATTTTTCAATGGTGATAATCAAATTACCGATTATCGTTGACCATAAGGACAGAAGGGCAAAGAGTAAAGTAGTAATAATACATAAGGCATTAAACTCTAATTTAGAAATACAACCCAATAACAATCTGTTGCAAAGCTCAGATAAACATAAAGACAAAAACACCTTCCTTGTCCCTTATGCGAGAACAAATGCATATAAGTACTCTTTCTTCCCGAGTGGCATTCGGGCATGGAATGGGTTGCCTGAACAAACCAGGAAAACCAATAACCTAACATCATTTAAAACATGAATAAAAATGCAAGACTAGACTCGGACCACGGATGAGCGTAGGACGCAATAATCTTCTTTATAGAAGGAGCGTCTGTAATGTATAAGATAAGATAAGATAATATTAAGAAGCATTTGATTAGGCATATATGGTAACTTGTAAAATAGTGTATTGAAAGGTTTCGCGTAGCACAAATCAAAAGAATGTGTATTTAATAGTGCCGTTAATAATAAAGCACAGACGTAGTGTCTAGCCGAATTGTTCAGGGTCACAGGGATGGGCTAGTTTGCGTCTCTGCATTGCGTACATCATGTATTGTAACTGTAACTTATCAATTGTTTTTTTGTTGTTTTTATTGCAAGCCGTAGATCTATTTGGTATTTGGAAACACAAGAAACACGATATCTAAGACTAAATCGTGTTAGCAAGGCATTTCAGAAATTGTTTTGTGAGAATCCAACATTATTTATTAAAATATTTCCATAAGAGCAAAAAAGAAAGAGCCTTCTAATTGAAATAATGATTACCTTCCAACTCAAAACCAACAAACCGAAAACGGTTTTGAAAAACAAAACCGGTTTTCAGTTTCAAAACCGGAATCCGGTTTTCGCTTAACATCCCTAGTTGCTATTGCAAGGATAGACTGGATTGCATGTGAAGTGTTTGTTGTCTCGTCTGGCTTTTTCCCGCTTTTGCTATAAACACCAACCGCGCGAGTGATTAGGCGCGGTTTTCTAACGCGAGTAACCAGCTCGCGGCAACCCGCCTACCCGCCGCCTCTATAAACGTACCCTTAGGGTGTTACTCTTGTTAATTGGGAATATTGGGAATATTGGGAATATGGTTATGAACCTTGCAGCTCTTTTTTTTATTTGTTCTAATTTGTTAATGTTTTCTTTAGTTGATGGGTCCCATACAGGTGCCGCATATTCTAGTATAGGTCTAACTAATGTGAGATAGCAGTTTAGTTTTATATTCTTATTACATTTGTAATAAATTTGTAATGAATCCTAATGTTTTGTTTGAATTGTTAATAACTTCATCAATATATGAAGTAATTTATAGTAACTATCTTTACTATGATGTTTAAAACAATATATTTCATATTGAGTGAGACATATGTGTAAAATATTTGTATTGTATGGCCACAATAATATCCAGCCAGCTTACTGGTCCACAACTAAATTCAGATACCAGTCAGAGATATGTAGACTAGGAAATAATCTCAAAAACAGGGTGGGGGTCGAATTCACCAGAAATCGAACGCAGGACTTTAAATAAAAGGTATCTGCTACTATTCACTCATTACTAAAATGTTTTACACGTTTTTTAATTGTTCATTCAATAGATGCTATAATTGACAAGTCTTAACAATTATGCATGCATAAAAGGTAAAAAAGAACAACATTTTCGGTCTTATTCGATTATTTGCTTCGAAACATGTCTGTGTGCTACGTTACTGGTTGTACGAAAATATGTAGAGAATTACATTTATTTCATTTCCAAAAGACGGCGCCAAAAGAAAACGATGGATTGTGAAGGTCAGATTTGAAGAATCACCTATTTATAATCCCAAACTAATTGCTTGATGCAAAAGAATTTTCGTGTTGTAGTTTTTTATGAATCTCCGCATTGTGTTTTTTTTAATTACCAAAGACGCAACTCTTAACTAACTTATTGTATAAACAAAAGCTAAATTTAACCTAACGCGACTAACACTTTGAGTATTAATTATCGCCTACTCACTTTTGATGTTAAAAACGGATTCCTCATAACTAATCTTGTAGCCGTTTTATATTTCTAAAAGACGAGAATTGGCTGTCAATGTTGAAATCAATTGTCAAACAGCACCAAAAGCATGGTTTTTGTTTTCGAAAATGGCAGTAAATTTCACCGGAAGTTCATGATCTCTTCCATTTGAAAAGGTCACACCTCATTAAGATTTGTCAATGGTAAAAAAAAAATAAATGCACGTATTACTTTGTGTTAGAATCTATTTATTTCAATTTCTGGTAATAAAAAGAAATTATGCCTCATGTGCCTCATAGCTGGCAAAGTGTGGAAACCATCGATACGCTTTCATTAGGGTAGGGAGGAAACAAAAGCACCAGCTATTTCAAATCCGGTTTTCGTTTAACATCCCTAGTTTATAGTTACTATCTTTTCAATGATGTATTACGACACGCCTGTCCTTCATAAGATATCCAAAGATGATTTATCAATTCTTATTACAAAGGCGATATATCAGTGGTCATCTATGCACTGTCATATATGCCGCAATAGATAATTTTAGTATTGCACTGATCAAGTCGCTTTGATATACTTTTCAAGTATTAATTCAATAAAAATGTTAAATGAGAAGCCAGCTTTTGTTATCTTTTTGTAGATAATTATTAATTAGTCAATGACTAAAGAATAATGAGTACCGAATTGTAGATTGTATTATTTATTTGGCTAGAGCTCCATTTAGTTGATGAAATATTTATTTATTACGTTGACTTGTAGTTACTATAATTACTGCTTCAATTGGTAGTATCATTATTAGTTCATTTTGATATTAGTTTAGTGTAGTCTAAGTTGGTCCAAATTCAAATTATCCCCTGGCAATCTTTATAACATTGATTAGAGCTTATTTGATTTATTCAGGTGTATACTTATGTTGGCTCAAATACACAGCAAGTATCGTGTTGTTATTGTGTAGTGTTGACAATTACTATTGTATTATAAATAAAACACACACAAAACTGAAACGTGAAGAACTGAAATAAATCGAGTTTTGTAAATAAACGAATTATTGGTTTAATCACAGAATCATCACTTAAAATCCAAATAGAAGAATGATATTTACACAAATGGTTAAGAATAGCACATTATCCATAGAATAGATAAGAGATATATTCAATAGGCTATGAATAGCATTGAAACTACTGGTAAAATAAAATGGAATTCTTTTTAGTATAAATCCGTAAGAATTATATTTCAGAGCATACGTGTTTACTTGTCGAGAGGTGCCAAAAAACTGACAAAATCTTGGACTGATTCTTATGGGTCTATGATATGGGTCGATACGATACCATAACCGAAAACAAGAAAATATATTACCTCATGGCTGATGTAAACAGATAATATATAATAAAATACTAGCGTGCTATTGAATAATCGAGTACCACCGACACAACGTTAAAAGCGTCCATGTTGTCTGGTGACGTAGTTGGGAATAACCCTCAGTCTTCGCTGATGAAACAATTTCTAACATTACTACTCCAACTTTTAGGAACGATTAATATTCATTTAAGTATGGTACACTGTATAGCTTTACGTTTCGTAACATGTGTTTAAAACAATATATTTCATATTGAGTGAGACATATATGTAAAATATTTGTATTGTAAGGCCACAATAATATCCAGCCAGCTTACTGGTCCACAACTAATTTCAGATACCAGTCTTGGTGTAGACCAGGTGATAATCTCAAGAACAGGGGTGGGGGGGGGATTTGGTAATTAACATAGCAAGGTAATCTTTGTTTTTTCTGGATTTCAGTACAAACCTGGAACTGGAAGAGAAAAAAACAGTTTCTATACAACTCACCGGTAAATTTTTTGCAGTTTTATCATATTGAATATTTGTTTTTAAATTATCAAATTTAAATTATTACTACCAGCACAGCGGCTTGTTCAAAAGAGTAAGAAAAAATATATCAATGGTTTATTTTTTCAATTACTTGTATTGATCTAAGTGATTTAATTCACACTATTATAATTACACTATCACTATTCAAAATATTTCTAGGTACAATTAATAATGATAAATGTTTCAAATATTTGTCTCATTTCGTATATGTAGATGTTGTCATAAAAAGAAAAAAACGGGAAAAACCGGAGACAAACGATTGTACAAATAGTGGTGAACTTTTACAAAAAGACCTAGATGAACTACAAAAATGGGAATCAAACTGGAGTATGTCTTTTCACCCAGAAAAATGCCAAATGATAAGGGTATCCAAGAAAAGGAAACAAATAATAACAAACTACTTCATTCATGGTAAAGAACTAACTCAAACTATCAATGCTAAGTATCTAGGAGTAATAATAAATGATAAGTTATCTTGGAACCCTCACATTGATGAAGTAATTAAAAAATCAAACATAAAAAGGAACTTTTATAAATGTAATAAGAATATAAAACTTAAATGCTATCTCACATTAGTTAGGCCTATACTAGAATATGCAGGATCTGTATGGGACCCATCAACTAAAGAAAACATTAAAAAATTAGAACAAATTCAAAAAGAGCTGCAAGGTTTATAACTAGTGAATATTCCCCATTGACAAGAGTAACACCATTAGTCAAATCACTAAACCTAGAAACACTAGAGGACAGAAGGGCAAAGAGTAAAGTAGTAATAATACATAAGGCATTAAACTCTAATTTAGAAATACAACCCAATAACAATCTGTTGCAAAGCTCAGATAAACATAAAGACAAAAACACCTTCCTTGTCCCTTATGCGAGAACAAATGCATATAAGTACTCTTTCTTCCCGAGTGGCATTCGGGCATGGAATGGGTTGCCTGAACAAACCAGGAAAACCAATAACCTAACATCATTTAAAACATTAATAAAAATGCAAGACTAGACTCGGACCACGAATGAGCGTAGGACGCAATAATCTTCTTTATAGAAGGAGCGTCTGTAATGTATAAGATAAGATAAGATAAATGTTGTGATTGTACAAATAGTGGTAGGTAAATAATATCTTAACAGATAACTTAGCTATGAGATAAATGTTGTGATTGTACAAATAGTGGTAGGTAAATAATATCTCATCATTTAACTTAGCTATGAGATAAATGTTGTGGTTGTACAAATAGTGGTAGGTAAATAATATCTTAACATTTAACTTAGCTATGAGATATATGTTGTGTTTGTACAAATAGTGGTAGGTAAATAATATCTTAACATTTAACTTAGCTATGAGATAAATGTTGTGTTTGTACAAATAGTGGTAGGTAAATAATATCTTAACATTTAACTTAGCTATGAGATAAATGTTGTGTTTGTACAAATAGTGGTAGGTAAATAATATCTTAACATTTAACTTAGCTATGAGATATATGTTGTGTTTGTACAAATAGTGGTAGGTAAATAATATCTTAACATTTAACTTAGCTATCAGATAAATGTTGTGATTGTACAAATAGTGGTAGGTAAATCATATCTTAACATTTAACTTAGATATGAGATAAATGTTGTGATTGTACAAATAGTGGTATGTAAATAATATCTTAACATTTAACTTAGCTATGAGATAAATGTTGTGATTGTACAAATTGTGGTAGGTAAACAATATCTTAACATTTAACTTAGCTATGAGATAAATGTTGTGTTTAGACAAAATAGTGTGCACATGCATTTTAATTATCACTAGTAGTTGTATTACTGAAAATATAGGCCTAAAGTGTTACAGTGTTCTTACATGGCGTGGGTCATAATGACAACATAGAATTATTGAGTAACATATTGAATGATTCAGATGAAAAGCTTATTGACTTTAAGAAAATGTATAGACAGACCACATAGTCACGCATTTACAATAATCAGAATACTAAGCTTATAGTAAAAGTCTGTAAGAACATTTATCCAATATATATATGTATACAGGCTACATTGCCCGGTGTTGCCCGGGTGAAAAAAAAACAGGACTGTTAAAGGCGCAGATAAATCTAATATTTAAATTATTATTTTTCACTGAAGACTTTTAGGAAATAATTTAAAATAAATATTGTAATTGGGTAAAAAAATAGGGAAGTATTTTTATTTACCAAAAATCTAATTGACAGTGCATTTAAAATGTCTTTTGTTTTTAAAAGTTAGAAAAAAAAATTTGTAGGAAAAAAAGGTATAGTCTAACTGGACAATTGAACCCGGGTCGCCCGCATAGCAGTCCGCTACGTTAACCACTGAGCTAGCGAAGGCACATGTACGATGTGAAATATTATTAGACAGTATGTATGCCTAGGCCTAAATAGGTCTGTGACACAAACTCACGTGATTTCAGATTGACCAATGGGGATCCGAATGAGTACAAACACTCTCTTTTTATGTATGTAGATAGTCACTTCAGTATAGCTTAAGCACAATATATAACTCCTTCATAAGTATAATGACTTATTTTACTAAGTTTACTTCCCTTTAAAACTTTGTATTCATCCATAAGATAATCATGTTTTCATTCCTTGTGTTCTAAAGTATTTCCCTTTGTGAACACCGTACCATTTCTGTTTATTTAGAGAAAAAACAAACTTCAATCTCTATCTAGCTCTTGATACCGTGTTACATCCAATCCTAATCTCAACTGTAACATAAAGGACAATACAGTAACCATTTTGTATCTCAGTTTTGGGTTCACTTTTCTGCATATTTGTGCTTCAGTTACTTTTGCAATAATAACTTTAAGTCAGTGTAATTTTGTTACGAAAACATTAGGGTCATAATAAACAATTATTGTTATTATATTAAAATAGTGTTACGACCACAATCCCCTTGCGGTCAGAGCCCTGTAAATGTTGTTGATAATTCTCGTTCGTCCTAGGGTAGACTTTGGTTATTATTATTTATATTTCAGTATTACACGAACTCTTTATCGTCGTGGGAACTAACTTAGGATTATGTACAGTAAGAATAAAATAGTGCCAACACAAGCGTTAACAACCGGCTTAAAATAAATTATCTACAAAACTGACTGCCTTGAAAGACAACGCGAATCCTTAAATACTCGCGGAGAAGAGCGGGGAACAGACCTATTAAGAAAAGGGTAAAAATAATGGTATCATTTACAAAAC
Organism: Anisus vortex; assembly: GCA_949126835.1. Lineage (NCBI taxonomy): Eukaryota > Metazoa > Mollusca > Gastropoda > Planorbidae > Anisus > Anisus vortex. The sequence continues at coordinate 28,150,208 of OX421506.1, forward strand.
TTATAATAAAAACGATAGTTTTAACATGAACTCCCCTGTACGTAAAATAATAAACTATTCCTAGCTATTCCGAAAATTTGAGGTCAGTACAAGGGTGGATTCCTAGAACAGTCTAAGCTTAGTACCTTCCACAAAACTTGCGTTGATAGAGAGCTATGGGCGCTATTAATATGTGACAATAGCAATTTAAAAGATGCTGCCGTGTTAGCTAAAACAATAAATCTTCTCTTTTCTTTAAGATTCAAAAGACCTATGCATCATCAATGTTGACATCGAGAAGCTGACCGAATTTATTACCGATTACCTTTAACAGTGGCTACAAACATGAACTAAAGAGTAGATATTTTTAATTAGGCCAGTTCAGCTTGACTTAAGCATATTTGACCTTGATTCCTACTAGTTCCAGTTTGTACATACGGCCCCTTTAAAGTGCCCCTTCTTTTTCTTTTTGACTCCGGCTTTAATTAAAGGAAATGTCCTGTGGTTTTTTAGTTGTTACTTTTTATGCTACGAAACCTTTGATGTAGTTGAAATGTATATATGATTACATAGTAATTATTTTGTTTATGGTAGACATGATTTGACTGTACAATGTTTTATATTACAATAATTGCTCCTAATAAGGGCTTCTAAAGTTACGTGTAAAGTACGGCTGTATTATTTTATGGCTGTTTTTTCCTGTTACTGTCTCTTACCAGCATTATCTTTAAATGATAACTACTTGTGTTTTTCTCCTGGCAGTTGTTATAATCTTCTCGGAACCATCCTGTTACTTGATGTTAGTATGTTCATTTTATTTTGATTTCTGATTTCTTGAGATTATTCTTACATTTTGTAGAGTTTCCTTTTCATTTTTTATTTAGTATTGTCTTTTTTTTTACATTTAATTTATTTTATGTCAGATTTATATTGATTTCTGATGACGTGGAGTTATTTCTAAAATCATTATCATTCAGAGTTTTTCATTATATTTAATGTAAATAAAAATGTTTTTTCTTACTATCACTATGTGTCGTGTGAAGACTTGGTGATTGTTTTATATGTTATGTTTAGCTCTGTATGGTGTTTAGTGTTCTTAGTAGATCTTGTAGTAGTAGAAGTTAAGAACTAGGGATGTTTTATGTTCAACTTTTCCTACGGCTGATTAAGCTACGCTGATCTAAACTAGGACTAAGAGTTTGTTGGGTGAGAAGTATTTGCTCAATGGGCCGGAGAAGGTGGATCTAATCTTCATAAAATAAACTATAAACTGATTTGAAATTTTATATGTGAATATCGATTATATTTAAAGAATGTATTGAGGAACGTGGCTACTGTTTGCAGAAAGCAGAAGACAATTGTTTATTAGACTTTGTTTACTACAGGCGTGACTACATGTATTCTCAAACATTCTGACTCTATTCTAATGTATGCATTGTTGGTAACTATTTTTCTCTCAAAATGAAAATTAAAATAATGAGCAAGTTAAAGTCAATATAATGTTGCGTTTGCAAAATAAATAAATAAATTAGAAACAAAACAAAGGGCAAAAACTACAACATTAAGGAGCTTTAAAGCATTTTTTTTTTTGCACCTAGAAATATAAAAATATTATTATAGTTTAGGATGGTTGAACTATAATATACAACTTTTTGATTCTTTAGTTCATTAAACTTATAATATTTAAAAATTTGTTGATGCTTTCTATATAGCAGCTGACAAAAAAAAATTCATTGTTCCTATGAGCATTTGTTAGAATTGCAGTTTCTTTCCGGTGTCCTTCGGCGAATCTGTGCAAGAGAAAAATTTATTCTTACGTAAACAGATAAATTAAATGTTAAAAGAATATGTGTTTAATACAAAGTAACTGAAGCTTACCTGGTTTAACTTTTAAAGAACCTCTAAGCTAAGAGAAATTACATATTTTTACAAATGTATACGAAATATGAGAATAAAATGTACTTGTATATTTAATAACCACACTCAAAATAAATGGTTCATACATATTTTTATTTCATTATAATATGCGAATGAACGTATATTAATACATATCTATAGGACCTATATATTAAGTTGCACCGCGTACATATTGTCCCTTGTTCCATCTAATTTGTTGCCGAAGTCATAAGGCATATTTTTGCTAGTTAATATATTTTCAACATTGTATTCACTTACGTTGAATTTAATTAAAAATGTCTATAGAACATTTTTAGTTGCATTTCATTTCTTTTCATAAAATATTGGTAGACGACAATAGACCAAAGACAACACTTATATTAAATTCAATTATTGGTAATATTCACTAACTCAAGATACTTATGTATATATGTTGTAAGTACTGATATATGGATTTAAACAATTTTTTAATTCTTAGTACTATCATTTCGACGGGCATAGCAATTAGTATGTATATAAACACCATTAAAATATATGAATTTCTTTCTTTAAAGAAATAGTGTATTTTTCTGGGTTCCTGAATTTTTGTTTCAAGTAACTTGTTACAATAAGGCCAAACAAATCCATTCTACGACCGCGCACCCCACTGAAGGTTATCAGGGTGGGGACGATAAGTATGCTGCAGGAACCAGCCCAAGCCATATCAAAGCAAATGATTAAAAGAAATTCTAATTTCAACCGCAGAAGTGATCATAGGAAGAAAACAAATCAAGATACTTAAAAGCGAAAATATCCAACTGCAAAATTAGCAGCAGATAGGTAAGTACAGGCTAATTAATACAAGAATCAGTAGGGAGATGAAATAGGCTAAAGAAGACTGGATCGATAGTCATTGCCGCTCAGTGGAGGATAGTAATAGTAAGCCTGTAATAGTAAAAGGCATTAAGAAACCTCACAAAAACACAGCAGAAGCCAGCCAGCTTCAGTAATCAAAAACAGCAATGGTCAGCTCTGTACTGAAAAAACAGCAGTAAGTACACAGGACGATAGACGGCAATACTAAATACTACTAGGCCAACCCTGATACTAGCACACTAAAGAAAAAACATGATAGAGAATATAAAGAATTATCAGTGCTGCTGAGTGAGGTCGAAGAAGCAGTATGAAGCTTAAAGGTGAAATAAAAACAATGACCCTGCAAGACATACAAAATGTCTACCTCCCCAAAACAGAAAATCTCTCTAACACCCTGTATTCCAACTTTGAACAGCTACACAAAGTGTACGATTTCTTCACCATCAACTTAGGCCGAAAGGCATTTGCCCGGACAGCTGCTGGATCGAATGATGATTGGTTGTTTAAAAGAAAATATATAATTTTAATGCTTATTAATTCCGGAAACATAAAGTACCTAACCTGTTCTGTTTCTTTTTTTTTTCAAAATTATATCTATCTATATTGGCAGTAAAGTATGACATGGCGTAAAAAAAAAAAATTTACGGTACCTTCTGCAAAGTTATCAAACCACAACCGGAAGAGCTAAGATCCCAATGGCCGAGTGGACGGAAGTCATCATGAAAATAATCCAGCCAATGGACATCAAATCCAACGAATTGCAGCCTTAAACAAAGAATGTTTACAGTATGATCTAACAAAATTACTATTCATTTAAAATTATGTTACGCAAAGTTTGTCTAAATATTAATATCTGAACAAATATAAGTATATACATGATGATTGTCTTAAGCCTCCCGATTGCTACACCTAATCTTCATCTGTATGTTTTATTTGTATTTTGTTTGAATAAACGTCATAAATATATATATATATATATATATACGTATATATATATATACAGAGAGAGAGAGAGAGAGAGAGATAGATAGATAGATGGATAGATAGATAAATAGATAGATAGATAGTTAGAGGAAAAAATAGATAGATAGATAGATAGATAGATAGATAGATAGATAGATAGATAGATAGATAGATAGATAGATAGATAGATAGATAGATAGATAGATAGATCGATAGATAGAAAGGTAGATAGATAGATAGATAGAGAGATAGATAGATAGATGAAAAAAAAAGATAGATAGATAGATTTAACAGACATAGTTAAAGCCGTTTAAACAGGCTCAAAATCTTGTATGTAAAGGAAATGGATGAAACCTTTTGACTAAAATATTTCACGAAATTGAATACCAATTCTAATATATCTTTACTTTCTTTACAAATTACATGTTAAGGGAGAAAACGTAACAAAGGTTAATCAAAAACGCATCTAACATAAGATTTACAAAGTTATACTTATGACCGGTTCAGTAATGTTACAGGTATGACGAGACTAGTAAAGTCAAAGGAATGAAAAGAATAGTAATGTTATAGGTGTGACCAGGCTAGTAATGTTATAGGTGTGACCAGGCTAGTAATGTTATAGGTGTGACCAGGCTAGTAATGTTATAGGTGTGACCAGGCTAGTAATGTTATAGGTGTGACCAGGCTAGTAATGTTATAGGTGTGACCAGGCTAGTAATGTTATATGTGTGACCAGGCTAGTAATGTTATAGTTGTGACTAGGCTAGTAATGTTATAGGTGTGACCAGGCTAGTAATGTTATAGGTGTGACCAGGCTAGTAATGTTATATGTGTGACCAGGCTAGTAATGTTATAGTTGTGACTAGGCTAGTAATGTTGTAGGTGTGAACAGGCTAGTAATGTTATAGGTGTGACCAGGCTAGTAATGTTATAGTTGTGACTAGGCTAGTAATGTTGTAGGTGTGAACAGGCTAGTAATGTTATAGGTGTGACCAGGCTACTAATGTTATAGGTGTGACAAGGCTAGTAATGTTATAGGTGTGACCAGGCTAGTAATGTTATAGGTGTGACTAGGCTAGTAATGTTGTAGGTGTGAACAGGCTAGTAATGTTATAGGTGTGACCAGGCTACTAATGTTATAGGTGTGACCAGGCTAGTAATGTTATAGGTGTGACCAGGCTAGTAATGTTATAGGTGTGACCAGGCTCGTAATGTTATAGGTGTGACCAGGCTAGTAATGTTATAGGTGTGACCAGGCTAGTAATGTTATAGGTGTGACCAGACTAGTAATGTTATAGGTGTGACCAGGCTAGTAATGTTATAGGTGTGACCAGGCTAGTAATGTTATAGGTGTGACCAGGCTAGTAATGTTATAGGTGTGACCAGGCTAGTAATGTTATAGGTGTGACCAGGCTAGTAATGTTATAGGTGTGACCAGGCTAGTAATGTGGTAGGTGTAACCAGGCTAGTAATGTTATAGGTATGACCAGGCTAGTAATGTTATAGGTATGACCAAGCTAGTAATTTTATGGGTATGACCATGCTAGTAGTGTTATAGGTATGACCAGTCTAATAATTTTATAACTATGACCTTGCTAGTATTGTTATAGGTATGATCAGAAGTTATGTATATGACTAAGTTATGACTATTATAAGTATGATCAAATGCGTACTGTTTTTAGAATTTGTGCCGGTTTTATAGCCACGGTTAAATTTATTTTTAAAACAATATATTTCATATGGAGTGAAACATATGTGTACAATACTTGAGGGCCCTAACTGTACACAGTTAATTTGTAATCAAATTAAAAGTATTCATACCATTGGTTGATTTCGCTCCTCCAAATGAGGCTGTAAGATTTAACAAGAAAAAAAAGAGAATATATCACGTTTATATATTTAATAGAAAAACCTTTTATTGATTATTTTAATAAAAATATGCACCCAGACTTACTTTGGAATATTCTTATGTTGTATTATTTAAGTAAAGTACCCCATGCAAACCAATTTAAGTCTTTTTGGCCCTTGAAGCAGCGTTGATCAGCTTCTGTGGGCACGGCATACTAGAGGATTGTGGGGTCGGCAAAATGCTCATTAGTCTTTTGTCTTTTTCAAAATAAGAGCTTTGTAGACTCAGGGACACCCACAGATTTGGACAAAATACAAGCCTTTATTATGATTTGAACTTTGGCCCTTTAACTAACCAAAGCAGTTGCTAGCTGATAGGGCGTTGTTTGTCGTATATATTCAATTGCTATTTTAAACATTTAAATTTTCAGTTTCTATAATACTAATCAGTATATAAAATTACTGTGAATTTTATATATATATATATTTATATATATTTATTTATTTATTTAATTATATATGTATATGTTTCTTCTCTATAGACTCCTAGACCGATTGACAGAATGGAACAAAGGTTAAACGTACGAATTGGAAACGTCCTCCTAAAGAAATGATTATTATATATAAAAAATATTGCTTAATTCATTCAGATATTTTTTTTAATATATATTATGTTAAGGTTATAAACTGAGCACCATTTGAGAACGATGTCCCTTTAAAAATGCTTTCAAATTATGTGGGTTTCGGAACTGGGTTTTCTTGTACTTTTCTTATACATTACAGAAGATTATTGCGTCCTACGCTCATCCGGGGTCCGATTCTAGTCTTTCATTTTTATTAATGTTTTAATTGATGTTAAGTTACTGGTTTTCCTGGTTCGTTCAGGCAACCAATTCCATGCCCGAATGCCACTCGGGAAGAAAGAGTACTGGTATGCATTTGTTCTCGCATAAGAGATAAGGAAAGTGTTTTTGTCTTTATCTTTATCTGAGCTTTGCAACAGGCTGTTATTGGCTTGTATTTTTGAATTAGAGTTTAATGCCTTATATATTATTGCTATTTTACTCTTTGCCCTTCTGTCCTCTAGTGTTTCTAGGTTTAGTAATTTGACTTATGGTGTTACTCTTTTTAATTAGGAATATTCTCTAGTTATGAACCTTGCAGCTCTTTTTTGAATTTGATCTAATTTTTTAATGTTTTCTTTAGTTGATGGGTCCCATACAGGTGCTGCATATTCTAGTATAGGTCTAACTAATGTGAGATAGCATTTTAGTTTTATATATATATTACATTTGTAAACGTTCCTTTTTATGAATCCTAATGTTTTGTTTCATTTTTTAGTTACCGGTACTTCATCAATATCACAGGTTCCAAGATAACTTATCATTTATTATTACTCCTAGATACTTTGCATTGTTATTTAATTAGTTCTATACCATGAAAGAAGTAGTTTGTTACTTTTTTTTTTCTTTAATACGCTTATTAGTTGGCATACTCTAGTTTAAGTCCTATTTTTTGTAGTTCATATAGGTCTTTTTGTCAAAGTTCACTATCTTTTTCTGTCTTTATTATTCTATAAATTTTACTGCGAAGTATTATTGCCTTTTTAAAAAAAATGATGGTTAGGCATTTATATTTTTGATAGCTTTATTGTTAGTGTAATATTATTGATAAGAAGTGAAGTCAGCACCGGCGTTTGCTTTTTTTTTATGGATACTTTTTGATACCAGAAGCTTTACAGGAACAATTCATATGCATGTTCAAGGGCCTGGGTGACCGTAAACAATAACAAACCATTCGTTTCTACGTCATTTTGATGGGCATAACTACTAGTTTAATATAGATACAAAAATTACTTACCACTATAACGACAAGTAAACGTCTTATTTCTCATGCATCCACTATGTTCCTCATATGAAGCATTGAAGTGAGAAGACCACGTAAATTTGTTATCCGTGTGGTATTCCACACAATCAGTAGTTGAAGTAAACGATCCAAATTCGTAAGTAATAGCCAATGTGTGATTAGCTAAGTTATAGACACACCATCGCAATGTATCATGAACAGTAAACGTAGCTTCACACTTTTCAGGATCGAGAACTTTTCTACCAACAAGCAGGATGAATTGTTCCTGGGCTGTTTAAAAATATTCAATAATAGCAAATTGTATTTATAAAAAAGAAACTTTGACAAATAAACACGTATTAAACTAATAAAGCAAAAATAATCATAAAAGGGGGTTCCAAACAAAAATAGAATACTTCTATTTCGAATGCTACTGCCACACCTCTTACGGAACCCGACTTTTATCTTATCTTATAAGTTTACAGACGTTTCTTCTAGATAGAAGATTATTACGTCCACTAGGCCCAAAACTCCTGCAGGGCGACAGGGATCCGTCGGTGGCAGGGATAGAACCCGCAACCTGTCAGTTGTTTTTTTTTGGTTGACAGTCAGGAGATTTAACCGCTGGACCAGCCGGCTTCACCGCGTCACCTGTAACGCGTTAGAACTTTAAAAGTTAAGACATTTGACATACGCCAATGTTGTTGATTTTTTGGATTGTGTAACTGTTCATCATATTGTGGTAATTACCCATCTAAAAACTTTTTATCAGTATTGGAAGTTTGCTGTGGTAAATAGAATACTGATTTAGGGAACCTGGAGTGAGATATTGTTCAATTGTGTCACCTATTTGAGGAGACTTAAATAGGCAATTTGGATGCAAATTCATTTCTTCTATATTCCCGTAATCAATCGTATAAGTATCTTTTCGGCATATTTCGAGTGCATTGTGGAACTTCCGGTTTCATTTTGTTTTGCTTACATTGGCAACCATTACGATTACAAGCAGAGATTTACGCCTTGTTGCTGACTTAACATTCAAGGATGTTGAGAAATTCATTGCACTTTAAACTGCAAGTTCAGGCCGACTACAAATAAACAAAGGCTATGAGTATTATTATAAGGATAATGTCAATAAATATTAAAAGTGAGTATGCCATAATTTCTAGCAGAAGGCAGCCATTTTTGTAATCACATTTAGCGAATAGGATCGGAAGTGAAGTTGCATCCAAAGCTTATGCATGCATAAGATTAAAGACTGGTCAATAGGGCCTGTTTTGGTTTTTAATAAACTGATGCATCAGTTTGACTAAAACGGAATAGTTGTGCAGCTATTACCTATGTTTGTGCATCGTCGATAAATGAAACGAAAATCTGTTTGCAGCCATTAAATAAAAACACCGTGCCATAACCCCAACAAATAGCAAGTTAAAAGTGTTTGGACGGAGAGTTCCTTAATTCCAGAGCGCGCATACTCCGAGAGGACACGCGGGGACCTGAGCATTCTACTGGCCACACTATCCACGTTCCACATTATTTACTTTGCAATTGATTGAGAAACTAGATATCGTATACTTTTGTTTAAAATTGTAAACTTGAGATTTTCAGTATTTTTATTTTAGTTCCGAACTGTAAACTTGAGATTTTCAGTATTTTTATTTTAGTTCCAAATTGTAAACTTGAGATTTTCAGTATTTTTATTTTAGTTCCAAATTGTAAACTTGAGATTTTCAGTATTTTTATTTTAGTTCCGAATTGTAAACTTGAGATTTTCAGTATTTTTATTTTAGTTCCGAATTGTAAACTTGAGATTTTCAGTATTTTTATTTTAGTTCAGAATTGTAAACTTGAGATTTTCAATATTTTTATTTTAGTTCCGAATTGTAAACTTGAGATTTTCAATATTTTTATTTTAGTTCCGAATTGTAAAGTTGAGATTTTCAGTATTTTTATTTTAGTTCCGAATTGTAAACTTGAGATTTTCAGTATTTTTATTTTAGTTCAGAATTGTAAACTTGAGATTTTCAGTATTTTTATTTTAGTTCAGAATTGTAAAGCTTTTAGTTTTTGCCAGAAATATAGTATTCATTTAAAATACGATTTCAAAAAATAAAACAAACAAATTTAAAACAAACAAATATGTTATTAAATAAAAGGAATATAAAGATTATACTTACTATAAACTTTTGGCAAGGTAATATTGTTGCTCCACCACCAAGGCACGTATATTTCAATTGGCCAACCAAGTTTATACATAGACTCTGAATCATAATGTCGAGCCGTCATATTAAGATAAAATTGAAATGTTCCATTGGAATAGTCCGTACAGAAACAGGGTCTATCAACTTTACCCTTGCTACAAGGCACATTTATGTACACAATACACCACTGAAACAGATTATTAAAATATTTAGAATTGTTTGATGGAAATGATAATCATAATGTGATTCATATTATTTTATGTTAATAGGAAACGTATTATACAGTCATACCTGCTACTTTGTTGCCAATGTTTTATTTATGCATAATTACGACTGAACAGAATTCACGTATCTAGGCAGTACTATCAGTGCAACCGACGACTCATCCCTAGATACATTGTGTCGCATTGGCAAAGCGTTCGCCGTCTTCCAAAGACTGTACCCACTCTGGAATTCAACGTCATCGCTCCCAATAAAGATATGTGTCTTCAATGCCATCGTAGTCCCAACCGCTCTCTACGCGAGTGAAACTCGGAGGTAGACAGTGGTAAACGACTGGAATCTCAACGCCTTTCACCAAAGATGCCTCAAACGCATACTTAATATCACTTATCGAGATTTTACAAATGAAGAAGTTTATCGACTAACGAAAACACGCCCACTATCGACGTCAGTCACCGCACGTCGCTTCAATTTTGCCGGCCACATAATCCGCCAACCTGATCATCGACTACCCTACACGGCAACCAGATGGCGGCCGCCTAACGGACGGCGCGACCTAAAACAACATGGCGTGTAACGATTCGTTCTGAGTTCTGTGATATAAAACAGGGTTTATATGTGTTACTACATATAGAAGTCAATTATATTAGGAGAAAAATTGTATAATATATCACACTATTTTCAAAAAATTATAAATCTGCCTTAGAGGTGGCTTTTTGTCCCAGTCTACCCTACACTCATTTACATAAGCCACATTTATACCATAAACATTTTTCAGATAAAAATCAATCCAAAGGATTACATTAATAGTACATTGGCAATGGCTCAACTTGCACCGTAACATCTGTAACGATGTGACAGGGGATTGCGTGGCCGACAGAGTTTGGAGTCTCCGGCCAGTGGTGCCTTACCTGTCAAACGTCGTTGGCTCGTTGGTCTATGGAGTATGATAGCCGAACTGACTCTTTAACTACTGTATTATTTGTCCGATATTTATATTTTTAGAACACAGACTATCTAACATTTCACTTGACACCCACAAACATGTATAAGTAAATAATCGACACGGTAAGCTGGTTTACAAATGAGCCAAAGACATACGTATATTGTTCGGTCAAAATTATTTCAACGGCATCGCTATATAGACGCTACTACAATGTCTGATAAATTAAGATGTACAATATTCCTAAGACAGTGTTCTATTGAATCTAAATCGCAACAATAAACTGCAACGGAAAAATGCACCACAGCTGCGGTTATGGAAAATAACACATCAATACAAGTCTAGGAATATTTAATAGGCGAACATAGACCCCGGTCCTAAGAAGGACTCAAAAACTGCCAGAGCTCAGCCTAACGTCATGTCGGGGCGTATATAGGGCCTATACAAAGGACGGAGAATCAAATGGACCAATCGGGGCAAGAGGGTGGATTCGTAAAGTCACGTTTTCTTTTCCCGAGCCTTTGTCCATACAATCAAACAATGCTCCGAGGGTCCGTCAATGGAAGGGGATTGGGGTGGGGTGAGAGAGGTGGACACTGTGACGCAGATAGGACCTAGGAGCGGCCAGGTGGGTGGTCGAGAGACCAGGATGGTCAAAAGGGAGGTTAATCTGGTTATATCAACAAAGGAAATTATCGCCCCCCTTTCAACGCCGGCACACCCTATAATCCCTCATCAAAATTAAAGCACTTTGTTAATCGCCATCGGCGGCCTACCCATGTTTACACAACACAAGACAAAGGCCGCGCGAAGAATAACTAGATACGAGCGCACCCTGCCTGACCGCCTGTGTTTTCATTCAGGTATTCAGGTGGCTAGTTTACCTAATTGTATGCTAATTAATTTCTTTGATCATTAGAAAACATTTCGTGACAACATCGTTATAATATTTTTAATGTATTACGTTAAAAGACCAATTGCAAACTTACATCGAACCAATCGCTATACTGTCCCTTTAAATACTGTACAAAAAGTATCATTTTTCTCATTGCTAATTGGTTAGGATCCGACAGACGGATAGTCGCAGTAAAGCTATACGTATCAACGTTTGCGATCAAACCAGCTTTACAATTGTGTGTCTGTGTATATCCACCAAGAATTAGGATATCTAGATAGATATAAACATGTACATATAAATAGTAGGGAAAAAAAGTCGAGTACCACACAGTTCAAATTGATCATAGGGGTCGGTGCAGACGCGTTCACCAGTTTATGTGGTGCCGCATAAAAAGGGATATGTGGTCAGCTCAATGCCAAGTCGCCTTTGAGCTAGCTATAATCAGGGACACCCTCCAAATACTAGCCTTTACCACGATTCGAACCCAGGACCTTCGGAAAGCCAGTCGAACGCGCTTGGCAACCTTGCCCCATTAAAAATATTATAAATAAATAATGAGTTATTAAGTAATTGGTTAATCTCTTTACTATTTGGTAAGTACGATCAGACGTAAAGTCATAGGTAAGATCTTATAGGTATGACCAGAACAGTAAAGTCAAAGCTATGATCTGGCTATCTGTCTTATAAGTATGACCAGAACAGTAAAGTCAGAGCTATGATCTGGCTATCTGTCTTATAAGTATGACCAGAACAGTAAAGTCATAGGTAGGATCTGGTTATCTGTCTTATAAGTATGACCAGAACAGTAAAGTCATAGGCAGTGGCGTACCGAGGGGGGTGCGGGGGTTGCGGATCGCACCGGGTGACACCCTCTCAGGGGGTGACACCCGAATGAAAAAAATAATTAAACAAATGATAATTTTACAATGGTTCTATAAGGTAATGCTCAATGGCGAGAAAATAGTACATTTATGGATGGTTTATTCACTTGTCAGTGAGAAATTATACTGTTTTTGTTGCAGATTATTTGCTGTTGATATTACTGAAACAACATCTAAATTTGTTACTGGTTTGATAAGTGGTGGAAAATGAGACCAAAATTACATAATCATGAGACATCTATGTTGCCTTGAAAAATGGACAACATTGGCAGCAGGCCTTAAGCTACATAAAACAATTGATGCCGAAAGTATTGCCTTAAAGAATATGGAGAAGAAAAAGTGGATGTATGTCCTACACAGGTTGCTAGATATTACATTGTTTCTTCCAAAGTGAAATCTGGCATTTCGTGGCCACAACGAAGATGAATTCTCGTTGAATAAAGGAAACTTTTTTGAGATGGTTGAGATGCTTTCCAAATATAACCCACCTGTGGAACAGGGGCCCCCACACAAAAGGGGCCCCCACACACCCCAAAAAGAAATGTTTTTGTGACATCCCCATTCTTTCGTTGAAAATGTAAAATAAAATGCATTTATTCCAATACAATTTAAAGCGCTCCAGTCCAACCAAGAAAAGTGCAACATAAAATTTATGATTTTACAAAATGTAACAAGAAATAATGGCCTTTTTCTGAGGTAGGCCTACGTGGAAGGCTGAGGCGAGACCACGAGGGGCCCCCCCACATAAATTTGCGAATAGGGCCCCCACAATCTTAAATACGGCCCTGTGAACCAGTGCTGAAAGAGCATTTAGTGAGACTAAAGTAAGTATATGTACAGGGAAAGCATAATATGTATCTTATCTTTCACCAAAAATTCAAAATGAATTTATAAATGTACTGGCCAACCATGCAAAGAAAAATCTTGTATGGATGTAAAGCCCGCAAGGTCTTTTGGAATTATGTTTGACAGCACACCTGATATATCACACACTGATCAAATGTCTGAAGTGATTAAATATGTGAAAAATCCACAGTGCGAAAGTGGAAGTGCGAGAAGTGTTTCTTGGATTTTTTCCTCAAGCTGCTGTTAAACCAGTGAAAGATAATTTGATGAATGTATTACGGCGATTGAAGCTTTATGTGATCCTCGTAAAAATTCGGACACAAGACGTACAGCAAAAGGACTTTTACATGCTGTCTGTGATTTCCCGTTTATCTGCTATCTTAACCTTTGGGCTAATATACTTGAAGAAGTCAATCTTACACAGCAGTACCTGCAGAGTAGCCTAAAGGCTTAACTCTTGATAAAGTGGTGACTAAGCTAGACGCCATAAGATAGTTTTTGCACGAAAAGCGGAGTCAATTAGTGGAGCATGCTATTGAACAAGCACTTAAAAAATCAGACCTACATGGAATTTTGGTAGAGAGAAGATTAAGATTCAAAAAGAACATGGCAGGTGGAAAATTTAGATATGCTGGAATGTATATGCTAGAAGAAAGCAGTAAGGAGATGCTAGAGTGTATTAATCTCTTTTATTCTGAACATTCCAGATCAGAACAACATCGTTTAAGGAAGTTGCAGATATGTTTGATGCAGTCAGCCCAATAATCTACCGTCAGCAAGTGAAGAAGTGTTATTGGTGCCCGTTCCAAAATTAATCTCTTTCTACGATGAGCTATCCGAAGATGAGTTCTTAAAAGAAATACCACAGCTCGGACGACACCTAAAAGCAGCTGAAATTGACCTAACAAAAAGCCATGGACTGGTCAGTAGGCTATTAGATATTTTAAAATTCATACCTAAAATCTTTAACACGATATGTGTGTCTGTGGCTTCATGTGAACGGAGCTTTTCAAAACTAAAGCTTATAAAAAGCTATTTACGCTCCACCATGGGATAATCAAGACTTTCTGATCTGGCTATGTTATTGATTGAAAGGGATACTGTGAATTGATATAGATTTTGATGAAAAGATTGACAAGTTTGCAGTTTTGAAAAGCAGGAAAGGAAAATTTTAAATAAAGTACTTTCAATGTAAAAATAACTAACTGTACGGTTGTTTCAGTAGTTTAAGCTTGTTGCTTTTAATTTTGACTGAATAATTTTAATATTGTTATTGTTTTCGTCATATTTGAACTGTAGGATTAATTCAAGGAGACGAAAACTATGGTGAAAGTCGTGGGCGGGGGGGGGGGGTTGACACCCAAAGTTTACCGCACCGGATGACACCAGCCCTACGTACGCCACTGGTCATAGGTATGATCTGGCTATCTTTGTTAAATGTATGATCTGTACAAAGTTAAATAAATTTAAGTATTCATACCATTTTTTGTTTTATTCTTGTCTTCAGGTGCCACTATAAGTTTTATAGAGGAAAAAAATATAACGTTATTATATTTAACAGAAAAACATATATTTCTATTATTAAATAAAATAAAAATGTGACCCTCCAGCACGAATTGAATCGCATTGTGCCCTAAGGTCATTTTGAGTTATTTAAAGATCCTTATAACAATCAGGATGCTGAATTTAACGGTGAGAAATTGTATTCTAGCTATAAGGGTTTTGATGTACCGACTGTCTGAAACCTAATTTTGAGAAATTTTACTTCTTCTTCTTCTTCTTCGTAATACTGTGGAGACCCCGTAGAACCGAGGAAAAAGTCCACAATTTAAATACACATAAAATAACATAGCAAACATAACATAGCAAACAGCAGTTATACACAGATAAAAGAGTATCACTTTAGGTTTTTGGACCAGCACTTTAGTGACGATTTGAAGGCCGGAACTGTAGGGGCAGTGATGGAGGCCTGGTCCAGGGTGTTCCACAGCCTAATGGCTTACGTTTTCAGATGAAACAATACAGGGTGTTACTTTTAAAATAATTTAGTAATACTTTATAATTACTTTTAAAATCAAAACTTACCACAGAAAAATGCAAAATAAATAAATAATTTGTAATTGTCAATATCTGAAAAACCATAATTTTACACACCTATGGCATATTTTTGGCTGAAGCTCAATATAGCTTGAGACACACAGCCACTCAATTCGTGATAGAGGGTCACAAATATGCATCACTATTTACTTTGGAATATACTTATGTTAAAGTACCCCCTGCAAACCAATTTAAAAATTGCATTTCTGATATAGAAGCAGCGTTAATGAGTTTCTGTGGGCAAGGCATACTAGAGGATTATGAGGCCAGCACAGTGCTTTTCTTTCTTTTCACTTTTTATAGAGAATGTTAACTGTCAATCATAGCTTGGTAGGTTAAGGGACACCCACTGACTTGGATAAATAACCGGCCTTTATTATGATCTGAACTTTAGACCTTTAAATCGTCATAGTAGCTGCAAGGCCGTCTGGTTTCGTACATATCCAACTGAAATTTACAACGTTTAAATATTCAGTTTCTATAATAATAAATTAAAATGAATACAAACACTACTTACCAGTATAATGACAAGTGAAAGACTTCTTTCTCCTGCATCCACCATGTTCCTCATATGAAACATTAAAGTGGGAAGACTTGTAAATATTCGGATCGGTGGTGTATTGTACACAACCATGAGTTGAATTAAACGTCCCAAAATCGAAAGAAATGGCCACGGTGAGCGGATTATATTTACCCACGCCAAGGGCACACCAATACAAATATTGATTAACTGTGATTGTAGCTTCACACCTTTCAAGATTGAGAACTGTTCTACCATGTTTCAGGATTAGATTTTCTCTCTCTGTTAAAAAATAAAAAATAATAATTCAATAATACCAAATTATATTTAAATAAAAAAAGAAAGAATCATTATTATATTATATTAGAAAAAGCCCGCGCGTAACTGTGGTGATGCGTTTACTAATTAGCGAGGATATTAACTAGTCCGAGATAGTAGTAACATAATCCGTTCAATGATTTCTGAGTTTTAACGTTGTTACGTCCACAATCCCCTTGTGGCCAGAGCTGTGTAGATCTTGCTGATAATTCTCGTTAGTCCTAGGGGAGACTTTAATTATTAGTATTTATGTTTCAGTATTACACGAACTCTTCTTATAGTCCTGGGCACAAATTCAGTATTTGTATTCCAACATTTCCTTTCTTGTACATTAGGGTAGTAGATAAATCTTATAGTAATGTATACAACACAATAGAATAGTAACTTGACAAGGAAGCTTCAGTGTAACTGTTGTTGATAGTTTATTTCAGGTGGTATGTTCAATATATACAATATATCTATTATGTACAGTTAGAATAAAATAGTGCAAACACAAACGTTCTCAAAGGAACATATTTTGAAACTCTCTGTCTTTCAGACAAAACAAATCATTAAATACTATCCGAGTGGTGCAAGGGACAGACCCATTACCAGTAGGGGTAAAAATCATGGTATCATTACAAAACTCATAACAAAAACGATAGGAACTTCCCCTATTAAATAATGAGTCGTTTCCAGACCCTGAGAATTTGAGATCAACACAGAATCCCAACATTACCTAGAACCTTTTGTTTTCCTACTAAACGTCCTAATATTGTGTGTAGTAAGAAAAGAAAGAGAGAGGGGAATAAACATTGCGTGTTCCAATTCTTGGAAAAACAATATACATGACAACGTAAAATGACTCATTTTAGGAAAGGTGGTATCATGCGGTAACAGTTTACCACAGGGATATTAATGGGCGAGACCATAGATTCTCAATGGAGGGGGGGGTATCGGCAGGGGCGGTGAGAATGTCTAGGGGGCGTTGACATTCCCGGGGGCGATAGGTGGGCGGTGATGGGTCAGTGGGCGGTACGCAAGTAGGACCACTTTCAATAGTTTGAACACTAGTGCGTTTTAAATAATTAAAATACCAACATTTAGATGTGCATTAGTATAATAAGGATAATCTTGAGCTTTAACAAATAATTAATCCACTATTTCACTATTTGACTACTGTGTGATTGTGACGTAAAAGTCATTTTAAGCTCCCAATGTACTTAACCTTGATCCATTACTAAATTTAGACTGTTTTCGAGAAAGACAGATATGTTTCATGTGGTGGGTGATTATAATATGGATAAAATGTGACATAGAACTTGAAAGAATACAATTGCTGGTAAACAACTGCAATCACCCAACATGACATATGCTAAACAACTGATATAACCCACTAGGACATAAGCTAAACAACTGCTATCACCCAACAGGACATATGCTAAACAACTGCTATTACCCAATAGGACATATGCTAAACAACTGTTATCACCCAATAGGACATAAGTAAACAACTGCTATCACCCAATAAGACATAGGTAAACAACTGCTATCATCCAACAGGACATATCCTAAACAACTGTTATCACCCAATAGGACATAGGTAAACAACTGCTATCACCCAACAGGACATATGCTAAACAACTGTTATCACACAATAGGACATAGGTAAACAACTGTTATCACCCAATAGGACATAGGTAAACAACTGCTATCACCCAACATACCATATCCTAAACAACTGTTATCACCCAATAGGACATAGGTAAACAACTGCTATCACCCAACAGGACATATGCTAAACAACTGTTATCACCCAATAGGACATAGGTAAACAACTGCTATCACCAAACAGGACATATGCTAAACAACTGCTATCACCCAACAGGACATATGCTAAACAACTGTCATCACCCAACAGGACATATGCTAAACAACTGCTATCACCCAACAGGACATATGCTAAACAACTGTTATCACCCAATAGGACATAGGTAAACAACTGCTATCACCCAACATTACATATGCTAAACAACTGCAATCACCCAACATTACATATGCTAAACAACTGCTATCACCCAACAGGACATATGCTAAACAACTGTTATCACCCAATAGGACATAGGTAAACAACTGCTATCACCCAACAGGACATATGCTAAACAACTGTTATCACCCAATAGGACATAGGTAAACAACTGCTATCACCCAACATTACATATGCTAAACAACTGCTATTACCCAACGTTACATATGCTAAACAACTGCTATCACCCAATATGACATTGGTAAACAATTGCTATCACCCAACATTACATATGCTAAAATACTGCTATCACGCAATAGGACATATTATGCTAAACAACTGCTATCACCCAATAGGACATTGGTAAACAATTGCTATCACCCAACATTACATATGCTAAACAACTGCTATCACGCAATAGGACATATGCTAAACAACTGCTGTTACCCAACATGACTGTAGATATTGCCTTTCCCTATAATAACTATTAGATGAATCATTTAATTGATTTTATATTATATTAAAACGTTTGCATTGTATTGCATTAATTATTTAGTATTAATTGTTGAGAATTATATAGGTCAGTGGACCCAATATATTTTAGGAAATCTTTTATGAAAAAAGATAGTGTTTTTTCTAAGAAGATAAAAGGAAAAGTCGTCTGCTGGGCTAAAAGAAGAAGCTCTAGTCCTTCTAGTTAAATGGACTGATACGAATATAATTCCTTTAAAGAACATTAAGTAAGAGCATAATTGTAGGTACTTAGTATTTTAAAATCATCAAAGAACATATCTATTCATATAATAATATGTGTTTGTGTTGAAGTAAATAAAATATTGAAGTAAGTGGAAAGAACATTGTTACTTCGTCATATCAAGTTTATACGTTTATATATATTATATGAATACCGACAAGACTCGCAAGTTGTGAGGTCAACTGAATAATAATGATACCAGAAATAAATGTTAAGATGTCCATAGAACGCTACCAATAATAATACAATAAAATAATATGGACACTAACAATGACATATGCTAAACAACTGCTATCACCCAATAGGACATATGCTAAACAACTGCTATCACCCAATAGGACATATGCTAAACAACTGCTATCACCCAATAGGACATATGCTAAACAACTGCTATCACCCAATAGGACATATGCTAAACAACTGTTATCACCCAACATTACAGATGCTAAACAACTGCTATCACCCAATAGGACATATGCTAAACAACTGCTATCACCCAATAGGACATATGCTAAACAACTGCTATCACCCAATAGGACATATGCTAAACAACTGCTATCACCCAATAGGACATATGCTAAACAACTGCTATCACCCAATAGGACATATGCTAAACAACTGTTATCACCTAACATTACATATGCTAAACAACTGCTATCACCCAATAGGACATATGCTAAACAACTGCTATCACCCAATAGGACATATGCTAAACAACTGCTATCACCCAATAGGACATATGCTAAACAACTGTTATCACCCAACATTACATATGCTAAACAACTGTTATCACCCAATAGGACATATGCTAAACAACTTTTATCACCCAATAGGACATATGCTAAAAAACTGCTAACACCCAATAGGACATATGCTAAACAACTGTTATCACCCAACATTACATATGCTAATCAACTGCTATCACCCAATAGGACATATGCTAAACAACTGCTATCACCCAATAGGACATATGCTAAACAACTGCTATCACCCAATAGGACATATGCTAAACAACTGTTATCACCCAACATTACATATGCTAAACAACTGCTATCACCCAATAGGACATATGCTAAACAACTGTTATCACCCAATAGGACTTAGGTAAACAACTGTTATCACCCAACATTACATATGCTAAACAACTGCTATCACCCAATAGGACATATGCTAAACAACTGTTATCACCCAATAGGACATATGCTAAACAACTGTTATCACCCAACATTACATATGCTAAACAACTGCTATCACCCAATAGGACATATGCTAAACAACTGCTATCACCCAATAGGACATATGCTAAACAACTGCTATCACCCAATAGGACATATGCTAAACAACTGTTATCACCCAACATTACATATGCTAAACAACTGCTATCACCCAATAGGACATATGCTAAACAACTGCTATCACCCAATAGGACATATGCTAAACAACTGCTATCACCCAACATTACATATGCCAAACAACTGCTATCACCCAACATTACATATGCCAAACAACTGCTATCACCCAACATTACATATGCCAAACAACTGCTATCGCCCAACATGACATATGCTAAACAATTGCTATCACTCAACATGACATATGCTAAACAACTGCTATCACCTAACATGACATATGCTAAACAACTGCTATCGCCCAACATGACATATGCTAAACAATTGCTATCACTCAACATGACATATGCTAAACAACTGCTATCACCTAACATGACATATGCTAAACAACTGCTATCACCCAACAGGACATATGCTAAACAACAGGACAATGAGAAGTAGGAAGAATCGCACTGAATATGAGAAAAAGAACTATAGGCTCTTGTCAGTTTAAATTAAATATCAGGATCGGTTCGGCATGAAGCGAAATTCTGCGCGTTCGTCAGTTATCGCAGTTTCAGATTGGTTTTTAGATCGATTTGGTTTAAATTTGAATAAAATTTGTTTAAATATGATTTATAAAAACAAGCTTTGATATCGACTTGCATTTAAGAAATATAACCTAATAATGACTTCAACTGTCAATTTTAAGACATTATTCTTTTTATAAACTTGACAATTCCTGATTGGTTTTAAGATCATATTTTCTAATGGCGAAATGTTAAAATCAGTCGTACCTTCACAACTGCAAGAAGAATTGATTTTTTATTGCTTGTTTAACACCATATTTAGCGGAACGTGGATTTGGTGCTGTTGTCAAACAGAGAAGCTAGTTGAAGCGTGGAAACCCAAGGGTTTTGGAAACCGAAATTGAACGACACATAGACAGACATCTAGCAAAATACCAGGCACAAGTTTCACTTTAATATTGATTTAAAAAAAACAACAACTTTGTTCAATATATTATTATTATATATTTTAAAAAAACAATCAAAAATACGTGTTCATTTCAGCTCTTTTTAATATCATAAAAACGCACACAAATCTAGTCGGCCTATACAAATTTCTTTCGCCAAATTAGACTTATTAACCCTTCCCGTACCGACCTACTTCTATCTATGCTGCCATCAGTTCAGCTATATACGCGCCCGGGACTGTAAGGGTTAACTTGATTTAGGAAAAAAAAGGGGGCGGTGAGCCGAAAAAGATTGAGAACCTATTGGGTTAGACGGTTTGTTTTTCCTGTTTATTTTTTACGGCTAGTTTTCGCAATGAACAATGAACAACAATGAACAATATTTATTTGCCACAAAGTACATCCGTACTATAAAGGAATAATCAAAGACATAATTAGAATATTCTAGCATTAGTAAATAATAGTAAAAGTTACCGAAATAATGATATTAATAATAATAGATTCATTGTAAGGTATCAAGAAAAGAGTTGTTCGAGCCGGTATGTTTGTTTAGGTCTCATGAGCGCAATTCTTTGCACATGCATGAGCGCAATTGTTCACACCGGCACGATCTACACCTGGGATATTTTTATCTAGATGGGGGGGGGGGGGGGGGCAGGTGGCCATAGTCGTTGTGGCTAAACTTTGGTTTAACTGCCCCACGGAATTTTTCTAAGTCCCTACTTTAAAGATCTTTTTGTCCTGAATACGAAAATCGAGGTTTTATTGAACTGTTCCATTTCTGTGATTTGAAAACAAAAAATTTGAATGTTAGAAAAAAAAAGAGATTTTTTTTATTAAAAAATATTGCCTTCCTTTGAAATTGTGTGTTGTAAATTTAACATCAGTTACCTCCCTTTAAAACTGTGTGTTTTAAATTTAACATGAGTTACCTCCTTTGGAAATTATGTTTTGGAGATAAAAAGTTTGTTATGTCCCTTGTGTTTATTTATTAAAATTTGTGGAAAATGTTTAGTTATTTGATTCCACAACGCCATATCGCACGGGCTGTCCGTGCGATACACTGCCGATAGACCGAAACGCGGACAGCCCGTGCTATAACAACGGTCAAGGTAAGATAGGTCTGTACCGGTCAATTTTGCTAGAACAATGGAGGTTACAGTTGATAGTGTTTCTATTGATTCCATTAACGGTATTAACGTATGTTCTGACTGCCGGTGGAGCTACGGTAAATTTAGAGACATGTTAAAGGGCGAGGACCGCTTCCATAGATTTTTATACAGCCATAAAATGATTCCTGAAAGTAAGCTTTGTCATAAATGTAGTTCCCCCATCAATTTGAACAATGGACAGGTAGTGTGTCTACATACTGTCATGGCGGCCACCGGCAGTCGAATAAATGTGCTCGTAGTTGTTTGTGTTATTTCATATGAAATACGGTAAGAATATTTTTATTTTTATTTATACATTTCGTGCTATTTCGCCCCTTTTCTCTTTTCGGTATCGGTTCTAAGAAATTCCGACTGAAAATTTTAGTACGCGGAGATATTGATAAGTGTTCTAAGAAGCGCGGCAGACATCGTGTTTCTTGGCTGTGTTACGTCACAAGCCTATTGTAAACACAATGCAAAGTAATTTTTTTTTTGGGATGAAAATTTTTTATTTTTTTTATTTTCAATAGTCTGCCGCTCTTCCTAATAAACTTATCAATAGCTCCACTTGAACAAAAATTTCAGTTGGAATTTGTTAGAACTCTACTTTTCGTGGGGCAGGAGTATCGAAGTCTTACCCTAGACTGGACGAACCCATTGGTAATCGCCAACTTGCCTGGACAAGGTGTTCTTAGAGACGACATGTGACGTCGCTCCGGCAACTGTGTTTCTATTGGCCTGGTGTAATAGACTGACCGACACCGGATTTCGGCGTTGTTTTTATCGACTGTAACTTTGGAGTCTACGTCACACATTTTAACACGTTTGTTGTGACATACACCATTATTCTTTTTTTCTGCCGACCGGACTAAACTGCTGCATGCGATCTCTGTATATACTCTTGGATATACGTATATCGATATTCGTTTTTTATGAGGATTTATTGTACAATAAATTATATCATTCAAAACTGTGTAAATCTCGCCAGTTTGATTATTTTGTTTAAAACTATTTTGTGCACTTAGTTGTCCTGAGATCAGTACTAGTGTGAATATTATACCTCTGGGTGTGTATATATAATTACAAGAGACACGAGACATAAGGACAGAACCACTGCCTGGAATACTCACGCTCCAGTGGGCGCACGACAACTTGTGCACGCTGATGGCCACACTATCCCATGTCACAACGTCACAGAAACCACGGGAACAGAGAATTTATATATTATGTTTATATACTTTACATTGTTTGTTTACAAATTACAGACGAATAGACTAGGCCAGAATAAAGGCGAACAAACCGCCTCGCAACCGGTTTAATCTTGATAAACTAAAAGATCCGGAAGTGGCAGAGATATTTCAGCCCCAAGTAGGTGAAAAGTTTACAGCACTGGACCTGATCAACCAAAATATAGGTATCTTAGCAAAAAACTTAAAAGAAGAAACAGTTTCAAATGCAAAAGCAAGAAACAACCATGGCTTACTAACAAGATACTTGATCTATGCGATAAAAAAGAGCCTTAAAAAAAGATAAATATTCCAACCAGGTAGCGGCAGATAAGAACAGGCTATTAAATACAATGATCAGGAACGAGATAAAACCGGCTAAAGAAGACTGGATCGATAATTATCAATGACGCACAGTGGTGGAAAGTATAGTAGCCGATAATAGTAAGAAAGCATAAGAAACATCACAAAAATACAGCAGAAGCCAGCTTCAATAATCGAGGACAACACATCAGTACTTGGACGTTGGACGTAATACTGCACCAAGCTGTACAAGTTCGACCCTGATACCAACATACTACAGAAAAAACAGGAAACAGAATTCAACGAATTACCAGCGCTGCTGAGTGACGTTGAAGAAGCAGTGTGAAGTTTAAAGGGGGACAAGTCTCCTGGAATTGACAACTGCTAACTATTGAAACATGGGGGTGTAGCGGTAATGAAGAATGGCAATATAAAACAATGCCAGAATTACAGGACAATCAGTCTCATCAGCCACACTAGCATGGTAATGCTAATAGTTCTCATAAAGAGACTTGATTAAGTGGCTGAGGAATTACTGGGAGAAGAACATGGCAGGTTTCAGACAAAGCATAAGCACACTGGAGCAGATCTTCAGCTGTCGCTAGCTCATAGAAAAACACATACAACACCAACGTGAACTCCATCATAACTTTATAGACTTCAAGCAAGACTTTGACCGTGTATGGCACGAGGGACTATAGCGAGGGATGAGAAGCTACAACATTGAAGAAGGCTTATACTGGTGATCGAAGAACCCTAAAATGAGGCGAGCAGTGCAGTTTAACTCAATGGTTTTATAGAGGACTTCCTCAAGATGTCAATTGGCTGTATTTCTGAAAAAAAGTCCGGTAGAGGGCGCCACGGTCAAGTCAGGTATAGAACGATAAAAACATTCGTTTTATGAACACATTTCGGAGCGACTTATTTAATTCACCTTTAATAAGAATGTTAGCAAAAATATGCTAAAAATAGTGCAAGAACAGGAGATCGTAATTCAATGCAAGTTTTGCTTTAAAATTCTATATTACATTAAAAAAAAAAATTATTGATACTTCCGACTTGCACTTGCCTAAATTTTAACACTTGAGTTGTAGTAAGCCGTATATTTGCGCGTATATTATTAATATTTTACTTCAGTCCATAAGTCAGTGACAATTTAATGTAGTTGTCTTTATAAAAGTACACAGCTATGGCGCATGAGTCTAACTTACTCTCATGACTAGATCTATAAAGTGTTGTAAGTTAATTTGAAAGTTTGACAGTTGTTGTCAAAGGGGAAAAGGTGAGAGGGGGTAGTCCTAAACAACAAAAATTGCTTGTTGACTTTATATTATTGGGCGTTTCAGGATCCTTTATTGTAACAATATTTTTGTTTTGTTAACAGCGTATTTTATAGGTCTGGGTATTTACTTTTTTCCCTAAGGTTAAACAATAGTATTGTAAGGATAAAGTCAAACATTTTAATGCCCCCCCCACCAACTTCCCCTAATGACGTATTAACATAATAACTCATAAATGATCATTTAGACTAATATTATCTTTGCATGCCTTATTAATAAAAAAAGACTTTTATTTCACACCCCTATTTACTTTATTGAATAAAATGTATGATATAGCAGGTTAAATAGAAGGCCTAAAAATGCGGCTCAAGCCAGCGTGCCGAAAGACCACGAGTCGCATTTTGCAGCTCAGAAACTCTTATATATTTATTGTGTCCAAATCCAATCCAAGATTTAGAAATAAACTAACTTCCTTGTTTTGAATCGTCTACTTCCGTATTCGTTCTTTTCAAATGTAAATATGAACTGGAAAACATGTTTTTTGTGTTTAAAAGGGATTTTTTTGCGATGTCTGGTTTAATTTTCATTTTTTCCCTCAGTATTGTTACTATAGACCTTTTCATTTTATTAATTATTCCAAAAAAGAGGTCAATGTCCACGCATGCGCAGTCGCTAGGGGGCAAAAGTTGTCAATAAAACCTTCTTCGCCTTTGTTATTTTACTGGGGGCCTAGTGGTTTTTAGGCGTAATTATATTAGCTTTTCATTTTACAAAAAAACTAATTCATAAAAACTTTATACCCAGAAGCTAGGGAGCGAACTGTACTTTTCTTTTACCTTTTGAACCAGTTTTTAACCCAAAAAACATTTATTATACATTCTAGGCCTAATGCGTCTATGGTTACCATGTCACCATGTTAATACAGATTGGCATCGAGCGATCAGTAAATCGTCTTTAAGCATACAAATAAAATTTAACATAGTTATATATTTATAAAGCTTTGTTTGTGTTGAAGTATCAACGCGTAGGCTATATTGTATTAAGTTATTATTTGTAGCAATGGAAATCGTAATTTTTAATTATTATTTTTTTTTATCGTTCGATTTCGATGTCACAAAAGAACCTTGAAAAGCCAAAGTAAGCTTATCACAGTTTGATTCTGAAAAGGCCTAGGTCTATGTCCCATAGGCCTATGCTATTGTTTGACTTGTTCTGGGGTTTTATCGTTAAAATATCGTATGTAGAAGTAGTTAAGCGGGATTATAACATATTAGTAGGCCTAGACCTAGCTATAGGCCTATAGCCGCCTATAGGCTATAGTAGGCCTATAGGGGCTATAGGCTATATAGTTATATAGGCTATTATAGACCCTAATAGGCTAAGCTAAAGTAGCCTAAAGGCCTATATAAATTATAAATATAGGCTTATGGCTTATAGGCTTATAGGATAGGCCTATAATAGCTATTATTTAATATAATATAGCATATAGAATCGGCCTATCACATATAGTTTACTATAATAGGCCTAATTATTAGCCTGCCTATAGGCCTAGGCCTATTACTATTAGCCTATTAGTACATTAGCCTATTATAGTAGCCTAAAGGTTATAAGCTCAAACAGTTTAAACTATTAAACAATTGAAAATATTTACTATTTACTATAGAAAAGTGTTGATTAACCGATTGCGATTGCATGAAATAATTACGCGAATATGAAGGTAGGCTATGCTATATATTTGATATTTGCAAACTGGTGCGTGTTTTCTTCATGAATTTTTAGTTATAGGCCTGTTATTGAATAATATTTCATGCATAGGACTAATGAAATGACAATAAGGCACAATATGAATAGGCCTATATTATCCTATATACCTATATCTAGCCTATATCTAGCCTATAATATAGGCCTATATCATATTCAATATGGAAAACATAGGCCTACGCGACATACGGTCATAGGCCCGACTATACGACATAGGTCTATATATATATATATTAGCCTCTTCCTACGAACAATATATATTTTTTTAAAGTTTAACATAATATTTGCTATGGCTATGGTTTTTATATTCGTGAAGATGCATCGGCTCTTATGCGTCTGTCTCTATCAAACATTCAAAATGAAATATATCTAGAATTATATTTGCCTTTTTATTAATCAAAACGAGCGATCTAGGTCTAGGGCTAAGTTAAGCAATAGCTTGAATAGCCTACAGTAATAAAAGCATTATAGGCCTAATTATTTTTTTTTCGATACAAAACTAATTCTAAACGTAATTTTTTTTTTTTTACATTGATTCTCATTGAAGAAACTCAACAAAAAGTAATGACACAGTGATCACGATAGAATCGACCATAATATTAAGGTCCAAAGCATAGAGTCCAGGTCTAAAAAAAATTTTCTTTAAAAAATAAAGAAGCTCTAAACGTTATTTTTTTAACAATTCTTTTCCTAGGTTCTTAGTTTAAGATCTCCATGTGTTTTTATGGTTTAAAGTTCAAAAACAACTATACTAACATTAAAAATCCCCAACACCTTTAGTAAAATACTATATGGAAAGAAGGAACAAAAATCTTTGTGCCCCCATGTTGATGTCCTAAATTATTGTTGGACCATCAATTTATATTATTAGTCTCTTCAGAGTGTTTCTGCTACAGTTGCTGAATTACTTGATATCAAACATTGAAAACAGACGACTTCACAATATATATTTGAACTTGTAAATTAATAAAGGAACTCCTTGTTGCAGCATATGTAATTTATTAATATTATTAACTATTCACATCCAATGAACAAATATAGATTATAGTAGCAACATAATATACATTTTTACTACTAGTCTCTGAGTCTATATTTATGCTTGCGTTCCTTTACAAGCTATGAGAAAAGACTCAATAAGCGTGGGCAGTCACATGACTATTCACTTCCTATATAGGTTTTCCTAATATCCTAAAATGGGTACTATTTCGACTTTTTAATTATTACTTTAGTCACTACCTATATATTATTTACTTTCTCCATAGCATACCCCCCAACCACAGAGAAAAAATAATAATTTATTATTATTTTTGATACGAAAAATGTTTACAATAATGAAAAAAAATTTATCTTAATCTTAATTAATGCATATAATCATTCATTTAATAATACATAGAGAAAAAATTCATTTAATATATGTACAAACAATCAAAAAAAAAATTCATAGGCACAAATATAATCAAAAGACACAAAGAATAATGTCTAATGTTTATACGACAATTAGTCATAGACAATTATCTTTTGGCATTGTCTAATCAACTTCAGTAATACTGAGGTAAACTATTGGATGTCAGTGATGTGTATCGATAATCTCGACAGCACATCAGGTAAATGGTTATCTTTTCCTACAATACTTTTTATCTGAAATTTGTAATCTGATAGAAGTAAAGCATATTTATTTATTCTTTTGTTATTGACATTAGAGACATTAAAATTCACAAGCGGTTTATGGTCTGTGAGAATTGTGAACTGACGACCCAACAAATAGTATTGAAACTTAAGTACAGCATAGACTATACACAAACCCTCTAATTCTATGACACTAAAATTCCTTTCACTTTTAGTCAGTGCACGACTTACATAAAAGGCAGGTTTATATACTATTTCAGAGTCCACAATGACCTTTTTGTAAATACAAGCCCCTAAACCTGACTTTGAGGCATCACAAGCTATAATGATGTCATCATCTTTTTGAATTGTTTCTAGAATTGGTTCCTTAGAAAATGCATCTATTAGGATTTTAAATGATTTTTCACATTGGTCAGTCCAATTTACAATATTGGGTTGATATTTTTTAGTTAGATCTATAATAGGTCTGACTATTTGACTATAGTTTGGAATGAATTTACTGTAATAGTTAAACAAGTAATGCCCTTACATGCTTTTTTGTTTTAGGCGTTTGTATTTCTAGAATTTTCTTATGTAAGTGCTGTGTTGGTTTTACTTGGCCTTTTCAAATTTATGTCCTAGAAATTCAATCTCAATTTTTCCTATTTTTAATTTTGAAGGAGATACTGTTAAATTATTGTCTTTCAATATTTGCAACACTTCTTCTAATAGAATTAAGTGTTCATCCCAAGTATTTGTGAAAATACAAATATCATCCACATAGTGAACTATATTTTTATTGTGAGGTAAAATATGTCTCATTAGTTTAGTGAATGTAGCAGTACTATTGACCAAACCGAAGGGCATGACGTTCCAATTAAATACGCCTTTATGTGTAATAAAAGCTGTATAATCCTTTGATTTCTCATCAAGAGGCACTTGCCAAAATCCTCTTGTTAAATCTATGGTAGTAAATATTTTACCTGTGGCCATAGTGTTAATGATATGTTCTATATTAGGCAAACCCTCTTGATCAATTTTAGTTACATTATTGAGTTTGCGATAATCACAACATAATCTGATAGAACCATTCTTTTTTCTCACAATCACCATGGGTGACGAGTACTGAGACATAGATTTTTCTATTATTTTACTTTCAATGAGTTGGTCTAATTCCTTATCTACCTTTTCAACAAGCATTTGAGGAATATTATATGCTTTTGATCTAAATTGTTTTTGATCAGTCAGTTCTATTTTATGTTCAATGACATTTGTTAATCCTGGTTTCTCTGTTATTGTTGTTTTAAATTTATTCAATAAATTTAAAATATTGTTTTTAACCATTTCATTTTCAATATGGTCTAACTGTATTTGATCTATTTCATTATTGGTTGGTGTGGTTATACCACAAAAATAGTCAATGTTTGGAATGTTTTGAACATTCTTATCTTCAAAAATTATCATATTGTTATTTTGTATTTTGCTTTCAATATCTGACTGACTGTCATTTATTTGGTTTTCCTCATAAGCTCTTAAATTGTTTAAATGGACAATTTTTTCTTTGTTATTAATGTTAACTTTGTAAGTTACATCAGATAGCTTAAGTATTATTTCAAAAGGTCCTTTCCATTCCATAGTATTGCCAGTGCCAATTGGCAAATAAACAAGTACTTTATTACCAACTTCTAATTTTCTCATATTCTTATGAATATTTTCTCTGATTAAAGTTTTAGATTTGATTTCTTGATTTTTTTGTACAGCAAATTCATAAGCTGTTTTCATATGTTCTTCAGTTTTATTGACTAAGTCAAATGGAGACATTTTTATTTCTTTAATTCCTAACAATTCTGATTTGAAATTATCCAATGGTCCATTGGGATTTTTGCCAAGCACTAATTCAAATGGTGAAAAACCTGTGCTTTCATGAACCGATTATCTATAAGCAAACAAAATAGCAGGAAGGTAATCATCCCATTCAAATGGATGCTCTTCACACACTTTAGTTATCATTTGTTTTATTGTTTGATTAGCCCTTTCAATCATACCATTTGATTCAGGATGGTATATAGAACTAAAAATTTGAGTGATTTTAAACATTTGTGCAAAAGCTTGAGTAAGGTTTGATTTGAATTGAGTTCCATTGTCACTCAATATGAACTTTGGAAACCCGAAACGACAAAAGATAGGTAAAAGAGCATTACAGACCCTTTCTGCAGTTATCTCTCTTAAAGGAACTACCTCAATCCATCTACTTCCCATGTCTATTATGGTTAAGGCGAACTTTGCTTTGGTAGTTTTAGTTTGTTTCATGGGCCCAATTATATCAACTGCTATTTTGTAAAAAGGTTTATTTATTGTATCAGTCATTTGTATTGGAGCCTTATGTTTAGAATCTTTTTTATTATGTCTAAGACAGGTATCACAGCTTTTAATAAATGTTTTCAAATCTTTTTCCAGTTTAGGCCACCAGAAATTCTTTTTGATTTTACAAACTGTTTTCTTACTACTCAAATGACCTGACAATGCATTGTTATGCGAAATTTGCATTACTTTGACAGTTAATGTTTTATGTATAACTATTTGAGTTACATCTAATTTATTATCCTTTCTACAGAGAATGCCATTTATTAATTCCATGTTTTCATTTTTAACCTGACCTTCTTCAATTTCTGATACTATTTTAATTATGTATTGATCTTCTTTCTGTTCTTTTTTTAGAGTTAGCTCATCAAAAGGCATGTTTACTAAACTGATATTTTCTGTTTTTTTCATTTGAGTTTCCTTTTTATGAGGACTATCAATGTATGCTAATATCTCAGTCTTCATTTTAGTAAAATCAGATATTTGATTTTTAGCAATGTTGAATATTTGTTTATGACCTTCTAAATGTCTACATAGTGAAATAGCATGTCATTCTTTTGGTACATTGTTTATTTCACATTGACTTTCAAATTTGCTTACATACTGTTCTAGTTTTTCTGTTCCATTCCATTTGGGAATAGGATTATCCTTTTCATTATTTATGGATAAGTCAATATTAGGTGTCTCATGGAGAATATTATTTTCTGACTTTCCTATGGTTTGTAAAAAATTAAAAGTTTGTAGAGCAGGATAAAATTCTTGTTCTGGTAAATCTACTAACTTTTCATTTTGCAATAGAACAGGTTTCAAATTTACATCATTGGATTTTTCATTCATCCATTTTTGAAAGTGTCAAAACTATTATCATGTTTGACATTGAATGAATTACCAATAATTAAAGGTGCAACACAGTTTTTCATTATGGCTGCCTCTGTTTTTCCTGTAAGCCAAGGACAATCAATGTCTATTATAGTGACAGGACAATTTACAGTGGAACCATTTCCAAGTTTTATAGTATCCACTCTTATTATATTGGTGGGTTTCTGATTTGGAATGATACTTTCATCTACACATATTATACTACTCCCCGTATCCCTTAGACAGTATGTAGTTTTTTCTTCCACATAAGCAGGAAAAAGTATTAATTGACCCCTGTTTTCAAATATCACATTATTTGTTTGAGATGTGGAATTGTTTTGTTTTCCTCTATTTCTTCTATTTTGAAAATTTGATTGAGGTCTATTTTGAGTATTAGGAAACTCTTGTCTTCCAAAATTTTGATTTGGCACATTGTTATTGGAAAAATTCTGATTTGGCAAATTTCTGTTTTCAAAATTTGAAAAATTCTGATTTGGAAAGTTTCTATTATCAAAATTAGAAAAATTTTGATTTGAAAAATTTCTATGATCAACATTTGATCTATTGAAGTTTGGATTGAAATTTCTACCTCTTGCATTGTTATTCCTGTAACAATATTCTGATGAATGGTTTGTACCATTGCAAAAAATACATCTGTAATAATTAGATTTTGGTTGATTACCAAATTTTTTTCTATTGCCAAATTGATTATGTCTAGACCTAGGAGGTGAATAGCTCCTTCTTCTATGCTGAATTGTCTTTACTGTTTGATTTTGTTTAGTCAGTTCTACATTAGGGTGACTATCTTTAAAATTTGAGATGGCATCTATCAAATTTTCAACTGTCTTCACTTTTCTTTCCATAATGTGAGTAAACAATGGTTTAGAAGCTTGTTCTAATACTTTATCAACAACCATGATTTCTATAATCTCATTAGGATTTTTGGTATCTATTTTTACTAAGTCTAACCATGTAAGTAAAAATGTTTTCACTTCAGACACAAAAGCTCTCGGTTCTATCTTGTCAGTTAAGATAAAGTTGTGGAACTTTTGTCTATAATAATCCTCAGAGTGAATAAAGAATTTAATTAACTGTTCTTTGATAATGGCATAATCAGTTATTTCTTTATCAATGTGAGATAAAGCTTCCCTACCCTTATCTTTCAATTGTGGAATAAGGTGAATGTAATATTCTGAAATGGGAATCCCATATCCCTTACATGTGGCTTCAAATAAATTTAGAAAATCAACAATTTTCTCTTTTACATCAAAAGGAGGCATTTTGAATCTTACACCATGTTTTGATTTTTCATTATTTGTTTGCTCAACTTTAGCATTTTGTTATTTAGCCAACTCCAGTTCATGATCTAATTTTAATTGAGTTTATTTCAACTGACTTTCTCTCAACTCTTTTTCTTTTTCTTTATTCAATTCTAGTTCTTTCAATTCTTTTTCTTTGTTTATTTCTAGTTCTTTTTGTTTAATTTCATGAGCTCTTAATTCTGCTCGCTCATCTCTTTCCTTATCTGCTAATTCTTTTTTCAATTGTTTAACTTTATTTTCAACAAATTCCTGATATTCTTTCTTATCAGTAATACCATATTCTTTTGCTAACAATTTAGCCTCATCATAGAGTAATTGAACCTTTGACTCCATTATTGTTTATTGTGAATGTCAAGATTTATTATATTATAGTACAGTACAATTTTTATAATGCACTATTTTATAGTACAGCAATCTTTTATTCCTATACTGAATGGCAATATTTATTAACTACAGAATGAGCATTTTTATATTACAGCAACTTTTATAATCCTATGCTAAAGTAAAATGCTTATAATGCTAGATGCAAGATGCTAGAATCATGAAATATTAGCTAAGCCAAGACACATTTTCTATTATGGCTTGTTTATTTTATTATTATTAGCAATTTTGTGGTATAGTTGAATGCAAGTCAAGTCACTTTTGCTATTATGACTTATTATTTCTTATTATTACTATATAGGTTGCAACAGTTATTTTCCGCAAGGCAACGTATAATCTTATTATAATGGTAGCACATATACAATATTATTAGCAGGAATGATGGCACATACTAATTAGATTAATGTTATTATAAGCAAGTATTCTATTATTGTTTATTGCAATATCAATCTTAAACAATACTATTTTATTAGCATTGCACAGCACAATATTATTGTTATATAGGCTATGTCATTTGTTATATTGTGTATATTATATACATTTGTAGTTACATGTATTAGATATCAATTATTATTTTGTTAATTGCAATTACATGTATTTGGGCACTACTTAAATCATATAGTTGTACTACTGATTATTCATCTTATTATATATTGGTGAATAACTTATTATTGTTATTGTTCTTACCATAGACCATTATACTCAGAGATCATATTGAATATCTCAAAAACTAACTAATGCATATTAATGATATTTCAAAAAAAAATACACAACAAAAAAAAAAATTATATCAAGTAACAATAAAAAAACACAATCACAATACACTAATGCTGCTTGGACCACAAATGATAGAGGAATTTTTGACAAAGAAACACAACATGTTTAACATTGACAAGACTATAGTAATTGTACTTTAATAATTCTTAACAAAAACAAACAAAGTCAAGACAACTAACAGAAATAACCCTAACAAAGAATTATTTCTAATCAATCTCTTTTAAGAAACAGAAATAGATTATAGACAGAATAAGAATAGACAAGAGATTTGATTAAAAACTACCGCCAACCAAAGCCCACTTTATACATATATATATATATAATTCATACTCATGAATGTAAAGAATATAATTAAAATTAAAGACTAATTAATAATCCAAATGAATACACATTCACTGTATGAAATCACTGCAATGTAAATCCAGAGTAGAAATCCAGAAGAAACTTAATTAATTATTTAATAATCCAAAGAATGCTTACACTGTTTCAAGTTGAGTTGCTTCAAGTTTCCACTTCAGTATGGTATAATCCAATTTTAGAATTAACACAAGAAAAAAAAATGTATACCATTAATTAATATTAATGTCAAATGTCTTTGGTATACACAATATAATTTAATTATTTAAACTTATTTAATGTTATTTATTTATCTTCCGGTAAGCACATCGGACTTCAACATGAATACATGTCACATCAGGCTTCAACATATGGGTATGTCACATCGGACTTCAACATATGGGCATGTCACATCGGACTTGAATATATATAGTTTAGGTTCCTTGTTGATAACATGTGGTAACGAAACTTTTTCCGGTTGCAAATAATGACCTATGTATAGTCACTTTATTCGATTTTTTTGTATCGAATTTTATAATAAAGTTATTTTTGTCATCGACGAACAAATTTTACATATTCTGAGAGCTAGTATGTTGCTCAATCAGATTATTAACATATGGATGTGAAATAATAGACTCAGACTTCAGTTTTGAAACGTTCAAAAACTGGTATACTCACATAATATTCCATGTGGTTTTTAGAATGTCTTGTTGTTCGAAAAATCTCGAAAATCAATATATTATATATTTCAGCTTCTTTTTCTGTTAGCACCGAACTTGCCACCAAATCTGTTGATGTCCTAAATTATTGTTGGACCATCAATTTATATTATTAGTCTCTTCAGAGTGTTTCTGCTACAGTTGCTGAATTACTTGATATCAAACATTGAAAACAGACGACTTCACAATATATATTTGAACTTGTAAATTAATAAAGGAACTCCTTGTTGCAGCATATGTAATTTATTAATATTATTAACTATTCACATCCAATGAACAAATATAGATTATAGTAGCAACATAATATACATTTTTACTACTAGTCTCTGAGTCTATATTTATGCTTGCGTTCCTTTACAAGCTATGAGAAAAGACTCAATAAGCGTGGGCAGTCACATGACTATTCACTTCCTATATAGGTTTTCTTAATATCCTAAAATGGGTTTTATTTCGACTTTTTAATTATTACTTTAGTCACTACCTATATATTATTTACTTTCTCCATAGCACCCCAAAAGAAATATATGTCAGTGAGTCTCAAGGCCACGCCCCTTTTCCGGGGTCAAACTAAAAAGGTCTATACTTGTGTTTAGTTTTTTGTGTATATCTTTGTTATTTGTGAACAAAAATTAATGAAATTTAAAGCGAGTGTTTCTAATAGAATTTGGGTATTGAATAGGATCGCAAAGTTTCATTTTTATTCGGATTATTATTTTTGGAGATATTATACTGTAAGTTGAATATTTCTTATTTGTTTGTCTTGTTTCTAAAACAACATTCTTACTTTCACTTTTACTTTCACACTTATTCTAGAATTTAAAAATGTTCTATTAGCATATTGTAGATACGCTTTTATTTCTGCTTATTTTGATATGCAACACTTAGTGCTTCATTCATAATAAAAGCTGTAAAAAAAAGCTTTGATTGCGTTGGGCCTAAGTAAAAAAAAATGCCATGGTAACTATTGAGTTAAGGGCTTTGTATTAAAGAGCATACCTCGTCAGATGGGCCGAGGGGGTGGATTGGCCATACTGTACAACGACGTTTTAACGAATAGGGTCATATTCGTCCAGAATTAGCCTCAATTTCCACTTTTAACATGTGTGAATTTCGCTTTTACCACCAGCGCAGAACACTGACCTTTGTCTTTCTTTATCACCACCAAGCTAGAAGAACAAGCTCACATCTAGGGAATTTGTTCGTGAGTTTCAGGATCTCCTTGACCATTACATTTCATCGAAGGACTTTTTTGTTATTGGCGATTTTAATCTTCATTATGACAGTGCCAGTGAGACGTATGCAAAGAAGTTGAAAAGGGCACAAAGATCAAAATTTTGAACAACTACTCAATGTCCCAACGCATGAAAGGGGTCATATCCTTGACTGGCTCGTTACATTTACAAACTCTTCTGAGCTAATAGTTAATCTAAGTGTGGAGGATAGAGGTCTGTCAGAGCACTTTCTAGTTTCCCTCAATTTGAGACTATCGAAACCCAGAAAACCAAGGAGGACCATGACATCCCGCAAATTTAGAGACATTATTGCATGCCGGCTTAACAGACTTGTATACACACTACACCACCTGTCTTAAAAATCTGATGGACAGCCATGCCTCTCTCATCACTCGATCAGTCTCAGATCGTCCATCTGCCCCGTAGATGTCGGATAACATTAAAGCTGCTATACGTATGCGACGTCGTGCGGAGAGAATGTATAAAAAGACTGGACTTACAGTTCACCGACAGGTGTATGCACATGAGAAAAATAAGGTAAACCGAATGGGATACCTGACGATAAGGTCGCCAGATTACTGTGTATTTAAAACTTTAAAACATGACACCTGGTCATGCGTAAGTTAAGGCGTGATTCTATGACAGTTCTCCTGCGTCGGCTCCATTGGCTCCATGTGAATGCCAGAATTGAATATAAAGTGGCGCTACTTTACCCTCAATGCCTTTATAACAATGAGTTACCGTCCTATCTCAAGGAACTAGTTAAAGCATATGTTACACAAAGAACACTTCGTTCTATTGACTTATCGCTACTGGAAGTGCCCCGAATCTCTCTGGCGACAGTTGGCCATAAAGCCTTCTCAATATCCGGTCCGAAGGTGTGGAATCTACTTCCCATTCAACTCAGGCAAAAAATCTATATTGATACTTTCAAAAAGAACTTAAAAACCCAATACTTACATTAGATAAAATGCTTTAGACCCATACTGTCTTACTTATATGTTAGGTCGGTTATTGCTTCATTTAATTGATTTGTCCTATGTTTGTAAAGTTTTAAATCATTAATTAGTTTATATTTCTTAGCCTAGAGATTATTTCGGTGTTCTTAGGTGTATGTTAAATGCGCTCTGAGCTTACATTATGTTTGTTGGTAGCGATATACAAATATTATTATTATTATATAACTCTATGCCTAATTTTTATGTAGTCAATCTCTTTAAACTTTTTATCTCGATTTTCTCTTTTTCAGCAGCTATTCATTTTGCTCTATGTCTTTATTTGTGGAAAATCTTTGTCTACTATTATTATTGCAACACTATTATTATAACAAAAAAGTGGGTATTTTAAAGAAAGAAAGAAATACTGCTTAATATTTACTACAGGCTCTATATGTTTTAATGCTCTTTGTTGACACGTTACTATCCAAATTAAAAGTGCTGCCATCTAGTGGCAAGGGTATTAACTCTCAGTAGCAATTTTGCCCATTGTCCGTCAAAGCTGCATTATATCGCCAGTCTAAACCAATAT
Source organism: Anisus vortex (assembly GCA_949126835.1). Taxonomy (NCBI): domain Eukaryota; kingdom Metazoa; phylum Mollusca; class Gastropoda; family Planorbidae; genus Anisus; species Anisus vortex. The sequence continues at coordinate 28,188,422 of OX421506.1, forward strand.
CTTCCTAGAACAAATCATGCAAGAAACACTCGATAACTATCACACATCCATCTCCATTGGTGGAAGACCCCTTTGCAATCTAAGATTTACTGATGTTATCGACCTGTTGTCCAAGAGAAAGAAAGAACTATACGAGCTCACAGACACGCTTACAGATAGAGCAGCGACATACGGAATGGAAATCAGCTTTAAAACAAGGAAAATAATGATCAACACCACATATTCCAGAAGTGCAAACATCATAATAAACCAACAACTAGAAGAAGTAAAGAACTTCCAATATCTAGGAGCCATCCTATCCGTATACGGAAGCTGCGAGGCACACATTCGAGCCAGGAATAGGTCAGCAATTGTCGAAATGGCTAGACTAAAAAGAATCTGATCCAGCGATAGCATTAGTCTCCCAACAAAGCGCAGTCTCTACAAAGCCCTTGTAAAAACCATTGTTCTGTATGAATGTGAGACCTGGACACTGCTAGCAACAACTGAAAAAAAGTTGCAGGCATTCCAAAATACATGCATGAGAAAAATACTTCCAATCTCCTACCTAGAACACTGGACTAATGGTCTATGATAGGCGCGTGTCTGGGACAGAATATCCTCAGTTGCGGGCCCACAAGAAACTATTATGGTATAAATCAAACGACGTTAATTGACATGGTTCTGTCATGTGTTGCGGCATAATGACCTGCCAAAAACAATCCTCCAAGGCACCGTAGAAGGTCAACGTCGGAGAAGCCGTCAGAGGAAATGTTTAAAAAAAAGGAATATAATGATCATACTTACCAAATCGATATACTTTTGGCAAAGTGATATTGTTGCTCCACTCCCAATCCCCTCTATCCGGAGCTGTCCAAGCAAGTTTATACATAGACTCTGAATCCTTATATTGAGTTATATCATTAAGATAAAATTGAAATGTTCCATTGGAATAGTCTTTACAGAAACAGTGTGTTATATATGCAGATAAGGGAACCTGGAGAAAAACGAGATACTTAAGGAAAAAAAAAACTGTCGTATCAAAGATAACATTGACATGTAAACGATATTCTGTGTACTGAACAAGCAAGGGGTGGACAACAATGACACAACAAAAAACGATGAGATTTGTTTGTTTCAAAAGAAACACAAATGATTTATTGAGTTAACCGTATTTACCCATTTTGCCCCATTGTTTTGTCCTGTATTACCCCAACATAACCTTGTTCACAAAGCCTCCAAACCACACGCTGCCATGCTTAAGTAGGCAAAACTGATAGATTTATTATCATTGCCCACAGAAATATCTATCAGAATGTTAATTCTTGTCTGACAAATCTGTATTTTTTTCCTTAATGAACACATTTGCATCATAACCATAAAATATATCAAAATTTGACAAAATTGAAATATTTTCCTCTCACTGACGCACGCAGCTAAACCAAACAAAACGGATTTTGCCGACAAGGCAGTATCACGTGATCTCTTTATTCGACTCATTGCTATATAGCTCCCACTTTCTGTTTTTCAGTAATTTGTGTGTCTCGTTTTACCCCGCTAACTCATTTTACCCCAGTTTCCCCTATTGCCATTCCCTAAAATAATTAATAGGTAAGTCATTTAATTAATTTGGTATTTATATTGAAACGTTTGCATTTAGTTGCAATTGTATTTATTTAATATTCAGTGTGACTTCTTACCAGTTAAAAATTATACATGTCATTGACCCTATATTTTATGAAATCTTTTGTGAGAAAAGAAAAAGCTAGAGATCTTCTGCTAATAATGTAGAACTAGTTTGAGCAGAGGCCCCGGTAGTGTGGCTGATATATTGCTATTATAAAACATTGAGTTAAGTTAATTTGGATGTGAACTACAATTTCCTAATTCATCAAAACATATCTGTGTTTGTGTTGACTAAATAAAATATTGTTGTAGGTAGAAACAACATTTTCACTTGCTCATTTTCTCAAGTTTGCATAAGCTGAATGAAGTGAATAGCAGTTGCTAGATAATCAGCTCTGAACTGTAATGAAGCTAAATGTTAAGATGCTTATACTTATAACACGCTACAAATAATAATATAAAAAAATATAAGCACTAAAACCAACCTTGTTACAGGGCTCATTTAAGTACACAGGGCAATACTGAAACAGATAATTTATTTCATATATTTATCATTGTTTTATGGAACTGATTATTAAATATAATCTGTTTATCATAATGTGATTTATATTGTAAGTGTCACCTTTTATGTTCATAGGAAACCTAATATACAGTCGTACATGTCTTTGTTTTATGCTAACCCTCAGCCCGAACTTTCTTCTACATTATTAATTAATAATTGACTAAATAACTTGTAAAACCCCAACCTTCCTGTGAGATAATTGAGCAAAGAGCTATTCTTTATTAAGTCATGTCTACAGTTGGCTTATTGCTTTTGGGCTTCAATTAAGTTCATATAGTCCACTTGTGTGGAAACGTAAACTCTAAAAGTAATAACCAAAGGTGTACCGGACACTGTAACGTTTGGAGTATTTGTTAAGGTCAGTGATATGTTTGTTCTGCTTGTTGTGATATGCACCGTGGCGATGCAGATTAGTAATTAGTAATTATGCTGTAAATGCAGTTTTGATTTCTTAATGCTTGTCATCTATAGCAGGGGTCGGCAACCTTTCGATCATAGTGTGCCAAAGTAGGATTTCTAATTCATTCAGCGTGCCATCAGCATAAACGTCAACCTGAGCCACCATAATTTTTATTTCAAGAAAAGACTTTAAATGACTTTTTGTGGGTCTTCCGCGTGCCATTGCAAATGACTCTGCGTGCCAAGTCTGGCACGCGAGCCATAGGTTGCCGATTCCTGATCTATAGGACCAAACAATTTACCAAACTATTCAAGACAACGGTACTGTTTTCTAGTGACATAGGATATCGAATTGACGTCTGCTAACAGACTTTTCACCAACTATATATCAGTACAAAATGTATTTGATGGCTGGCGCAGTATTACAGTCTACTAATAAAGCTAAAAATATCGTTTTATTGATTTAGACTCATTAATTTAAAGATAGGATGTTTAAATAATTGCTAGAACTTAAGGATGTCTTTTCTTCTCAATTTGCATTTTGTACTGAAGCCTTTTTATTACAAAAGATTATAGTGATCTACGTGGTTTAAGTTACTAATTTAATAATAAATATAAAATGTTTGGAAATTATTTCACGCATAGGCCGAAACTAATTTTTATTTATTTATTTCAAAGAAGACACACTTGTACCGCCTGAACTTTCCAAATCTAGAGTCTACTGCATCTCAACGCTATCATTAGTGTTATAGTTTATATTTTGATATATTATGTTTTTAATCATGAAAATAGAACGTCCGTAAAGGTTCGTATGTAATTTTGTTTACCTGCGTTAGACCACGAGTTTTTTAAGTTTTGTAGGAACATTTTTTTAAGATTCATGTCCAATTCAAATGTCAAATTCCTAACCAACTAACGGTTTATTAACTTATTATAATCATAGACTATTTTTTGTAAATATTATGCTAATTAAAAGCTGTTATTATAATTTTATATTGTACAATGAAATTGTATAGCCTAGATTGTATCCAAATCGCACTACTTTATGGAGTAAATCTGAACAATATGATCAGTGATTTCATGAACAGGTAAAACTTGTTTCATTTTGTAAATTTTGTTTTGCTTATTTAGTATTTAATTTAATTTTTTTTTAAATCTGTAATGTGATAGTCAATTTTAAAAGATCATCAACAATTCATTCCCTTTATTAGGCTTATGGCAATTGCACTATTGTGTCAACTGATGGAAGAATCTCATGGGCAAAAATAAGTTTTTTGCTGAAATGTCAAAATTGTTCTATTATCACAGGAAAATTATGTTTTCTTGACCATTATTGTGAGATCAAAATGGTACTGTTACTTTATTTATATTTTTTTTTATTGCAAAAAAATCTGGTTTAAAGTTGTTTTAATTCTTTTATTTAATTATTATAAACAATTATTACAATGTTCAGTCTACATTTATGTTCAAAACTAAGAGTATGCTAGACCTTTGTAAACTTGTATGTAAATTTATGGGTGTAAATATAATCTATGGATAACCTATTAGAAATATAAGGCATATGTTGTTGTTTTTTTTTCAAATGTAAACTTCATGCTTTTCTTGTTTCTAATACTTTACCTACTTATTAGCATTAATTGTTGCAATATACATATTTTACTATTTCAGTTATTTCCTTATCAGGTTTGTGTTCTGAATGTGTGGCCTAACGCAACAGTTTCTGTAAGTCCTAGAGAACATTTTACGATGATTAAAGTGCTCCAAACAGAAAATATAAACAGCTATTTAAGCTATGAAAAATGTTTTCAGTTTTTATAGAAGAAAAATAAAATTACATACATAATTTAATAATTTTGTGATTGTTGAAATATCTATTGTAGGCCTAGTCATTACTTTAATTGTTTTGTTTTGTAAAATTTTGATTGTAATACCTGATTTAATTATGTAGACATTCACAAAGCTTTGTCACAAATTAACTTGGAATATATAATATATTGTTAACATATAAACAATAACATAATCATTTTTAAGAATAACAAAATGATACATTATTCATGTATTTTCAAAATAATCTTTATGTTAATATATTTACATTGTCTATTGTTATCTTACTAGATACTTCAAGAAGTAAATATAATTGCATCATTTCATATATTTTACAAAGAAACTCAATGAACTATAATTAATGTTTCATAAGAACTATAAATCATACACTAATAATAGGGCTTAATACTAATTTCTTTTTCAGAATACTGCAATGGAATTCGGACAATTAATCATCTGCATTATACAGCAAATTTATTTACATGCAGATGATTAATTATCCGAATTCCATTGCAGCATTTTGATGGAAAGAAAAATAAAAACAAGGAGTATTTTGGGGGAGAATTTACGTGTTTTTTTTGTGACTTTGCCACGTGTTTTCAACGTGATTTCACGGTGTTTCCACGTTATTTCACCGGCCTTTACGTAATTTGTCACGGTGCTTTTACCGTAAAAAATTCACGTGAATTAAGTTTGCGAATAGAACCTTAAAAATAAGTGATTTCACCAAAAATCTGGTCGGGTTTCCATGTCTTTTTCACATGATAAGACGTGTTGTGCACGCTGAGCTAGTCCTACAAACACTCATATAATCCTACATACACTCATATACTCCTACATACACACAAATAGTCATAAAAACACTCATATACTCCTACATACACTCAAATAATACTACATACACTCATATACTCCTACATACACACAAATAGTCCTACATAAACTCATATAAACCTACAAACACTCATATAATCTTACAATACACTCATATAATCTTACATACACTAATATAGTCCTACAAACACTCATATAATCCTACATACACTCATATACTCCTACATACACTCATATAATCCTACAAACACTCATTAACATAAGCCACATTTATTCCATTAAAATGGATTGATCGCTATATACTTTCTTTAATGGCTTACGTTAAATGACTAAGTTAAACTTACTGCGTCTATGTTGCTATAGTTGCTCTTTAATGCCTTTGTGAAATGTACTATCTTCCTTGTTTTAAAATGGTCTGGATTCGAAGCATGGATAGTCCCAGTGAGGCTATACCTATCAACATATTCGAACAATCCATCTTTACAAGTGTGTGTCTGTGTATAACCACCAAGAATCAGGATATTACCCATAATTCCTAAATAGATAGAAATATGATATATAAATACTTAAAGAGAAATATTTTTCAAAAAAAGGTAACATCACCTATTTTTATTAAGAAATTGTTTAATACCCTTTAACTAATAAAATTACATTAAAATATATATTTTGAAACGAAATTTTCTTGTAAAACCAATTACACTATTATGTGGTAAATACTAAATAACTGATTCTTGAAGAGATTTTAAACATTTAACTCCTTAAATCTGTGTTCGCTAGTTCAGGTTATAGAGCAATAGCTATTCGCTACTAGATCTACATTTTTCATAAAAAGTTATTTTAAATTAGCCATAGGTCTTTCAATAAGAGAATTGAAATTGTAAATGTATTCTTTGACGTACAGGCATTCTCTCAATGAATGGATCACTAAAAGATGGCGCCGCTAGTAAATTTCCCTTACAGCTAAAGTATATCTCCAGGAAAAAAGAAGATTTGGGCCCCTTATAAATGATATGCTTCCGCAAAATACTGAACATGTCATACACAGGACACAAAACGATTGTCCTAAAAAACAAATCAACAACGTCTTGGCAGCTCATGGCAGCCAACATACAAGAAATTGAAATGAAATCGGGCACGTTGCCAGATCTGGCAGCCTGCCAATGATCATCTTAAAGGGGTGCAGTTTAAACTCTCGAAAAGACGCACAAAGAGTAAAGTAGTAATAATACATAAGGCATTAAACTATAATTTAGAAATACAACACAATAACAGCCTGTTGCAAAGCTAAGATAAACATAAAGACAAAAACACTTTCCTTAACCCCTAATGCGAGAACAAATGCATATAACTACTCTTTCTTCCCGAGTGGCATTCGGGCATGGAATGGGTTGGTTCTTGAACAAACAAGGAAAACAAGTAACTTAAAATCATTTAAAACATTAATAAAGATGCAGGACTAGACTCGGACCTCAGATGAGCGTAGGACGCAATAATCTTCTTTATAGAAGGAGTGTCTGTAATATATACGTCAAGTATTTGTTTCGAACTAATGATACAATTATCTTGATATGATTATACTTAATATCGAAACACGTTAAATAAGAAAGAAAATGCTAAAATAAGTTACACGTCCATGCGCTGAGCTATGACTAAAAACTTTTTTTAACCAAATTTCTAAGTGTCTTTTTTAGACTTTTTTTTTTTTTTTTTGCATTTCATAAAAGTACATGAGAACACTGGGCTTATCTTGGGAAATAATTAAAATCCTAATTATCTTTATGTTGTTTGTTAGTTGTTTTTTTATTTTTAGAATTTATAAGAAAACGTAACTTGACACTGGAAAAAAAATGGAATGTCCGAATTTGAAGAAAAGTGAATAAAAATGTCACGCATACAATTTATAAATCCATCATGTTTCTGGACTCGACTATCTGATTCTTTTTAAAACATTGTGTAAGAAATTGACGTAGACCTATTTGTTTTTCATTATTAAAGTTTTGTGCTGGTTGTAATATTGTTTTCTGACTATCATTACACGATAGTATTAAGTGGCAAACGTACCAAAAGTAGTTGCAATCATTCAATCAAAAATCAAATATAGTATTTTACCTGTAATAAACAGGAATATGGTGCAGATGATCAAATAATTTGATCCCATTTTATCAATTGTAGGTAAAGCTGAAAACAAATTTAACAACTATATAAAACGATATATTACAATGTGTATGTAATGTAAATAATAGAGTTTATAAACATATTTTTTTTTATCGTACACTAGATAAAGTTATAAGGATATATATAATATCAAAATAAAATTATACTCAAAATAGAAATGTTGCTTTTTTTAGCAAAATAAATGATCTTGTAATGTTGTGACAGGGGATGGTGTGCTCAGCAAGGTGCATGTTGTTGCGAGCCCTCTAGTCTCCGGGCAATGGTACTGTCCCTATGGGCACTTTCTACCCGTCAAAACACAATTGGCTTGTACTTTAGAGGCGTGATAGCCGAAGTATTCTTCTGAGCGCTATATTGTTTGCTGACCAATATGCGGATAAGCAGTTTTACACTCAGCACGTACACACACACATACAGGTAGGAAAATAATCCACAGAGACGCGTTGTTTATGAAGGCATAAGAGCAGGGCCGGCTCATCCATATAGGCGAACTAGGCAGCAGGGTAGGGATCAAAATTTTGGGGGTCGCAAAATTTAGGATTTTTTTCCTTTGGGGATTTAAAAATATAAACTATATTAAAGTTTAGTGGTTCTGAGCGCTACTAGCATAGGCAGATAAATTACTAGGTAATGTAAAGCGAAGGGTATTTTACTTAAGGTGTCGTAGAAAATAGGAAAGTATGCCCTAATAGTACTTATTTTGCGCTGTGCGTGGCGGAGTTCAAAAAGGCAACCCCTCACTTCCCCCGGCCGATGGGAGATTTTGTGTTCTTACGTGCCATCTTTGACATTAAAACCTTCAAGTGGCACAAGATGGTCCAGTCGAATTAGTGCTGGAAGATATTTCTGAAGACACTTCTCTATAAGGATCTAGTGGCAGTATTGCGAAGGTAGAAGCAGTTGGGTTACTTAAAAATATCGCAGACTTCAAGTTTATTGTTGCACTTGTCACATGGCACAACATTTTGTTTTAAGTACATATAAATAATAAGATACTGCAAGAAAAGGACTTGAGTCCCAGAGAGCAGATAGTGACCTGTTATCTGGAAAAAAACTAAGATTTTTGGGTTACAGCTAGAAGTGATTTAGACTTCAATCGAGTTCTGATTGATGCTAATGAAGTAGCAGAAGAAGTTGGAATATAACCAGTTTTTAAGAAAGAGAAGGTCTGAATTTGAAAAAAGAAGAACATGTTTGATTACGAATCAACAGATGAATCTGTAAATATTGAAGGTGACCCGTCAGAAGGTTTCAAGATCCACTTTTATTTTGCTGCTTTAGACACAGCTGTTAATGCGGTAAAAGAAAGATTTTCCCAGTTAAATAAAGTATCTGGTGTCATTGGATTTTTGTACAACATTCCTGACTTTAAAAACAAGACTACATCAGAGGTAAAGTCGATGTGCAGAAAGTTGGATAAAGCCCTAACAATCGAAATAGATGAAGGTTTGAATGAATCTGACATTGCTGATGTACGACAGTGTTCTGAACTAAGAGCAATTTCTCATCATCTCCATGACTCAGTATCAAACCCTGAAGAGGTCCTAAACTACATTTGCCAACATAATCTTGAAAATGGATTTCCTAACATTTGTTTAGCCCTTCGTATTTTGCTTATGTTGCCACTTTCCATAGCTAGTGCTGAAAGTTTTTTTCAAACTTAAGCTAATTAAAACCTATCTGCGTAGTACAATGTGTCAGGTGAGACTTGCGAGTCTGGCGACCATTTAAATTAAAAGTTAGCAAGTCGGACTCAAAAGCCATCATACAAGAATTCGCTAAGCAGAAAGCAAGAAAAGTACCATTAGGGTTTTAGTCTTTAGGAGTGTAAAGAAGTAGTCTTTGTGTATTTTTTTAAGTGTTATAAAAACAAAAACTATTTGTAATATAACTGTTAGTTTCTGTTTGTTATGAACAGAACTGTACATAATGCAATTATAAGACCTATAAACCCATATACCTAATGTTTAAACTGTGTGTTACGGTATATAACTTTTCTAATACTAATTTAGATTTCTAATTGTTAAATCTATTAGTCGTCAAAATAAAAGACTAAATGAAAATCCATTGTTACTTTTCATTCAACTGTTTTTACATATCCCAGTCATTAATCAAAGGTTATAAAATAAAAAAATTTGTTGGGCTATAATAATTATTAACAAAAACACATTTCCGAAGTTCCATACCCGGCAGATCCCACCGAAGGCACTTTAATGAGGGCAGGACCGTATTTGGGATTGTGGGGGCCCTGTTTCCAAGGGTCCAATTTTAGTAGAGGCCCCCTCGTTGACTCGACCCTGCCAGTGTCAGTTAACAATCGTGATTTCCCATTCACAGTATGAGTATTTGTTCATTGTGCGCTTCTTCATCATCACTATTCTAATTGCCGAAAGAAAAGACTAAAAAATTTATTTTGGAATGTGTGGGGGCTCCTTTTGTGTAGGGACCCTGTTACATAGGAACATGTGGAACATGCCTAAATACGCCACTGAATGAGGGCGCAGAATGTATTTTCGCCTCGGGCGTCAAAAGCCCTAGAGCCAGCCCTGCATAAGAGGTCGTTTATTGAAACTAATGAATTTCTTTTCATTCAAAGTGTCTTGTGTGAATAATCTGCTAACAATCAAGCTTATATAGTAACTATGAGACCGTGCCGATCGGTCAAAGGCGTCTATAGAGAACAAACATATTTAATATATATAAACAAACTCACTGTAATATATAATATATATATATATATATATATATTGATGATTATTGTCTCACTAAGTCACATACATGTATTTATGCATTTACAGCACATTTATTTTTAGTACTGTAAAAAAAAGACAACTCAAGAGCGACAATAGGCCTAACCTTTTCAATAGGTCACGGGTATCAGATCCATTGAACTTCCGGTTACTGTGTTTACAAAGGCAACCTTTATTGTAGAAACCATAGACTTTATTGCAACGCCAACATCAAGTTCTGGCCATTCAAAAAAGAAGAAAGGATATAAATATTTTTGTGAGGATTATGTTTTTAATATCGAAAGTGGGTAGGTATCCAAAAATAGTTTGATATGTTATTTTAACGTTTATTTTAATTCTTATTACAAAAACTCAAATAAAAATGCGAATAATAAATAAGATTTCTTTATGCCATATTTAGAATACATTTAATGATTTAATTGAAAATCATTATTTACAACGATACATGGTCAACTATAGGAGTAATAAAATGTAACCCTTTCATTTTTTTCTTAATCGCAGTAGGCCTACAACTAAAACACAGAACACGGGTATGTTTTGTTAGTAGACAATGACCGGAAATGTGGGTTTGTCTTTAACCTTTCAGGTTCACCAGACATGGGTAATCGTTAGGAATTGTCAATGAATGATCAAATATAATAATATTAACAAATGCTAGTTTAAAACTACATTGAAGAAACTGTTGAAGCACAAATTATTTTTATAGAAAAATGTAATTAGATTTATCGAAATAAGGGGCACGGTTGCCAAGCGGCAGCGCGTTCGACTGGAGTTCCGAAGGTTCTGGGTTAGAATCCTGGTGACGGCTAAGATTCTATTGAAATAAAATACACAAAAATACCTACAAATCACACATTAAACTCAGAAGCTTAGCAGTAATCTCAAATGTGAACATGTAAACAATGTAATTTCTAAACAATAACATTAAAAACTTAAGGTCATACACTAAGTCAAGAAAAATGCAAGGCATAAATGACCAAAACAATTAAACCTATATTGACAATGAGACGAAAGCGGACATCCTCAAAACACATTATACATTTTGTATTTCAACTCCAGGTGACATCTCAAATAATTTAAATAAAAGATAGGAAACATAATTATAGAAGAAAGAGGCATAAACAATTCTAAATAACTTAAAAGCAAAACAAGCTTCTATCCAGATAAAATACCAGCAAGTATGCCTTAAAGGCCTAAATAATGAACTATAACCAATCTTTAAAATACTTTTTCAGGCCTCTCTAAATCAGGGCAAAGTGCCAAAGAATGAAAAGTAGCAAATGTAAACATCCTTTTCATAAAAGGTAATAAATATGATCTAAAGATTAAAACATCTAGAGTCTAGACCTTTTTCCCTTACAAGCATTAAATGCAAATTACTATAACATAAAAATGTAAACTTGTACTGTAATCAACTATACCAAAATAATGCACTGTGCCCAAAAACTTCAATAAACATAGATCACATGAAACAAAATAAATAGGTTATAAGAAAAGGATTGGGTAGTAATAACAAAATTGAGGCTAAGCATAGTTTATAATAAATTAAATACAGAAAAAGATAGTGAACCCTTACAAAAATAACATCATTAAAACATTAATAAAGATGCGAGACTAGACTCGAACCACGGATGAGCGTAGGACGCAAAAATCTTCTTTGTAGAAAGAGCGTCTTTAACTAAGTTAAGATAAGATACAAAAAAATGTCTAGATCAATTAGAGAAACGGTAGTCAAACTGGAGTTTGTGTTCCACCTGGAAAATGTCAGTTTGCTTAGAGTTTCAAAGAAAAAAGAAATAAATAACCTAAATACAAACTTGGTGAGAAAGACCTAACCCAAACTAACTATACAAAATCCTTAGGAGTTATAATAAATCATCATGGAATCCAAATATTAATGCAGTTATTAAACATTAAAACAAAACATATGGCTTCATAGAAAGGAACTTTTACAAATATAAAAAAAACATTACAGAGATCTTTACTAGAATATGCATCTTTTTTATATGGGAGCCATCCATTAGAGAAGACATTAATACATAGAAACAAATTCTGAAATTTTTTAGCTGCAAGGTTCATTACTAGTGAATATTTATAACTGAGAAGTGTAACCTCAATAGTTTAATTACTAAACTTAGAAAGATTAGATGACATGAGGACAAATAGTTATGTAGTAATGGTGCATAACGCATTAAATTATAACCTTTAAATACAACACAATAACAATCTGCTAGGGTAGCTTCTGTGATTTAAGTGTCCTCTCGCACATTTGTCGGCCAGAAGGCGCGTTCCTCGGCAAGGTTCTCCCACGATTTGTAGTCGATGCACGCCAGAAGCATGTTTTTTTTTCCATTTAAACCCCTGGCAAGTGCGACCTTTTTTCATTGCGCTACCTGCTATACAGCGGAGCTCTGGAGATACGTTCGGATCCCGTACTGTGGACATGGCCTATCCACCGCAGGTACCTCTCACTCAGAATTTTGTTTATGCTTAGCTTGCTGCTTTTCAATTTAGATTATATCTGACCATTTTATGTGGCGGAACTCACACAAGCATCTCAAGTAAGAACAATTGAGTTGCTTTGTTTGCTTAACGAGGTAGCGGTAGACCAGGTCTTTATCTTCCAAAGACGAGTGTACAGAGCACGCATGCATGCTACACAGAGGTTGTTGTCCTATGAGTAGGGTCTTAGATATAATGTGTTGTTAGGTTAAGAATTGCAGTGGAGTTTGTTTTTCTTACAAAGTACAACTTGAAAAATCTCATATGTTAACAGTTTTTTACATTTGTGCTTGCTAACGAAGCTCTTCTGCAAAAAGTTGGCTCATCAGAGAAATGTGTTGTATAATTAAGAAAGATGATAATGTATTCGATGTAGAATTGACTGTTTAATTTTTAAATAATATAGTTGTGTTTCATTTTTAAAAAAAATAATTTATATTTTTTTACAAGACATTTTCCTTGTTAATTTACTAATAGATCATTATTGGCAACCACTGTAGTAAAAATAGTAAAATTGTACTGATTGCTGGTTAAATCCGCATTCAATTGAACAAAAATAAAATTATATAAAAAAACACACTCAATGTGTCCTCCTTTTGGTACCCATGTGTCCTCCTTTGTCCTTCTTTTTGTCTCTCTGCGTCCTCCTTTGTACCTATGTATTCTTCTTCTATTAGCCAGTCTGTAGAGCTGTTTGCTCTCTTGCAGGTAATGACAGAGGTGTCACAGAGTGCGAACCAATATTCAGTTCCCCCCTCACTATTCAGGAACTAGATAGGGCAGTCCGTAAGTGCCAACTAAAGAAAGCACCAGGCCAGGATCAGATAGCGAACGACATGATACGGAACCTGGGCAGATTAGGTAATGCCAGACTCCTGTACCTAATAAATCGAACAAGGTCAACCGGCGAGGTACCAAAGGCTTGGCGGCAAGCGGTGATAGTCCCAATCTTGAAAAAAGGCAAGATCGCCACCGAGGCAGAGAGTTACCGCCCGATTTCCCTGAACACGTGCGTCGGGAAGCTGGCCGAACGCATGGTCGGCAACCGGCTAACGTGGTATCTTGAGAAAGAAGGCCTCATAGCCCCAGAACAGGCAGGTTTTAGAGCGAGCATGAGCGCGATAGACCAAACAAACCTCTTCGTACTAGAGATGGCCGATGGATTCCAAAAGGGCTGAGTCCACCATAGCAGTTTTCCTAGACCTCAAGCAGGCTTACGACCGAGTCTGGAGGCAGGGCCTCATGCAGAAATTGAAGAGAATGGGCATTGAGGGCAATATGCATCGCTGGATCAAATCATTCCTATCAGAGAGAACGATCCAAACACGAAACGGGACAAGCCTATCCAGGGAAACAACCCTGGAGAACGGCTTACCACAAGGCTCTGCTCTGTCCTGCATCCTCTTTCTAGTGTACATAAACGACCTGCCAGAAAAACTTGGCTTCAGCTTACGAGAGAACGCGCCGTCATAACGACCTATGAGCGTTATAAAAGACTCGAGGAAAGCTTCCCAACCAGAGTCTTAGTAGACACCTGGAAGGGTAGGAAGAGAATAAAGATGCAGTCCTTTATGCACCACGCAATAAGGCTGTCATCCGAAATCGACCTACCCGATACAAGGCTGCCTATGCAAAGGTTTCTCTCCGGGGAACACGCCAACACTTTCCCAAAAAAGGGACGAAGCTGAAGGACACCTCAATTAGCAAAACGTCCGACCCAAAACTACTCAGAAAAGTAGCCATGGACACGCTAAATGCCCTACCGCCCGGGGCTGTCCATGTCTACACCGACGGGTCGGCTAACGCAGACACCGGTACCGCCGGCTTTGGTGTTTACATAGAGTAACCCGGCAACCCGAATAGAGACGAACTATGGGGGCCTTGCGCGGGCTCTGCAACTACGGCGCAGAGATCGAGGCCATCAGTCGGGCTTTGGAGTGGATCCGCCCTCGGCTCTACGACCGTCATTATCCAGACTGATGCGTTGTCGGTGCTCCAGGTTACTGATAATCTGAACAACTGATTCCCTCAGATAGAGAAAATTCTACTGGCTTCATACGAGCTAAGCCAGCGCTTTGGAGACCGCGTGCAACTGCAGTGGGTCCCAGGGCATACAGGCCTACCTGGCAACGAGAGAGCAGACCACCTTGCCAAAAAAGGTGGGCTGAGCACACCCACCTCCGAGGAGCCTGGCAGCACGCCACGCTCCTTTGAGAAGGCCCGTATATTGATCCGGAGGTGGGAGAAAGAAAAGTGGAACGTGAGCTGGGACAGCTCTGACAAGGGCCGAGAATTCTGGCGGCATTTGCCCCGCTTTAACCGTGCCGAGCCATGGTGGTGCCTAAATAGGTCGGAACAAAGTATCATATCTCAATTCCGCACTGGCCACTGCCCCACTGGGGCATACTTCGCCAGGTTCCGGCCTAACTACGACTCGCGGTGTCGCCACTGTGGGGAGGAGGAGGAGACAGTGGAGCATATTCTGCGGGAGTGCCCCCGTCTCGTCGATCGAGGAGATGGGACGGGTGACCCACTATCCACTGATCTCTACGGAGATAGAGCCGTGCTCAAACGCATGACTGAGTTCTTGTTCAGAGCTACAAGGGAATAATACTCCCAGCTCTCGCTTCCAATAGGAGTTCTAGTTAGTTAGTTAGTTTGCTCTCTTGCAGGTACCTATTTATCTGGCAATCCTACCTATGAGTGAGTTAAGCGTTGTTACGCACACTCTTTGGTTGAGACTATATATAATTATGTGACATATTGGTGGTTCCCAATACTTGAACACACATTACTTATTTACTCTCTCTCCCCAACGCAAGTTTTGTAGGCGGGTCTAAGTTGTCCATTTCCTTTTATGTTTTTCATTTTGACTTTTTAGTAACGAGTGTAAAAGAATCTTAGAAATCCACTTTTGTAACATCTGCAAATTCTGGAATGGTTTATTATTACATGCATGGGAGATCATGTTAAAATTATCGTTTTTATTATGGGCTAAAGTAAATGGTACCAATATTTTCTACCTCTATATTAATGGATCTCCCCCAATGGTATTTAAGTCGTTTCCCGCACAGTTTGCGACAGAGCGTAGAACGAATTTCATTTGAGCCTGTGATGACGCTTATGTTGGCACTATTTTATTATTACTGTATATAATCTTCATATTGTAAATACTTGCACATATCGGAGTTGTCACCTGAATTAAAATATCTTCTTGATTGAATCATTTACACTGAAGCTTCCTTGTCAAGTTACTATTCTACTTTATTGTTTACAATACCATAATATATATTTTTTTTACAACTACCAGGTCAAGGAAAGGAACTGTTAGAACGCAAATCCTGAGTTTGTTCCCAGGAAAATAAGGAGAGTTCCTGTAATGCTGAAATATAAATAATAATAACCAAAGTCTACCCTAGGACGAACGAGAATTATCAACAACATCTACACGGCTCTGACCACAAGGGGATTGTGGTCGTAACAATTATAACGCTAATAGTATAATAAGTCAGCTTCAGTTTTCAATATAATAAAAACATAGAACAAAAATGCTATATCACATTAGTTAGACTTAGATTCTATACTAGACTATGCATCTAACAAGAGTAATACCAATAGTTAAATCACTAAACCTAGAAAGAAACACTCGACAACAGAAGGGCAAAGAGTAAAGTAGTAATAATAAATAAGGCATTAAATTCTAATTTAGAAATACAATACAAAAATAATATGTTTATTAATTTACCTTCAAACACTATGTGTTATATTTCAAATTACACACAGCTAACGTTTAATTCAATGATGAACTAAAAAGATGTATAGAATTTAAAGAAAAATAAACAAGGCCAACAGTAAGTTGATGGTATACTGTTAGGTGACCTTGCATAGACAGAAGTTTAGTTTTAAGAACTTCCGGTAATGAAACTACTGCGCTAAAATTAAGCGTTGTTGAATGCATTAGGAAAAAGTGTGTGAGGCTAGGTTTCTTTATAGACTATAATAAGATGGACCGCTTGCTCTATTCTTAGAGCTTAAATCAACTTTGTTTTCGTGCGCAACCAATAAGGCTGTTTTACATTACTTCTACGCTCCTCGTTGTTTCTTAAATGTTTCCGCTTTATTCAACTTTCGATTTTAATTTTAATTTTTCATTGAGAAAATCGAAGCGATTCAATAAAACGGAAGTGCAAAGGAAACAACGAATCGGCAATTCCGAAAATCAGTGTTTCGATTCATCATATAGCAGAAATACTAAAGCAAGCGGTCCATGTATAATATAGTCTATGGTTTCTTATAATATCACAATAATAATGATAATTTAATTTTGTATACTATGATTCACTATAATTATTACATTTGTTTTTTAAACTGCGAAAAGAAAAATATTCATTTACAACGATAGAATATATAGATCTAGTCTAAAGTATTGATAAAGTAATTAAAAAAATCTAACAAAACATTAGGCTTCATCTCGTACCAAGCGCGTCCCTAGGTGGCGGATAGGGGAATGACCTTTAGATATAAAAGTTAGCATTGAATACTGAATAAGGGGCGCGAACCAACTGGTTTACTGTCTTGGAGGGTGAGGTGGGGTATCTGCCTGTTTGATTGTCTGACTGCCTGTCTGTCTTTCAGTCTACCTGTTTGCTTGTCGGACTGTAAAATTTAAGTGCGCGTGCTTGTCTGTCTGTTTCCCACCCACACATGCTTATAGTCTGGTGGTATAAACTGCTGTCTAACAATAAAAAGTCATCAATAAAAGAAGCCATTTTGTCGGTTGCTATTGGGGATGTTAAAACCGGATTTTTTCCAAAACCGGTTTTCGGTTTTATAAAACCGGATTTTGGTTCCCCCCACCCCCGCGCAATGTCATAAGTCACAGGCCGGAAAAGCCAAATGTGCGTAGTTTTGTAGGTAGGTTATATTTGATAAATAGTTTACACTCAATTAGTGTTTGCAGGGCATTCAAGGGGTTGATTTGTGTGAATACAATATGATTTTGTACTCTTAACCCTAAAATTAATCTGGACTAATTGATTAAAACCGATAATAGTTAATAGTTTTCAATTTTTCAATGGTGATAATCAAATTACCGATTATCGTTGACCATAAGGACAGAAGGGCAAAGAGTAAAGTAGTAATAATACATAAGGCATTAAACTCTAATTTAGAAATACAACCCAATAACAATCTGTTGCAAAGCTCAGATAAACATAAAGACAAAAACACCTTCCTTGTCCCTTATGCGAGAACAAATGCATATAAGTACTCTTTCTTCCCGAGTGGCATTCGGGCATGGAATGGGTTGCCTGAACAAACCAGGAAAACCAATAACCTAACATCATTTAAAACATGAATAAAAATGCAAGACTAGACTCGGACCACGGATGAGCGTAGGACGCAATAATCTTCTTTATAGAAGGAGCGTCTGTAATGTATAAGATAAGATAAGATAATATTAAGAAGCATTTGATTAGGCATATATGGTAACTTGTAAAATAGTGTATTGAAAGGTTTCGCGTAGCACAAATCAAAAGAATGTGTATTTAATAGTGCCGTTAATAATAAAGCACAGACGTAGTGTCTAGCCGAATTGTTCAGGGTCACAGGGATGGGCTAGTTTGCGTCTCTGCATTGCGTACATCATGTATTGTAACTGTAACTTATCAATTGTTTTTTTGTTGTTTTTATTGCAAGCCGTAGATCTATTTGGTATTTGGAAACACAAGAAACACGATATCTAAGACTAAATCGTGTTAGCAAGGCATTTCAGAAATTGTTTTGTGAGAATCCAACATTATTTATTAAAATATTTCCATAAGAGCAAAAAAGAAAGAGCCTTCTACTTGAAATAATGATTACCTTCCAACTCAAAACCAACAAACCGAAAACGGTTTTGAAAAACAAAACCGGTTTTCAGTTTCAAAACCGGAATCCGGTTTTCGCTTAACATCCCTAGTTGCTATTGCAAGGATAGACTGGATTGCATGTGAAGTGTTTGTTGTCTCGTCTGGCTTTTTCCCGCTTTTGCTATAAACACCAACCGCGCGAGTGATTAGGCGCGGTTTTCTAACGCGAGTAACCAGCTCGCGGCAACCCGCCTACCCGCCGCCTCTATAAACGTACACTTAGGGTGTTACTCTTGTTAATTGGGAATATTGGGAATATTGGGAATATGGTTATGAACCTTGCAGCTCTTTTTTTTATTTGTTCTAATTTGTTAATGTTTTCTTTAGTTGATGGGTCCCATACAGGTGCCGCATATTCTAGTATAGGTCTAACTAATGTGAGATAGCAGTTTAGTTTTATATTCTTATTACATTTGTAATAAATTTGTAATGAATCCTAATGTTTTGTTTGAATTGTTAATAACTTCATCAATATATGAAGTAATTTATAGTAACTATCTTTACTATGATGTTTAAAACAATATATTTCATATTGAGTGAGACATATGTGTAAAATATTTGTATTGTATGGCCACAATAATATCCAGCCAGCTTACTGGTCCACAACTAAATTCAGATACCAGTCAGAGATATGTAGACTAGGAAATAATCTCAAAAACAGGGTGGGGGTCGAATTCACCAGAAATCGAACGCAGGACTTTAAATAAAAGGTATCTGTTACTATTCACTCATTACTAAAATGTTTTACACGTTTTTTAATTGTTCATTCAATAGATGCTATAATTGACAAGTCTTAACAATTATGCATGCATAAAAGGTAAAAAAGAACAACATTTTCGGTCTTATTCGATTATTTGCTTCGAAACATGTCTGTGTGCTACGTTACTGGTTGTACGAAAATATGTAGAGAATTACATTTATTTCATTTCCAAAAGACGGCGCCAAAAGAAAACGATGGATTGTGAAGGTCAGATTTGAAGAATCACCTATTTATAATCCCAAACTAATTGCTTGATGCAAAAGAATTTTCGTGTTGTAGTTTTTTATGAATCTCCGCATTGTGTTTTTTTTAATTACCAAAGACGCAACTCTTAACTAACTTATTGTATAAACAAAAGCTAAATTTAACCTAACGCGACTAACACTTTGAGTATTAATTATCGCCTACTCACTTTTGATGTTAAAAACGGATTCCTCATAACTAATCTTGTAGCCGTTTTATATTTCTAAAAGACGAGAATTGGCTGTCAATGTTGAAATCAATTGTCAAACAGCACCAAAAGCATGGTTTTTGTTTTCGAAAATGGCAGTAAATTTCACCGGAAGTTCATGATCTCTTCCATTTGAAAAGGTCACACCTCATTAAGATTTGTCAATGGTAAAAAAAAAATAAATGCACGTATTACTTTGTGTTAGAATCTATTTATTTCAATTTCTGGTAATAAAAAGAAATTATGCCTCATGTGCCTCATAGCTGGCAAAGTGTGGAAACCATCGATACGCTTTCATTAGGGTAGGTAGGAAACAAAAGCACCAGCTATTTCAAATCCGGTTTTCGTTTAACATCCCCAGTTTATAGTTACTATCTTTTCAATGATGTATTACGACACGCCTGTCCTTCATAAGATATCCAAAGATGATTTATCAATTCTTATTACAAAGGCGATATATCAGTGGTCATCTATGCACTGTCATATATGCCGCAATAGATAATTTTAGTATTGCACTGATCAAGTCGCTTTGATATACTTTTCAAGTATTAATTCAATAAAAATGTTAAATGAGAAGCCAGCTTTTGTTATCATTTTGTAGATAATTATTAATAAGTCATTGACTATAGAATAATTAGTACCGAATTATAGATTGTATTATTTACTTGGCTAGAGCCCTCATTCAGTTGATGAAATATTTATTTATTACGTTGTCTTGTAGTTACTATAATTACTGCTTCAATTGGTAGTATCATTATTAGTTCATTTTGATATTAGTTTAGTGTAGTCTAGGTTGGTCCAAATTCAAATTATCCCCTAGCAATCTTTATAACATTGATTAGAGTTTATTTGATTTATTCAGGTGTATACTTATGTTGGCTCAAATACACAGCAAGTATCGTGTTGTTATTGTGTAGTGTTGACAATTACTATTGCATTATAAATAAAACACACACAATACTGAAACGTGAAGAATTGATATAAATCGAGTATTGTAAATAAACGAATTATTGGTTTAATCACAGAATCATCACTTAAAATCCAAATAGAAGAATGATATTTACACAAATGGTTAAGAATAGCACACTATCCATAGAATGGATAAGAGATATATTCAATAGGCTATGAATAGCATTGAAACTACTGGTAAAACAAAATTGAATTCTTTTGTTAATGTTATTATATTTATATAACTATTAACTTAGTCTCTCCAGAGTGTACCATATTACAGTTGCTGAAACATTGGTCTCCAGCTAACAGACATTGAATATGATTGAACAGACAAATCCACTACAATACTTTTTATTTTGTAAGGAAATAAAAGAACGCCTTGTTGCAGCACATATTTATTTCATTCTTATTACTCACAGTTCACATCAACGAATACACAGTTATATTTTCAACATTGATGTCTTTTACTAATTCTGAGTCCATTTTGAGAATGCAATTACACGTTCATCTCTTACAAAATTCTACAGGAACTAAAATTATTAAGCATGGTCAGTCATGTGACCCTCTACTACCGATCTAGGTTTTATTTTATATATATATATATGGGTTTTATTCCGAGTTTCATAATTCTTACTTAATATTATAATTGATTTACATGAGTCATTTCCCTTGTATTATTACTTGCTGCATAGCATCTTTGTAGTATAAATCCGTAAGAATTATATTTCAGAGCATACGTGTTTACTTGTCGAGAGGTGCCAAAGAACTGACGAAATCTTGGACTGATTCTTATGGGTCTATGATATGGGTCGATACGATACCATAACCGAATACAAGAAAATATATTGCCTCATGTCTGATGTAAACAGATAATATATAATAAAATACTAGCGTGCTATTGAATAATCGAGTACCACCGACAACAACGTTAAAAGCGTCCATGTTGTCTGGTGACGTAGTTGGGAATAACCCTCAGTCTTCGCTGATGAAACAATTTCTAACATTACTACTCCAACTTTTAGGAACGATTAATATTCATTTAAGTATGGTACACTGTATAACTTTACGTTTCGTAACATGTGTTTAAAACAATATATTTCATATTGAGTGAGACACATAATATGTGTAAAATATTTGTATTGTATGGCCACAATAATATCCAGCTAGCTTACTGGTCCACAACTAATTTCAGATACCAGTCATGGTGTAGACCAGGTGATAATCTCAAGAACTGGGGTGGGGGGGGGGAGGATTTGGTAATTAACATAGCAAGGTAATCTTTGTTTTTCTGGATTTCAGTACAAACCTGGAACTGGAAGAGAAAAAACAGTTTCTATACAACTCACCGGTAAATTTTTTGCAGTTTTATCATATTGAATATTTGTTTTTAAATTATCAAATTTAAATTATTACTAGCAGCACAGCGGCTTGTTTAAAATAGTAAGAAAAAATATATCAATGGTTTATTTTTTCAATTACTTGTATTGATCTAAGTGATTTAATTCACACTATTATAATTACACTATCACTATTCAAAATATTTCTAGGTACAATTAATAATGATAAATGTTTCAAATATTTGTCTCATTTCGTATATGTAGATGTTGTCATAAAAAGAAAAAAACGGGAAAAACCGGAGACAAACGATTACAAAAAGACCTAGATGAACTACAAAAATGGGAATCAAACTGGAGTATGTCTTTTCACCCAGAAAAATGCCAAATGATAAGGGTATCCAAGAAAAGGAAACAAATAATAACAAACTACTTCATTCATGGTAAAGAACTAACTCAAACTAGCAATGCTAAGTATCTAGGAGTAATAATAAATGATAAGTTATCTTGGAACCCTCACATTGATGAAGTAATTAAAAAATCAAACATAAAAAGGAACTTTTATAAATGTAATAAGAATATAAAACTTAAATGCTATCTCACATTAGTTAGGCCTATACTAGAATATGCAGGATCTGTATGGGACCCATCAACTAAAGAAAACATTAAAAAATTAGAACAAATTCAAAAAGAGCTGCAAGGTTTATAACTAGTGAATATTCCCCATTGACAAGAGTAACACCATTAGTCAAATCACTAAACCTAGAAACACTAGAGGACAGAAGGGCAAAGAGTAAAGTAGTAATAATACATAAGGCATTAAACTCTAATTTAGAAATACAACCCAATAACAATCTGTTGCAAAGCTCAGATAAACATAAAGACAAAAACACCTTCCTTGTCCCTTATGCGAGAACAAATGCATATAAGTACTCTTTCTTCCCGAGTGGCATTCGGGCATGGAATGGGTTGCCTGAACAAACCAGGAAAACCAATAACCTAACATCATTTAAAACATTAATAAAAATGCAAGACTAGACTCGGACCACGAATGAGCGTAGGACGCAATAATCTTCTTTATAGAAGGAGCGTCTGTAATGTATAAGATAAGATAAGATAAATGTTGAGATTGTACAAATAGTGGTAGGTAAATAATATCTTAACAGATAACTTAGCTATGAGATAAATGTTGTGATTGTACAAATAGTGGTAGGTAAATAATATCTCATCATTTAACTTAGCTATGAGATAAATGTTGTGGTTGTACAAATAGTGGTAGGTAAATAATATCTTAACATTTAACTTAGCTATGAGATATATGTTGTGTTTGTACAAATAGTGGTAGGTAAATAATATCTTAACATTTAACTTAGCTATGAGATATATGTTGTGTTTGTACAAATAGTGGTAGGTAAATAATATCTTAACATTTAACTTAGCTATGAGATATATGTTGTGTTTGTACAAATAGTGGTAGGTAAATAATATCTTAACATTTAACTTAGCTATGAGATATATGTTGTGTTTGTACAAATAGTGGTAGGTAAATAATATCTTAACATTTAACTTAGCTATCAGATAAATGTTGTGATTGTACAAATAGTGGTAGGTAAATCATATCTTAACATTTAACTTAGATATGAGATAAATGTTGTGATTGTACAAATAGTGGTATGTAAATAATATCTTAACATTTAACTTAGCTATGAGATAAATGTTGTGATTGTACAAATTGTGGTAGGTAAACAATATCTTAACATTTAACTTAGCTATGAGATAAATGTTGTGTTTAGACAAAATAGTGTGCACATGCATTTTAATTATCACTAGTAGTTGTATTACTGAAAATATAGGCCTAAAGTGTTACAGTGTTCTTACATGGCGTGGGTCATAATGACAACATAGAATTATTGAGTAACATATTGAATGATTCAGATGAATAGCTTATTGACTTTAAGAAAATGTATAGACAGACCACATAGTCACGCATTTACAATAATCAGAATACTAAGCTTATAGTAAAAGTCTGTAAGAACATTTATCCAATATATATATGTATACAGGCTACATTGCCCGGTGTTGCCCGGGTGAAAAAAAAACAGGACTGTTAAAGGCGCAGATAAATCTAATATTTAAATTATTATTTTTCACTGAAGACTTTTAGGAAATAATTTAAAATAAATATTGTAATTGGGTAAAAAAATAGGGAAGTATTTTTATTTACCAAAAATCTAATTGACAGTGCATTTAAAATGTCTTTTGTTTTTAAAAGTTAGAAAAAAAAATTGTAGGAAAAAAAGGTATAGTCTAACTGGACAATTGAACCCGGGTCGCCCGCATAGCAGTCCGCTACGTTAACCACTGAGCTAGCGAAGGCACATGTACGATGTGAAATATTATTAGACAGTATGTATGCCTAGGCCTAAATAGGTCTGTGACACAAACTCACGTGATTTCAGATTGACCAATGGGGATCCGAATGAGTACAAACACTCTCTTTTTATGTATGTAGATAGTCACTTCAGTATAGCTTAAGCACAATATATAACTCCTTCATAAGTATAATGACTTATTTTACTAAGTTTACTTCCCTTTAAAACTTTGTATTCATCCATAAGATAATCATGTTTTCATTCCTTGTGTTCTAAAGTATTTCCCTTTGTGAACACCGTACCATTTCTGTTTATTTAGAGAAAAAACAAACTTCAATCTCTATCTAGCTCTTGATACCGTGTTACATCCAATCCTAATCTCAACTGTAACATAAAGGACAATACAGTAACCATTTTGTATCTCAGTTTTGGGTTCACTTTTCTGCATATTTGTGCTTCAGTTACTTTTGCAATAATAACTTTAAGTCAGTGTAATTTTGTTACGAAAACATTAGGGTCATAATAAACAATTATTGTTATTATATTAAAATAGTGTTACGACCACAATCCCCTTGCGGTCAGAGCCCTGTAAATGTTGTTGATAATTCTCGTTCGTCCTAGGGTAGACTTTGGTTATTATTATTTATATTTCAGTATTACACGAACTCTTTATCGTCGTGGGAACTAACTTAGGATTATGTACAGTAAGAATAAAATAGTGCCAACACAAGCGTCAACAACCGGCTTAAAATAAATTATCTACAAAACTGACTGCCTTGAAAGACAACGCGAATCCTTAAATACTCGCGGAGAAGAGCGGGGAACAGACCTATTAAGAAAAGGGTAAAAATAATGGTATCATTTACAAAACTTATAATAAAAACGATAGTTTTAACATGAACTCCCCTGTACGTAAAATAATAAACTATTCCTAGCTATTCCGAAAATTTGAGGTCAGTACAAGGGTGGATTCCTAGAACAGTCTAAGCTTAGTACCTTCCACAAAACTTGCGTTGATAGAGAGCTATGGGCGCTATTAATATGTGACAATAGCAATTTAAAAGATGCTGCCGTGTTAGCTAAAACAATAAATCTTCTCTTTTCTTTAAGATTCAAAAGACCTATGCATCATCAATGTTGACATCGAGAAGCTGACCGAATTTATTACCGATTACCTTTAACAGTGGCTACAAACATGAACTAAAGAGTAGATATTTTTAATTAGGCCAGTTCAGCTTGACTTAAGCATATTTGACCTTGATTCCTACTAGTTCCAGTTTGTACATACGGCCCCTTTAAAGTGCCCCTTCTTTTTCTTTTTGACTCCGGCTTTAATTAAAGGAAATGTCCTGTGGTTTTTTAGTTGTTACTTTTTATGCTACGAAACCTTTGATGTAGTTGAAATGTATATATGATTACATAGTAATTATTTTGTTTATGGTAGACATGATTTGACTGTACAATGTTTTATATTACAATAATTGCTCCTAATAAGGGCTTCTAAAGTTACGTGTAAAGTACGGCTGTATTATTTTATGGCTGTTTTTTCCTGTTACTGTCTCTTACCAGCATTATCTTTAAATGATAACTACTTGTGTTTTTCTCCTGGCAGTTGTTATAATCTTCTCGGAACCATCCTGTTACTTGATGTTAGTATGTTCATTTTATTTTGATTTCTGATTTCTTGAGATTATTCTTACATTTTGTAGAGTTTCCTTTTCATTTTTTATTTAGTATTGTCTTTTTTTTTACATTTAATTTATTTTATGTCAGATTTATATTGATTTCTGATGACGTGGAGTTATTTCTAAAATCATTATCATTCAGAGTTTTTCATTATATTTAATGTAAATAAAAATGTTTTTTCTTACTATCACTATGTGTCGTGTGAAGACTTGGTGATTGTTTTATATGTTATGTTTAGCTCTGTATGGTGTTTAGTGTTCTTAGTAGATCTTGTAGTAGTAGAAGTTAAGAACTAGGGATGTTTTATGTTCAACTTTTCCTACGGCTGATTAAGCTACGCTGATCTAAACTAGGACTAAGAGTTTGTTGGGTGAGAAGTATTTGCTCAATGGGCCGGAGAAGGTGGATCTAATCTTCATAAAATAAACTATAAACTGATTTGAAATTTTATATGTGAATATCGATTATATTTAAAGAATGTATTGAGGAACGTGGCTACTGTTTGCAGAAAGCAGAAGACAATTGTTTATTAGACTTTGTTTACTACAGGCGTGACTACATGTATTCTCAAACATTCTGACTCTATTCTAATGTATGCATTGTTGGTAACTATTTTTCTCTCAAAATGAAAATTAAAATAATGAGCAAGTTAAAGTCAATATAATGTTGCGTTTGCAAAATAAATAAATAAATTAGAAACAAAACAAAGGGCAAAAACTACAACATTAAGGAGCTTTAAAGCATTTTTTTTTTTGCACCTAGAAATATAAAAATATTATTATAGTTTAGGATGGTTGAACTATAATATACAACTTTTTGATTCTTTAGTTCATTAAACTTATAATATTTAAAAATTTGTTGATGCTTTCTATATAGCAGCTGACAAAAAAAAATTCATTGTTCCTATGAGCATTTGTTAGAATTGCAGTTTCTTTCCGGTGTCCTTCGGCGAATCTGTGCAAGAGAAAAATTTATTCTTACGTAAACAGATAAATTAAATGTTAAAAGAATATGTGTTTAATACAAAGTAACTGAAGCTTACCTGGTTTAACTTTTAAAGAACCTCTAAGCTAAGAGAAATTACATATTTTTACAAATGTATACGAAATATGAGAATAAAATGTACTTGTATATTTAATAACCACACTCAAAATAAATGGTTCATACATATTTTTATTTCATTATAATATGCGAATGAACGTATATTAATACATATCTATAGGACCTATATATTAAGTTGCACCGCGTACATATTGTCCCTTGTTCCATCTAATTTGTTGCCGAAGTCATAAGGCATATTTTTGCTAGTTAATATATTTTCAACATTGTATTCACTTACGTTGAATTTAATTAAAAATGTCTATAGAACATTTTTAGTTGCATTTCATTTCTTTTCATAAAATATTGGTAGACGACAATAGACCAAAGACAACACTTATATTAAATTCAATTATTGGTAATATTCACTAACTCAAGATACTTATGTATATATGTTGTAAGTACTGATATATGGATTTAAACAATTTTTTAATTCTTAGTACTATCATTTCGACGGGCATAGCAATTAGTATGTATATAAACACCATTAAAATATATGAATTTCTTTCTTTAAAGAAATAGTGTATTTTTCTGGGTTCCTGAATTTTTGTTTCAAGTAACTTGTTACAATAAGGCCAAACAAATCCATTCTACGACCGCGCACCCCACTGAAGGTTATCAGGGTGGGGACGATAAGTATGCTGCAGGAACCAGCCCAAGCCATATCAAAGCAAATGATTAAAAGAAATTCTAATTTCAACCGCAGAAGTGATCATAGGAAGAAAACAAATCAAGATACTTAAAAGCGAAAATATCCAACTGCAAAATTAGCAGCAGATAGGTAAGTACAGGCTAATTAATACAAGAATCAGTAGGGAGATGAAATAGGCTAAAGAAGACTGGATCGATAGTCATTGCCGCTCAGTGGAGGATAGTAATAGTAAGCCTGTAATAGTAAAAGGCATTAAGAAACCTCACAAAAACACAGCAGAAGCCAGCCAGCTTCAGTAATCAAAAACAGCAATGGTCAGCTCTGTACTGAAAAAACAGCAGTAAGTACACAGGACGATAGACGGCAATACTAAATACTACTAGGCCAACCCTGATACTAGCACACTAAAGAAAAAACATGATAGAGAATATAAAGAATTATCAGTGCTGCTGAGTGAGGTCGAAGAAGCAGTATGAAGCTTAAAGGTGAAATAAAAACAATGACCCTGCAAGACATACAAAATGTCTACCTCCCCAAAACAGAAAATCTCTCTAACACCCTGTATTCCAACTTTGAACAGCTACACAAAGTGTACGATTTCTTCACCATCAACTTAGGCCGAAAGGCATTTGCCCGGACAGCTGCTGGATCGAATGATGATTGGTTGTTTAAAAGAAAATATATAATTTTAATGCTTATTAATTCCGGAAACATAAAGTACCTAACCTGTTCTGTTTCTTTTTTTTTTCAAAATTATATCTATCTATATTGGCAGTAAAGTATGACATGGCGTAAAAAAAAAAAATTTACGGTACCTTCTGCAAAGTTATCAAACCACAACCGGAAGAGCTAAGATCCCAATGGCCGAGTGGACGGAAGTCATCATGAAAATAATCCAGCCAATGGACATCAAATCCAACGAATTGCAGCCTTAAACAAAGAATGTTTACAGTATGATCTAACAAAATTACTATTCATTTAAAATTATGTTACGCAAAGTTTGTCTAAATATTAATATCTGAACAAATATAAGTATATACATGATGATTGTCTTAAGCCTCCCGATTGCTACACCTAATCTTCATCTGTATGTTTTATTTGTATTTTGTTTGAATAAACGTCATAATATATATATATATATATATATATACGTATATATATATATACAGAGAGAGAGAGAGAGAGAGAGAGATAGATAGATAGATGGATAGATAGATAAATAGATAGATAGATAGTTAGAGGAAAAAATAGATAGATAGATAGATAGATAGATAGATAGATAGATAGATAGATAGATAGATAGATAGATAGATAGATAGATAGATAGATAGATAGATAGATAGATCGATAGATAGAAAGGTAGATAGATAGATAGATAGAGAGATAGATAGATAGATGAAAAAAAAAGATAGATAGATAGATTTAACAGACATAGTTAAAGCCGTTTAAACAGGCTCAAAATCTTGTATGTAAAGGAAATGGATGAAACCTTTTGACTAAAATATTTCACGAAATTGAATACCAATTCTAATATATCTTTACTTTCTTTACAAATTACATGTTAAGGGAGAAAACGTAACAAAGGTTAATCAAAAACGCATCTAACATAAGATTTACAAAGTTATACTTATGACCGGTTCAGTAATGTTACAGGTATGACGAGACTAGTAAAGTCAAAGGAATGAAAAGAATAGTAATGTTATAGGTGTGACCAGGCTAGTAATGTTATAGGTGTGACCAGGCTAGTAATGTTATAGGTGTGACCAGGCTAGTAATGTTATAGGTGTGACCAGGCTAGTAATGTTATAGGTGTGACCAGGCTAGTAATGTTATAGGTGTGACCAGGCTAGTAATGTTATATGTGTGACCAGGCTAGTAATGTTATAGTTGTGACTAGGCTAGTAATGTTATAGGTGTGACCAGGCTAGTAATGTTATAGGTGTGACCAGGCTAGTAATGTTATATGTGTGACCAGGCTAGTAATGTTATAGTTGTGACTAGGCTAGTAATGTTGTAGGTGTGAACAGGCTAGTAATGTTATAGGTGTGACCAGGCTAGTAATGTTATAGTTGTGACTAGGCTAGTAATGTTGTAGGTGTGAACAGGCTAGTAATGTTATAGGTGTGACCAGGCTACTAATGTTATAGGTGTGACAAGGCTAGTAATGTTATAGGTGTGACCAGGCTAGTAATGTTATAGGTGTGACTAGGCTAGTAATGTTGTAGGTGTGAACAGGCTAGTAATGTTATAGGTGTGACCAGGCTACTAATGTTATAGGTGTGACCAGGCTAGTAATGTTATAGGTGTGACCAGGCTAGTAATGTTATAGGTGTGACCAGGCTCGTAATGTTATAGGTGTGACCAGGCTAGTAATGTTATAGGTGTGACCAGGCTAGTAATGTTATAGGTGTGACCAGACTAGTAATGTTATAGGTGTGACCAGGCTAGTAATGTTATAGGTGTGACCAGGCTAGTAATGTTATAGGTGTGACCAGGCTAGTAATGTTATAGGTGTGACCAGGCTAGTAATGTTATAGGTGTGACCAGGCTAGTAATGTTATAGGTGTGACCAGGCTAGTAATGTGGTAGGTGTAACCAGGCTAGTAATGTTATAGGTATGACCAGGCTAGTAATGTTATAGGTATGACCAAGCTAGTAATTTTATGGGTATGACCATGCTAGTAGTGTTATAGGTATGACCAGTCTAATAATTTTATAACTATGACCTTGCTAGTATTGTTATAGGTATGATCAGAAGTTATGTATATGACTAAGTTATGACTATTATAAGTATGATCAAATGCGTACTGTTTTTAGAATTTGTGCCGGTTTTATAGCCACGGTTAAATTTATTTTTAAAACAATATATTTCATATGGAGTGAAACATATGTGTACAATACTTGAGGGCCCTAACTGTACACAGTTAATTTGTAATCAAATTAAAAGTATTCATACCATTGGTTGATTTCGCTCCTCCAAATGAGGCTGTAAGATTTAACAAGAAAAAAAAGAGAATATATCACGTTTATATATTTAATAGAAAAACCTTTTATTGATTATTTTAATAAAAATATGCACCCAGACTTACTTTGGAATATTCTTATGTTGTATTATTTAAGTAAAGTACCCCATGCAAACCAATTTAAGTCTTTTTGGCCCTTGAAGCAGCGTTGATCAGCTTCTGTGGGCACGGCATACTAGAGGATTGTGGGGTCGGCAAAATGCTCATTAGTCTTTTGTCTTTTTCAAAATAAGAGCTTTGTAGACTCAGGGACACCCACAGATTTGGACAAAATACAAGCCTTTATTATGATTTGAACTTTGGCCCTTTAACTAACCAAAGCAGTTGCTAGCTGATAGGGCGTTGTTTGTCGTATATATTCAATTGCTATTTTAAACATTTAAATTTTCAGTTTCTATAATACTAATCAGTATATAAAATTACTGTGAATTTTATATATATATATATTTATATATATTTATTTATTTATTTAATTATATATGTATATGTTTCTTCTCTATAGACTCCTAGACCGATTGACAGAATGGAACAAAGGTTAAACGTACGAATTGGAAACGTCCTCCTAAAGAAATGATTATTATATATAAAAAATATTGCTTAATTCATTCAGATATTTTTTTTAATATATATTATGTTAAGGTTATAAACTGAGCACCATTTGAGAACGATGTCCCTTTAAAAATGCTTTCAAATTATGTGGGTTTCGGAACTGGGTTTTCTTGTACTTTTCTTATACATTACAGAAGATTATTGCGTCCTACGCTCATCCGTGGTCCGATTCTAGTCTTTCATTTTTATTAATGTTTTAATTGATGTTAAGTTACTGGTTTTCCTGGTTCGTTCAGGCAACCAATTCCATGCCCGAATGCCACTCGGGAAGAAAGAGTACTGGTATGCATTTGTTCTCGCATAAGAGATAAGGAAAGTGTTTTTGTCTTTATCTTTATCTGAGCTTTGCAACAGGCTGTTATTGGCTTGTATTTTTGAATTAGAGTTTAATGCCTTATATATTATTGCTATTTTACTCTTTGCCCTTCTGTCCTCTAGTGTTTCTAGGTTTAGTAATTTGACTTATGGTGTTACTCTTTTTAATTAGGAATATTCTCTAGTTATGAACCTTGCAGCTCTTTTTTGAATTTGATCTAATTTTTTAATGTTTTCTTTAGTTGATGGGTCCCATACAGGTGCTGCATATTCTAGTATAGGTCTAACTAATGTGAGATAGCATTTTAGTTTTATATATATATTACATTTGTAAACGTTCCTTTTTATGAATCCTAATGTTTTGTTTCATTTTTTAGTTACCGGTACTTCATCAATATCACAGGTTCCAAGATAACTTATCATTTATTATTACTCCTAGATACTTTGCATTGTTATTTAATTAGTTCTATACCATGAAAGAAGTAGTTTGTTACTTTTTTTTTTCTTTAATACGCTTATTAGTTGGCATACTCTAGTTTAAGTCCTATTTTTTGTAGTTCATATAGGTCTTTTTGTCAAAGTTCACTATCTTTTTCTGTCTTTATTATTCTATAAATTTTACTGCGAAGTATTATTGCCTTTTTAAAAAAAATGATGGTTAGGCATTTATATTTTTGATAGCTTTATTGTTAGTGTAATATTATTGATAAGAAGTGAAGTCAGCACCGGCGTTTGCTTTTTTTTTATGGATACTTTTTGATACCAGAAGCTTTACAGGAACAATTCATATGCATGTTCAAGGGCCTGGGTGACCGTAAACAATAACAAACCATTCGTTTCTACGTCATTTTGATGGGCATAACTACTAGTTTAATATAGATACAAAAATTACTTACCACTATAACGACAAGTAAACGTCTTATTTCTCATGCATCCACTATGTTCCTCATATGAAGCATTGAAGTGAGAAGACCACGTAAATTTGTTATCCGTGTGGTATTCCACACAATCAGTAGTTGAAGTAAACGATCCAAATTCGTAAGTAATAGCCAATGTGTGATTAGCTAAGTTATAGACACACCATCGCAATGTATCATGAACATTAAACGTAGCTTCACACTTTTCAGGATCGAGAACTTTTCTACCAACAAGCAGGATGAATTGTTCCTGGGCTGTTTAAAAATATTCAATAATAGCAAATTGTATTTATAAAAAAGAAACTTTGACAAATAAACACGTATTAAACTAATAAAGCAAAAATAATCATAAAAGGGGGTTCCAAACAAAAATAGAATACTTCTATTTCGAATGCTACTGCCACACCTCTTACGGAACCCGACTTTTATCTTATCTTATAAGTTTACAGACGTTTCTTCTAGATAGAAGATTATTACGTCCACTAGGCCCAAAACTCCTGCAGGGCGACAGGGATCCGTCGGTGGCAGGGATAGAACCCGCAACCTGTCAGTTGTTTTTTTTTTGGTTGACAGTCAGGAGATTTAACCGCTGGACCAGCCGGCTTCACCGCGTCACCTGTAACGCGTTAGAACTTTAAAAGTTAAGACATTTGACATACGCCAATGTTGTTGATTTTTTGGATTGTGTAACTGTTCATCATATTGTGGTAATTACCCATCTAAAAACTTTTTATCAGTATTGGAAGTTTGCTGTGGTAAATAGAATACTGATTTAGGGAACCTGGAGTGAGATATTGTTCAATTGTGTCACCTATTTGAGGAGACTTAAATAGGCAATTTGGATGCAAATTCATTTCTTCTATATTCCCGTAATCAATCGTATAAGTATCTTTTCGGCATATTTCGAGTGCATTGTGGAACTTCCGGTTTCATTTTGTTTTGCTTACATTGGCAACCATTACGATTACAAGCAGAGATTTACGCCTTGTTGCTGACTTAACATTCAAGGATGTTGAGAAATTCATTGCACTTTAAACTGCAAGTTCAGGCCGACTACAAATAAACAAAGGCTATGAGTATTATTATAAGGATAATGTCAATAAATATTAAAAGTGAGTATGCCATAATTTCTAGCAGAAGGCAGCCATTTTTGTAATCACATTTAGCGAATAGGATCGGAAGTGAAGTTGCATCCAAAGCTTATGCATGCATAAGATTAAAGACTGGTCAATAGGGCCTGTTTTGGTTTTTAATAAACTGATGCATCAGTTTGACTAAAACGGAATAGTTGTGCAGCTATTACCTATGTTTGTGCATCGTCGATAAATGAAACGAAAATCTGTTTGCAGCCATTAAATAAAAACACCGTGCCATAACCCCAACAAATAGCAAGTTAAAAGTGTTTGGACGGAGAGTTCCTTAATTCCAGAGCGCGCATACTCCGAGAGGACACGCGGGGACCTGAGCATTCTACTGGCCACACTATCCACGTTCCACATTATTTACTTTGCAATTGATTGAGAAACTGGATATCGTATACTTTTGTTTAAAATTGTAAACTTGAGATTTTCAGTATTTTTATTTTAGTTCCGAACTGTAAACTTGAGATTTTCAGTATTTTTATTTTAGTTCCAAATTGTAAACTTGAGATTTTCAGTATTTTTATTTTAGTTCCAAATTGTAAACTTGAGATTTTCAGTATTTTTATTTTAGTTCCGAATTGTAAACTTGAGATTTTCAGTATTTTTATTTTAGTTCCGAATTGTAAACTTGAGATTTTCAGTATTTTTATTTTAGTTCAGAATTGTAAACTTGAGATTTTCAATATTTTTATTTTAGTTCCGAATTGT
Source organism: Anisus vortex (assembly GCA_949126835.1). Lineage (NCBI taxonomy): Eukaryota > Metazoa > Mollusca > Gastropoda > Planorbidae > Anisus > Anisus vortex. Next base: position 28,223,000 of record OX421506.1, read on the forward strand.
AAACTTGAGATTTTCAATATTTTTATTTTAGTTCCGAATTGTAAAGTTGAGATTTTCAGTATTTTTATTTTAGTTCCGAATTGTAAACTTGAGATTTTCAGTATTTTTATTTTAGTTCAGAATTGTAAACTTGAGATTTTCAGTATTTTTATTTTAGTTCAGAATTGTAAAGCTTTTAGTTTTTGCCAGAAATATAGTATTCATTTAAAATACGATTTCAAAAAATAAAACAAACAAATTTAAAACAAACAAATATGTTATTAAATAAAAGGAATATAAAGATTATACTTACTATAAACTTTTGGCAAGGTAATATTGTTGCTCCACCACCAAGGCACGTATATTTCAATTGGCCAACCAAGTTTATACATAGACTCTGAATCATAATGTCGAGCCGTCATATTAAGATAAAATTGAAATGTTCCATTGGAATAGTCCGTACAGAAACAGGGTCTATCAACTTTACCCTTGCTACAAGGCACATTTATGTACACAATACACCACTGAAACAGATTATTAAAATATTTAGAATTGTTTGATGGAAATGATAATCATAATGTGATTCATATTATTTTATGTTAATAGGAAACGTATTATACAGTCATACCTGCTACTTTGTTGCCAATGTTTTATTTATGCATAATTACGACTGAACAGAATTCACGTATCTAGGCAGTACTATCAGTGCAACCGACGACTCATCCCTAGATACATTGTGTCGCATTGGCAAAGCGTTCGCCGTCTTCCAAAGACTGTACCCACTCTGGAATTCAACGTCATCGCTCCCAATAAAGATATGTGTCTTCAATGCCATCGTAGTCCCAACCGCTCTCTACGCGAGTGAAACTCGGAGGTAGACAGTGGTAAACGACTGGAATCTCAACGCCTTTCACCAAAGATGCCTCAAACGCATACTTAATATCACTTATCGAGATTTTACAAATGAAGAAGTTTATCGACTAACGAAAACACGCCCACTATCGACGTCAGTCACCGCACGTCGCTTCAATTTTGCCGGCCACATAATCCGCCAACCTGATCATCGACTACCCTACACGGCAACCAGATGGCGGCCGCCTAACGGACGGCGCGACCTAAAACAACATGGCGTGTAACGATTCGTTCTCTGAGTTCTGTGATATAAAACAGGGTTTATATGTGTTACTACATATAGAAGTCAATTATATTAGGAGAAAAATTGTATAATATATCACACTATTTTCAAAAAATTATAAATCTGCCTTAGAGGTGGCTTTTTGTCCCAGTCTACCCTACACTCATTTACATAAGCCACATTTATACCATAAACATTTTTCAGATAAAAATCAATCCAAAGGATTACATTAATAGTACATTGGCAATGGCTCAACTTGCACCGTAACATCTGTAACGATGTGACAGGGGATTGCGTGGCCGACAGAGTTTGGAGTCTCCGGCCAGTGGTGCCTTACCTGTCAAACGTCGTTGGCTCGTTGGTCTATGGAGTATGATAGCCGAACTGACTCTTTAACTACTGTATTATTTGTCCGATATTTATATTTTTAGAACACAGACTATCTAACATTTCACTTGACACCCACAAACATGTATAAGTAAATAATCGACACGGTAAGCTGGTTTACAAATGAGCCAAAGACATACGTATATTGTTCGGTCAAAATTATTTCAACGGCATCACTATATAGACGCTACTACAATGTCTGATAAATTAAGATGTACAATATTCCTAAGACAGTGTTCTATTGAATCTAAATCGCAACAATAAACTGCAACGGAAAAATGCACCACAGCTGCGGTTATGGAAAATAACACATCAATACAAGTCTAGGAATATTTAATAGGCGAACATAGACCCCGGTCCTAGGATTTTCAACAAAGTTTATTCAGTGATATGTACATAAACAATTTCCAAATATTTGTTTCACATAGACAGAAAGGATAGAAGACATTTATTTCAATTTACAAAACTAAAGAATAGAAGACATTTCATGAGAAAAATATAAAATTATAGCCATTCATCCCACTCATTCTGTTTATTTATTTTATTGTTCCGTTCGTTCATTTCATTCATTCGTTTTATTTTACATAGTTATTCCATTTATACTTTCTTACATTCTTGTGCTAGTATTTCTTTTTCATTCTCTTGCATACAGTATTTATCGAATTAGTAGTTTATTTACATTGTTGAAACAATTTGTAGGGGCATATATACATTAGAAGATTTGATACAAATGGGAAAAACAATTGGTAATCTTATAAAAAAGCCATAGTTCCATTATTTAGTCTCTTTTTAATTAACAAAAATTTATAATTTATACAATTTGAAAAGGGGAGAGAACAATGAATAGAGGCTGAGTATTAACATGGTTCTGCCCCTTTCGGGTACAGACTGAAGGACAGTAGCAAGTAGGTAGTAATAGGGGGGGGTATGAAGAGAGAGCGTGAGGTGGAGGTGGGGGAGGAAGCGGGGTTGTTTTATTTACATAAGAGAGATGAAAAAGGGCCGCTTGCTTTCCCTTTATAGCAGGGACCTTTTGTGTTGAGGGTACTTGACCGAGGACTTTCTTTAAAATAGGCTGGCAATGGGAATTTTCATTTAGTTTAAAATAGGAGTTTGCCGTTCCCCTTCGGCAGTGACTGCTGGACATTGTAGTAGTGGGAGAAGAAGAATAGAAGGAGGGAAAGATAGATAGAAGGAGGGAGAGAAAGGGAGAAAGACGGATACTGAGTATTGGTTGACGTGGCGTAAATTAGTTTGAAAGGGATGACTTTCCTCGCCTCGTCCCTTTGCCGGTCAGTGACGCCCTGAGACAGCTGGGCTTCGCCTGCTGACCTCTGGCCGCTCGTGACCGGACTGGGGTTTTTTGGGCTGGTATTTGTATATCATACCTTTATCTTTTTATATTGGCCTACGTTTAAATTTAGTTTTTCTTTTTCAGTATCTCATGTGCAACAAGTTTACTGCAGTGTTCCAATTTATTAGTCCTGTTAGGACAGGAATATTGGAGGAAAGTAGATGAGGAAAGGAAAAAAAGGAAAAAAAGAAGGTGGGGGGAGAGAGGTGGATTACAGTGCGTTGTCGACCGCCGACAAGGGGGAGAAAGAAAAAAAAGGGGGGGGGGGTGGAAGTGGGGTAGGGAAAGTCAGGTCACCGTCTCTCGCACTGTTATTTTAACAGGCGGGGCAGTGGACCGTGGAAACATTTCCCTTCGTCCATACATATTTTAACCTTTTTTTTACAGTCGTTAATATTAATAATATAATCAAATTCGATATAAGTCGTTTCGCCGCTTGTATATACAGACCCACGCATGCACTAACATACACATCAATGCATACTTCATTCTAAAGAAAGATATGCTAACAAGTTATACATTGTGTTGAGGTAAATATCTCACTACATAGGTACTGACTAAAGAAAAAAAATAAAAAATAATAAAAATAAAATAAAAAAAAATAAAAAAAAAATATTTCATAGTCTAGATTAGTTACATAGTCTTCTCGCCTCGTATGGGCGGCGTGACAAAGAAAAAAGTTCACATTGACGGTGGGTTACAAAAAGAACATTATTGAACCTTCCTTAGGATATAAAAGGGTTTTAAGGGTTGTACATTTTATCATTAATGTGTACCGACTCATGTTTCACATGTACAATCTGACATACTTGTACACATACTTAATACATAGAGGACGTTAAATAGCTTAGCTACATATCTTATTACCCCAGTATATAGTATACAGATAGGGTGGGAGGTACAATGTATTTAAAAATAGTACTACACACAAATGTGTTTAAAAAAACAGGGGAACAAATGCGAGGGGAGTTCCATACATATTAAGCGTTATATTCTCACCATATGAAAAAGTTATACATATTTAAACAACCATTACATTCTCTTAGAAAGTACGTATCTATATTGTCGTGTCATACAACATGACAGATGTTAAAATATTTTATGATAAAAAGTGGTTAAACAAGATGTGTTAAAATACAACAGTGCAGTAAAATTTAAACATTGTCTTTATTGATTGCTAGATCTAATTTATGTCTATATAGTGTTTCTGCAAAGTGTGGTGTTGGTGGGGTGTATCGGTCGGTCCGTGTTTGTAGATAGAAAGACCAGACATGTTGAAGATAGACAGACAGTGTAAGGAGGTTGAGTTCGTGTGTGCGTTTATTTGGGTGTCGTGAAATTCTAAGTAGTGTTATGGCTAAATCTATGTCTATATCTGTGTTGGTTGTTTTGTCTAGTAAGTATTTTAATGTGTGTCTGGTAGGTGTAAATGTTGTGCATCTTAGGAAGATGTGCTCCTCGTTTTCTTGTGTGTTTGTATTGCAAAGCCTACAGTGTTGTTGTTTTCGTGTGTTTTGTGTTTTCCTCTGTATGAGGGGTGTCATGTTAAAAACAAGTCTGTATGATATTTGTTTTGCCTGTGGTGTAGTGTTTTTGTTATGCAGGTTAATGAATGTGCTAGTGAAATTGGTGATGCCTAACTGTTTCCCCCACCTTATTCTGTTGAATAAGGGGGGTTTTAGGCGTGTGATGAGTGCTATGTATATGTTTTTTGTTTTGCTGTGTATGAGGTGGTGATTGTTTGGTAGAATGCGTGTGATAGACCTATAGAAGGGAGAAGATAGGGTGCCAAAGAAATGCGGTGTACTGTTGTTGAAAGTTGTGAGGCTGGAAAGACGAAGGCCATAGAGGTAAATAGAGAGAGGATAGTTGTGCGGTGCGTTAATTATTTGTCCAATGTATTTGAGTCTGAGTGCCTGTATTTTAGATGTGAAATCTTGTAGTGCAATGCCACCCTCGTTTTTGGGTTGGATAAGAGTGTTGTGTTGTATGCTTTGTAGTGTATTTTTAAAGATGAAAGACCTAAGTTTTTTGTGTATTTTGGGGATAAAGCTAGGAGGTGGCTCAGTGACAGTGGCTAAATAGAGGAGTTTAGGAAGAATAAGTGTATTGATGATAACGGACCGACCGAATATTGTGTGAGAGATGTGTTTGTACATTTGTATGGTGTTGTCTGTGTGTTGTAGAATGGCGTTGTATTGTTGTTTGTTGTAAACATGCGGTTGATTGTTCCATATTATTCCGGTTAGTTTAATTTGGGTTTTGATTTCTAGTTCGCCTGGAAAAGAAAGTCTGTTCTTCCACTTGCCTATGCCCATGATGGCTGATTTACGAATGTTAATTTTGGCTCCACTTGCTTTCCCGAAGTTGGTGAAATGTTTTAGGATTCGTTTAATATCACTGTCCTTGGTTGGTGTAAAGGTTGTGTCGTCTGCATAAGCGAGCACCTTCAGGTTTTCTGCCTTCCCAGGGATGTGGAGCCCATGCACCTCACTGTCCCTTCGGATGAGCTCCAGCAGGGGCTCGATGCAGAGGACATACAGCAGCGGGGAGAGGGGACAGCCCTGTCTAACCGACCTTTGCACAGGGAAGGGTGGGGTCAGGGTCTGGTTCACCAGCAGGCTGCTCTGTGGTGAGTTGTACAACAGCCTGACCCACCCCTCGACCTGTGGACCGAAATTGCTCATACGCAGCACTTCGAACAGGTAGCTGTGGGCTACTCTGTCGAAGGCTTTTTCTTGGTCGATTGAGAGCAGGGCTGCCTGTGTGTGTTTTAAATGCGTGTACGTGATGATGTCTCTAATGTTGTGATTGAGTGTTTCTATATTTCTACCGGGTATGCTACAATATTGGTTGTGGTGTACTATTGTGTGCAGGTGTGGCTGTATTTTTGTGACTAAAATTTTAGCTAATATTTTGTAATCTGTGTTGAGTAGTGAGATGGGGCGGTACCCTCCCACAGACGTTCTCTCATTAGGGCTTTTCTCCAGTACGGTTATATAAGCCTCGTTGAACGTCTGAGGGAGGGCACCTTGTGAGTGTGATGTCGTATATAGTATTAAGAGTAGTGGGGCCAGAGAGGGCATGAAAGCTTTGTAGAACTCAGCAGTCAAGCCATCTGGCCCGGGTGATTTGTCATTGTGCAAAGCGTTTATTGCAGTTTTTATGTCTTGGATTGTTATGGGTGTGTCTATTAAATCCCTATCCTGTTCTGTGAGTGATTTACAATATTGTAGCATGTTGTGTTGTTCTGCAGTGTCTATTGGTTCTTGCGTGTAAATGTGTTGAAAATGCTCGCGAAAGGTGTTGGCGATAACTTTATTATCTGTATGCGTTTTGCCCTGGGAATCTGTAATTTGTGTGATTGTACGTTTTCGCTGTATGTTCTGTTCTAGGTTGAGGAATGCTTTGTTGGGGACTTCTGTTAATCCTAGTGACCTACTCCTAGTCTGCGCCCCTATGTATCTATGGCGTTCTATTTGTTCTAATTGTGTCCTAATTGTGTATGCTTCTGGTGAGTTTTCCGCGAGATGTTCTAATTGCTCTTTAAGTTGTTGCTCTGTTTGTCTGCGCTGTGTGTTTATGTTTTTTGCTATTACTATTGTTTGTGTTTTAATGCTACGTTTTAGTACTGACCATAGGTCTCTGATGTCTATTTGCGTGTCTGTATTATTGATGTCTAGAGTGCTTTCTATTAGTGTCTTAATATTTTTGGTGTATAACTCGCTCTGAAGGAGCGAGTTGTTCAGTTTCCAATGGGGGGAACCACGCCGCCGTGTATGGTCTGTCTCGCTGTCAGCAAGACTCACATATACGGCTTTGTGGTCTGTGTACCCCAGAGTTTCCCCCAGGTGACACACCATGGCAATGGTTTTTTGGTTTGGCACGTAGAACCTATCCAGGCGCGACTTGGCTCGGTACGACGCATGGGCAAAAGTCATGTCTTGTCCGGTAGGGTTCACAGTCCTGTAGGCGTCTACTAGGTGAAAAGTGTGAAGTGTGTTTTCTAACCATTGTTTGTTTTGACTGTTTATATTTACGTCTTGTCTGTCAATACTTCCTCGGGTGAAATTAAAGTCTCCCCCAAGTACTAGTGTGTCGTGTATATAGTTGGTGTGTAGCGTATCCTCTACTTTTTGGAAGAAGGCGGGTTTGTCTGTGTGGTACGTAGGGGCGTATATGTTGACTAGTGTGTATTTGTTTGTGTCGTTTTCTACCCTAATGATTGCTAATCTACCTTCGTCGTCTGTATGTTTGTGAGTGACTGTATATTTGTCGGATGTTTGTATGATGGACACGCCTCTGGCGTAGGTCCCTAAGCTAAATGTACTATCTTTGAAACCCATGTCTGATGTGTAGCGTTGCGCTGTGTAGTGTGTGTTTATGTTGGTCTCTTGTAAGAAGAGGAAATCTGGTTTATGTTTTCTTACAAGGTGTATAATGTATTTTTGTTTGTTCCTAAGGCTCCTAATGTTGAGTGAAACTAATACTATGTCCGCCATCTTCCGGTGTGTGTTTGTTTATTTAATTGTTTGTCTTGTCTTTGTCCGTGTCGTCCTTTAGTACTATTACAAGTTCTGGGGGGGTTTTGTCTAGGTCTGTCCCGCTTTCCTGTTCTGGGTTTGCGTTGAAACCATATAAGTAACGATTTAGATCATCGTCGCGTAGTTGGAGGTAGGCAAGTACTGTGGAGGACGGGGAGCTACTGTCCCCCTCGCTGCTCATCTCCTTCTCTATCTCCCTTTCACCTGATTTGGGCCGCTTTTGGGTAATCTCGGGGGTGGATGGTGGGCTTGCTCTGCCTCGCTTATTTTCGCCCCGGGGATCAAGTGCTGGTTGGGTGTCCGTGTTGTGGGTTGCTGGGATTTGCATCCCGTCTCCTTGTCCAGTCCCTTTGGGGCTGGGCAGTGGGCTAGTTTTCTGACCTTCTGACCCTTTTTTTTCGGACACAGTCTTTACCGTGAGAAGGACTCAAAAACTGCCAGAGCTCAGCCTAACGTCATGTCGGGGCGTATATATACAAAGGACGGAGAATCAAATGGACCAATCGGGGCAAGAGGGTGGATTCGTAAAGTCACGTTTTCTTTTCCCGAGCCTTTGTCCATACAATCAAACAATGCTCCGAGGGTCCGTCAATGGAAGGGGATTGGGGTGGGGTGAGAGGGGAGGACACTGTGACGCAGATAGGACCTAGGAGCGGCCAGGTGGGTGGTCGAGAGACCAGGATGGTCAAAAGGGAGGTTAATCTGGTTATATCAACAAAGGAAATTATCGCCCCCCTTTCAACGCCGGCACACCCTATAATCCCTCATCAAAATTAAAGCACTTTGTTAATCGCCATCGGCGGCCTACCCATGTTTACACAACACAAGACAAAGGCCGCGCGAAGAATAACTAGATACGAGCGCACCCTGCCTGACCGCCTGTGTTTTCATTCAGGTATTCAGGTGGCTAGTTTACCTAATTGTATGCTAATTAATTTCTTTGATCATTAGAAAACATTTCGTGACAACATCGTTATAATATTTTTAATGTATTACGTTAAAAGACCAATTGCAAACTTACATCGAACCAATCGCTATACTGTCCCTTTAAATACTGTACAAAAAGTATCATTTTTCTCATTGCTAATTGGTTAGGATCCGACAGACGGATAGTCGCAGTAAAGCTATACGTATCCACGTTTGCGATCAAACCAGCTTTACAATTGTGTGTCTGTGTATATCCACCAAGAATTAGGATATCTAGATAGATATAAACATGTACATATAAATAGTAGGAAAAAAAAGTCGAGTACCACACAGTTCAAATTGATCATAGGGGTCGGTGCAGACGCGTTCACCAGTTTATGTGGTGCCGCATAAAAAGGGATATGTGGTCAGCTCAATGCCAAGTCGCCTTTGAGCTAGCTATAATCAGGGACACCCTCCAAATACTAGCCTTTACCACGATTCGAACCCAGGACCTTCGGAAAGCCAGTCGAACGCGCTTGGCAACCTTGCCCCATTAAAAATATTATAAATAAATAATGAGTTATTAAGTAATTGGTTAATCTCTTTACTATTTGGTAAGTACGATCAGACGTAAAGTCATAGGTAAGATCTTATAGGTATGACCAGAACAGTAAAGTCAGAGGTATGCTATAGCTAGCAAACTTATAGGTATGACCCGAACAGTAAATTCATTGGTATGATCTGGCTATGTGTCTTATAAGTATGACCAGAACAGTTAAGTCATAGGTATGATCTGGCTATCTGTCTTATAAATATGACCAGAACTGTAAAGTCAGAGCTATGATCTGGCTATCTGTCTTATAGGTATGACCAGAACTGTAAAGTCAGAGCTATGATCTGGCTATCTGTTTTATAGGTATGACCAGAACAGTAAAGTCATAGGTATGATCTGGCTATCTGTCTTATAAGTATGACCAGAACAGTAAAGTCAGAGCTATGATCTGGCTATCTGTCTTATAGGTATGACCAGAACAGTAAAGTCAGAGCTATGATCTGGCTATCTGTCTTATAAGTATGACCAGAACAGTAAAGTCAGAGCTATGATCTGGCTATCTGTCTTATAAGTATGACCAGAACAGTAAAGTCATAGGTAGGATCTGGTTATCTGTCTTATAAGTATGACCAGAACAGTAAAGTCATAGGCAGTGGCGTACCGAGGGGGGTGCGGGGGTTGCGGATCGCACCGGGTGACACCCTCTCAGGGGGTGACACCCGAATGAAAAAAATAATTAAACAAATGATAATTTTACAATGGTTCTATAAGGTAATGCTCAATGGCGAGAAAATAGTACATTTATGGATGGTTTACTCACTTGTCAGTGAGAAATCATACTGTTTTTGTTGCAGATTATTTGCTGTTGATATTACTGAAACAACATCTAAATTTGTTACTGGTTTGATAAGTGGTGGAAAATGAGACCAAAATTACATAATCATGAGACATCTATGTTGCCTTGAAAAATGGACAACATTGGCAGCAGGCCTTAAGCTACATAAAACAATTGATGCCGAAAGTATTGCCTTAAAGAATATGGAGAAGAAAAAGTGGATGTATATCCTACACAGGTTGCTAGATATTACATTGTTTCTTCCAAAGTGAAATCTGGCATTTCGTGGCCACAACGAAGATGAATTCTCGTTGAATAAAGGAAACTTTTTTGAGATGGTTGAGATGCTTTCCAAATATAACCCACCTGTGGAACAGGGGCCCCCACACAAAAGGGGCCCCCACACACCCCAAAAAGAAATGTTTTTGTGACATCCCCATTCTTTCGTTGAAAATGTAAAATAAAATGCATTTATTCCAATACAATTTAAAGCGCTCCAGTCCAACCAAGAAAAGTGCAACATAAAATTTATGATTTTACAAAATGTAACAAGAAATAATGGCCTTTTTCTGAGGTAGGCCTACGTGGAAGGCTGAGGCGAGACCACGAGGGCCCCCCCCCCACATAAATTTGCGAATAGGGCCCCCACAATCTTAAATACGGCCCTGTGAACCAGTGCTGAAAGAGCATTTAGTGAGACTAAAGTAAGTATATGTACAGGGAAAGCATAATATGTATCTTATCTTTCACCAAAAATTCAAAATGAATTTATAAATGTACTGGCCAACCATGCAAAGAAAAATCTTGTATGGATGTAAAGCCCGCAAGGTCTTTTGGAATTATGTTTGACAGCACACCTGATATATCACACACTGATCAAATGTCTGAAGTGATTAAATATGTGAAAAATCCACAGTGCGAAAGTGGAAGTGCGAGAAGTGTTTCTTGGATTTTTTCCTCAAGCTGCTGTTAAACCAGTGAAAGATAATTTGATGAATGTATTACGGCGATTGAAGCTTTATGTGATCCTCGTGAAAATTCGGACACAAGACGTACAGCAAAAGGACTTTTACATGCTGTCTGTGATTTCCCGTTTATCTGCTATCTTAACCTTTGGGCTAATATACTTGAAGAAGTCAATCTTACACAGCAGTACCTGCAGAGTAGCCTAAAGGCTTAACTCTTGATAAAGTGGTGACTAAGCTAGACGCCATAAGATAGTTTTTGCACGAAAAGCGGAGTCAATTAGTGGAGCATGCTATTGAACAAGCACTTAAAAAATCAGACCTACATGGAATTTTGGTAGAGAGAAGATTAAGATTCAAAAAGAACATGGCAGGGGGAAAATTTAGATATGCTGGAATTTATATGCTAGAAGAAAGCAGTAAGGAGATGCTAGAGTGTATTAATCTCTTTTATTCTGAACATTCCAGATCAGAACAACATCGTTTAAGGAAGTTGCAGATATGTTTGATGCAGTCAGCCCAATAATCTACCGTCAGCAAGTGAAGACGTGTTATTGGTGCCCGTTCCAAAATTAATCTCTTTCTACGATGAGCTATCCGAAGATGAGTTCTTAAAAGAAATACCACAGCTCGGACGACACCTAAAAGCAGCTGAAATTGACCTAACAAAAAGCCATGGACTGGTCAGTAGGCTATTAGATATTTTAAAATTCATACCTAAAATCTTTAACACGATATGTGTGTCTGTGGCTTCATGTGAACGGAGCTTTTCAAAACTAAAGCTTATAAAAAGCTATTTACGCTCCACCATGGGATAATCAAGACTTTCTGATCTGGCTATGTTATTGATTGAAAGGGATACTGTGATTGATATAGATTTTGATGAAAAGATTGACAAGTTTGCAGTTTTGAAAAGCAGGAAAGGAAAATTTTAAATAAAGTACTTTCAATGTAAAAATAACTAACTGTACGGTTGTTTCAGTAGTTTAAGCTTGTTGCTTTTAATTTTGACTGAATAATTTTAATATTGTTATTGTTTTCGTCATATTTGAACTGTAGGATTAATTCAAGGAGACGAAAACTATGGTGAAAGTCGTGGGCGGGGGGGGGGGGTTGACACCCAAAGTTTACCGCACCGGATGACACCAGCCCTACGTACGCCACTGGTCATAGGTATGATCTGGCTATCTTTGTTAAATGTATGATCTGTACAAAGTTAAATAAATTTAAGTATTCATACCATTTTTTGTTTTATTCTTGTCTTCAGGTGCCACTATAAGTTTTATAGAGGAAAAAAATATAACGTTATTATATTTAACAGAAAAACATATATTTCTATTATTAAATAAAATAAAAATGTGACCCTACAGCACGAATTGAATCGCATTGTGCCCTAAGGTCATTTTGAGTTATTTAAAGATCCTTATAACAATCAGGATGCTGAATTTAACGGTGAGAAATTGTATTCTAGCTATAAGTGTTTTGATGTACCGACTGTCTGAAACCTAATTTTGAGAAATTTTACTTCTTCTTCTTCTTCGTAATACTGTGGAGACCCCGTAGAACCGAGGAAAAAGTCCACAATTTAAATACACATAAAATAACATAGCAAACATAACATAGCAAACAGCAGTTATACACAGATAAAAGAGTATCACTTTAGGTTTTTGGACCAGCACTTTAGTGACGATTTGAAGGCCGGAACTGTAGGGGCAGTGATGGAGGCCTGGTCCAGGGTGTTCCACAGCCTAATGGCTTACGTTTTCAGATGAAACAATACAGGGTGTTACTTTTAAAATAATTTAGTAATACTTTATAATTACTTTTAAAATCAAAACTTACCACAGAAAAATGCAAAATAAATAAATAATTTGTAATTGTCAATATCTGAAAAACCATAATTTTACACACCTATGGCATATTTTTGGCTGAAGCTCAATATAGCTTGAGACACACAGCCACTCAATTCGTGATAGAGGGTCACAAATATGCATCACTATTTAATTTGGAATATACTTATGTTAAAGTACCCCCTGCAAACCAATTTAAAAAAATTGCATTTCTGATATAGAAGCAGCGTTAATGAGTTTCTGTGGGCAAGGCATACTAGAGGATTATGAGGCCAGCACAGTGCTTTTCTTTCTTTTCACTTTTTATAGAGAATGTTAACTGTCAATCATAGCTTGGTAGGTTAAGGGACACCCACTGACTTGGATAAATAACCGGCCTTTATTATGATCTGAACTTTAGACCTTTAAATCGTCATAGTAGCTGCAAGGCCGTCTGGTTTCGTACATATCCAACTGAAATTTACAACGTTTAAATATTCAGTTTCTATAATAATAAATTAAAATGAATACAAACACTACTTACCAGTATAATGACAAGTGAAAGACTTCTTTCTCATGCATCCACCATGTTCCTCATATGAAACATTAAAGTGGGAAGACTTGTAAATATTCGGATCGGTGGTGTATTGTACACAACCATGAGTTGAATTAAACGTCCCAAAATCGAAAGAAATGGCCACGGTGAGCGGATTATATTTACCCACGCCAAGGGCACACCAATACAAATATTGATTAACTGTGATTGTAGCTTCACACCTTTCAAGATTGAGAACTGTTCTACCATGTTTCAGGATTAGATTTTCTCTCTCTGTTAAAAAATAAAAAATAATAATTCAATAATACCAAATTATATTTAAATAAAAAAAGAAAGAATCATTATTATATTATATTAGAAAAAGCCCGCGCGTAACTGTGGTGATGCGTTTACTAATTAGCGAGGATATTAACTAGTCCGAGATAGTAGTAACATAATCCGTTCAATGATTTCTGAGTTTTAACGTTGTTACGTCCACAATCCCCTTGTGGCCAGAGCTGTGTAGATCTTGCTGATAATTCTCGTTAGTCCTAGGGGAGACTTTAATTATTAGTATTTATGTTTCAGTATTACACGAACTCTTCTTATAGTCCTGGGCACAAATTCAGTATTTGTATTCCAACATTTCCTTTCTTGTACATTAGGGTAGTAGATAAATCTTATAGTAATGTATACAACACAATAGAATAGTAACTTGACAAGGAAGCTTCAGTGTAACTGTTGTTGATAGTTTATTTCAGGTGGTATGTTCAATATATACAATATATCTATTATGTACAGTTAGAATAAAATAGTGCAAACACAAACGTTCTCAAAGGAACATATTTTGAAACTCTCTGTCTTTCAGACAAAACAAATCATTAAATACTATCCGAGTGGTGCAAGGGACAGACCCATTACCAGTAGGGGTAAAAATCATGGTATCATTACAAAACTCATAACAAAAACGATAGGAACTTCCCCTATTAAATAATGAGTCGTTTCCAGACCCTGAGAATTTGAGATCAACACAGAATCCCAACATTACCTAGAACCTTTTGTTTTCCTACTAAACGTCCTAATATTGTGTGTAGTAAGAAAAGAAAGAGAGAGGGGAATAAACATTGCGTGTTCCAATTCTTGGAAAAACAATATACATGACAACGTAAAATGACTCATTTTAGGAAAGGTGGTATCATGCGGTAACAGTTTACCACAGGGATATTAATGGGCGAGACCATAGATTCTCAATGGAGGGGGGGGGTATCGGCAGGGGCGGTGAGAATGTCTAGGGGGCGTTGACATTCCCGGGGGCGATAGGTGGGCGGTGATGGGTCAGTGGGCGGTACGCAAGTAGGACCACTTTCAATAGTTTGAACACTAGTGCGTTTTAAATAATTAAAATACCAACATTTAGATGTGCATTAGTATAATAAGGATAATCTTGAGCTTTAACAAATAATTAATCCACTATTTCACTATTTGACTACTGTGTGATTGTGACGTAAAAGTCATTTTAAGCTCCCAATGTACTTAACCTTGATCCATTACTAAATTTAGACTGTTTTCGAGAAAGACAGATATGTTTCATGTGGTGGGTGATTATAATATGGATAAAATGTGACATAGAACTTGAAAGAATACAATTGCTGGTAAACAACTGCAATCACCCAACATGACATATGCTAAACAACTGATATAACCCACTAGGACATAAGCTAAACAACTGCTATCACCCAACAGGACATATGCTAAACAACTGCTATTACCCAATAGGACATATGCTAAACAACTGTTATCACCCAATAGGACATAAGTAAACAACTGCTATCACCCAATAAGACATAGGTAAACAACTGCTATCATCCAACAGGACATATCCTAAACAACTGTTATCACCCAATAGGACATAGGTAAACAACTGCTATCACCCAACAGGACATATGCTAAACAACTGTTATCACACAATAGGACATAGGTAAACAACTGTTATCACCCAATAGGACATAGGTAAACAACTGCTATCACCCAACATACCATATCCTAAACAACTGTTATCACCCAATAGGACATAGGTAAACAACTGCTATCACCCAACAGGACATATGCTAAACAACTGTTATCACCCAATAGGACATAGGTAAACAACTGCTATCACCAAACAGGACATATGCTAAACAACTGTCATCACCCAACAGGACATATGCTAAACAACTGCTATCACCCAACAGGACATATGCTAAACAACTGTTATCACCCAATAGGACATAGGTAAACAACTGCTATCACCCAACATTACATATGCTAAACAACTGCAATCACCCAACATTACATATGCTAAACAACTGCTATCACCCAACAGGACATATGCTAAACAACTGTTATCACCCAATAGGACATAGGTAAACAACTGCTATCACCCAACAGGACATATGCTAAACAACTGTTATCACCCAATAGGACATAGGTAAACAACTGCTATCACCCAACATTACATATGCTAAACAACTGCTATTACCCAACGTTACATATGCTAAACAACTGCTATCACCCAATATGACATTGGTAAACAATTGCTATCACCCAACATTACATATGCTAAAATACTGCTATCACGCAATAGGACATATTATGCTAAACAACTGCTATCACCCAATAGGACATTGGTAAACAATTGCTATCACCCAACATTACATATGCTAAACAACTGCTATCACGCAATAGGACATATGCTAAACAACTGCTGTTACCCAACATGACTGTAGATATTGCCTTTCCCTATAATAACTATTAGATGAATCATTTAATTGATTTTATATTATATTAAAACGTTTGCATTGTATTGCATTAATTATTTAGTATTAATTGTTGAGAATTATATAGGTCAGTGGACCCAATATATTTTAGGAAATCTTTTATGAAAAAAGATAGTGTTTTTTCTAAGAAGATAAAAGGAAAAGTCGTCTGCTGGGCTAAAAGAAGAAGCTCTAGTCCTTCTAGTTAAATGGACTGATACGAATATAATTCCTTTAAAGAACATTAAGTAAGAGCATAATTGTAGGTACTTAGTATTTTAAAATCATCAAAGAACATATCTATTCATATAATAATATGTGTTTGTGTTGAAGTAAATAAAATATTGAAGTAAGTGGAAAGAACATTGTTACTTCGTCATATCAAGTTTATACGTTTATATATATTATATGAATACCGACAAGACTCGCAAGTTGTGAGGTCAACTGAATAATAATGATACCAGAAATAAATGTTAAGATGTCCATAGAACGCTACCAATAATAATACAATAAAATAATATGGACACTAACAATGACATATGCTAAACAACTGCTATCACCCAATAGGACATATGCTAAACAACTGCTATCACCCAATAGGACATATGCTAAACAACTGCTATCACCCAATAGGACATATGCTAAACAACTGCTATCACCCAATAGGACATATGCTAAACAACTGTTATCACCCAACATTACAGATGCTAAACAACTGCTATCACCCAATAGGACATATGCTAAACAACTGCTATCACCCACTAGGACATATGCTAAACAACTGCTATCACCCAATAGGACATATGCTAAACAACTGCTATCACCCAATAGGACATATGCTAAACAACTGCTATCACCCAATAGGACATATGCTAAACAACTGTTATCACCTAACATTACATATGCTAAACAACTGCTATCACCCAATAGGACATATGCTAAACAACTGCTATCACCCAATAGGACATATGCTAAACAACTGCTATCACCCAATAGGACATATGCTAAACAACTGTTATCACCCAACATTACATATGCTAAACAACTGTTATCACCCAATAGGACATATGCTAAACAACTGTTATCACCCAATAGGACATATGCTAAAAAACTGCTAACACCCAATAGGACATATGCTAAACAACTGTTATCACCCAACATTACATATGCTAATCAACTGCTATCACCCAATAGGACATATGCTAAACAACTGCTATCACCCAATAGGACATATGCTAAACAACTGCTATCACCCAATAGGACATATGCTAAACAACTGTTATCACCCAACATTACATATGCTAAACAACTGCTATCACCCAATAGGACATATGCTAAACAACTGTTATCACCCAATAGGACTTAGGTAAACAACTGTTATCACCCAACATTACATATGCTAAACAACTGCTATCACCCAATAGGACATATGCTAAACAACTGTTATCACCCAATAGGACATATGCTAAACAACTGTTATCACCCAACATTACATATGCTAAACAACTGCTATCACCCAATAGGACATATGCTAAACAACTGCTATCACCCAATAGGACATATGCTAAACAACTGCTATCACCCAATAGGACATATGCTAAACAACTGTTATCACCCAACATTACATATGCTAAACAACTGCTATCACCCAATAGGACATATGCTAAACAACTGCTATCACCCAATAGGACATATGCTAAACAACTGCTATCACCCAACATTACATATGCCAAACAACTGCTATCACCCAACATTACATATGCCAAACAACTGCTATCACCCAACATTACATATGCCAAACAACTGCTATCGCCCAACATGACATATGCTAAACAATTGATATCACTCAACATGACATATGCTAAACAACTGCTATCACCTAACATGACATATGCTAAACAACTGCTATCGCCCAACATGACATATGCTAAACAATTGCTATCACTCAACATGACATATGCTAAACAACTGCTATCACCTAACATGACATATGCTAAACAACTGCTATCACCCAACAGGACATATGCTAAACAACAGGACAATGAGAAGTAGGAAGAATCGCACTGAATATGAGAAAAAGAACTATAGGCTCTTGTCAGTTTAAATTAAATATCAGGATCGGTTCGGCATGAAGCGAAATTCTGCGCGTTCGTCAGTTATCGCAGTTTCAGATTGGTTTTTAGATCGATTTGGTTTAAATTTGAATAAAATTTGTTTAAATATGATTTATAAAAACAAGCTTTGATATCGACTTGCATTTAAGAAATATAACCTAATAATGACTTCAACTGTCAATTTTAAGACATTATTCTTTTTATAAACTTGACAATTCCTGATTGGTTTTAAGATCATATTTTCTAATGGCGAAATGTTAAAATCAGTCGTACCTTCACAACTGCAAGAAGAATTGATTTTTTATTGCTTGTTTAACACCATATTTAGCGGAACGTGGATTTGGTGCTGTTGTCAAACAGAGAAGCTAGTTGAAGCGTGGAAACCCAAGGGTTTTGGAAACCGAAATTGAACGACACATAGACAGACATCTAGCAAAATACCAGGCACAAGTTTCACTTTAATATTGATTTAAAAAAAACAACAACTTTGTTCAATATATTATTATTATATATTTTAAAAAAACAATCAAAAATACGTGTTCATTTCAGCTCTTTTTAATATCATAAAAACGCACACAAATCTAGTCGGCCTATACAAATTTCTTTCGCCAAATTAGACTTATTAACCCTTCCCGTACCGACCTACTTCTATCTATGCTGCCATCAGTTCAGCTATATACGCGCCCGGGACTGTAAGGGTTAACTTGATTTAGGAAAAAAAAGGGGGCGGTGAGCCGAAAAAGATTGAGAACCTATTGGGTTAGACGGTTTGTTTTTCCTGTTTATTTTTTACGGCTAGTTTTCGCAATGAACAATGAACAACAATGAACAATATTTATTTGCCACAAAGTACATCCGTACTATAAAGGAATAATCAAAGACATAATTAGAATATTCTAGCATTAGTAAATAATAGTAAAAGTTACCGAAATAATGATATTAATAATAATAGATTCATTGTAAGGTATCAAGAAAAGAGTTGTTCGAGCCGGTATGTTTGTTTAGGTCTCATGAGCGCAATTCTTTGCACATGCATGAGCGCAATTGTTCACACCGGCACGATCTACACCTGGGATATTTTTATCTAGATGGGGGGGGGGGGGGCAGGTGGCCATAGTCGTTGTGGCTAAACTTTGGTTTAACTGCCCCACGGAATTTTTCTAAGTCCCTACTTTAAAGATCTTTTTGTCCTGAATACGAAAATCGAGGTTTTATTGAACTGTTCCATTTCTGTGATTTGAAAACAAAAAATTTGAATGTTAGAAAAAAAAAGAGATTTTTTTTATTAAAAAATATTGCCTTCCTTTGAAATTGTGTGTTGTAAATTTAACATCAGTTACCTCCCTTTAAAACTGTGTGTTTTAAATTTAACATGAGTTACCTCCTTTGGAAATTATGTTTTGGAGATAAAAAGTTTGTTATGTCCCTTGTGTTTATTTATTAAAATTTGTGGAAAATGTTTAGTTATTTGATTCCACAACGCCATATCGCACGGGCTGTCCGTGCGATACACTGCCGATAGACCGAAACGCGGACAGCCCGTGCTATAACAACGGTCAAGGTAAGATAGGTCTGTACCGGTCAATTTTGCTAGAACAATGGAGGTTACAGTTGATAGTGTTTCTATTGATTCCATTAACGGTATTAACGTATGTTCTGACTGCCGGTGGAGCTACGGTAAATTTAGAGACATGTTAAAGGGCGAGGACCGCTTCCATAGATTTTTATACAGCCATAAAATGATTCCTGAAAGTAAGCTTTGTCATAAATGTAGTTCCCCCATCAATTTGAACAATGGACAGGTAGTGTGTCTACATACTGTCATGGCGGCCACCGGCAGTCGAATAAATGTGCTCGTAGTTGTTTGTGTTATTTCATATGAAATACGGTAAGAATATTTTTATTTTTATTTATACATTTCGTGCTATTTCGCCCCTTTTCTCTTTTCGGTATCGGTTCTAAGAAATTCCGACTGAAAATTTTAGTACGCGGAGATATTGATAAGTGTTCTAAGAAGCGCGGCAGACATCGTGTTTCTTGGCTGTGTTACGTCACAAGCCTATTGTAAACACAATGCAAAGTAATTTTTTTTTTGGGATGAAAATTTTTTATTTTTTTTATTTTCAATAGTCTGCCGCTCTTCCTAATAAACTTATCAATAGCTCCACTTGAACAAAAATTTCAGTTGGAATTTGTTAGAACTCTACTTTTCGTGGGGCAGGAGTATCGAAGTCTTACCCTAGACTGGACGAACCCATTGGTAATCGCCAACTTGCCTGGACAAGGTGTTCTTAGAGACGACATGTGACGTCGCTCCGGCAACTGTGTTTCTATTGGCCTGGTGTAATAGACTGACCGACACCGGATTTCGGCGTTGTTTTTATCGACTGTAACTTTGGAGTCTACGTCACACATTTTAACACGTTTGTTGTGACATACACCATTATTCTTTTTTTCTGCCGACCGGACTAAACTGCTGCATGCGATCTCTGTATATACTCTTGGATATACGTATATCGATATTCGTTTTTTATGAGGATTTATTGTACAATAAATTATATCATTCAAAACTGTGTAAATCTCGCCAGTTTGATTATTTTGTTTAAAACTATTTTGTGCACTTAGTTGTCCTGAGATCAGTACTAGTGTGAATATTATACCTCTGGGTGTGTATATATAATTACAAGAGACACGAGACATAAGGACAGAACCACTGCCTGGAATACTCACGCTCCAGTGGGCGCACGACAACTTGTGCACGCTGATGGCCACACTATCCCATGTCACAACGTCACAGAAACCACGGGAACAGAGAATTTATATATTATGTTTATATACTTTACATTGTTTGTTTACAAATTACAGACGAATAGACTAGGCCAGAATAAAGGCGAACAAACCGCCTCGCAACCGGTTTAATCTTGATAAACTAAAAGATCCGGAAGTGGCAGAGATATTTCAGCCCCAAGTAGGTGAAAAGTTTACAGCACTGGACCTGATCAACCAAAATATAGGTATCTTAGCAAAAAACTTAAAAGAAGAAACAGTTTCAAATGCAAAAGCAAGAAACAACCATGGCTTACTAACAAGATACTTGATCTATGCGATAAAAAAGAGCCTTAAAAAAAGATAAATATTCCAACCAGGTAGCGGCAGATAAGAACAGGCTATTAAATACAATGATCAGGAACGAGATAAAACCGGCTAAAGAAGACTGGATCGATAATTATCAATGACGCACAGTGGTGGAAAGTATAGTAGCCGATAATAGTAAGAAAGCATAAGAAACATCACAAAAATACAGCAGAAGCCAGCTTCAATAATCGAGGACAACACATCAGTACTTGGACGTTGGACGTAATACTGCACCAAGCTGTACAAGTTCGACCCTGATACCAACATACTACAGAAAAAACAGGAAACAGAATTCAACGAATTACCAGCGCTGCTGAGTGACGTTGAAGAAGCAGTGTGAAGTTTAAAGGGGGACAAGTCTCCTGGAATTGACAACTGCTAACTATTGAAACATGGGGGTGTAGCGGTAATGAAGAATGGCAATATAAAACAATGCCAGAATTACAGGACAATCAGTCTCATCAGCCACACTAGCATGGTAATGCTAATAGTTCTCATAAAGAGACTTGATTAAGTGGCTGAGGAATTACTGGGAGAAGAACATGGCAGGTTTCAGACAAAGCATAAGCACACTGGAGCAGATCTTCAGCTGTCGCTAGCTCATAGAAAAACACATACAACACCAACGTGAACTCCATCATAACTTTATAGACTTCAAGCAAGACTTTGACCGTGTATGGCACGAGGGACTATAGCGAGGGATGAGAAGCTACAACATTGAAGAAGGCTTATACTGGTGATCGAAGAACCCTAAAATGAGGCGAGCAGTGCAGTTTAACTCAATGGTTTTATAGAGGACTTCCTCAAGATGTCAATTGGCTGTATTTCTGAAAAAAAGTCCGGTAGAGGGCGCCACGGTCAAGTCAGGTATAGAACGATAAAAACATTCGTTTTATGAACACATTTCGGAGCGACTTATTTAATTCACCTTTAATAAGAATGTTAGCAAAAATATGCTAAAAATAGTGCAAGAACAGGAGATCGTAATTCAATGCAAGTTTTGCTTTAAAATTCTATATTACATTAAAAAAAAAAATTATTGATACTTCCGACTTGCACTTGCCTAAATTTTAACACTTGAGTTGTAGTAAGCCGTATATTTGCGCGTATATTATTAATATTTTACTTCAGTCCATAAGTCAGTGACAATTTAATGTAGTTGTCTTTATAAAAGTACACAGCTATGGCGCATGAGTCTAACTTACTCTCATGACTAGATCTATAAAGTGTTGTAAGTTAATTTGAAAGTTTGACAGTTGTTGTCAAAGGGGAAAAGGTGAGAGGGGGTAGTCCTAAACAACAAAAATTGCTTGTTGACTTTATATTATTGGGCGTTTCAGGATCCTTTATTGTAACAATATTTTTGTTTTGTTAACAGCGTATTTTATAGGTCTGGGTATTTACTTTTTTCCCTAAGGTTAAACAATAGTATTGTAAGGATAAAGTCAAACATTTTAATGCCCCCCCCACCAACTTCCCCTAATGACGTATTAACATAATAACTCATAAATGATCATTTAGACTAATATTATCTTTGCATGCCTTATTAATAAAAAAAGACTTTTATTTCACACCCCTATTTACTTTATTGAATAAAATGTATGATATAGCAGGTTAAATAGAAGGCCTAAAAATGCGGCTCAAGCCAGCGTGCCGAAAGACCACGAGTCGCATTTTGCAGCTCAGAAACTCTTATATATTTATTGTGTCCAAATCCAATCCAAGATTTAGAAATAAACTAACTTCCTTGTTTTGAATCGTCTACTTCCGTATTCGTTCTTTTCAAATGTAAATATGAACTGGAAAACATGTTTTTTGTGTTTAAAAGGGATTTTTTTGCGATGTCTGGTTTAATTTTCATTTTTTCCCTCAGTATTGTTACTATAGACCTTTTCATTTTATTAATTATTCCAAAAAAGAGGTCAATGTCCACGCATGCGCAGTCGCTAGGGGGCAAAAGTTGTCAATAAAACCTTCTTCGCCTTTGTTATTTTACTGGGGGCCTAGTGGTTTTTAGGCGTAATTATATTAGCTTTTCATTTTACAAAAAAACTAATTCATAAAAACTTTATACCCAGAAGCTAGGGAGCGAACTGTACTTTTCTTTTACCTTTTGAACCAGTTTTTAACCCAAAAAACATTTATTATACATTCTAGGCCTAATGCGTCTATGGTTACCATGTCACCATGTTAATACAGATTGGCATCGAGCGATCAGTAAATCGTCTTTAAGCATACAAATAAAATTTAACATAGTTATATATTTATAAAGCTTTGTTTGTGTTGAAGTATCAACGCGTAGGCTATATTGTATTAAGTTATTATTTGTAGCAATGGAAATCGTAATTTTTAATTATTATTTTTTTTTATCGTTCGATTTCGATGTCACAAAAGAACCTTGAAAAGCCAAAGTAAGCTTATCACAGTTTGATTCTGAAAAGGCCTAGGTCTATGTCCCATAGGCCTATGCTATTGTTTGACTTGTTCTGGGGTTTTATCGTTAAAATATCGTATGTAGAAGTAGTTAAGCGGGATTATAACATATTAGTAGGCCTAGACCTAGCTATAGGCCTATAGCCGCCTATAGGCTATAGTAGGCCTATAGGGGCTATAGGCTATATAGTTATATAGGCTATTATAGACCCTAATAGGCTAAGCTAAAGTAGCCTAAAGGCCTATATAAATTATAAATATAGGCTTATGGCTTATAGGCTTATAGGATAGGCCTATAATAGCTATTATTTAATATAATATAGCATATAGAATCGGCCTATCACATATAGTTTACTATAATAGGCCTAATTATTAGCCTGCCTATAGGCCTAGGCCTATTACTATTAGCCTATTAGTACATTAGCCTATTATAGTAGCCTAAAGGTTATAAGCTCAAACAGTTTAAACTATTAAACAATTGAAAATATTTACTATTTACTATAGAAAAGTGTTGATTAACCGATTGCGATTGCATGAAATAATTAAGCGAATATGAAGGTAGGCTATGCTATATATTTGATATTTGCAAACTGGTGCGTGTTTTCTTCATGAATTTTTAGTTATAGGCCTGTTATTGAATAATATTTCATGCATAGGACTAATGAAATGACAATAAGGCACAATATGAATAGGCCTATATTATCCTATATACCTATATCTAGCCTATATCTAGCCTATAATATAGGCCTATATCATATTCAATATGGAAAACATAGGCCTACGCGACATACGGTCATAGGCCCGACTATACGACATAGGTCTATATATATATATATTAGCCTCTTCCTACGAACAATATATATTTTTTTAAAGTTTAACATAATATTTGCTATGGCTATGGTTTTTATATTCGTGAAGATGCATCGGCTCTTATGCGTCTGTCTCTATCAAACATTCAAAATGAAATATATCTAGAATTATATTTGCCTTTTTATTAATCAAAACGAGCGATCTAGGTCTAGGGCTAAGTTAAGCAATAGCTTGAATAGCCTACAGTAATAAAAGCATTATAGGCCTAATTATTTTTTTTTCGATACAAACTAATTCTAAACGTAATTTTTTTTTTTTTACATTGATTCTCATTGAAGAAACTCAACAAAAAGTAATGACACAGTGATCACGATAGAATCGACCATAATATTAAGGTCCAAAGCATAGAGTCCAGGTCTAAAAAAAATTTTCTTTAAAAAATAAAGAAGCTCTAAACGTTATTTTTTTAACAATTCTTTTCCTAGGTTCTTAGTTTAAGATCTCCATGTGTTTTTATGGTTTAAAGTTCAAAAACAACTATACTAACATTAAAAATCCCCAACACCTTTAGTAAAATACTATATGGAAAGAAGGAACAAAAATCTTTGTGCCCCCATGTTGATGTCCTAAATTATTGTTGGACCATCAATTTATATTATTAGTCTCTTCAGAGTGTTTCTGCTACAGTTGCTGAATTACTTGATATCAAACATTGAAAACAGACGACTTCACAATATATATTTGAACTTGTAAATTAATAAAGGAACTCCTTGTTGCAGCATATGTAATTTATTAATATTATTAACTATTCACATCCAATGAACAAATATAGATTATAGTAGCAACATAATATACATTTTTACTACTAGTCTCTGAGTCTATATTTATGCTTGCGTTCCTTTACAAGCTATGAGAAAAGACTCAATAAGCGTGGGCAGTCACATGACTATTCACTTCCTATATAGGTTTTCCTAATATCCTAAAATGGGTACTATTTCGACTTTTTAATTATTACTTTAGTCACTACCTATATATTATTTACTTTCTCCATAGCATACCCCCCAACCACAGAGAAAAAATAATAATTTATTATTATTTTTGATACGAAAAATGTTTACAATAATGAAAAAAAATTTATCTTAATCTTAATTAATGCATATAATCATTCATTTAATAATACATAGAGAAAAAATTCATTTAATATATGTACAAACAATCAAAAAAAAAATTCATAGGCACAAATATAATCAAAAGACACAAAGAATAATGTCTAATGTTTATACGACAATTAGTCATAGACAATTATCTTTTGGCATTGTCTAATCAACTTCAGTAATACTGAGGTAAACTATTGGATGTCAGTGATGTGTATCGATAATCTCGACAGCACATCAGGTAAATGGTTATCTTTTCCTACAATACTTTTTATCTGAAATTTGTAATCTGATAGAAGTAAAGCATATTTATTTATTCTTTTGTTATTGACATTAGAGACATTAAAATTCACAAGCGGTTTATGGTCTGTGAGAATTGTGAACTGACGACCCAACAAATAGTATTGAAACTTAAGTACAGCATAGACTATACACAAACCCTCTAATTCTATGACACTAAAATTCCTTTCACTTTTAGTCAGTGCACGACTTACATAAAAGGCAGGTTTATATACTATTTCAGAGTCCACAATGACCTTTTTGTAAATACAAGCCCCTAAACCTGACTTTGAGGCATCACAAGCTATAATGATGTCATCATCTTTTTGAATTGTTTCTAGAATTGGTTCCTTAGAAAATGCATCTATTAGGATTTTAAATGATTTTTCACATTGGTCAGTCCAATTTACAATATTGGGTTGATATTTTTTAGTTAGATCTATAATAGGTCTGACTATTTGACTATAGTTTGGAATGAATTTACTGTAATAGTTAAACAAGTAATGCCCTTACATGCTTTTTTGTTTTAGGCGTTTGTATTTCTAGAATTTTCTTATGTAAGTGCTGTGTTGGTTTTACTTGGCCTTTTCAAATTTATGTCCTAGAAATTCAATCTCAATTTTTCCTATTTTTAATTTTGAAGGAGATACTGTTAAATTATTGTCTTTCAATATTTGCAACACTTCTTCTAATAGAATTAAGTGTTCATCCCAAGTATTTGTGAAAATACAAATATCATCCACATAGTGAACTATATTTTTATTGTGAGGTAAAATATGTCTCATTAGTTTAGTGAATGTAGCAGTACTATTGACCAAACCGAAGGGCATGACGTTCCAATTAAATACGCCTTTATGTGTAATAAAAGCTGTATAATCCTTTGATTTCTCATCAAGAGGCACTTGCCAAAATCCTCTTGTTAAATCTATGGTAGTAAATATTTTACCTGTGGCCATAGTGTTAATGATATGTTCTATATTAGGCAAACCCTCTTGATCAATTTTAGTTACATTATTGAGTTTGCGATAATCACAACATAATCTGATAGAACCATTCTTTTTTCTCACAATCACCATGGGTGACGAGTACTGAGACATAGATTTTTCTATTATTTTACTTTCAATGAGTTGGTCTAATTCCTTATCTACCTTTTCAACAAGCATTTGAGGAATATTATATGCTTTTGATCTAAATTGTTTTTGATCAGTCAGTTCTATTTTATGTTCAATGACATTTGTTAATCCTGGTTTCTCTGTTATTGTTGTTTTAAATTTATTCAATAAATTTAAAATATTGTTTTTAACCATTTCATTTTCAATATGGTCTAACTGTATTTGATCTATTTCATTATTGGTTGGTGTGGTTATACCACAAAAATAGTCAATGTTTGGAATGTTTTGAACATTCTTATCTTCAAAAATTATCATATTGTTATTTTGTATTTTGCTTTCAATATCTGACTGACTGTCATTTATTTGGTTTTCCTCATAAGCTCTTAAATTGTTTAAATGGACAATTTTTTCTTTGTTATTAATGTTAACTTTGTAAGTTACATCAGATAGCTTAAGTATTATTTCAAAAGGTCCTTTCCATTCCATAGTATTGCCAGTGCCAATTGGCAAATAAACAAGTACTTTATTACCAACTTCTAATTTTCTCATATTCTTATGAATATTTTCTCTGATTAAAGTTTTAGATTTGATTTCTTGATTTTTTTGTACAGCAAATTCATAAGCTGTTTTCATATGTTCTTCAGTTTTATTGACTAAGTCAAATGGAGACATTTTTATTTCTTTAATTCCTAACAATTCTGATTTGAAATTATCCAATGGTCCATTGGGATTTTTGCCAAGCACTAATTCAAATGGTGAAAAACCTGTGCTTTCATGAACCGATTATCTATAAGCAAACAAAATAGCAGGAAGGTAATCATCCCATTCAAATGGATGCTCTTCACACACTTTAGTTATCATTTGTTTTATTGTTTGATTAGCCCTTTCAATCATACCATTTGATTCAGGATGGTATATAGAACTAAAAATTTGAGTGATTTTAAACATTTGTGCAAAAGCTTGAGTAAGGTTTGATTTGAATTGAGTTCCATTGTCACTCAATATGAACTTTGGAAACCCGAAACGACAAAAGATAGGTAAAAGAGCATTACAGACCCTTTCTGCAGTTATCTCTCTTAAAGGAACTACCTCAATCCATCTACTTCCCATGTCTATTATGGTTAAGGCGAACTTTGCTTTGGTAGTTTTAGTTTGTTTCATGGGCCCAATTATATCAACTGCTATTTTGTAAAAAGGTTTATTTATTGTATCAGTCATTTGTATTGGAGCCTTATGTTTAGAATCTTTTTTATTATGTCTAAGACAGGTATCACAGCTTTTAATAAATGTTTTCAAATCTTTTTCCAGTTTAGGCCACCAGAAATTCTTTTTGATTTTACAAACTGTTTTCTTACTACTCAAATGACCTGACAATGCATTGTTATGCGAAATTTGCATTACTTTGACAGTTAATGTTTTATGTATAACTATTTGAGTTACATCTAATTTATTATCCTTTCTACAGAGAATGCCATTTATTAATTCCATGTTTTCATTTTTAACCTGACCTTCTTCAATTTCTGATACTATTTTAATTATGTATTGATCTTCTTTCTGTTCTTTTTTTAGAGTTAGCTCATCAAAAGGCATGTTTACTAAACTGATATTTTCTGTTTTTTTCATTTGAGTTTCCTTTTTATGAGGACTATCAATGTATGCTAATATCTCAGTCTTCATTTTAGTAAAATCAGATATTTGATTTTTAGCAATGTTGAATATTTGTTTATGACCTTCTAAATGTCTACATAGTGAAATAGCATGTCATTCTTTTGGTACATTGTTTATTTCACATTGACTTTCAAATTTGCTTACATACTGTTCTAGTTTTTCTGTTCCATTCCATTTGGGAATAGGATTATCCTTTTCATTATTTATGGATAAGTCAATATTAGGTGTCTCATGGAGAATATTATTTTCTGACTTTCCTATGGTTTGTAAAAAATTAAAAGTTTGTAGAGCAGGATAAAATTCTTGTTCTGGTAAATCTACTAACTTTTCATTTTGCAATAGAACAGGTTTCAAATTTACATCATTGGATTTTTCATTCATCCATTTTTGAAAGTGTCAAAACTATTATCATGTTTGACATTGAATGAATTACCAATAATTAAAGGTGCAACACAGTTTTTCATTATGGCTGCCTCTGTTTTTCCTGTAAGCCAAGGACAATCAATGTCTATTATAGTGACAGGACAATTTACAGTGGAACCATTTCCAAGTTTTATAGTATCCACTCTTATTATATTGGTGGGTTTCTGATTTGGAATGATACTTTCATCTACACATATTATACTACTCCCCGTATCCCTTAGACAGTATGTAGTTTTTTCTTCCACATAAGCAGGAAAAAGTATTAATTGACCCCTGTTTTCAAATATCACATTATTTGTTTGAGATGTGGAATTGTTTTGTTTTCCTCTATTTCTTCTATTTTGAAAATTTGATTGAGGTCTATTTTGAGTATTAGGAAACTCTTGTCTTCCAAAATTTTGATTTGGCACATTGTTATTGGAAAAATTCTGATTTGGCAAATTTCTGTTTTCAAAATTTGAAAAATTCTGATTTGGAAAGTTTCTATTATCAAAATTAGAAAAATTTTGATTTGAAAAATTTCTATGATCAACATTTGATCTATTGAAGTTTGGATTGAAATTTCTACCTCTTGCATTGTTATTCCTGTAACAATATTCTGATGAATGGTTTGTACCATTGCAAAAAATACATCTGTAATAATTAGATTTTGGTTGATTACCAAATTTTTTTCTATTGCCAAATTGATTATGTCTAGACCTAGGAGGTGAATAGCTCCTTCTTCTATGCTGAATTGTCTTTACTGTTTGATTTTGTTTAGTCAGTTCTACATTAGGGTGACTATCTTTAAAATTTGAGATGGCATCTATCAAATTTTCAACTGTCTTCACTTTTCTTTCCATAATGTGAGTAAACAATGGTTTAGAAGCTTGTTCTAATACTTTATCAACAACCATGATTTCTATAATCTCATTAGGATTTTTGGTATCTATTTTTACTAAGTCTAACCATGTAAGTAAAAATGTTTTCACTTCAGACACAAAAGCTCTCGGTTCTATCTTGTCAGTTAAGATAAAGTTGTGGAACTTTTGTCTATAATAATCCTCAGAGTGAATAAAGAATTTAATTAACTGTTCTTTGATAATGGCATAATCAGTTATTTCTTTATCAATGTGAGATAGAGCTTCCCTACCCTTATCTTTCAATTGTGGAATAAGGTGAATGTAATATTCTGAAATGGGAATCCCATATCCCTTACATGTGGCTTCAAATAAATTTAGAAAATCAACAATTTTCTCTTTTACATCAAAAGGAGGCATTTTGAATCTTACACCATGTTTTGATTTTTCATTATTTGTTTGCTCAACTTTAGCATTTTGTTATTTAGCCAACTCCAGTTCATGATCTAATTTTAATTGAGTTTATTTCAACTGACTTTCTCTCAACTCTTTTTCTTTTTCTTTATTCAATTCTAGTTCTTTCAATTCTTTTTCTTTGTTTATTTCTAGTTCTTTTTGTTTAATTTCATGAGCTCTTAATTCTGCTCGCTCATCTCTTTCCTTATCTGCTAATTCTTTTTTCAATTGTTTAACTTTATTTTCAACAAATTCCTGATATTCTTTCTTATCAGTAATACCATATTCTTTTGCTAACAATTTAGCCTCATCATAGAGTAATTGAACCTTTGACTCCATTATTGTTTATTGTGAATGTCAAGATTTATTATATTATAGTACAGTACAATTTTTATAATGCACTATTTTATAGTACAGCAATCTTTTATTCCTATACTGAATGGCAATATTTATTAACTACAGAATGAGCATTTTTATATTACAGCAACTTTTATAATCCTATGCTAAAGTAAAATGCTTATAATGCTAGATGCAAGATGCTAGAATCATGAAATATTAGCTAAGCCAAGACACATTTTCTATTATGGCTTGTTTATTTTATTATTATTAGCAATTTTGTGGTATAGTTGAATGCAAGTCAAGTCACTTTTGCTATTATGACTTATTATTTCTTATTATTACTATATAGGTTGCAACAGTTATTTTCCGCAAGGCAACGTATAATCTTATTATAATGGTAGCACATATACAATATTATTAGCAGGAATGATGGCACATACTAATTAGATTAATGTTATTATAAGCAAGTATTCTATTATTGTTTATTGCAATATCAATCTTAAACAATACTATTTTATTAGCATTGCACAGCACAATATTATTGTTATATAGGCTATGTCATTTGTTATATTGTGTATATTATATACATTTGTAGTTACATGTATTAGATATCAATTATTATTTTGTTAATTGCAATTACATGTATTTGGGCACTACTTAAATCATATAGTTGTACTACTGATTATTCATCTTATTATATATTGGTGAATAACTTATTATTGTTATTGTTCTTACCATAGACCATTATACTCAGAGATCATATTGAATATCTCAAAAACTAACTAATGCATATTAATGATATTTCAAAAAAAAATACACAACAAAAAAAAAAATTATATCAAGTAACAATAAAAAAACACAATCACAATACACTAATGCTGCTTGGACCACAAATGATAGAGGAATTTTTGACAAAGAAACACAACATGTTTAACATTGACAAGACTATAGTAATTGTACTTTAATAATTCTTAACAAAAACAAACAAAGTCAAGACAACTAACAGAAATAACCCTAACAAAGAATTATTTCTAATCAATCTCTTTTAAGAAACAGAAATAGATTATAGACAGAATAAGAATAGACAAGAGATTTGATTAAAAACTACCGCCAACCAAAGCCCACTTTATACATATATATATATATAATTCATACTCATGAATGTAAAGAATATAATTAAAATTAAAGACTAATTAATAATCCAAATGAATACACATTCACTGTATGAAATCACTGCAATGTAAATCCAGAGTAGAAATCCAGAAGAAACTTAATTAATTATTTAATAATCCAAAGAATGCTTACACTGTTTCAAGTTGAGTTGCTTCAAGTTTCCACTTCAGTATGGTATAATCCAATTTTAGAATTAACACAAGAAAAAAAAATGTATACCATTAATTAATATTAATGTCAAATGTCTTTGGTATACACAATATAATTTAATTATTTAAACTTATTTAATGTTATTTATTTATCTTCCGGTAAGCACATCGGACTTCAACATGAATACATGTCACATCAGGCTTCAACATATGGGTATGTCACATCGGACTTCAACATATGGGCATGTCACATCGGACTTGAATATATATAGTTTAGGTTCCTTGTTGATAACATGTGGTAACGAAACTTTTTCCGGTTGCAAATAATGACCTATGTATAGTCACTTTATTCGATTTTTTTGTATCGAATTTTATAATAAAGTTATTTTTGTCATCGACGAACAAATTTTACATATTCTGAGAGCTAGTATGTTGCTCAATCAGATTATTAACATATGGATGTGAAATAATAGACTCAGACTTCAGTTTTGAAACGTTCAAAAACTGGTATACTCACATAATATTCCATGTGGTTTTTAGAATGTCTTGTTGTTCGAAAAATCTCGAAAATCAATATATTATATATTTCAGCTTCTTTTTCTGTTAGCACCGAACTTGCCACCAAATCTGTTGATGTCCTAAATTATTGTTGGACCATCAATTTATATTATTAGTCTCTTCAGAGTGTTTCTGCTACAGTTGCTGAATTACTTGATATCAAACATTGAAAACAGACGACTTCACAATATATATTTGAACTTGTAAATTAATAAAGGAACTCCTTGTTGCAGCATATGTAATTTATTAATATTATTAACTATTCACATCCAATGAACAAATATAGATTATAGTAGCAACATAATATACATTTTTACTACTAGTCTCTGAGTCTATATTTATGCTTGCGTTCCTTTACAAGCTATGAGAAAAGACTCAATAAGCGTGGGCAGTCACATGACTATTCACTTCCTATATAGGTTTTCTTAATATCCTAAAATGGGTTTTATTTCGACTTTTTAATTATTACTTTAGTCACTACCTATATATTATTTACTTTCTCCATAGCACCCCAAAAGAAATATATGTCAGTGAGTCTCAAGGCCACGCCCCTTTTCCGGGGTCAAACTAAAAAGGTCTATACTTGTGTTTAGTTTTTTGTGTATATCTTTGTTATTTGTGAACAAAAATTAATGAAATTTAAAGCGAGTGTTTCTAATAGAATTTGGGTATTGAATAGGATCGCAAAGTTTCATTTTTATTCGGATTATTATTTTTGGAGATATTATACTGTAAGTTGAATATTTCTTATTTGTTTGTCTTGTTTCTAAAACAACATTCTTACTTTCACTTTTACTTTCACACTTATTCTAGAATTTAAAAATGTTCTATTAGCATATTGTAGATACGCTTTTATTTCTGCTTATTTTGATATGCAACACTTAGTGCTTCATTCATAATAAAAGCTGTAAAAAAAAGCTTTGATTGCGTTGGGCCTAAGTAAAAAAAAATGCCATGGTAACTATTGAGTTAAGGGCTTTGTATTAAAGAGCATACCTCGTCAGATGGGCCGAGGGGGTGGATTGGCCATACTGTACAACGACGTTTTAACGAATAGGGTCATATTCGTCCAGAATTAGCCTCAATTTCCACTTTTAACATGTGTGAATTTCGCTTTTACCACCAGCGCAGAACACTGACCTTTGTCTTTCTTTATCACCACCAAGCTAGAAGAACAAGCTCACATCTAGGGAATTTGTTCGTGAGTTTCAGGATCTCCTTGACCATTACATTTCATCGAAGGACTTTTTTGTTATTGGCGATTTTAATCTTCATTATGACAGTGCCAGTGAGACGTATGCAAAGAAGTTGAAAAGGGCACAAAGATCAAAATTTTGAACAACTACTCAATGTCCCAACGCATGAAAGGGGTCATATCCTTGACTGGCTCGTTACATTTACAAACTCTTCTGAGCTAATAGTTAATCTAAGTGTGGAGGATAGAGGTCTGTCAGAGCACTTTCTAGTTTCCCTCAATTTGAGACTATCGAAACCCAGAAAACCAAGGAGGACCATGACATCCCGCAAATTTAGAGACATTATTGCATGCCGGCTTAACAGACTTGTATACACACTACACCACCTGTCTTAAAAATCTGATGGACAGCCATGCCTCTCTCATCACTCGATCAGTCTCAGATCGTCCATCTGCCCCGTAGATGTCGGATAACATTAAAGCTGCTATACGTATGCGACGTCGTGCGGAGAGAATGTATAAAAAGACTGGACTTACAGTTCACCGACAGGTGTATGCACATGAGAAAAATAAGGTAAACCGAATGGGATACCTGACGATAAGGTCGCCAGATTACTGTGTATTTAAAACTTTAAAACATGACACCTGGTCATGCGTAAGTTAAGGCGTGATTCTATGACAGTTCTCCTGCGTCGGCTCCATTGGCTCCATGTGAATGCCAGAATTGAATATAAAGTGGCGCTACTTTACCCTCAATGCCTTTATAACAATGAGTTACCGTCCTATCTCAAGGAACTAGTTAAAGCATATGTTACACAAAGAACACTTCGTTCTATTGACTTATCGCTACTGGAAGTGCCCCGAATCTCTCTGGCGACAGTTGGCCATAAAGCCTTCTCAATATCCGGTCCGAAGGTGTGGAATCTACTTCCCATTCAACTCAGGCAAAAAATCTATATTGATACTTTCAAAAAGAACTTAAAAACCCAATACTTACATTAGATAAAATGCTTTAGACCCATACTGTCTTACTTATATGTTAGGTCGGTTATTGCTTCATTTAATTGATTTGTCCTATGTTTGTAAAGTTTTAAATCATTAATTAGTTTATATTTCTTAGCCTAGAGATTATTTCGGTGTTCTTAGGTGTATGTTAAATGCGCTCTGAGCTTACATTATGTTTGTTGGTAGCGATATACAAATATTATTATTATTATATAACTCTATGCCTAATTTTTATGTAGTCAATCTCTTTAAACTTTTTATCTCGATTTTCTCTTTTTCAGCAGCTATTCATTTTGCTCTATGTCTTTATTTGTGGAAAATCTTTGTCTACTATTATTATTGCAACACTATTATTATAACAAAAAAGTGGGTATTTTAAAGAAAGAAAGAAATACTGCTTAATATTTACTACAGGCTCTATATGTTTTAATGCTCTTTGTTGACACGTTACTATCCAAATTAAAAGTGCTGCCATCTAGTGGCAAGGGTATTAACTCTCAGTAGCAATTTTGCCCATTGTCCGTCAAAGCTGCATTATATCGCCAGTCTAAACCAATATCTTCCTAGAACAAATCATGCAAGAAACACTCGATAACTATCACACATCCATCTCCATTGGTGGAAGACCCCTTTGCAATCTAAGATTTACTGATGTTATCGACCTGTTGTCCAAGAGAAAGAAAGAACTATACGAGCTCACAGACACGCTTACAGATAGAGCAGCGACATACGGAATGGAAATCAGCTTTAAAACAAGGAAAATAATGATCAACACCACATATTCCAGAAGTGCAAACATCATAATAAACCAACAACTAGAAGAAGTAAAGAACTTCCAATATCTAGGAGCCATCCTATCCGTATACGGAAGCTGCGAGGCACACATTCGAGCCAGGAATAGGTCAGCAATTGTCGAAATGGCTAGACTAAAAAGAATCTGATCCAGCGATAGCATTAGTCTCCCAACAAAGCGCAGTCTCTACAAAGCCCTTGTAAAAACCATTGTTCTGTATGAATGTGAGACCTGGACACTGCTAGCAACAACTGAAAAAAAGTTGCAGGCATTCCAAAATACATGCATGAGAAAAATACTTCCAATCTCCTACCTAGAACACTGGACTAATGGTCTATGATAGGCGCGTGTCTGGGACAGAATATCCTCAGTTGCGGGCCCACAAGAAACTATTATGGTATAAATCAAACGACGTTAATTGACATGGTTCTGTCATGTGTTGCGGCATAATGACCTGCCAAAAACAATCCTCCAAGGCACCGTAGAAGGTCAACGTCGGAGAAGCCGTCAGAGGAAATGTTTAAAAAAAAGGAATATAATGATCATACTTACCAAATCGATATACTTTTGGCAAAGTGATATTGTTGCTCCACTCCCAATCCCCTCTATCCGGAGCTGTCCAAGCAAGTTTATACATAGACTCTGAATCCTTATATTGAGTTATATCATTAAGATAAAATTGAAATGTTCCATTGGAATAGTCTTTACAGAAACAGTGTGTTATATATGCAGATAAGGGAACCTGGAGAAAAACGAGATACTTAAGGAAAAAAAAAACTGTCGTATCAAAGATAACATTGACATGTAAACGATATTCTGTGTACTGAACAAGCAAGGGGTGGACAACAATGACACAACAAAAAACGATGAGATTTGTTTGTTTCAAAAGAAACACAAATGATTTATTGAGTTAACCGTATTTACCCATTAAGCCCCATTGTTTTGTCCTGTATTACCCCAACATAACCTTGTTCACAAAGCCTCCAAACCACACGCTGCCATGCTTAAGTAGGCAAAACTGATAGATTTATTATCATTGCCCACAGAAATATCTATCAGAATGTTAATTCTTGTCTGACAAATCTGTATTTTTTTCCTTAATGAACACATTTGCATCATAACCATAAAATATATCAAAATTTGACAAAATTGAAATATTTTCCTCTCACTGACGCACGCAGCTTAACCAAACAAAACGGATTTTGCCGACAAGGCAGTATCACGTGATCTCTTTATTCGACTCATTGCTATATAGCTCCCACTTTCTGTTTTTCAGTAATTTGTGTGTCTCGTTTTACCCCGCTAACTCATTTTACCCCAGTTTCCCCTATTGCCATTCCCTAAAATAATTAATAGGTAAGTCATTTAATTAATTTGGTATTTATATTGAAACGTTTGCATTTAGTTGCAATTGTATTTATTTAATATTCAGTGTGACTTCTTACCAGTTAAAAATTATACATGTCATTGACCCTATATTTTATGAAATCTTTTGTGAGAAAAGAAAAAGCTAGAGATCTTCTGCTAATAATGTAGAACTAGTTTGAGCAGAGGCCCCGGTAGTGTGGCTGATATATTGCTATTATAAAACATTGAGTTAAGTTAATTTGGATGTGAACTACAATTTCCTAATTCATCAAAACATATCTGTGTTTGTGTTGACTAAATAAAATATTGTTGTAGGTAGAAACAACATTTTCACTTGCTCATTTTCTCAAGTTTGCATAAGCTGAATGAAGTGAATAGCAGTTGCTAGATAATCAGCTCTGAACTGTAATGAAGCTAAATGTTAAGATGCTTATACTTATAACACGCTACAAATAATAATATAAAAAAATATAAGCACTAAAACCAACCTTGTTACAGGGCTCATTTAAGTACACAGGGCAATACTGAAACAGATAATTTATTTCATATATTTATCATTGTTTTATGGAACTGATTATTAAATATAATCTGTTTATCATAATGTGATTTATATTGTAAGTGTCACCTTTTATGTTCATAGGAAACCTAATATACAGTCGTACATGTCTTTGTTTTATGCTAACCCTCAGCCCGAACTTTCTTCTACATTATTAATTAATAATTGACTAAATAACTTGTAAAACCCCAACCTTCCTGTGAGATAATTGAGCAAAGAGCTATTCTTTATTAAGTCATGTCTACAGTTGGCTTATTGCTTTTGGGCTTCAATTAAGTTCATATAGTCCACTTGTGTGGAAACGTAAACTCTAAAAGTAATAACCAAAGGTGTACCGGACACTGTAACGTTTGGAGTATTTGTTAAGGTCAGTGATATGTTTGTTCTGCTTGTTGTGATATGCACCGTGGCGATGCAGATTAGTAATTAGTAATTATGCTGTAAATGCAGTTTTGATTTCTTAATGCTTGTCATCTATAGCAGGGGTCGGCAACCTTTCGATCATAGTGTGCCAAAGTAGGATTTCTAATTCATTCAGCGTGCCATCAGCATAAACGTCAACCTGAGCCACCATAATTTTTATTTCAAGAAAAGACTTTAAATGACTTTTTGTGGGTCTTCCGCGTGCCATTGCAAATGACTCTGCGTGCCAAGTCTGGCACGCGAGCCATAGGTTGCCGATTCCTGATCTATAGGACCAAACAATTTACCAAACTATTCAAGACAACGGTACTGTTTTCTAGTGACATAGGATATCGAATTGACGTCTGCTAACAGACTTTTCACCAACTATATATCAGTACAAAATGTATTTGATGGCTGGCGCAGTATTACAGTCTACTAATAAAGCTAAAAATATCGTTTTATTGATTTAGACTCATTAATTTAAAGATAGGATGTTTAAATAATTGCTAGAA
This sequence comes from Anisus vortex, assembly GCA_949126835.1. Lineage (NCBI taxonomy): Eukaryota > Metazoa > Mollusca > Gastropoda > Planorbidae > Anisus > Anisus vortex. The sequence continues at coordinate 28,261,296 of OX421506.1, forward strand.
CTTAAGGATGTCTTTTCTTCTCAATTTGCATTTTGTACTGAAGCCTTTTTATTACAAAAGATTATAGTGATCTACGTGGTTTAAGTTACTAATTTAATAATAAATATAAAATGTTTGGAAATTATTTCACGCATAGGCCGAAACTAATTTTTATTTATTTATTTCAAAGAAGACACACTTGTACCGCCTGAACTTTCCAAATCTAGAGTCTACTGCATCTCAACGCTATCATTAGTGTTATAGTTTATATTTTGATATATTATGTTTTTAATCATGAAAATAGAACGTCCGTAAAGGTTCGTATGTAATTTTGTTTACCTGCGTTAGACCACGAGTTTTTTAAGTTTTGTAGGAACATTTTTTTAAGATTCATGTCCAATTCAAATGTCAAATTCCTAACCAACTAACGGTTTATTAACTTATTATAATCATAGACTATTTTTTGTAAATATTATGCTAATTAAAAGCTGTTATTATAATTTTATATTGTACAATGAAATTGTATAGCCTAGATTGTATCCAAATCGCACTACTTTATGGAGTAAATCTGAACAATATGATCAGTGATTTCATGAACAGGTAAAACTTGTTTCATTTTGTAAATTTTGTTTTGCTTATTTAGTATTTAATTTAATTTTTTTTTTAATCTGTAATGTGATAGTAAATTTTAAAAGATCATCAACAATTCATTCCCTTTATTAGGCTTATGGCAATTGCACTATTGTGTCAACTGATGGAAGAATCTCATGGGCAAAAATAAGTTTTTTGCTGAAATGTCAAAATTGTTCTATTATCACAGGAAAATTATGTTTTCTTGACCATTATTGTGAGATCAAAATGGTACTGTTACTTTATTTATATTTTTTTTTATTGCAAAAAAATCTGGTTTAAAGTTGTTTTAATTCTTTTATTTAATTATTATAAACAATTATTACAATGTTCAGTCTACATTTATGTTCAAAACTAAGAGTATGCTAGACCTTTGTAAACTTGTATGTAAATTTATGGGTGTAAATATAATCTATGGATAACCTATTAGAAATATAAGGCATATGTTGTTGTTTTTTTTTCAAATGTAAACTTCATGCTTTTCTTGTTTCTAATACTTTACCTACTTATTAGCATTAATTGTTGCAATATACATATTTTACTATTTCAGTTATTTCCTTATCAGGTTTGTGTTCTGAATGTGTGGCCTAACGCAACAGTTTCTGTAAGTCCTAGAGAACATTTTACGATGATTAAAGTGCTCCAAACAGAAAATATAAACAGCTATTTAAGCTATGAAAAATGTTTTCAGTTTTTATAGAAGAAAAATAAAATTACATACATAATTTAATAATTTTGTGATTGTTGAAATATCTATTGTAGGCCTAGTCATTACTTTAATTGTTTTGTTTTGTAAAATTTTGATTGTAATACCTGATTTAATTATGTAGACATTCACAAAGCTTTGTCACAAATTAACTTGGAATATATAATATATTGTTAACATATAAACAATAACATAATCATTTTTAAGAATAACAAAATGATACATTATTCATGTATTTTCAAAATTATCTTTATGTTAATATATTTACATTGTCTATTGTTATCTTACTAGATACTTCAAGAAGTAAATATAATTGCATCATTTCATATATTTTACAAAGAAACTCAATGAACTATAATTAATGTTTCATAAGAACTATAAATCATACACTAATAATAGGGCTTAATACTAATTTCTTTTTCAGAATACTGCAATGGAATTCGGACAATTAATCATCTGCATTATACAGCAAATTTATTTACATGCAGATGATTAATTATCCGAATTCCATTGCAGCATTTTGATGGAAAGAAAAATAAAAACAAGGAGTATTTTGGGGGAGAATTTACGTGTTTTTTTTGTGACTTTGCCACGTGTTTTCAACGTGATTTCACGGTGTTTCCACGTTATTTCACCGGCCTTTACGTAATTTGTCACGGTGCTTTTACCGTAAAAAATTCACGTGAATTAAGTTTGCGAATAGAACCTTAAAAATAAGTGATTTCACCAAAAATCTGGTCGGGTTTCCATGTCTTTTTCACATGATAAGACGTGTTGTGCACGCTGAGCTAGTCCTACAAACACTCATATAATCCTACATACACTCATATACTCCTACATACACACAAATAGTCATAAAAACACTCATATACTCCTACATACACTCAAATAATACTACATACACTCATATACTCCTACATACACACAAATAGTCCTACATAAACTCATATAAACCTACAAACACTCATATAATCTTACAATACACTCATATAATCTTACATACACTAATATAGTCCTACAAACACTCATATAATCCTACATACACTCATATACTCCTACATACACTCATATAATCCTACAAACACTCATTAACATAAGCCACATTTATTCCATTAAAATGGATTGATCGCTATATACTTTCTTTAATGGCTTACGTTAAATGACTAAGTTAAACTTACTGCGTCTATGTTGCTATAGTTGCTCTTTAATGCCTTTGTGAAATGTACTATCTTCCTTGTTTTAAAATGGTCTGGATTCGAAGCATGGATAGTCCCAGTGAGGCTATACCTATCAACATATTCGAACAATCCATCTTTACAAGTGTGTGTCTGTGTATAACCACCAAGAATCAGGATATTACCCATAATTCCTAAATAGATAGAAATATGATATATAAATACTTAAAGAGAAATATTTTTCAAAAAAAGGTAACATCACCTATTTTTATTAAGAAATTGTTTAATACCCTTTAACTAATAAAATTACATTAAAATATATATTTTGAAACGAAATTTTCTTGTAAAACCAATTACACTATTATGTGGTAAATACTAAATAACTGATTCTTGAAGAGATTTTAAACATTTAACTCCTTAAATCTGTGTTCGCTAGTTCAGGTTATAGAGCAATAGCTATTCGCTACTAGATCTACATTTTTCATAAAAAGTTATTTTAAATTAGCCATAGGTCTTTCAATAAGAGAATTGAAATTGTAAATGTATTCTTTGACGTACAGGCATTCTCTCAATGAATGGATCACTAAAAGATGGCGCCGCTAGTAAATTTCCCTTACAGCTAAAGTATATCTCCAGGAAAAAAGAAGATTTGGGCCCCTTATAAATGATATGCTTCCGCAAAATACTGAACATGTCATACACAGGACACAAAACGATTGTCCTAAAAAACAAATCAACAACGTCTTGGCAGCTCATGGCAGCCAACATACAAGAAATTGAAATGAAATCGGGCACGTTGCCAGATCTGGCAGCCTGCCAATGATCATCTTAAAGGGGTGCAGTTTAAACTCTCGAAAAGACGCACAAAGAGTAAAGTAGTAATAATACATAAGGCATTAAACTATAATTTAGAAATACAACACAATAACAGCCTGTTGCAAAGCTAAGATAAACATAAAGACAAAAACACTTTCCTTAACCCCTAATGCGAGAACAAATGCATATAACTACTCTTTCTTCCCGAGTGGCATTCGGGCATGGAATGGGTTGGTTCTTGAACAAACAAGGAAAACAAGTAACTTAAAATCATTTAAAACATTAATAAAGATGCAGGACTAGACTCGGACCTCAGATGAGCGTAGGACGCAATAATCTTCTTTATAGAAGGAGTGTCTGTAATATATACGTCAAGTATTTGTTTCGAACTAATGATACAATTATCTTGATATGATTATACTTAATATCGAAACACGTTAAATAAGAAAGAAAATGCTAAAATAAGTTACACGTCCATGCGCTGAGCTATGACTAAAAACTTTTTTTAACCAAATTTCTAAGTGTCTTTTTTAGACTTTTTTTTTTTTTTTTTGCATTTCATAAAAGTACATGAGAACACTGGGCTTATCTTGGGAAATAATTAAAATCCTAATTATCTTTATGTTGTTTGTTAGTTGTTTTTTTATTTTTAGAATTTATAAGAAAACGTAACTTGACACTGGAAAAAAAATGGAATGTCCGAATTTGAAGAAAAGTGAATAAAAATGTCACGCATACAATTTATAAATCCATCATGTTTCTGGACTCGACTATCTGATTCTTTTTAAAACATTGTGTAAGAAATTGACGTAGACCTATTTGTTTTTCATTATTAAAGTTTTGTGCTGGTTGTAATATTGTTTTCTGACTATCATTACACGATAGTATTAAGTGGCAAACGTACCAAAAGTAGTTGCAATCATTCAATCAAAAATCAAATATAGTATTTTACCTGTAATAAACAGGAATATGGTGCAGATGATCAAATAATTTGATCCCATTTTATCAATTGTAGGTAAAGCTGAAAACAAATTTAACAACTATATAAAACGATATATTACAATGTGTATGTAATGTAAATAATAGAGTTTATAAACATATTTTTTTTTATCGTACACTAGATAAAGTTATAAGGATATATATAATATCAAAATAAAATTATACTCAAAATAGAAATGTTGCTTTTTTTAGCAAAATAAATGATCTTGTAATGTTGTGACAGGGGATGGTGTGCTCAGCAAGGTGCATGTTGTTGCGAGCCCTCTAGTCTCCGGGCAATGGTACTGTCCCTATGGGCACTTTCTACCCGTCAAAACACAATTGGCTTGTACTTTAGAGGCGTGATAGCCGAAGTATTCTTCTGAGCGCTATATTGTTTGCTGACCAATATGCGGATAAGCAGTTTTACACTCAGCACGTACACACACACATACAGGTAGGAAAATAATCCACAGAGACGCGTTGTTTATGAAGGCATAAGAGCAGGGCCGGCTCATCCATATAGGCGAACTAGGCAGCAGGCTAGGGATCAAAATTTTGGGGGTCGCAAAATTTAGGATTTTTTTCCTTTGGGGATTTAAAAATATAAACTATATTAAAGTTTAGTGGTTCTGAGCGCTACTAGCATAGGCAGATAAATTACTAGGTAATGTAAAGCGAAGGGTATTTTACTTAAGGTGTCGTAGAAAATAGGAAAGTATGCCCTAATAGTACTTATTTTGCGCTGTGCGTGGCGGAGTTCAAAAAGGCAACCCCTCACTTCCCCCGGCCGATGGGAGATTTTGTGTTCTTACGTGCCATCTTTGACATTAAAACCTTCAAGTGGCACAAGATGGTCCAGTCGAATTAGTGCTGGAAGATATTTCTGAAGACACTTCTCTATAAGGATCTAGTGGCAGTATTGCGAAGGTAGAAGCAGTTGGGTTACTTAAAAATATCGCAGACTTCAAGTTTATTGTTGCACTTGTCACATGGCACAACATTTTGTTTTAAGTACATATAAATAATAAGATACTGCAAGAAAAGGACTTGAGTCCCAGAGAGCAGATAGTGACCTGTTATCTGGAAAAAAACTAAGATTTTTGGGTTACAGCTAGAAGTGATTTAGACTTCAATCGAGTTCTGATTGATGCTAATGAAGTAGCAGAAGAAGTTGGAATATAACCAGTTTTTAAGAAAGAGAAGGTCTGAATTTGAAAAAAGAAGAACATGTTTGATTACGAATCAACAGATGAATCTGTAAATATTGAAGGTGACCCGTCAGAAGGTTTCAAGATCCACTTTTATTTTGCTGCTTTAGACACAGCTGCTAATGCGGTAAAAGAAAGATTTTCCCAGTTAAATAAAGTATCTGGTGTCATTGGATTTTTGTACAACATTCCTGACTTTAAAAACAAGACTACATCAGAGGTAAAGTCGATGTGCAGAAAGTTGGATAAAGCCCTAACAATCGAAATAGATGAAGGTTTGAATGAATCTGACATTGCTGATGTACGACAGTGTTCTGAACTAAGAGCAATTTCTCATCATCTCCATGACTCAGTATCAAACCCTGAAGAGGTCCTAAACTACATTTGCCAACATAATCTTGAAAATGGATTTCCTAACATTTGTTTAGCCCTTCGTATTTTGCTTATGTTGCCACTTTCCATAGCTAGTGCTGAAAGTTTTTTTCAAACTTAAGCTAATTAAAACCTATCTGCGTAGTACAATGTGTCAGGTGAGACTTGCGAGTCTGGCGACCATTTAAATTAAAAGTTAGCAAGTCGGACTCAAAAGCCATCATACAAGAATTCGCTAAGCAGAAAGCAAGAAAAGTACCATTAGGGTTTTAGTCTTTAGGAGTGTAAAGAAGTAGTCTTTGTGTATTTTTTTAAGTGTTATAAAAACAAAAACTATTTGTAATATAACTGTTAGTTTCTGTTTGTTATGAACAGAACTGTACATAATGCAATTATAAGACCTATAAACCCATATACCTAATGTTTAAACTGTGTGTTACGGTATATAACTTTTCTAATACTAATTTAGATTTCTAATTGTTAAATCTATTAGTCGTCAAAATAAAAGACTAAATGAAAATCCATTGTTACTTTTCATTCAACTGTTTTTACATATCCCAGTCATTAATCAAAGGTTATAAAATAAAAAAATTTGTTGGGCTATAATAATTATTAACAAAAACACATTTCCGAAGTTCCATACCCGGCAGATCCCACCGAAGGCACTTTAATGAGGGCAGGACCGTATTTGGGATTGTGGGGGCCCTGTTTCCAAGGGTCCAATTTTAGTAGAGGCCCCCTCGTTGACTCGACCCTGCCAGTGTCAGTTAACAATCGTGATTTCCCATTCACAGTATGAGTATTTGTTCATTGTGCGCTTCTTCATCATCACTATTCTAATTGCCGAAAGAAAAGACTAAAAAATTTATTTTGGAATGTGTGGGGGCTCCTTTTGTGTAGGGACCCTGTTACATAGGAACATGTGGAACATGCCTAAATACGCCACTGAATGAGGGCGCAGAATGTATTTTCGCCTCGGGCGTCAAAAGCCCTAGAGCCAGCCCTGCATAAGAGGTCGTTTATTGAAACTAATGAATTTCTTTTCATTCAAAGTGTCTTGTGTGAATAATCTGCTAACAATCAAGCTTATATAGTAACTATGAGACCGTGCCGATCGGTCAAAGGCGTCTATAGAGAACAAACATATTTAATATATATAAACAAACTCACTGTAATATATAATATATATATATATATATATATATTGATGATTATTGTCTCACTAAGTCACATACATGTATTTATGCATTTACAGCACATTTATTTTTAGTACTGTAAAAAAAAGACAACTCAAGAGCGACAATAGGCCTAACCTTTTCAATAGGTCACGGGTATCAGATCCATTGAACTTCCGGTTACTGTGTTTACAAAGGCAACCTTTATTGTAGAAACCATAGACTTTATTGCAACGCCAACATCAAGTTCTGGCCATTCAAAAAAGAAGAAAGGATATAAATATTTTTGTGAGGATTATGTTTTTAATATCGAAAGTGGGTAGGTATCCAAAAATAGTTTGATATGTTATTTTAACGTTTATTTTAATTCTTATTACAAAAACTCAAATAAAAATGCGAATAATAAATAAGATTTCTTTATGCCATATTTAGAATACATTTAATGATTTAATTGAAAATCATTATTTACAACGATACATGGTCAACTATAGGAGTAATAAAATGTAACCCTTTCATTTTTTTCTTAATCGCAGTAGGCCTACAACTAAAACACAGAACACGGGTATGTTTTGTTAGTAGACAATGACCGGAAATGTGGGTTTGTCTTTAACCTTTCAGGTTCACCAGACATGGGTAATCGTTAGGAATTGTCAATGAATGATCAAATATAATAATATTAACAAATGCTAGTTTAAAACTACATTGAAGAAACTGTTGAAGCACAAATTATTTTTATAGAAAAATGTAATTAGATTTATCGAAATAAGGGGCACGGTTGCCAAGCGGCAGCGCGTTCGACTGGAGTTCCGAAGGTTCTGGGTTAGAATCCTGGTGACGGCTAAGATTCTATTGAAATAAAATACACAAAAATACCTACAAATCACACATTAAACTCAGAAGCTTAGCAGTAATCTCAAATGTGAACATGTAAACAATGTAATTTCTAAACAATAACATTAAAAACTTAAGGTCATACACTAAGTCAAGAAAAATGCAAGGCATAAATGACCAAAACAATTAAACCTATATTGACAATGAGACGAAAGCGGACATCCTCAAAACACATTATACATTTTGTATTTCAACTCCAGGTGACATCTCAAATAATTTAAATAAAAGATAGGAAACATAATTATAGAAGAAAGAGGCATAAACAATTCTAAATAACTTAAAAGCAAAACAAGCTTCTATCCAGATAAAATACCAGCAAGTATGCCTTAAAGGCCTAAATAATGAACTATAACCAATCTTTAAAATACTTTTTCAGGCCTCTCTAAATCAGGGCAAAGTGCCAAAGAATGAAAAGTAGCAAATGTAAACATCCTTTTCATAAAAGGTAATAAATATGATCTAAAGATTAAAACATCTAGAGTCTAGACCTTTTTCCCTTACAAGCATTAAATGCAAATTACTATAACATAAAAATGTAAACTTGTACTGTAATCAACTATACCAAAATAATGCACTGTGCCCAAAAACTTCAATAAACATAGATCACATGAAACAAAATAAATAGGTTATAAGAAAAGGATTGGGTAGTAATAACAAAATTGAGGCTAAGCATAGTTTATAATAAATTAAATACAGAAAAAGATAGTGAACCCTTACAAAAATAACATCATTAAAACATTAATAAAGATGCGAGACTAGACTCGAACCACGGATGAGCGTAGGACGCAAAAATCTTCTTTGTAGAAAGAGCGTCTTTAACTAAGTTAAGATAAGATACAAAAAAATGTCTAGATCAATTAGAGAAACGGTAGTCAAACTGGAGTTTGTGTTCCACCTGGAAAATGTCAGTTTGCTTAGAGTTTCAAAGAAAAAAGAAATAAATAACCTAAATACAAACTTGGTGAGAAAGACCTAACCCAAACTAACTATACAAAATCCTTAGGAGTTATAATAAATCATCATGGAATCCAAATATTAATGCAGTTATTAAACATTAAAACAAAACATATGGCTTCATAGAAAGGAACTTTTACAAATATAAAAAAAACATTACAGAGATCTTTACTAGAATATGCATCTTTTTTATATGGGAGCCATCCATTAGAGAAGACATTAATACATAGAAACAAATTCTGAAATTTTTTAGCTGCAAGGTTCATTACTAGTGAATATTTATAACTGAGAAGTGTAACCTCAATAGTTTAATTACTAAACTTAGAAAGATTAGATGACATGAGGACAAATAGTTATGTAGTAATGGTGCATAACGCATTAAATTATAACCTTTAAATACAACACAATAACAATCTGCTAGGGTAGCTTCTGTGATTTAAGTGTCCTCTCGCACATTTGTCGGCCAGAAGGCGCGTTCCTCGGCAAGGTTCTCCCACGATTTGTAGTCGATGCACGCCAGAAGCATGTTTTTTTTTCCATTTAAACCCCTGGCAAGTGCGACCTTTTTTCATTGCGCTACCTGCTATACAGCGGAGCTCTGGAGATACGTTCGGATCCCGTACTGTGGACATGGCCTATCCACCGCAGGTACCTCTCACTCAGAATTTTGTTTATGCTTAGCTTGCTGCTTTTCAATTTAGATTATATCTGACCATTTTATGTGGCGGAACTCACACAAGCATCTCAAGTAAGAACAATTGAGTTGCTTTGTTTGCTTAACGAGGTAGCGGTAGACCAGGTCTTTATCTTCCAAAGACGAGTGTACAGAGCACGCATGCATGCTACACAGAGGTTGTTGTCCTATGAGTAGGGTCTTAGATATAATGTGTTGTTAGGTTAAGAATTGCAGTGGAGTTTGTTTTTCTTACAAAGTACAACTTGAAAAATCTCATATGTTAACAGTTTTTTACATTTGTGCTTGCTAACGAAGCTCTTCTGCAAAAAGTTGGCTCATCAGAGAAATGTGTTGTATAATTAAGAAAGATGATAATGTATTCGATGTAGAATTGACTGTTTAATTTTTAAATAATATAGTTGTGTTTCATTTTTAAAAAAAATAATTTATATTTTTTTACAAGACATTTTCCTTGTTAATTTACTAATAGATCATTATTGGCAACCACTGTAGTAAAAATAGTAAAATTGTACTGATTGCTGGTTAAATCCGCATTCAATTGAACAAAAATAAAATTATATAAAAAAACACACTCAATGTGTCCTCCTTTTGGTACCCATGTGTCCTCCTTTGTCCTTCTTTTTGTCTCTCTGCGTCCTCCTTTGTACCTATGTATTCTTCTTCTATTAGCCAGTCTGTAGAGCTGTTTGCTCTCTTGCAGGTAATGACAGAGGTGTCACAGAGTGCGAACCAATATTCAGTTCCCCCCTCACTATTCAGGAACTAGATAGGGCAGTCCGTAAGTGCCAACTAAAGAAAGCACCAGGCCAGGATCAGATAGCGAACGACATGATACGGAACCTGGGCAGATTAGGTAATGCCAGACTCCTGTACCTAATAAATCGAACAAGGTCAACCGGCGAGGTACCAAAGGCTTGGCGGCAAGCGGTGATAGTCCCAATCTTGAAAAAAGGCAAGATCGCCACCGAGGCAGAGAGTTACCGCCCGATTTCCCTGAACACGTGCGTCGGGAAGCTGGCCGAACGCATGGTCGGCAACCGGCTAACGTGGTATCTTGAGAAAGAAGGCCTCATAGCCCCAGAACAGGCAGGTTTTAGAGCGAGCATGAGCGCGATAGACCAAACAAACCTCTTCGTACTAGAGATGGCCGATGGATTCCAAAAGGGCTGAGTCCACCATAGCAGTTTTCCTAGACCTCAAGCAGGCTTACGACCGAGTCTGGAGGCAGGGCCTCATGCAGAAATTGAAGAGAATGGGCATTGAGGGCAATATGCATCGCTGGATCAAATCATTCCTATCAGAGAGAACGATCCAAACACGAAACGGGACAAGCCTATCCAGGGAAACAACCCTGGAGAACGGCTTACCACAAGGCTCTGCTCTGTCCTGCATCCTCTTTCTAGTGTACATAAACGACCTGCCAGAAAAACTTGGCTTCAGCTTACGAGAGAACGCGCCGTCATAACGACCTATGAGCGTTATAAAAGACTCGAGGAAAGCTTCCCAACCAGAGTCTTAGTAGACACCTGGAAGGGTAGGAAGAGAATAAAGATGCAGTCCTTTATGCACCACGCAATAAGGCTGTCATCCGAAATCGACCTACCCGATACAAGGCTGCCTATGCAAAGGTTTCTCTCCGGGGAACACGCCAACACTTTCCCAAAAAAGGGACGAAGCTGAAGGACACCTCAATTAGCAAAACGTCCGACCCAAAACTACTCAGAAAAGTAGCCATGGACACGCTAAATGCCCTACCGCCCGGGGCTGTCCATGTCTACACCGACGGGTCGGCTAACGCAGACACCGGTACCGCCGGCTTTGGTGTTTACATAGAGTAACCCGGCAACCCGAATAGAGACGAACTATGGGGGCCTTGCGCGGGCTCTGCAACTACGGCGCAGAGATCGAGGCCATCAGTCGGGCTTTGGAGTGGATCCGCCCTCGGCTCTACGACCGTCATTATCCAGACTGATGCGTTGTCGGTGCTCCAGGTTACTGATAATCTGAACAACTGATTCCCTCAGATAGAGAAAATTCTACTGGCTTCATACGAGCTAAGCCAGCGCTTTGGAGACCGCGTGCAACTGCAGTGGGTCCCAGGGCATACAGGCCTACCTGGCAACGAGAGAGCAGACCACCTTGCCAAAAAAGGTGGGCTGAGCACACCCACCTCCGAGGAGCCTGGCAGCACGCCACGCTCCTTTGAGAAGGCCCGTATATTGATCCGGAGGTGGGAGAAAGAAAAGTGGAACGTGAGCTGGGACAGCTCTGACAAGGGCCGAGAATTCTGGCGGCATTTGCCCCGCTTTAACCGTGCCGAGCCATGGTGGTGCCTAAATAGGTCGGAACAAAGTATCATATCTCAATTCCGCACTGGCCACTGCCCCACTGGGGCATACTTCGCCAGGTTCCGGCCTAACTACGACTCGCGGTGTCGCCACTGTGGGGAGGAGGAGGAGACAGTGGAGCATATTCTGCGGGAGTGCCCCCGTCTCGTCGATCGAGGAGATGGGACGGGTGACCCACTATCCACTGATCTCTACGGAGATAGAGCCGTGCTCAAACGCATGACTGAGTTCTTGTTCAGAGCTACAAGGGAATAATACTCCCAGCTCTCGCTTCCAATAGGAGTTCTAGTTAGTTAGTTAGTTTGCTCTCTTGCAGGTACCTATTTATCTGGCAATCCTACCTATGAGTGAGTTAAGCGTTGTTACGCACACTCTTTGGTTGAGACTATATATAATTATGTGACATATTGGTGGTTCCCAATACTTGAACACACATTACTTATTTACTCTCTCTCCCCAACGCAAGTTTTGTAGGCGGGTCTAAGTTGTCCATTTCCTTTTATGTTTTTCATTTTGACTTTTTAGTAACGAGTGTAAAAGAATCTTAGAAATCCACTTTTGTAACATCTGCAAATTCTGGAATGGTTTATTATTACATGCATGGGAGATCATGTTAAAATTATCGTTTTTATTATGGGCTAAAGTAAATGGTACCAATATTTTCTACCTCTATATTAATGGATCTCCCCCAATGGTATTTAAGTCGTTTCCCGCACAGTTTGCGACAGAGCGTAGAACGAATTTCATTTGAGCCTGTGATGACGCTTATGTTGGCACTATTTTATTATTACTGTATATAATCTTCATATTGTAAATACTTGCACATATCGGATTTGTCACCTGAATTAAAATATCTTCTTGATTGAATCATTTACACTGAAGCTTCCTTGTCAAGTTACTATTCTACTTTATTGTTTACAATACCATAATATATATTTTTTTTACAACTACCAGGTCAAGGAAAGGAACTGTTAGAACGCAAATCCTGAGTTTGTTCCCAGGAAAATAAGGAGAGTTCCTGTAATGCTGAAATATAAATAATAATAACCAAAGTCTACCCTAGGACGAACGAGAATTATCAACAACATCTAGACGGCTCTGACCACAAGGGGATTGTGGTCGTAACAATTATAACGCTAATAGTATAATAAGTCAGCTTCAGTTTTCAATATAATAAAAACATAGAACAAAAATGCTATATCACATTAGTTAGACTTAGATTCTATACTAGACTATGCATCTAACAAGAGTAATACCAATAGTTAAATCACTAAACCTAGAAAGAAACACTCGACAACAGAAGGGCAAAGAGTAAAGTAGTAATAATAAATAAGGCATTAAATTCTAATTTAGAAATACAATACAAAAATAATATGTTTATTAATTTACCTTCAAACACTATGTGTTATATTTCAAATTACACACAGCTAACGTTTAATTCAATGATGAACTAAAAAGATGTATAGAATTTAAAGAAAAATAAACAAGGCCAACAGTAAGTTGATGGTATACTGTTAGGTGACCTTGCATAGACAGAAGTTTAGTTTTAAGAACTTCCGGTAATGAAACTACTGCACTAAAATTAAGCGTTGTTGAATGCATTAGGAAAAAGTGTGTGAGGCTAGGTTTCTTTATAGACTATAATAAGATGGACCGCTTGCTCTATTCTTAGAGCTTAAATCAACTTTGTTTTCGTGCGCAACCAATAAGGCTGTTTTACATTACTTCTACGCTCCTCGTTGTTTCTTAAATGTTTCCGCTTTATTCAACTTTCGATTTTAATTTTAATTTTTCATTGAGAAAATCGAAGCGATTCAATAAAACGGAAGTGCAAAGGAAACAACGAATCGGCAATTCCGAAAATCAGTGTTTCGATTCATCATATAGCAGAAATACTAAAGCAAGCGGTCCATGTATAATATAGTCTATGGTTTCTTATAATATCACAATAATAATGATAATTTAATTTTGTATACTATGATTCACTATAATTATTACATTTGTTTTTTAAACTGCGAAAAGAAAAATATTCATTTACAACGATAGAATATATAGATCTAGTCTAAAGTATTGATAAAGTAATTAAAAAAATCTAACAAAACATTAGGCTTCATCTCGTACCAAGCGCGTCCCTAGGTGGCGGATAGGGGAATGACCTTTAGATATAAAAGTTAGCATTGAATACTGAATAAGGGGCGCGAACCAACTGGTTTACTGTCTTGGAGGGTGAGGTGGGGTATCTGCCTGTTTGATGGTCTGACTGCCTGTCTGTCTTTCAGTCTACCTGTTTGCTTGTCGGACTGTAAAATTTAAGTGCGCGTGCTTGTCTGTCTGTTTCCCACCCACACATGCTTATAGTCTGGTGGTATAAACTGCTGTCTAACAATAAAAAGTCATCAATAAAAGAAGCCATTTTGTCGGTTGCTATTGGGGATGTTAAAACCGGATTTTTTCCAAAACCGGTTTTCGGTTTTATAAAACCGGATTTTGGTTCCCCCCACCCCCGCGCAATGTCATAAGTCACAGGCCGGAAAAGCCAAATGTGCGTAGTTTTGTAGGTAGGTTATATTTGATAAATAGTTTACACTCAATTAGTGTTTGCAGGGCATTCAAGGGGTTGATTTGTGTGAATACAATATGATTTTGTACTCTTAACCCTAAAATTAATCTGGACTAATTGATTAAAACCGATAATAGTTAATAGTTTTCAATTTTTCAATGGTGATAATCAAATTACCGATTATCGTTGACCATAAGGACAGAAGGGCAAAGAGTAAAGTAGTAATAATACATAAGGCATTAAACTCTAATTTAGAAATACAACCCAATAACAATCTGTTGCAAAGCTCAGATAAACATAAAGACAAAAACACCTTCCTTGTCCCTTATGCGAGAACAAATGCATATAAGTACTCTTTCTTCCCGAGTGGCATTCGGGCATGGAATGGGTTGCCTGAACAAACCAGGAAAACCAATAACCTAACATCATTTAAAACATGAATAAAAATGCAAGACTAGACTCGGACCACGGATGAGCGTAGGACGCAATAATCTTCTTTATAGAAGGAGCGTCTGTAATGTATAAGATAAGATAAGATAATATTAAGAAGCATTTGATTAGGCATATATGGTAACTTGTAAAATAGTGTATTGAAAGGTTTCGCGTAGCACAAATCAAAAGAATGTGTATTTAATAGTGCCGTTAATAATAAAGCACAGACGTAGTGTCTAGCCGAATTGTTCAGGGTCACAGGGATGGGCTAGTTTGCGTCTCTGCATTGCGTACATCATGTATTGTAACTGTAACTTATCAATTGTTTTTTTGTTGTTTTTATTGCAAGCCGTAGATCTATTTGGTATTTGGAAACACAAGAAACACGATATCTAAGACTAAATCGTGTTAGCAAGGCATTTCAGAAATTGTTTTGTGAGAATCCAACATTATTTATTAAAATATTTCCATAAGAGCAAAAAAGAAAGAGCCTTCTACTTGAAATAATGATTACCTTCCAACTCAAAACCAACAAACCGAAAACGGTTTTGAAAAACGAAACCGGTTTTCAGTTTCAAAACCGGAATCCGGTTTTCGCTTAACATCCCTAGTTGCTATTGCAAGGATAGACTGGATTGCATGTGAAGTGTTTGTTGTCTCGTCTGGCTTTTTCCCGCTTTTGCTATAAACACCAACCGCGCGAGTGATTAGGCGCGGTTTTCTAACGCGAGTAACCAGCTCGCGGCAACCCGCCTACCCGCCGCCTCTATAAACGTACACTTAGGGTGTTACTCTTGTTAATTGGGAATATTGGGAATATTGGGAATATGGTTATGAACCTTGCAGCTCTTTTTTTTATTTGTTCTAATTTGTTAATGTTTTCTTTAGTTGATGGGTCCCATACAGGTGCCGCATATTCTAGTATAGGTCTAACTAATGTGAGATAGCAGTTTAGTTTTATATTCTTATTACATTTGTAATAAATTTGTAATGAATCCTAATGTTTTGTTTGAATTGTTAATAACTTAATCAATATATGAAGTAATTTATAGTAACTATCTTTACTATGATGTTTAAAACAATATATTTCATATTGAGTGAGACATATGTGTAAAATATTTGTATTGTATGGCCACAATAATATCCAGCCAGCTTACTGGTCCACAACTAAATTCAGATACCAGTCAGAGATATGTAGACTAGGAAATAATCTCAAAAACAGGGTGGGGGTCGAATTCACCAGAAATCGAACGCAGGACTTTAAATAAAAGGTATCTGCTACTATTCACTCATTACTAAAATGTTTTACACGTTTTTTAATTGTTCATTCAATAGATGCTATAATTGACAAGTCTTAACAATTATGCATGCATAAAAGGTAAAAAAGAACAACATTTTCGGTCTTATTCGATTATTTGCTTCGAAACATGTCTGTGTGCTACGTTACTGGTTGTACGAAAATATGTAGAGAATTACATTTATTTCATTTCCAAAAGACGGCGCCAAAAGAAAACGATGGATTGTGAAGGTCAGATTTGAAGAATCACCTATTTATAATCCCAAACTAATTGCTTGATGCAAAAGAATTTTCGTGTTGTAGTTTTTTATGAATCTCCGCATTGTGTTTTTTTTAATTACCAAAGACGCAACTCTTAACTAACTTATTGTATAAACAAAAGCTAAATTTAACCTAACGCGACTAACACTTTGAGTATTAATTATCGCCTACTCACTTTTGATGTTAAAAACGGATTCCTCATAACTAATCTTGTAGCCGTTTTATATTTCTAAAAGACGAGAATTGGCTGTCAATGTTGAAATCAATTGTCAAACAGCACCAAAAGCATGGTTTTTGTTTTCGAAAATGGCAGTAAATTTCACCGGAAGTTCATGATCTCTTCCATTTGAAAAGGTCACACCTCATTAAGATTTGTCAATGGTAAAAAAAAAAATAAATGCACGTATTACTTTGTGTTAGAATCTATTTATTTCAATTTCTGGTAATAAAAAGAAATTATGCCTCATGTGCCTCATAGCTGGCAAAGTGTGGAAACCATCGATACGCTTTCATTAGGGTAGGGAGGAAACAAAAGCACCAGCCATTTCAAATCCGGTTTTCGTTTAACATCCCTAGTTTATAGTTACTATCTTTTCAATGATGTATTACGACACGCCTGTCCTTCATAAGATATCCAAAGATGATTTATCAATTCTTATTACAAAGGCGATATATCAGTGGTCATCTATGCACTGTCATATATGCCGCAATAGATAATTTTAGTATTGCACTGATCAAGTCGCTTTGATATACTTTTCAAGTATTAATTCAATAAAAATGTTAAATGAGAAGCCAGCTTTTGTTATCATTTTGTAGATAATTATTAATAAGTCATTGACTATAGAATAATTAGTACCGAATTATAGATTGTATTATTTATTTGGCTAGAGCCCTCATTCAGTTGATGAAATATTTATTTATTACGTTGTCTTGTAGTTACTATAATTACTGCTTCAATTGGTAGTATCATTATTAGTTCATTTTTATATTAGTTTAGTGTAGTCTAGGTTGGTCCAAATTCAAATTATCCCCTAGCAATCTTTATAACATTGATTAGAGTTTATTTGATTTATTCAGGTGTATACTTATGTTGGCTCAAATACACAGCAAGTATCGTGTTGTTATTGTGTAGTGTTGACAATTACTATTGCATTATAAATAAAACACACACAATACTGAAACGTGAAGAATTGATATAAATCGAGTATTGTAAATAAACGAATTATTGGTTTAATCACAGAATCATCACTTAAAATCCAAATAGAAGAATGATATTTACACAAATGGTTAAGAATAGCACACTATCCATAGAATGGATAAGAGATATATTCAATAGGCTATGAATAGCATTGAAACTACTGGTAAAACAAAATTGAATTCTTTTGTTAATGTTATTATATTTATATAACTATTAACTTAGTCTCTCCAGAGTGTACCATATTACAGTTGCTGAAACATTGGTCTCCAGCTAACAGACATTGAATATGATTGAACAGACAAATCGACTACAATACTTTTTATTTTGAAAGGAAATAAAAGAACGCCTTGTTGCAGCACATATTTATTTCATTCTTATTACTCACAGTTCACATCAACGAATACACAGTTATATTTTCAACATTGATGTCTTTTACTAATTCTGAGTCCATTTTGAGAATGCAATTACACGTTCATCTCTTACAAAATTCTACAGGAACTAAAATTATTAAGCATTGTCAGTCATGTGACCCTCTACTACCGATCTAGGTTTTATTTTATATATATATATATGGGTTTTATTCCGAGTTTTATAATTCTTACTTAATATTATAATTGATTTACATGAGTCATTTCCCTTGTATTATTACTTGCTGCATAGCATCTTTGTAGTATAAATCCGTAAGAATTATATTTCAGAGCATACGTGTTTACTTGTCGAGAGGTGCCAAAGAACTGACGAAATCTTGGACTGATTCTTATGGGTCTATGATATGGGTCGATACGATACCATAACCGAATACAAGAAAATATATTGCCTCATGTCTGATGTAAACAGATAATATATAATAAAATACTAGCGTGCTATTGAATAATCGAGTACCACCGACAACAACGTTAAAAGCGTCCATGTTGTCTGGTGACGTAGTTGGGAATAACCCTCAGTCTTCGCTGATGAAACAATTTCTAACATTACTACTCCAACTTTTAGGAACGATTAATATTCATTTAAGTATGGTACACTGTATAACTTTACGTTTCGTAACATGTGTTTAAAACAATATATTTCATATTGAGTGAGACATATATGTAAAATATTTGTATTGTATGGCCACAATAATATCCAGCCAGCTTACTGGTCCACAACTAATTTCAGATACCAGTCATGGTGTAGACCAGGTGATAATCTCAAGAACTGGGGTGGGGGGGGGGAGGATTTGGTAATTAACATAGCAAGGTAATCTTTGTTTTTTCTGGATTTCAGTACAAACCTGGAACTGGAAGAGAAAAAACAGTTTCTATACAACTCACCGGTAAATTTTTTGCACTTTTATCATATTGAATATTTGTTTTTAAATTATCAAATTTAAATTATTACTAGCAGCACAGCGGCTTGTTCAAAAGAGTAAGAAAAAATATATCAATGGTTTATTTTTTCAATTACTTGTATTGATCTAAGTGATTTAATTCACACTATTATAATTACACTATCACTATTCAAAATATTTCTAGGTACAATTAATAATGATAAATGTTTCAAATATTTGTCTCATTTCGTATATGTAGATGTTGTCATAAAAAGAAAAAAACGGAAAAAACCGGAGATAAACGATTGTACAAATAGTGGTGAACTTTTACAAAAAGACCTAGATGAACTACAAAAATGGGAATCAAACTGGAGTATGTCTTTTCACCCAGAAAAATGCCAAATGATAAGGGTATCCAAGAAAAGGAAACAAATAATAACAAACTACTTCATTCATGGTAAAGAACTAACTCAAACTAGCAATGCTAAGTATCTAGGAGTAATAATAAATGATAAGTTATCTTGGAACCCTCACATTGATGAAGTAATTAAAAAATCAAACATAAAAAGGAACTTTTATAAATGTAATAAGAATATAAAACTTAAATGCTATCTCACATTAGTTAGGCCTATACTAGAATATGCAGGATCTGTATGGGACCCATCAACTAAAGAAAACATTAAAAAATTAGAACAAATTCAAAAAGAGCTGCAAGGTTTATAACTAGTGAATATTCCCCATTGACAAGAGTAACACCATTAGTCAAATCACTAAACCTAGAAACACTAGAGGACAGAAGGGCAAAGAGTAAAGTAGTAATAATACATAAGGCATTAAACTCTAATTTAGAAATACAACCCAATAACAATCTGTTGCAAAGCTCAGATAAACATAAAGACAAAAACACCTTCCTTGTCCCTTATGCGAGAACAAATGCATATAAGTACTCTTTCTTCCCGAGTGGCATTCGGGCATGGAATGGGTTGCCTGAACAAACCAGGAAAACCAATAACCTAACATCATTTAAAACATTAATAAAAATGCAAGACTAGACTCGGACCACGAATGAGCGTAGGACGCAATAATCTTCTTTATAGAAGGAGCGTCTGTAATGTATAAGATAAGATAAGATAAATGTTGTGATTGTACAAATAGTGGTAGGTAAATAATATCTTAACAGATAACTTAGCTATGAGATAAATGTTGTGATTGTACAAATAGTGGTAGGTAAATAATATCTCATCATTTAACTTAGCTATGAGATAAATGTTGTGGTTGTACAAATAGTGGTAGGTAAATAATATCTTAACATTTAACTTAGCTATGAGATATATGTTGTGTTTGTACAAATAGTGGTAGGTAAATAATATCTTAACATTTAACTTAGCTATGAGATAAATGTTGTGTTTGTACAAATAGTGGTAGGTAAATAATATCTTAACATTTAACTTAGCTATGAGATATATGTTGTGTTTGTACAAATAGTGGTAGGTAAATAATATCTTAACATTTAACTTAGCTATCAGATAAATGTTGTGATTGTACAAATAGTGGTAGGTAAATCATATCTTAACATTTAACTTAGATATGAGATAAATGTTGTGATTGTACAAATAGTGGTATGTAAATAATATCTTAACATTTAACTTAGCTATGAGATAAATGTTGTGATTGTACAAATTGTGGTAGGTAAACAATATCTTAACATTTAACTTAGCTATGAGATAAGTGTTGTGTTTAGACAAAATAGTGTGCACATGCATTTTAATTATCACTAGTAGTTGTATTACTGAAAATATAGGCCTAAAGTGTTACAGTGTTCTTACATGGCGTGGGTCATAATGACAACATAGAATTATTGAGTAACATATTGAATGATTCAGATGAATAGCTTATTGACTTTAAGAAAATGTATAGACAGACCACATAGTCACGCATTTACAATAATCAGAATACTAAGCTTATAGTAAAAGTCTGTAAGAACATTTATCCAATATATATATGTATACAGGCTACATTGCCCGGTGTTGCCCGGGTGAAAAAAAAACAGGACTGTTAAAGGCGCAGATAAATCTAATATTTAAATTATTATTTTTCACTGAAGACTTTTAGGAAATAATTTAAAATAAATATTGTAATTGGGTAAAAAAATAGGGAAGTATTTTTATTTACCAAAAATCTAATTGACAGTGCATTTAAAATGTCTTTTGTTTTTAAAAGTTAGAAAAAAAAAAATTGTAGGAAAAAAAGGTATAGTCTAACTGGACAATTGAACCCGGGTCGCCCGCATAGCAGTCCGCTACGTTAACCACTGAGCTAGCGAAGGCACATGTACGATGTGAAATATTATTAGACAGTATGTATGCCTAGGCCTAAATAGGTCTGTGACACAAACTCACGTGATTTCAGATTGACCAATGGGGATCCGAATGCGTACAAACACTCTCTTTTTATGTATGTAGATAGTCACTTCAGTATAGCTTAAGCACAATATATAACTCCTTCATAAGTATAATGACTTATTTTACTAAGTTTACTTCCCTTTAAAACTTTGTATTCATCCATAAGATAATCATGTTTTCATTCCTTGTGTTCTAAAGTATTTCCCTTTGTGAACACCGTACCATTTCTGTTTATTTAGAGAAAAAACAAACTTCAATCTCTATCTAGCTCTTGATACCGTGTTACATCCAATCCTAATCTCAACTGTAACATAAAGGTCAATACAGTAACCATTTTGTATCTCAGTTTTGGGTTCACTTTTCTGCATATTTGTGCTTCAGTTACTTTTGCAATAATAACTTTAAGTCAGTTTAATTTTGTTACGAAAACATTAGGGTCATAATAAACAATTATTGTTATTATATTAAAATAGTGTTACGACCACAATCCCCTTGCGGTCAGAGCCCTGTAAATGTTGTTGATAATTCTCGTTCGTCCTAGGGTAGACTTTGGTTATTATTATTTATATTTCAGTATTACACGAACTCTTTATCGTCGTGGGAACTAACTTAGGATTATGTACAGTAAGAATAAAATAGTGCCAACACAAGCGTCAACAACCGGCTTAAAATAAATTATCTACAAAACTGACTGCCTTGAAAGACAACGCGAATCCTTAAATACTCGCGGAGAAGAGCGGGGAACAGACCTATTAAGAAAAGGGTAAAAATAATGGTATCATTTACAAAACTTATAATAAAAACGATAGTTTTAACATGAACTCCCCTGTACGTAAAATAATAAACTATTCCTAGCTATTCCGAAAATTTGAGGTCAGTACAAGGGTGGATTCCTAGAACAGTCTAAGCTTAGTACCTTCCACAAAACTTGCGTTGATAGAGAGCTATGGGCGCTATTAATATGTGACAATAGCAATTTAAAAGATGCTGCCGTGTTAGCTAAAACAATAAATCTTCTCTTTTCTTTAAGATTCAAAAGACCTATGCATCATCAATGTTGACATCGAGAAGCTGACCGAATTTATTACCGATTACCTTTAACAGTGGCTACAAACATGAACTAAAGAGTAGATATTTTTAATTAGGCCAGTTCAGCTTGACTTAAGCATATTTGACCTTGATTCCTACTAGTTCCAGTTTGTACATACGGCCCCTTTAAAGTGCCCCTTCTTTTTCTTTTTGACTCCGGCTTTAATTAAAGGAAATGTCCTGTGGTTTTTTAGTTGTTACTTTTTATGTTACGAAACCTTTGATGTAGTTGAAATGTATATATGATTACATAGTAATTATTTTGTTTATGGTAGACATGATTTGACTGTACAATGTTTTATATTACAATAATTGCTCCTAATAAGGGCTTCTAAAGTTACGTGTAAAGTACGGCTGTATTATTTTATGGCTGTTTTTTCCTGTTACTGTCTCTTACCAGCATTATCCAAAAATGATAACTACTTGTGTTTTTCTCCTGGCAGTTGTTATAATCTTCTCGGAACCATCCTGTTACTTGATGTTAGTATGTTCATTTTATTTTGATTTCTGATTTCTTGAGATTATTCTTACATTTTGTAGAGTTTCCTTTTCATTTTTTATTTAGTATTGTCTTTTTTTTACATTTAATTTATTTTATGTCAGATTTATATTGATTTCTGATGACGTGGAGTTATTTCTAAAATCATTATCATTCAGAGTTTTTCATTATATTTAATGTAAATAAAAATGTTTTTTCTTACTATCACTATGTGTCGTGTGAAGACTTGGTGATTGTTTTATATGTTATGTTTAGCTCTGTATGGTGTTTAGTGTTCTTAGTAGATCTTGTAGTAGTAGAAGTTAAGAACTAGGGATGTTTTATGTTCAACTTTTCCTACGGCTGATTAAGCTACGCCGATCTAAACTAGGACTAAGAGTTCTGTTGGGTGAGAAGTATTTGCTCAATGGGCCGGAGAAGGTGGATCTAATCTTCATAAAATAAACTATAAACTGATTTGAAATTTTATATGTGAATATCGATTATATTTAAAGAATGTATTGAGGAACGTGGCTACTGTTTGCAGAAAGCAGAAGACAATTGTTTATTAGACTTTGTGTACTACAGGCGTGACTACATGTATTCTCAAACATTCTGACTCTATTCTAATGTATGCATTGTTGGTAACTATTTTTCTCTCAAAATGAAAATTAAAATAATGAGCAAGTTAAAGTCAATATAATGTTGCGTTTGCAAAATAAATAAATAAATTAGAAACAAAACAAAGGGCAAAAACTACAACATTAAGGAGCTTTAAAGCATTTTTTTTTTTTGCACCTAGAAATATAAAAATATTATTATAGTTTAGGATGGTTGAACTATAATATACAACTTTTTGATTCTTTAGTTCATTAAACTTATAATATTTTCAAATGTGTATGCTTTCTATATAGCAGCAGACAAAATAATTCATTGTTCCTATAAACATTTATTAGAATTGCAGGTTTTTTCCCGGTCTCCTTCGGCGAACCTGTGCAAGAGAAAAAGATATTATTACGTAAATAGATAAATTAAATGTTAAAAGAATATGTCTTAGTACAAAGCAACTGAAGCTTACCTGGTTTAACTTTTAAAGAACCTCTAAGCTAAGAGAAATTACATATCTTTACAAATGTATACTAATATGAGAATAAAATGTACTTGTATATTTAATAACCACATTCAAAATAAATGGTTCATACACTATGTTTACAGCAGCGCATAGAACTGTTCTTAACGGGAACGGGATATGCGCTATATAAGTCTCATATTTATTATTATTTATTATTATTACATATTTTTTATTTTATTATAATATGCGAATGAACTTATTTAACTACAATTTAATACATATCTATATATTAAGTTGCACCGCGTACATTTTGTCCCTTGTTCCATCTAATTTGTTGCCGAAGTCATAAGGCATATTTTTGCTAGTTATATTTTCAATATTGTATTTACTTACGTTGAATAAAATTTCAATAGAACATTTTAGTTGCATTTCATTTCACTTCATAAAATATTGGTAGCCGACAATAGACCAAAGACAAAACTTATATTAAATTCAATTATTGGTAATATTCAGTAACTCAATATACATATATATGATGTAATTACTGATATATGGATTTAATCAAATTTGTCATTCTTAGTACTGTCATTTCGACGGGCATAACAACTAGTATGCATATAAACACCATTAAAATATCGGAACTACAATTTAATCCGTGTATTTCTTTCCTTAAAGAAATACAGTATTTTTATGTGTTCCTGAATTTTTGTTTCGAGTAACTTGTTACAATAAAGCCAATCAAATCCATCCTATGACCGCGCACCCCACTGAAGGTTATCAGGGTGGGGACGAAAAGTATGCCACTGGAACTAGCCTTACCAGCCCAAACCATATCAAAGCAAAAAAGTTAAAAGAAATATTAAATTCAACCGCAGAAGAGATAATAGGAAGAAAACGAAGCAAAACACTTGAAATCGAAAATATCCAACTGCAATGGTAGCAGCAGATAAGTAAGTACAGGCTAATAAATACAAGAATCAGTAGGGAGATGAAATAGGCTAAATAAGACTGGATCGATAGTCATTGCCGCTCAGCGGAGGATAGTAATAGTAAGCCAGTAATAGTAAGAAGGCATTAAGAAACCTCACAAAAACACAGCAGAAGCCAGCTTTAGTAATCAAGGACAGCAATGGTTAGCTCCTTACTGAAAACACAGCAGTCAGTACACAGGACGATAGGCGGGAATACTACAAGACCAACCCTGATACTAGCATACTAAAGAACAAACATAAAAGAGAATATAACGAATTACCAGTGCTGCTGAGTAAGGTCGAAGAAGCAGTACGAAGTTTAAAGGGGAAATAACAATGGCCCTGCAAGACATATTCTACGAAATGTCCACCTCCCCAAAACAAAAATTCTCTCTAACAAAATGTATTCCAACTTTCCAACTATGAACAGCTACAAAAAGTATGCGATTTCTTCACCATCGACTTAGGCCGAAGTGCATTTGCCCGGATAGCTGCTGGATCGAATGATGATTGGTTGTTTAAAAGAAAATATATAATTTTAATGCTTATTAATTCCGGAAACATAAAGTACCTAACCTGTTCTGTTTCTTTTTTTCAAAATTATATCTATCTATATTGGCAGTAAAGTATGACATGGCGTAAAAAAAAAAAATTCCGGTACCTTATGCAAACTTATCAAAACACAACCGGAAGAGCTAAGATCCCAATGGCCGAGTGGACGGAAGTCATCATGAAAATAATCCAGCCAATGGACATCAAATCCAACGAATTGCAGCCTTAAACAAAGCATGTTTACAGTATGATCTAACAATATTACGATTCATGTAAAATTATGATTAATATATTATGATGAAATATTAATCTCGGAACAATTATAAGTGTATACATGATGATTGTCTTAAGCGTCCCGATTGCCATCTCTAATCTTCATCTTTAAGTTTCCTTTGTGTTTGTTTGAATAAACGTCATAAATATATATATATATATATATATTATGTGTGTGGGTGTGTGATGTAATGATAACATACTTTATCAACAAATAATAACAAGTAATAGCTGGATGTATCGGCTGCATAATGATACATATACATATATATACATATATTATATATATAATATATATATATATATATATATATACAGTGCTTTTTTGTAAAAATAAATAGGTGCCGGTACTCAGTGATGGATTGCCTAACTTTTAAAGCAGTTTCGCATTTTATATTTTAATTCTTATTGCGCGCATATTTAAAATAATTCAATTTTAACAAATTAATAATCTAATAAATTAATGATAAATGTTAAATACAAGAAAAGTAATAATTTTTTCCCCACATTGAAAAAGGTGCCGGAACGCCGTACCGGTGCGTACCGTCACAAAAAAGCACTGTATATATATATATATATATATATATATATATATATAGAGAGAGAGAGAGAGAGAGAGAGAGAGAGAGAGAGAGAGAGAGAGAGAGAGGGAGAGAGAGAGAGAGAGAGAGAGAGAGGGAGAGAGAGAGAGAGAGAGAGAGATGTGTGTGTATGTTTGTAATAAGTATATTTAACAAATAGAGTTGAAACCATATAGGACAGGCTCATTATCGAACGCAAAATAAAATCTAGAATCAAACCTTTTGATTAAAATATTTGATGAAATTGAATACCAATTCTAATTTATCTTTTTTTTCTTTTACATATCACATTATGAGGAGAACATGTTAATCAAAACACCATCAAATATTGGAACACACAATGCTTATTCCCCCCTCTTTTTCTCCCTACACAAGATTTTGTGGGCGGGGCTTAGTTTTTCCATTTCCTAGACTTTAAGTACGAAGGCGAAAGATTCTTGTTAATTTTGGGATTCCGTGTTGACCTCAAATTCTCGGAGTTGCTAGGAATGGTTTATTATTTCTGCATGGGGGAGTTCCTATCATTTTTGTTATGAGTTTTGTAATGATACCATTATTTTCCCCCTCCTAGTAATAGGTCTGTCCCCCGCACCCCTCTAAAAGTATTTAATGATTTGTTTGTCTTAAAGGCAGTTAGTTTCGAGATAATTTCAATTTGAGGACGCTTGTGTTTTCACTATTTTATTCTAACTGTACATAATCTTGATATTATATATATATTCGAACATATCACCTGAATTAAATTATCAACAACATTTATACTGAAGCTTCCTCGTCAAGTTACTATTCTATTGTGTTGTTTACAATACTATAATATTTATTTACTACTCTAACGTCAAGGAAAGGAACTGTTAGAACGCAAATCCTGAGTTTGTGCCCAGGACCATAAAGAGAGTTCGTGTAATACTGAAACATAAATAATAATAACTAAAGTCTACCCTAGGACCAACGAGAATTATCAACGATATCTACACGGCTCTGGCCAAAAGGGGATTGTGGACGTAACAGTATGATCAGAAGTAAAGTAAACGACTAAGTTATGACTATTATAGGTATGATCAGACACATAATGTTTTTTAGAATTTGTGCCAGTTTTATAGCCACAGTTAAGTTCTTTTTTTTTAAACAATATATTTCATATGGAGTGAGACATATGTGTACAATATTTGAGGGTCCTTGCTGCACACAGTTACATTGTAATCAAATTTAAAGTATTCATACCATTTCTTGAGCTCAATGCTTGATATGTTGCTGTAAGATTTAACAAGGAAAAAGAAAATATATAACGTTATTATATTTAACAGAAAAACCTTTTTTAGATTATTTTAATAAAAATATGCATCACTACTTACTTTGGATTATTCTTATGTTATATTATTTAAGTAAAGTAACCCTAGCAAACCAATATTAGTCTTTTGGGCCTGTCAAGTAGTGATGATGAGCTTCTGTGCGCACGGCATACTAGAGGATTGTGTGGCCAGCAAAATGCTTATTAGTCTTTTATCTTTTTCAAAATCAGAACTTTGTAGACTCAGGGACACCCAAAGACTTGGACAAAATACAAGCCTTTATTATGATTTGAAATTTTGACCTTTAAATCACCAAAGCAGTTGCTAGTTGCTAGGTCGCTGCGTCTTGTGTAAATCCAATTGCTATTTCAAACATTTAAATATTCAGCTTCTATAATACTAATCAATATATACAATTTCCTTGAGTTATATATATATATATATTTATATATATAATTATATATATCTGTTTCTTCTCTATAGACCCCTAGACCGTTTGACAGATCGGAACAAAAGTTAAACGTATGAATTGGAAACGTCCTCCTAAAGAAATGCTTATTATATTTTTAAAAAATATTGCTTAGCCTAATTCATTCAGTTAATTTTTGTAAAATAATATATCATATAATCATAATAATTATATATAAATATTATATATATGTTATGAGAAAGATGTCCCTATAAAAATATCCCTATAAAAATTATGTGGGTTTCGGGACTGAGAAGTATTATTGCCTATTTTGTTTTAAAAAAAATTTTAGGTATTGATGTTTATTTTTCTTTTTGATAGTATTATTGTTAGTTTAATATTATTGATAAGAAGTCAAGTCAGCACAACCGTTCGCTACTTTTTGATGGATAGGGGCCTACTTTTTTTTATACCAGAAGCTTTACAGGAACAATTCATATGCATGTTCCAGGGCCTGGGTGACCGTAAACAATAACAAAGCATATTGTAATCATTCGTTTCTACTTCATTTTGACGGGCATAACTATTACTTTAATATAAATACAAAAACTACTTACCTCTATAACTACAAGTAAAAGTCTTATTTCTCATGCATCCACTATGTTCCTCATATGAAACATTGAAGTAATAATACTTGGTCTCTTTTAACTCAATGAGGTGTTCTACACAATCAGTAGTTGAAGTAAACGTGCCGAAATCGTAACTAATAGCCAAGGTGTGATCAGCTAAGTTAAAGACACACCATCGCAATATATCATAAACATCGAACGTAGCGTCACACATTTCATGATTGAGAACTTGTCTACCAACAAGCAGGATTGACTGTTCCAGGGCTGTTTAAAAATATTCAATGATAAAAAATTATATTTACTAAAAAAAATAATCGTTATTATAGAACTCTATAAATATCACATGGTAATAAAGACTGGGTATTTATTATTATATTATATACATTTTTCGTTTATAACGCATAAACAAATAAACTAACAAAATACCAGCAAGGCTGCTTAAAGAACTAAATAATGAACTATCTCCAATTTTTAAAACACTTTTTCAGGCTTCCCTAAACCAGGGCAAAGTGCCAAAGGATTGAAAATTAGCCAATGTAGCTCCCCTTTTCTTAAGTAGAAATAAATCTGACCCTGGAAATTACAGACATGTTTCCCTAACAAGCATAACATGCAAAGTACTTGAGCATATAATATATATAGTAGTACAGTAAATAACCTAGACAAACATTAAGTACTGTGCCCACACCAACATGGCTTCAGGAAAAAAAATTATGTGAAACACAATTAAAGTAATAAAAGATGACTTTGTCTAAGGAATTAGATCTAGATAATAACAACCAACATGATGCTATATTACTATATTTTTCTAAAGCATTCAATAAAGTTCAGTTTACTCGTTCACTAAAAACAAAGTTAAATTTGTTGGTATCTCTGGTACCTTACAGCAGTGAATTCAAGACTTTCTGATAGGTAAACGTTTCGGCGCGATTGACGTTTTGGCACGATTGACGTTTTGGCGCGATTGACGTTTTGACTTGATTGACGTTTTGGCGCGATTGACGTTTTGGCGCGATTGACGCTTTGGCGCGATTGGCGTTTTGGCGCGATTGACGTTTTGGCGCGATTGACGTTTTGGCGCGATCGACGTTTTGGCGCGATTGACGTTTTGACTTGATTGACGTTTTGGCACAATTGACGTTTTGGCGCGATTGACGTTTTGGCGCAATTGACGTTTTGGCGCGATTGACGTTTTGGCGCGATTGACGTTTTGGCGCATTTGACCTTTGGCTCGATGGAATAAATAACATATCACATCCTTCAATAAACGTAAAGTAACAACTTCAATCGAGGAAAAAAATGTTTATAATAGGTGCAACAAATAGTAAATAATAATAGTTTAAAACAATGTACTTTGAAGCATATAGGACTATTAAACTAGTAATGTAATGAATATCAAAATCACTTTATGTGTTCTTGGCAACTCACAATATTTTATTAAAATGAGGGCTAAACCTTTCTTAATGAGTTGCATATAGTTGTCTCAACTGAAACTGCTTAATTGCCGCTCCCACTGTAGATAAGGCCAACCAAATAAGTATCTCTGATTTGGCCGCTCGTTGTTGACTGGACGCAATGACCACTACTCATTGACCATTGCAAATCAAGGACGTTTTATTTCATCTTTTTTTATTCCCCACCCACTATTCTAAAACATCCATGTTATCATTAACCCACTGACCATCTTGTCTAAAATTTACCCTGGGTTTGATCACTGTCAACTATTTTACAACAGTCAAGTTATTTGAGAGGTGTGGCCACGGAGTTACTTCATGAACTCTTACATGTGTAGTTATTAGATTTATACTGACAAAAGTAGCACGCGTAATTTTCGCATATAACGTTATATGGACTTTAAAAAAAAACTTCCCTACAAATATGATAAATATATAAATATATAGATAAGCCTTTATGTTTTAAAATACATAATTTTTCAGTCATTATATATAAAACAACACTTTAAAAAGTAATTAAAATAAAAAACATTGTTTTAAACTGTTTTTATTTATTTCATTTATTATAAGAAAATGTGTTCTCCTCGATTGAAGTTGTTACAATACGTTTATTAAATTATGTGATATCATTTTATTCCATCGCGCCATAACGGCCGTCACGCCGAAACGGAGGCGCAGAAAAATGCGGCGCCCAAAACGGCGGCGCCCAAAACGTCCTGTTTGGAGAAAAATATCTAGCATTATAACCCGTAAGTTCGATTACAAACAACACGAGCTCGCATAATAAATCCTTAATCGGAGACTACATACAAGCCACGACTTGACAATCAAGATATGAATTTAGAAATGCCATTTATTGTGCAAGTCTCATAACAGATCCTAAATCTCAATAGACTGACATATCCACTACATATCTACTACATATCCACTGCGTATCCACTATAAATCAAGTAAGGGTGAAAGCAGAGCAAAAGAACGATAATGAATTTTTCTGCGTTGCCAAAGAAGTATTAAACAGCTGTAAGGGGAATTCGCAAAAATAAATCAGTGTATTTTATTTGAAGGATGACATACTGTTTAGAGACCTTCTGGGTCATCATTAAAAGATATTATTGGGGGGGGGGGAGTATTATATCAAATTGTGGTGGATAACATTTATCTAAAAGATAAAATGCACATGGCTCACAGCTGAGCATTCTATTGAATTGTGGCTATCAAAATATAAATATATTTCTACTTTTCAAAGCTAAAAAGAAATACTGCAGATCATGACATACTTATCAATGGGTAGAAAAGGCGAACCAATCTTATGTGTCTCTTTACCACGCTTCGTCCAGAGTGTAATGATGTAGAGTGGTGGAACAAGAGTTGGGGGCGCACACCAAGATCCTGTCTGAGACTAGCTAGGACAACCATTACAAGCTTAATTACTTTGGTACCTGCCGGTACGTAATAGGCTCTAAAGAGAGTTATGTGAACTATATTATTCAGATTCCATATAGGAAAAAGGGAAGACAATTATGTCATGTCAATAAGTCAATATTACTGAAACCTATATCTCTCATTAAATCAGTCTATGAAATCCGTTATTTTAGACTTCAATGCGGCAAACTTGTGGTTTTCTTTTAGTTTCTAAAGCAACCGATTTAGCAAACCTTTCATGCGTGCCAAATGTGGATGCAAAAGTAGGCCCGAGTTTTTGGACAGAAAGCTGTGTACTATTTCGGATGGTTTTATTTTACCTGACAACTAAATCGTCATATTAAAACTTTTATTTTAAAATCCATAATTTAGCATATTTCGCTAGCTAGATCAGACAGTGAGCAATGTATGGAATCGGTCACACTAACTTGTTTTTTTTTTTCGAATGACGTCTGTATTTTACATTGATATTTTCAGCTTTAGCAAAGTCCGCTAGCTATGGTTTTTTTCTTTGTGAATGTGACGCCTGACTGTATCGGGCTGCGCAAGTCCATAAACTTCTTTAATTCGGACAATGCGGTACAAATGGGGCTTAGTGTAAATAGGTCTATAGGTAATTTTAACTTATTAAAACTTTAAAGGCTTGCTATATCGGAAGCGGCCAAGCGCCATTGTCTTTAAGAAAATGGAGTTCGTTCGACCGAAACAGCTAATGGGAAAAATAGGACAAATGTCAATTTTTTTACTTGGGAAGCCTATAGCAGAAATACACATTAGAACGACACAATAATCAGGATGGGCAGTTGCACGTGTGATAGAACACCGTGCAGTAGACCCCGTTCTAGGCAATGTTCCGAGGCTTTTTGATAGAAGCCAAAACGAAATCGACAATTGGATAAAAGGGAACACACAAATGGACTATAACCTCTCAAGAAAGATAGGCGTGCAGAACTAAGAACACTTTCCATTTTTAATAGGGAACTAAGGTGGATATAACTTTCTAAACGCAGACAGGCGAAATCTAGTTAAGCATGTCGGGATAGTAGAAAATGTAAAGACTAGAATAGACAGTGTGCATAGTATGTAACTAATTTGTTTTCTTTTTTAATGACGTCTGTTCTTTATATTGACATTATAATTTGTGTAGTTTGCTTGAATTTTTGCATTTTTTTTTATACCATAGTCATCACTAATTTGAAGTACATACCACAGTCATCACTAGTTTGAAGTACATACCACAGTCATCACTAGTTTAAAGTACATACCACAATCATCACTAGATTGAAGTACATACCATAGTCATCACTAGTTTGAAGTACATACCATAGTCATCACTAGTTTCAAGTGCATACCACAATCATCACTAGATTGAAGTACATACCACAGTCATCACTAGATTGAAGTACATACCATAGTCATCAATAGTTTGAAGTACATACCACAATCATCACTATATTGAAGTACATACCACAGTCATCACTAGTTTGAAGTACATACCACAATCATCACTAGTTTGAAGCACATACCACAGTCATCACTAGATTGAAGTACATACCACAATCATCAGTAGTTTGAAGTGCATACCACAATCATCACTAGATTGAAGTACATACCACAGTCATCACTAGTTTGAAGTACATACCACAGTCATCACTAGTTTAAAGTACATACCACAATCATTACTAGATTGAAGTACATACCATAGTCATCACTAGTTTAAAGTACATACCACAATCATCACTAGATTGAAGTACATACCATAGTCATCACTAGTTTGAAGCGCATACCACAATCATCACTAGATTGAAGTACATACCACAGTCATCACTAGTTTGAAGTACATACCACAATCATCACTAGTTTGAAGTACATACCACAATCATCACTAGATTGAAGTACATACCACAGTCATCACTAGTTTGAAGTACATACCACAGTCATCACTAATTTGAAGTACATACCACAGTCATCACTAGTTTGAAGTACATACCACAGTCATCACTAGTTTAAAGTACATACCACAATCATCACTAGATTGAAGTACATACCATAGTCATCACTAGTTTGAAGTACATACCACAATCATCACTAGATTGAAGTACATACCACAATCATCACTAGTTTGAAGTACATACCATAATCATCACTAGATTGAAGTACATACCATAGTCATCACTAGATTGAAGTACATACCATGCATAGTCATCACTAGATTGAAGTACATACCACAGTCATCACTAGTTTGAAGTACAATCCACAATCATCACTAGATTGAAGTACATACCATGCATAGTCATCACTAGTTTGAAGTACATACCACAGTCATCACTAGTTTTACTTCAAATGGTTACTATTTTTACAATTTTATTTTTGCTTTTTAATAGAATGTGTAAGTGTTTATGTTTCACAGCCGTACATAAAAACTTCCATTGCCAGTCTGTGAAACATGGGCACATATACAGCAGATCCCCAGAAAAGAATCAGAGCCATTAAAATAAGAAGCCTACGTACAATTTTAAACATCTCCTACAAAGATCGAGTTACAAATGAGGCTGTCCGTGAGCGGATCACCAACGTCATCGGCCCCCACGAGGATCTAAGCGCCATTAAATCCAGAAAACTCAGATGGCACGGGCATGTGGCAAGATCCGAAGGCCTGGCGAAACCATCCTGCGGTGCACAGTGCGTAGTTGAAGAAAGAAAGTCAGGCAGAAGAGACGATGGGATGATGACATCAAGGAGTGGACAGGCTTGTCCCTTGCAGACTCCCAGAGGGCGGCGCAGGACCGAGACGAATGGCGCAAAATCATCCAACTGTAGAAAAAAAAGTGCCCCAACGACCCTCACTCGGGTTATGGGATAGAAGAAGAAGAAAAAGAATAGGATATGTTACGACCACTATCCTGCAGGCGTCAGCGCAGTGCAGATTATGCACTCTTTCGTCCTAGGATAGACTTAATACTTAATATTATGTTGTTTTCATCTGTACACTCCTCTCTTGACCTGGGTTCAAATATCTGCTATCCGACCGTTCTTCTTTCAATATTCCGATCTTAAACCAGTATTTGTAGATGTCTAGTATTCCAACTTTTGATATTATTATATTGTGTTATTGACAACGTGACATATTTGACAACAGTAACGAGGTGTTGTAATTTCATTCAATAAATATTTAATCCAGTAAGGTAGACAGGTCTGGTAGAATATATATATTTATACAGCAATATTTATAGCCACAATGGAATAAGATTCACACAATCATCAACAGAAAAACGGATGCTTTCTAGACGTGCTGGCCTTTATTGACAAGTCTTAACGTGTATGCATGCTTAAAAGTTCACAAGAAAAAACATTTCCGGTCGAATTCGATCATTTTATTCGAAACATGTCTGTGTGCTAGGTTACTGGTTGTACGAACATTTGTTGGGGATTAAAGTTTCTTTCATTTCCAAAACATGTTTACAAAGAAAACAATGTATTGTGAAAGTCAGAAGGGAATAATAACCTTTTTATAATATCAAACTTATTGCAAAAGAATTTTTGTTATTCGTTTTTATGAATACGAATTTTGTTTTTCAATAACCAAGAAAACGCAACTCTTGACTAATTTATTTTATAAACAAGTTACATGCGACTAACACTTGAGTATTAATGAGGTCTATGCACAATTCCTTAGAGACAGAAAATCGATCACGTGATGCTTTTTAAACTTTAAAAAAAATGGCTGATTTTACATTGATCTTAATGGCACCTATGCTTATTAAAAATATTAATTTTTAACATATCCTTGAGTATTGTGATATTATAAATGATGCTCACGGATGCAACAATGATTATAGACATACAATTATTAAAGGACAACATATATTTGTTGATCTTTCAAAGGAAATCGATGAATACATTGTAGATTATTTACATGATATATTAGAGGTAGAATTTGCGCACCCAACAGCAGCGCAGTAAGCCATTGTTAATGTTTACTAGTGTATTTAATCAGCATCACGTGACCGGGAAATCATTCTGCATAGACCTCATTATCGCCTACTCACTTTTGATGTTAAAAACGGATTCCTCATAAATAATATTGTATCCTTTGTATAATTCTAAATGACTACAACTAGCCGTCGAGGTTGAAATCAACTGTCAATAACCAGCAATAGCATGCTTTTTTGTTTACGGAAATGCCTAAAATAATTAAACATTTAAAAATAGAACCGTAAGTTCACGATCTCACCAGTTTAAAAGATCACGCCTAATTAAGACTTGTCAATATACTGTTTAGAAAAGCGGCGAGGTTAGTCCATCGCTAAAGGGGTAAAATGTTGGTGTTTCTCTACTCGCCCATAATAAATGATGATTGTCTTAAAATGATCACTTCTGTACGTTAATAATAGTATCGTCCCAAAAATCTACACACTTCTTCGAAAGAAATGCTAGCACCATATGGCAATGCCATCTTTAATGAACATAAAAGGGAATTATTTAGTTTTAGCCCCTCCTACAGAATTCGAATTGGGAGAGAGAACCAGCTAGGTGCGTTTTGGTACCGGGTAGTGTAAATATGTAGAGACCGACCGAAATTCGGTTACGGTTACGGTTTCGGCGCCGAAAATAGGCAGATGGTCTTTTTCTGTTTGCTTACGGTTCGGCCGAAAGTGACATTGACTTTTGTATCTATTTTAACAGAACATTTCAGATTTTTGCATTGTCTAAGCTTACACATTACACGCGCGAAAAGTTATTTTGCACAATTCTACTTCTACTTCGGATACTACTTCCAAACTTCTGATACGGAACCCGACTTTGATTACGCTTCACCTGTAACGCGTTAGAACTTTAAAACTTAAGACATTTGACATACGCCAATGTTGTTTTTTTTTGGATTGTGTAACCGTTCATCATATTGTGGTAATTACCCAATCTAAATACTCTATATCAGTGGTGGAAGTTTGCTGTGGTGAATAGAATAATGATACAGAGAACCTGGAGTGAGATATTGTTCAATTGAATCACCTCTAGGCCCTGTTTTGGTTTTTAATAAACTGATTCATCAGCTTGACTAAAACGAAATAGTTGTGCAG
This sequence comes from Anisus vortex, assembly GCA_949126835.1. Classification (NCBI taxonomy): domain Eukaryota; kingdom Metazoa; phylum Mollusca; class Gastropoda; family Planorbidae; genus Anisus; species Anisus vortex. The sequence continues at coordinate 28,297,984 of OX421506.1, forward strand.
CTATTACCTATATTTGTGCATCGTCGATAGATGAAAAGAAAATATGTTTGCAACCATTAAATAAAAAAACCGTGGTATAACCCCAACAAACAGCAAGTAAAAATTGTCTGGAGGGGGAGTTCCTTAATTTCAGAGCGCGCATACTCCGAGAGGACACACAGGGACCTGTGCATCCTACTGGCCACACTATCCACGTTCCACATTATTTACTTTGCAATTTATTGAGAAACTGGATATCGTATATTTTAGTTCCGAATTGTAAACTTGAGATTTTCAATATTTTTATTTAGTTCCGAATTGTAAACTTGAGATTTTCAGTATTTTTATTTTAGTTCCCAATTGTAAACTTGAGATTTTCAGTATTTTATTTTAGTTCCGAATTGTAAACTTGAGATTTTCAATATTTTTATTTTAGTTCCCAATTGTAAACTTGAAATTTTCAGTCTTTTTATTTTAGTTCCCAATTGTAAAGCTTTTAGTTTTTGCCAGAAATATTCCTTTAAAATACGATAAAAAAAATAAAACTAAAAAATTTACAACAACAAACAAATAAGTTTAAAAAAAAAAAGAAGATAATGATCATACTTACGGTACACTTTTGGCAAAGTGATATTGTTGCTATACCAATAATCAGTATCGTAAGGATCAAAGGGCCAAGCAAGTTCATACATAGACTCCGAATCCAAATATCGAGCTGTCATATTAAGATGAAATTGAAATGTTCCATTGGAATAGTCCTTACAGAAACAGGGATCATCAGCTTTAACCTTGTTGCAGGGCACATTTATGTACACAGTACAATACTGAAACAGATTATTTAATATATTTAGAATTGTTTTATGGAATTAATTATTTAATATAAACTGATAAATTATATAGGCCTAATGTGATTTATATTGTAAGTGTCACCTTTTATGTTAAAAGGAAACGTATTATACAGTCATACCTTCTATTTTGTTGCCAATGTTTTATTTATGTATAATTATGACTGAACAGAATTCACGTACCTAGGCAGTACTATCATAGACTATAATATACATGGACCGCTTACTTAAGTTTTTTATGCTATTATCTTCTTTTTTTTTTTTTTGCAATTCCCGATTCTAAATAAAGTAATTGTCATACAAGTTCCGTTTTATTAAATCGCATTTTTTCGACTTTAAATGAATATGTGTTGGCCTATTAATCCTATTATCATTGACTATAATAAGATGGAACGATTGCTCTATTTTTAGAGCTTATGTTCTTTTCCGTGCGCACACAACACTGATCTATAAATGTTTCCACTCTGTACAATTTTCGATTTTAACTTTTCATTGAGAAAATCACAGCGATTAAACAAAACGGAACTAGTATATCAATAACTTTATTTCCTGTATAGCAATTACTTTATTTAAAATCGGGAATTCCAAAAATAAGGGTTTCAAGTCATGATGTAGCAGAAATACTAATGTATATTATAGTCTATGGTACTATCAGTGCAACCGAGGACTCATCCTTAGACACATTGTGTCGCATTGGCAAAGCGTTTGCCGTCTTCCAAAGACTGTACCCACTCTGGAACTCAACGTCATCGCTCCCAATAAAGATACGTGTCTTCAATGCCATCGTAGTCCCAACAGCCCTCTACGCGATTGAAACGCGGAGGTAGACAGTGGTAAACGACTGAAATCTCAACGCCTTTCACCAAAGATGCCTCAAACGCATACTTAAGATCACTTATCGAGATTGTACAAATGAAGAAGTTTATCGACTAACGAAAACACGCCCACTATCGACGTCAGTCACCGGACGTCGCTTCAATTTTGCCGGCCACATAATCCGCCAACCTGATCATCGACTACCCTACACGGCAACCAGATGGCGGCCGCCTAACAGTAGGCGTGGACAGGGGCGACCTAATACAACATGGCTTGCAACGATCGCCGATGACCTTCGTTCTGTGATAAAAAAAAAAACTGGGATTATATTGTGTACATAGCCTTTAGAAGTCAATTATATTAGGAGAAAAGTTTTATAATATATCACACCATTTACAAAAATTACAAATCGGCCTTTGATGAGGCTTTCTGTTGCATTCTACCTTACACTCATTTAGATAAGATTAAAGGATTAACTTAAACTTACGAAGAGAAAGTCGTCAGACATTCCCATAAATGACTGTTTAAACAATATCCGGTATCTAATTTCTAATTGGTTAGGATTCGCCAGACGGATAGTCGCAGTGAGGCTATACGTATCCAGTTTTGCTATCAAACCAGCTTTACAATTGTGCGTCTGTGTATATCCACCAAGAATTAGGATATCTAAATAGATATAAACATGTACATATAAATAGTAGGAAAAAAGGGAAAGTACCACACCTTAGAGCAGGGGTCGGGAACCTATGGCTCGCGAGCCAGATGTGGCTCTATTGATGGCTGCATCTGGCTCGCAGACAAATGTTCGATTACTAAAAAAAATGTTTCTTTAGACTCCTTTGATCTACATATTAATTGCATATCAATATTTCATTCTACAAATGAGCTGAAGTCTACTGCAGCTCAGCATCAGAAGTGGTAAAGGAGATAAACTCCGCTGACCTAAAAGACAGAAAAATAGCAACCCTGCATTCATTGTAATTAAAGGGAAATTTACTTCAATTTTTAGTTCACTAATGTATGGTTCTCATAGAATTACTTTTCAAAATATGTTGTGTCCATGGCTCTCTCAGACAAAAAGGTTCCCGACCCCTGCCTTAGAGCCTTCTCAGTATCCGGTAGAAAGGTGTGGGATCTACTTCCAGTTCAACTCAGGCGAACAAGCTCTATCGATACTTTCAAAAAGAACTTAAAACTCATTATTTCAAGATTTACCTTAGTTAACATTTAACATGCTCTAGACCCCTACTGTCTTACTTATAGGTTGGGTCAGTTAATGCTACATTTATTTGATTTTTTAATATTTGTTTTTATATCATCAGTTAGCTTATGTCTAGCCTAGAGTAATGTCCGTGTTCTTAGTTGTATGTTCTGAGCTTAAATTATGTTTGTTGGCAGCGCTATACAAATATTATTATTCTTTTATCAAATTGATCAATGGGCCGGTGCAGATGCGTTCACAAGTATATGTGGTGCCACATAGCCTTTGAGCTAGGTAGACTCAGGGACACCCTCCAGTCTCTAAAACAAATAATAGCCTTTACCAGGATTCGAACCCAGGACCTTCGGAAAGCCAGTCGAACGCGCTTGGCAACCTTGCCCCACTAAAAAAAATATTATTAAGTAATTGGTTAATCTCTTTACTATTTGGTAAGTATGACCAGACTAGTAAAGTCATTGGTATAATCTGGCTACCTATCTTATAGGTATGACCAGAACAGTAATGTCATTGGTATGATCTGGCTATCTATCTTATAGACTTATAGGTATGACCAAAACAGTAAAGTCATAAGTCATAAGTAAGTATGATCTGGTTATCTATCTTATAGGTATGACCAGAACAGTAAAGTCATAGGTATGATCTGTACAAAGTTAAAATGTATTTATCCATACCATTCGTTGTATTCTTGTCTTTAAGTGCTACTGTAAGTTTTATGGAGGAAAAAAAATATATAACGTTATTATAGTAAACAGAAAAACATATTTCGATTATTAAAACAAAAATCTGACCCTCCACCACGAAGTGAATCGCATTGTGCCATAGGGTCATTTTGAGTTATTTAAAGATCCTAATATCAATTAGAATGCTGAATGTAACGGTGAAAACCGTTTCGAAATCTGAGAAATAGTATCTTAGCTAAAAGGGTTTTTCTGTACCCACTGTCTGAAACCTAAAGTTTGAGAAATTTCAATTTTACTAATTGCGTTTTCAGATGAAAAACTATAGGGTGTTACTTTTAAAATATTTTTAATACTTTATAATTACTTTTAGAATCAAAACTTACCACAAAGATTTGCACAAAGAAATACATAATTTCAAGTTGTCAATATCTGAAAAACCATAATTTTACACACGTACGACATATTTTTGGCTCGAGGCACACAGCGACTCAATTCGTGGTGGAGGGTCACAAATATGCATCACAATTTACTTTGGAATATTCTTGTGTTAAACCCTGCAAACCAATTTAAAAAATTGGCCTTTTAGACATATGAAGCAGCTTAAATAAGTTTCTGTGGGCAAGGCATACTAGAGGATTGCGAGGTCAGCACATTGCTTATCTTTCTTTTCTCTTTTCATAAGTAGGCCTAATATTAAATGACAATCAAAGCTTGGTAGGTTAAGGGACACCCACTGACTTGGATAAATAACCGCACATTGATTAAAAATTGAAATTTATAACCTTTAACTTGTCAAAGTAGCTGCAAGGACGTCTTGTTTTGTACACAGCCAACTGAAATTTTAAAATGTAAATATTCGGTTTCTGTAATAAAATTAAAATGAATACAAACACTACTTACCACTATAGTGGCAAGTAAAAGACTTTTTTCTCATGCATCCACTATGTTCCTCATATGAAACATTAAAGTGCAAAGACTTGACCTTGTAAATACTCGGTTTGATGACGTATTTGACACAATCAGTAGTTGAAGTGACCGTCTCAAAATCGAAAGTTATGGCCAAGGTGCGATTAGCCAGGCTATAGACACACCATAGCAAAAATTCATCAAGTTTGATTGTAGCTTCACAGCTATCAAGCCTGATAGCTGTTCTACCAATAAACAGGGTTGACTGTTCCTGTGCTGTTTAAAAAAAAAATCAATAAAACCAAATTATATTTACAAAAAGAAAAGGTCTTTATTATAGAATATTAGAAATAGCCCATGTGAAACTGAGGTGTTGTCTTTACTAATTAGCGAGGATTTTAATTAGATCGAGACAGTAGTAGCATAATTCGTTCAATGATTTCTGAGTTTCAATGTAAAATGACCCATTTTAGGAAAGGTCATGATACCACGCGGTAACAATTTGCCCCAGGGGTATGAATGGGCTAGGCCAGGAGTCGGCAACCTACAGCACGCGTGGAAAACTTGGCAGGCAGAGCTATTTTCAATGGCACGCCAAAGACCCCTAAAACGGTTGTGCAAGTCTTTTCTACAAAAAAAAATAGCAGGGAGACTTTTAGGCTATTGGCACGCTAAATAAATTAGAAACCCTGCTTTGGCACACTATCAATAAAAGGTTGCCGACCCCTGGGCTAGGTGGTTAATTTGTTTGCTTATCCTTTGCGGCCTGTCTCCACAGTTGTTTATCTGTTATCACGCCAAGATGATACGAAAATAGGAAATGCCGTCCAGGACAAAGACGATTCTTTGTGATTTTAGCGAGACTGGACGAACCCATTGGTAATCACCAATTTGCCTGGACAAGGTGTTCTTAGAGGCGACATGTGACGTCGCCCCGCCCACTGTGTTTCTATAGGCCTAGTGAAATTAAGGAGTGGGAACTGTAGACTAACACTGTCCGACTTGCTGGAGATATAGACTCTGACCGAAACCGGATTTCGGCGGGGTTTTTTTTCCGACTGTGACTTTGGAGTCTACGACACACATTTTAACACGTTTGTTGTAACATACACCAATTTTCCTTTTCTGACGACCGGACTTAACTGCTGCATGCGATCCATGTTTATACTCTTGGATATACGTATATTGATATTCGTTTCATTTAGGACGATTTATTGGACGCTAAATTATATCATTCAAAACTGTGTGCATCTCGTAAGTTTGATTATTTAGTTTACGACTATTCTGTGCACTTAGTTGTCGTGAGATCAGTACTAATGTGAATATTATACCTCTTGGTGTGGAGATAGAATTACACGAGACACTTCGAATTAGAAGAAATTCGTTTGCTACAATAAACAAAAACAATAAACGTGTATAAACAACGCAGTTTTTTTTTGTGTGGATTATTTCCGGCATGTGTGTGTGCGTGCTAAGTGTTTATATGAAAACTGCTTAACCATAAAATACAAATAGCGTAGCCTACAGCCAATCCCATAGCGCCCAAAAGTACAAATTCTGCTATCATACCCATAGACATACAAGCTAATAGTGTTTGATGGGCATAAAGTGGCCATAGGTACAGCACCACTGCCTGGAATACTCACGCTCCGAGTGGGCGCACGACAACTTGTGCACCCTGATGGCCACACCATCCCCTGTCACGTTGTAACAGAAACCACGGGAACAGAGAATGCATATGTTATTTTTATATGCTTTACATTGTTTGTTTACAAATTACAGACGAATAGGCCAGAATAAAATCGAACAAAATTCCTCGCAACCAGTTTAACCGTGATAAACTAAAAGATCCGGAAGTGGCGGAGATATTTCAGGCCCAAGCAGGTGGCAAGTTCACAGCACTGGCCACGATCAACCAAGTTGTAGATACCTTGGCAAATCACTTAAAAGAAGTGCTCATTTCAATTGTAAAAGAGGTCATAGGTCATAGGAAGCCAATGAAGCAAGATACTTGATATTTGCGATAAAAGAAGATCCTTAAGAAAAGATAAAAATTCCAACCAGGCAACAGCAGATAAGTACAGGCTAATAAATACAAGGATCAGGAACAAGATGAAACAAGCTAATAAATACAAGGATCAGGAACAAGATGAAACAAGCTAATAAATACAAGGATTAGGAACAAGATGAAACAGGCTAAAGAAGACTGGATCGATAATCAGTGGCGCACAGTGGAGGATTGTAAAAGTAGTATAGTAGGGTCTTTTCGGTTAGCATTTGAGGCGCGCGCCTATGCGCCTCAGTTGACCTTTGACCTTTGACCCGGAAGTGCCCTTTGACTCCGTCACCGGAAGTGACCCCAACCGGAAGTGACGTCATCCAAGATGGCGTCTTGTCGTGTTGTTACACGACCGACCGTGACCTAGTGACCTAGTGACCCCGTCACAGGAAGTGACCCCTACTGGAAGTGACGTCATCCAAGATGGCGTCTCGTCGTGTTGTTACACGTTCGGCCGTGACCTAGTGCCCTTTTGACCTAGTGACCTTTTGACCGCGCGGTTATTTTGTGGTATTACACGTGCTTTGAGCACGTGCTTTAATTAAAGATGGCGGAACCAAGATGGCGTCTTGTCGTGTTGTTAACACGTGTTATTAAATTATTATTTTGTGTGATTTTATCACATGTTTTAATTATTACATGTGATTAATTATAGTGTGTAGTGTTATTACACGTGGTTTTATCACACGTGGTTTAATTATTACACGTGATTTGTTCACGTGCTTTCATTATAGTATTACACGTGGTTTTATCACGTGGTTTAAGTATTACACTAATTAAAGATATCGACAACAGTACGACATATAGAAAAATACAAAAATGGGTTTAAATTATATGTGTGTTTATTCATAGTTTTACACCGTAATGATCCTTTTTCAACAATACATAATCAAATAAATGTTCCAGATGTTTATTTTACAACAATACATAATCAAATACATATACACAATAGCAATACATATATACAGTATAATGTATGTACATCAGAAGACAATTTTTATTTTACAACTATGAAACCAGTCCAATGTCTGTCAATGTCGGCCCCTAAGTGTAGTCTGTGTGTATGCCCTAGACACTCCAAAACTAATTAAATGTCTAGTGGTATGGTTGTAAATGCGTCTGCTTGTACTTGTCTTTTGATATAGAAATATGAAAGTGAACTGCGGTGTTGTGTGTATGTAAAGACTGCGTTTTGATGTGTTTTGAATCCTATATTTGTACCACCCCCCGCTTTTTGTGTGTTGAGTACATGCATGAAGTGTGTGATGTCTAATGGGTTGTGATGTTTCCTTTTCTCTTTCCCGCGCGCCATCCTCTACTTTCTCATTCTCTGTGACTCCTTTTCTTGCTCCGTCTATACTTATTTCTCTCTCCGTCTCTTTTTCGAACAAACATTAAGTCACTCCAACCGTAATCATTAAACGTTCCCTCTTTCTATTGTGTTCAATCTCTACCTAACTAACTTCTTCTCTCTTTCTAAATTTGTCTTCCCTTCTATGTCCTTATAACGAGCAAAGCATTTAGTGCCATGGATCCTATGGGTAAACATCCCTTTACCGCTCGCGTTGCTGACCAAGGCGCTATCGACAGTGGAATTGTCTTAGAATGTAGCAGCACAGACTGTGATTTGTCTTCAATCATTGAGAAAATCAAAGGAGACATCACTTGTGTTGTATTATTGACAGAAGATGAAATGCAGGTAAGATACTACTTGTCTTATCTTATATATTACAAACACGCATTCTATATAGAATATTAGTGCGCCCTACTCTCATTCGTTTAAAATATATATCTTTACTTTCGATGTGTAGAAACTTGCGGATGCGGATACTGAAGGGTTAGTTCAGAGCCTTGGGAGGTCTACGAATGTCATCAAATCTCTGCAGGAAACTTGTCAGCGCCTAATTGATGAGCAAGCAGACGTGAAAGAAGCCCTGGCGATTGTTCGTTTTTACAACTTGGAAAATGCAAAGTGTTATTGCATGGCAAATGTTAACAAGTAGACATTGCTAGCTTTAGAGTCTCAAACTATAAAAAGAAAATAAAAATAAAGGAAGAAAAAATATTGGTGTTTGTTGTTTGTGTATGAAGGTTTTGCGAATAACGTTCTTGAGAGATAATTAACTAATTAACTCATTATACTTGTAAAGGGACGATTTTAATTACTAAGGGCCGTAATTATCACTAAATAATCCCCAATTATTTATTTTTACACATTTTTACTTACTTCGATACAGTAATTATCTTAATTTTATTCTTAACTTATTAACTAATTATAATTTTTATAGACATAATTATTTCGTAAAGGAGCGATTTTAATGCCCAAATGTCGTAATTAACACATTTTAATCAATCATTCTCTAATAAGGGGTACGTTTATTTACTGGGATACATTAATTTTTTCTTACGTTTATACTTTATTAATTAAATAATTATTTTTATAGCCATAATTAGCATGTAAAGGGCCGTTTTAACTTACTAAGAGGAGTAAATTTCTTTAATTCATGCTTAAATTATATAATTTTTTTTTAAATTCTTTAATAAGACACCCTTTTTACTTGCATACTTTATACTTACATAGTCTACATTTGTCTCTTTAAAATTTTCTTTCAATGTTAATTGATAATACATGTAAATAGATTTTACTTAACTAGTTAAACATTTTCACTTTTAAACATACTTATTTCAAATTTGAATTGATAATCATTGTTTTAAAAGCCTAAACACTAAACATTTTTTTTAGAACTCCAAGGCAAAATATAAAGTCCAGATGTTGTGCGCGTTCACAAAGTACATTATTTTAGTGTATGCGTAGTTTGAACGTGTATTCAAATCAGATAGTTCTTTTAAAATACTATACCACAATAGTTTATATTTTTTATTTATAACTGTCGAATAAGTGTCTCTTTAACTATTAAAAGTCAGTTTGTTATACTTAAAGGATTGTATCTTTTCATTTTTGTCGTGTAATTTTTTACTTACTAGGGTTGAACATTTTAAAATTTAAGGGTGTGTTGTAAGATATTTCTCCCTTTATTGTATTAAGTGAGGAATTTGGAGTATGACAATGATAAAAACAATAAAAATAATCATATAAGTAAGTTTGTATTTTTTGTTAACTTTATGGTTGTAGACAAAATGATGGAGGGGGTGTATTGAAGTTGTTGACTCCACTGTTCCACATGCGGGTCAACCAGAAAACAAGATAGGGTCCAATACACGTGGTATACAAGGGCAGTAACCGTGTAATAATTTTTTAAACAGTAAACAAAGAACGTTTTAATTTTTACATTTTTTTATTTGCACTCAAGTACATCAAACAGGGAATAAAATATCAACATGACCGGTAGTTTATTTATTTTTATAATATTCGATTCTCAGTGTTCAGGATTTGTAGAGCGAAAAGTGCACAAAGTGTCAAGATTCCATTGCCTACAGCAACACAGCCTAGGATTGTCTTAATTGAGGGCCAAGAGCTGCAATTTTTATTCTCACCTCTACCAGACTTGAATTCCAAAAACCCTTCCTGTGTGAAGGAAAAGAAAGATGGAAGCTAGTTTAATATACGCTTTTATATTTAACTGTCTATAGGATGATTTTTGTTTAAATATTGTCTTTGTTACTCTTGTAAACCTATTACTTACCCAGTTATTATGACGATTGAGCCAGCTCGAGAGATGTACATCAATATATGTTGTTAACCATTCTAGAAGATTATCTACTAAATGGTATTTCTTTAGTTGAAAACACCGAGCTGCAAATTGACCGGAAAATCCAAACAACCCCACAATTCGCCCCCAATTTATATCATCACAAAATATTTCTCTAACGATCGATGCGAAAGTGTCATAAGCATTGTCATCAGTTATGACTAGACCATCTATTAGGTTATCAAATCTATTCTTAAATCGTTCTTCAAATTCATCTCCTAGTATTCTCATAGCATTTTGAACAGAATTCGGAGTGTTGATAATACTTTCATGTCGACCATCGTTTTCCCAAGTATACCCATTGCATTGTAAACGATATTTTATGTAATTCACCGCAATGCTACGAGTATTTTCATGTCCTATAGACATATTCTTTTCAAGAGAACTAATAAGAATTACAAAAAGAACCGTTTTACTCAACGAGAAACCACAACACGTTTACAAAACTGAATAAGGAAAACTACCTAATTTTATTAAAATTTGCTCAATAATGGAAAAAGACAATCCTCTTTATATACATGAAAGAATTGACCTAGAATTGACCTAACTGCACTAAAACCCATTAGTGAACAATGTTGACCTTAGTGTACTAAAACCCATTAGTGCAAAAATGTCAGTAGCCACGTGGACTAAAAAAAGATTTAATTGATAAACAAAACCCATTAGTGCAAAAAGTTGACCTTTAGCCCTGCACTAAGTGCCTTAGTGCAACAGCTGGCGAACTAAAAATGTCTGAATTGTTACATCATCGTGTCGAGCCAGATGCCGTAGCCGAGATTCAGGTTGGTAGATAAGTAAATTTTTGACCAGTGCAACGAGTAAAATGCACTTAGCCAAGTGCAACTAATGGAAACTGACCATAGGGCCAGTCAAATCCAATTACCTGTACACCGAAACTCTCAGCCTATGCTTAATATACGTAACCAGAAGTAATGTTTAAATGGGTTTAGACAGTGTTGGCTTTTAAGATGATACTGATAAATACAGGTGTGGTCAAAATACGCTATATATAGTCCGAGGCAGATTGCTAAATTTCACTTGTTCTAGTATCGTAAATCAACCCTTGTTCCAGAATTCCAGTCTACAACTAGTTCAATTGCCTGTTGCTATATACAGAAATATGTAAGTATTTTTGTTTTTATATCACATGTTAACTTAATTCGTTATATAGATAGCTGTACAGAAAGGTATATAATCAACTAGATATATAAACAGCTAGATAGCTAAAAAGATATATAAACAGCTAGATAGCTAGATAGGTGTACAGACAGGTATATAGATAGCTAAAACGCTATATAAACAGCTAGATAGCTAAAAAGATATATAAACAGCTAGATAGATATATAAACATCTAAATAGACAGGTATATAGATAGACAGGTTCACTACATTTTTTCTAACATCATTGTACTCAGTATAAAACATTACCACATAGAGACAGAGAGAGAGAGAGAGAGAGAGAGAGAGAGGCAGAGAGTGGGAGAGAGGCAGAGAGTGAGAGAGAGAGGCAGAGAGTGAGAGAGAGAGAGAGGCAGAGAGTGAGAGAGAGAGGCAGAGAGTGAGAGAGAGAGAGAGAGGCAGAGAGAGAGAGAGAGAGAGAGAGAGAGAGAGAGAGAGAGAGAAAGAATGAACGAGGGTTGACCATCGTCCGTGGATTTAGCCAATGTGTGTGTGTGTGTGTGTTTTTTTTTCCCAGCCCAGTATACCATAGATTCAATGAAGCGCGCAGCGGGAACTCCACCCAACCCTCCCCGCTCACTAATTTTTTCCCCTGACTGTGTGTGTGTGTGTGTGTGCAATTAGCAAGCCGTGTCTGTGGTAAACCAAAGATCCCCCCACCCTCCCCGCTCTTTACAAGAGCCCTGTATTTTTTCCCCTGCCCAGCACACACACAAAGGCAAACAATCCTGTTCATCGCGCGTATGTCTGATCGTGTTTGTGTGTGTGTATGTGTAGAGCTGGTTGTGTGTTTGGTTCCAGAATGCTAGGTTGCAGCTTGCACTACGTATGCTAGTACATACATTAGTTTTCAATAAAAACAATAATTATTATTAATTTTTAATATTTTTAATATTATTAATTACAGAAGCGGAGAGGGAGAGTGCCCGCACGTATGGCTGCGTGTGTGTGTGTGTGTGTGTGTGTGTGTGTGTGTGTGTGTGTGTGTGTATGTGTGTGCTAGACTGACATAGCGAGTTTATTCTTACTGTACACCCTTGAAGATTTAACATGCTTACAATATATATATATTACTATTATTACCGTATTTATTTCAGATATTGTCACCACTAACAAAATAACAGAATCAATTTTGTGTGTAAGTTCTTTTATTTACGCTTTTGAAAATATAATAATACTTATAATACACAATGTTTACATTTAAACTATTTCACGAATAATACACATTTTATAATACTCTTTTAAATAGAAATTGATGTTTACATTTAAATAGTGCATATACAGAATTATATAATGTTTAAGTGAATATAATACATACAATAATATACATTTAAATAATATACATTTAAATAGAAATTGCTGGTTACATTTAAATAATACATATACAGAATTATATAATGTTTACGTGAATATAATACATACAATAATATACATTTAATAATATACATTTAAAAAAAACATATACATACAACATTAAACTAAAAAATATGTTAGCACTAAGTTCTGTGTGATTGTTCTAGTTTTTCAAATGCTTGAAGAATATCATCTTTTAGCAAAATTAAATTTAAAAACCCTTCTTTTGTTAACACCAGGGCGCTCGGTGAAGGCATTAAATTATCTCTTTTCCCGTGATAAGATCGCAAATGTAGCCTTGGTTTATTCATGAATAATGAGACACAAGCCATTTTCGAGTCTGTCTGGTTTTTGTCTCCCTTGACTACCCCAGCCGGTCTCGTTGCAAAAACCCATGAATCAGCCATCTTGAAATAAAACGTCTAAATCAGATCGTTTAGTTAATCTTTTCACAATTCTTAAAATTATAATGTCGTTAAGATATTGTCTTTGTGTTGAATTTGAAAATGGGTATAGCACTCTTTGTAGACTGAACCCACGGGCCTTTGCTAGTATGAAATAAACAGCGTACAATCCACACGTTTTAGAAACAATTGTCTGTAAATGCCGGGTATTATATAGCAGTGGTCTTGTTGAATTGTTTTTAATAAACTCTACAATCTCAGAAGACCGTGGTCCAAACCCAAAACTATCGAAGTACGTAAATTGTCCATGTCCGTTGTAAAACAGAGAAACCCAGTGCGACCCAATTTCGACTTGTTTGTCTAGGTTTATGATAAATCCCGAGGCTTTGTCAGCAGCGAGGCAGGCTGGAAGTTGATCACATGCTAAGACGAGGGTGAGTGAGAGTCGGCGTGCAAAGGTATCAGAATCAAGTATGGCTTGTAGGTGGTGTGTGTTCATTCTGAAGGGTTGGCGGGTTAATAACAGTGTTTAGGCTGTATAGTCTGTTAATATTTGCCTCGTTTTAGAGATTTCAAGTATAGAATCTTGTTCGGCATATATGATGAGTTGAATCGGTTCCTTTGTAACTGTTGCAAACTTTAATTCAATGGATATAGGGCCACTTTTAACCATCTCAAGTTGATTCCCATCTAATAGACTGGGAGTTAAGTCGAATGCCATGAGGCTATTACCTTTCCGGAAGTCATTTATTGATATTGAGTTTCCCGCATCTCTTCCTATATAGCCCAGGGCTAAATTGGTTTCGAAAAAGGCGCGCACAACTTGATTTTTGTCGAATGACATCACCAATGGTTTGGAAAAAGATTTACCATCCACTGTTACGTTCAAATAAGATAAATCAAAATGTTCGAAATTAAAGGGGTTTAAGCCATAAGCGCCATTGAACGCTGAAGCCTTAACTAGTCCAATAACTATCCGGGTGGGTGTCTGACTAAGAAACAGATTATCTTGATGATGCGATAACATTCCTTTTGGAATACAACAGGTCTTTATCACAACTCGTTTAAATGGATATTTGGCATTCATTCTTTGTAATGCTTTTTCATGCGCTAATGAAATGGCTGGGTTTAATTTTGCTTTTCTGACCAGTAATTTGGCATACGTGATTACCGATTTGTAACCAAGTTCAGGTTTGGAAGTCAAAAGGTTAAATGTGTCTTTTGATGGGGACAGTTTTATTTTTACATCGACTCCATTTAAAAGGTAACGGTCTTGAACACAAATATCTGTATGCAGACGACCCATTAAGTCAATTTCAGTACTGTTTGCGACAATTTCCTTACGGGTTTTGAAACCACTATTAGTATCGTTGAAATCGTTGAAAAAAGAGGGTGAATCTTTGTAGTACAGCGCTGCCGTTAGAGGTCCTTGTTTGGCATCTAGTCCGTGATTTAACGTTGCTTCGATATAAGCACGGTAGGGATACGTATTTTCAGATGGTGAAATAAGTGTGTCATTGAGCGCTATGTCAACTTGACTAAATAAACCGTGTAAGAAATAATTTACAGGACCTACGTTAGCGTCGTCAGGTAAATTAGTGCCGTCTGGTAACGTTACTTTGACACGGATATGAATAAAGGTGTTGAACAAATCTAAATAATCCTCACTGTTTCCAGAGATTGAAAATTCTATAGGGGCCCCTCCTGCCAGTGAGGCTAGAGGATGTATCTCAACAAACTGACCATCTTCCACAGCTGTTTGTGTTGGTGGTACGCTAAACAAATCCAAACCAGAATGTAAACATTCACAAGAACTGGGGTGTAGCAAAGACATTGTTTAGTCAAAAATATCAAAATGTTTACGGTGTTGATTGTTCTTGCGCTGGGTCTTCTTATGAGACGTGCCTGGTCTGTGAGCTGTTTTTATCTGTTTACTGCGAGGTTGGCCCGGCGGTGCACCGCGTCGTCTCTTTCTAAAACCACTTCCGGACTGACTAATATGATTGACTGCGCCTTGTAGTAAACGCTTACCCGCTTCTTTCGAGTGTTCTCTAAATGACTCTCCCACGTTTCTACCAGATAATGCGTCGTTCGCGACTTGCAAGCCCGTGTTTACACCCTCTTTAAGTAGGGCTTTGCCACCTGTCTTTAACCATGGAAGCACCATTCGTCCTAGTCCACTAAAAAAAGAGCCAATCCCATGTCCTCCCTGATTCCGACCTCCAATAAAAACAGGAAGTCCGTGTCCGCCTTGATTACAATAAAAATCTTCGTATAATTTGGGATTGCGCTGTAATACTGTATGTCTCACCATGATTATTCTAGGTCAAAGTGTTTCCGTGTTCTAAAATGGAGTGTCAACACCGACGTCCCACTCGTAAATGGAATAGGTTGTCCTAGCGCATCCGTTAAAAGTATTTCCACTGTATCGAAGGAAAAACGACTCAGGGGTATGTAGTGTGGTTTGTCGTAAATCCGAAAAACAGAAAGCGGTCTTTTATCGATGATAGGTACAGTTCGTAGTAATGGGACTAACACATCTCCCACCACTCTCGAGGCGACTAAATCACAATAGACGAATACCGTCTTTATATTGGTATCGATCTCTTGATCACCAATATTACTGGTTAGTTTTTGTGCTCCGTTAAAATATCCAAGAAAATTAGTCAATTTATCACTAAGGATAATTACATCACCTGGTTCGTTTACTTTTATAACAACTTTCTTTAAGGGCTTGTCACAGTCAGTCGTAATAATTCTGACTTTTCCATCCCGTATTTCTTCTTTTAATGTTAGTTTTTCCAATGTTTCGATAATTTTGTCTACAGAATGAAATTTCCCAGGTGGAATGGTAAGGATTAAACGTGATTTCGGTTCTTCGCCGTCCTTGTTTGAGTCATACTGTACCCACAATTCATTTTCTTCGATAAGACAATAACGGTTCGGAAATTGTATCTCGACCAAACCAACTTCATAATTCGCTGTGATATCAATCGTCTGTGGTAGTTTGACAAAAAAGTGATCTGCCTTGTTATTTGGAAAAGTTTTGGGGAAGAGTTGCTTGGTAGTGTTATATAAAAACTCATTGTGAATCTTTTATTCTTGAAAGCTTGGGGTTAGGTAGTATGTATCCTAGGCAGCTGGATAATAAGACGACCCACAATTTTTCCTCCTGTTCGTTTCCGACACCACGTGAGAGATTGAACAACGCCACGAAGATGACTGTGTATATAACGATCATTTGTGAAATGAATACGGCACCTGGTCTTACTTTTATTTTACCCAACCAGGTCACGAGGGTGGATGCGAATGAGGATCCGGACGTAGAGGAGACGGGTCTGTCAGATTCAATTGTTGCATCGCGATATATGGTTGGTTCCATCGCTAGTCTTTATATTTCGAAATGTTTTTGTCTGAGATCCAGCTATCGAATGACGAGTTGTAACCAAACCACTTGACTAAATACTCTTTTCCACCGCCGGCGCGTTGTCGTTCTTGTAATATGTTTTCGATCCTGTATATTTGTTTGTCTCCTACTTTTTGTAGTTCTTCTCTATAAAAAGAACCTTTTAGTTCTTCACCGGCATCATCTTTCAAAATGTAAACTATTGGCTTTGTTGTTGCCTTGAGCCGACTGATTGTAAACAGCTCCTCTGTCCACGCAGGTGTGTAACCCTTTTTAAAATTTTGTCGGGCTTGTGCGATTCTGACACGGTCACCTTCTTCAAACCCTTTTCGCCGTGGGGTATTAACAGGGGCGTATAAGGTATTCCACACTTGTTCTTGATTTTCTAAAGTAACATTCACGGGCGCCATTTTAATGCTTCTGTGGAATGAGCTATTATAATTTTGAAGCAATTGATCTAGTACATCAATGTAACGAAGACTATTTGTTTTCGTAAAGTAGCGCCACATTTTTTCTTTTAAGGTGCGATTGAGTCGTTCTACGATAGCGGCCTTAATATCTTCGTTCTCCGTGGTGAAGAAATGCACACCCTCATCTTTGAGAAATTTTTGATAAGTCTTGTTGGTAAACTCGCTCCCTTTATCGGTTTGAATCTGAAGTGGCTTCCGCTTTTCAAAAATTTGTCGTGTTGCCTCTACTAGTGCTTTAGCTGTTTTTGTCTTTATCGGAATGGCCCAAGCGAATTTACTAAATACATCCACACATGTCAGTATGTACGAAATCCCATTATTATATTTTCGTAGCCCTTGCATATCTATGAGATCAGCTTGAAATTGTTGGTTCATACCACCTGTTATAGTTGTTCGTCTTTGAAAACGCCGACGAATCGGTTTGTGTAATGTATACGTGTCCTGGTGACTTAACCATTCTTTAATTTCCTTTGTTTTAAATTTTTGATGTTTAAAAACACCACCGAAAGCGCCAGGACGAGCCGGCTCAAAATAATATCTGCGTAAGTTTACCACTCCTCCCATTGACCTTGTTTTGTACTTTTAGCTTTCCTAGTTCGCTTAGGTTGAGGTGGGGTTATTTTGTCTTTCTCTGCGTTTTTCTGTTTCTTACTTTTCTTTGTTGATTCGGGAATCACGATTGGTGTTTCTTCTTTTTTAGGTTCAACGTCTACTTTTTTAGGTTCAACGTCTACTTTTTGTTGTTGTTGGTCCGACGCTGTTGGTGTATTTGACTGTAGCGGTGCTGGCGGTTGAGGTTTCATATCGAATAATCCTAGTGGTTTTTGTTTGTACTCGCCAAGACGAAATGTATAGCGTTGTAGAATTTGTTGGTACTGTTTGACTTTGTCGCGCGGTGATAAATCTTCCCGCTCTAAGATCTGTTGCATTTGGTTATCCAAGTCTCTTAAATTATCGTTAAGTGTATCTGGTGGTACATATGTTTTTTGATTCATAGATTCCAATAGTCGTGGGTCAATCAAAACCATTTTCTTGGCCATCTTTTAGAAACCTAGAACACCTTTAAGAACACTTAGAACCGGTCCGAGTAACGCACCTATGAAACCACCGCGTTGAAGTATTTGCTTCCGCTTTTTTACGGATAGTTTCTTTTTGGTAAGTTCTCTTAGACTTGTTTTGTGTCGACGTAAACGAAGCTTCTGATGTTTTGTAAGTGGAACGTTCCCTTTTAATACATTGTGACAACACTCGCACAGTGTGTGTATGAGTTGTGGTGTGGCATTTTTCAAAATGGCCTTTATGGCAGGTGGCTTAGCCCGACACAAACACCTTAATAGTTCTCCCTGTTGTTTCGTCTTTTCAGACATTTATTTAGGTACGTAGACAACTTGTTTCTCGTAAGGAAATATATTACTCCGTAAGCGCAAGTGATCCGGTGTGTCTTGTCGAAGGTCGAGCAGTAAATAACCATGAGGGGTCGCTGTTGCATCTTTAAAACTTTCTTGTACATAAGAAACACGCCCAGGGTACATTTGTTTTGCCAAATTTGTAATCTGTGCTCCGTCGCGAGGATTTTTAAAGAGCACTATGTAATGTGAATTTAAACTGATGGTTCTTTGTTCTTTGTTTTTTCCAAACAAGTTTTGTACAATGTATAAAACACTGATATCTCGGTGATGACTCCCTTTAGTAAACAATTTAGTAATCCGATCATCGGTTTCGGCCATCAAATCATCTATGACAACCAGACGACGTTTCTTATCTCCGACCCCCCATTGTTCCATTTCAGGAAGGCCTTCCACAAAATGAACACCTTTCATGGTCTCGTATATCGGTTGCCATTCGCCATAACACCAAATGATCTCTTCTGGTACAGCGTCCACCATATCAGATAGATGTGCCAGTAATTTGTTTACAAATACTGTTTTACCGCTACCGGTTGGGCCGGCTATAAGCGCTGTGAAGGGATGTTTCCACCTTGGATCCATTGTGAGAACTGATATGTTTTAAGCAGTGTGATTCTATTTTTTATATTTTGCTAATACATTTTTCAATCTCTCATAGAACCATGGCCAATCAACAAATACCGGTAATTGAAAGGATCTGGCGCCTCCTACAGGACCCTACCAACGGTTGTTCCGGGTGTCTGGAGGACCAGGCCAACCAGCTCGGGCACTCATGCCTCATGTTCGAGACGTTCGAGGAGCGGCTGCCAGAGCACTTATTTAATATAATACAATTCGGCCTCACCCAAGAGGAACTCGTAGGCTTCACATATGTTGAAGCCTATAGGCAAATTGAAGCCTTACTGGCCCGAAGGCGACGCCTGGTTGTAGCCGTTGCCTATCCCCCACTCGGCTTGGACATCCCACCCCCCAGTCCCAATCCATATGCCCCTTTACCCCCAAGTCCATCCCTATTTTCTTCCCCGGCCCAATCGGTCCCGTCACCATCATGGCAATGGGACCAACTCCCTTACAGCCCCCAACCTTCACCCACCCCCACTACGCCACCGACTTCCCCACCTATTTATATCCACCAGTCCCCGCCCATTATTTATGTGCCCCAACCCCCACCCATTTATGTGCCCTATAACCACCAACATATCCACTATGTGGATCCCCCAGCCTCCCCAGACCCAACTCCCTATATAGACCTAACGCAAGACAACATAGCTCCCTCAGCCTCCCCACCCTCCCCAGCCCAACACTTCTTGGATAACCCTGAGGTCTTATCTGAGAATGATATGGGCAGCAATTTGGGAAGTGATTTTGAAGAATGCAAATAAAACACACATATAATTTAAACCCATTTTTGTATTTTTCTATATGTCGTACTGTTGTCGATATCTTTAATTAGTGTAATACTTAAACCACGTGATAAAACCACGTGTAATACTATAATGAAAGCACGTGAACAAATCACGTGTAATAATTAAACCACGTGTGATAAAACCACGTGTAATAACACTACACACTATAATTAATCACATGTAATAATTAAAACATGTGATAAAATCACACAAAATAATAATTTAATAACACGTGTTAACAACACGACAAGACGCCATCTTGGTTCCGCCATCTTTAATTAAAGCACGTGCTCAAAGCACGTGTAATACCACAAAATAACCGCGCGGTCAAAAGGTCACTAGGTCAAAAGGGCACTAGGTCACGGCCGAACGTGTAACAACACGACGAGACGCCATCTTGGATGACGTCACTTCCAGTAGGGGTCACTTCCTGTGACGGGGTCACTAGGTCACTAGGTCACGGTCGGTCGTGTAACAACACGACAAGACGCCATCTTGGATGACGTCACTTCCGGTTGGGGTCACTTCCGGTGACGGAGTCAAAGGGCACTTCCGGGTCAAAGGTCAAAGGTCAACTGAGGCGCATAGGCGCGCGCCTCAAATGCTAACCGAAAAGACCCTACTATACTACTTGTAAAGCAGCTGGTAATAGTAAGAAGGCATACGATACATTAAGAAACATCACAAAAATACAGCAGAGGCCAGCTTCAATAATCGAGGACAGCAATGGTCAGCTCCTTACTGAAAACACAGCAGTACTTGGGACGTTGGACGGAATACTGCACCGAGCTGTATAATTACAATATCAACCCTGATACCATTTCCTGATGATATCGACCTGTTGTCCAATAGCAACAAAGAACTACAAGAGCTCACAGAAAAGCTCACAGATAGAGCACGGGCTTACAAAAACGGAAATCAGCTCAGAAAAAAAAAGGTAAAATTATGATCAACAGCACAGATGCCAGAAGTGCTAACATTATATTGAACCAACAACAACTGGAAGAGGTAAAGAATTTCAAATATCTAGGGAGTCATCCTATCCATTTACGGTAGCTGTGAGGCAGAAATTCGAGCCAGAGTATTGGGCCAGCATTGGCCTCAATGGCTAGACTATATAAAACCAGCGAAAGCATTAGTCTACCAACAAAGCTCAGTCTCTACAGAATCCCTTGCGAAAAGCATTGTTCTGTATGGATTTGAGACCTGGGCACTGCTAGCAGCGACTGAAAATAAGTTGCAGGCATTCCAAAATAAATGCATGAGAAAAATCCTTCGAATCTACTACCTAGAACACTAGACTAATGGTCTATGATATGAGTATGTCTGGGACAGAATATCATCAATTACGGGCCCACAAGAATTTATTATGGCATACATTATAAGACAATAACTTTCATGGTTCTGTCATGTATTGCAGCATAATGCCCTGCCAAAAACAATTCTCCAAGGCACTGTAGAAGGTGAATGTCGGAAAGGCCGTCAGCGGAAATTTTTAAGAAAGAGTTATAAAGACCATTCTAAGACTTACCATATACTTTTGGCAAGGTGATATTGTTGCTCCACTCCCATGGCTCATTAGGATCATCGGTCCAAGCAAGTTTATACGTAACCTCTGAATCCCCATTCCGAGCTGTCGTATTAAGATAAAATTGAAATGTTCCATTGGAATATTCCTTACAGAAACAGGGTCTATCAACTTTAATCTTGTTGCAGGGCCCATTTATGTACACAGTACAATACTGAAACAAATTATTTAATATATTTAGAATTGTTTTATGTAACTGATTATTTAATATAAATTGATAATCATAATGTGATTCATATTGTAAGTGTCACCTATAGGAAACGTATCAGTGCAACCGACGACTCATCCATAGACACATTGTGTCGCATTGGCAAAGCGTTCGCCGTCTTCCAAAGACTGTACCCACTCTGGAACTCAACGTCATCGCTCCCAATAAAGATACGTGTCTTCAATGCCATCGTAGTCCCAACCGCCCTCTACGTGAGTGAAACTCGGAGGTAGACAGTGGTAAACTACTGGAATCTCAACGCCTTTCACCAAAGATGCCTCAGACGCATACTTAAGATCACTTATCGAGATTGTACAAATGAAGAAGTTTATCGACTAACGAAAACACGCCCACTATCGACGTCAGTCACCGCACGTCGCTTCAATTTTGCCGGCCACATTATCCGCCAACCTGATCATCGACTACCCTACACGGCAACCATATGGCGGACGGGTAACGGAAGGCGTGGACAGGGGCGACTTAAAACAACATGGCGTGCCACGAACGCCGATGACCTTCGTTCTGTGATATAAAACTGGGATTATATGTGTTACTACATATAGAAGTCAATTACATTAGGAGAAAAGTTTTATAATATATCACACGTTTTTGACATATTGCAAATCTGCCTTAGAGGTGGCTTTCTGTCGCAGTCTACCCTACACTCATTTATTCCATAAAATTTTAAGTTAAAAATCAATCCAAAGGATTAAATTAACTTGCATCGTATACATTGCTATAATCTTTTTAATGTATTACATTAAGTGATTAAATTCAACTTACATCGTATTGATAGCTATATACTTTCTTTAATGGATAATGTTAAATGACTAAGTTCAACTTACATCATATACATAATACATCGCTATAATCTTTCATTAAAGGCTACCATTACTAAGCTCAACTAGCATATTATACATCGCTATAATCTTGTTTAATGGTTTACGTTAAATAATTATGTTCAACTTCCATCGTAAATATTGCTACAAACATTTTGAAATGGCTTATTAGGTTAAATGACTAACTTAAACTTACGAAGTGTATATAGCTTTCCGTTCCCTTAAATAACTTTGTAAAAGCTAACTGGTATCTCATTTCTGATTGGTTAGGATTCGCCAGACGGACTGTCGCAGTGAGGCTATACGTATCCACGTTTACGATCAAACCGGCTTTACAATTGTGTGTCTGTGTATATCCACCAAGAAATAGGCTATCTAGATAGATATAAACATGTACATATAAATAGTAGGAAAGAAAAGTAAAGTATCACACAGATCAAATTGATCAATGGGCCGGTGCAGATGCGTTCACCAGTTTATGTGGTGCCGCATACAAGGGGATATGTGGCCAGCACAATGCAAAGTCACCTTTAAGCTACCTAGTTAGACTCAGTGACATCTTCCAGTCTCTAAAACAAATGCTAGAGTTTACCAGGATTCGAACCCAGGACCTTCGGAAAGCCAGTAGAACGCGCTTAGCAACCTTGCCCTAGTAAAAAAAAATAATTTATTAAATAATTGGTTAATCCCTTTACTATTTGGTAAGTATGACCAGAACTGTAAAGTCATAGGTAATAGGTATGATATGGTTAGCTATCTTATAGGTATGACCAGAACAGTAAAGTTAAGGTATGTTTCTGCTAGCTATCTTATAAGTATGACCAGGCAATTTCTATTATAGGTATAAACAGGCTAGTAAAGTTATGCATATGTCTAGGTTAGGAATGTTATAGGTAGATCTATGATCAGACACATAATGTTATGGAATTAGTGTCAGTTTTTAAAGTTCGCTTTAAGAAGAAAAAATAATTTCTGTTGCTACAGTTGAGTACTAATTTATACAAATTAATTCATAGTAAGTGAGACTTAGAGTGAATTGTGTGTGACCCCTTGCTCTACAAAGTAAAAGTGTAAATATTCATACCATTCGTTGTATTCGTGTCTTCAGGTCGTGCTACTATAAGTTTTATGTGGAAAAAGAAAATATAACGTTATTATATTTAACAGAAAAATCTTTTCGATTATTATAATAAGATTATGACCCTCCACCACGAATTGAGTTGCATTATGCCCTAAGGTCATTTTAGTTATTTAGTTATCCTTATAGTAATTTGAAATGCGTTTTTAAAATTGGAGAAAATGTCTCTTAGCAATAAGGGTTGTGCTTTATCCACAGTCTGAAACCTAATTTTAGAATTTTCCATTTTACTATTTCGCTTTTACATATGAAACAAGATAGGGTGTTACTTTTAAAATATTTTTAATAGTTTATAATTTTTTTTAAACAAACACTTACCAAAGAAATGTGCGAAAATAAAAAATTCAAATTGTCAAAATTGGAAAATACATATTTTAAACCTTTACTTCGTATCTTTGACTTGAGGCACACAGCGACTCAATTCGTGGTGGAGGGTCACAAATATGCATCACTATTTACTTTGGAATATTCTTGTGTTAAAGTACCCCCTCCAAACCAATTAAAAATTTGGTCTATTTGGTCTGTGAAGCTGCTCAGGATCGCCTGAACAACTTGGCTAGGCTCAGTATTTAGTCTGACATTGCAAGACAAAATTAAATAAACATTGGCATGGTAATTCGTAGTTTTGCCAAGAAAAAGGCACGCAATTTAAGGCAGCCCTGTTTTAATAAAACTAGTCTTTTTCTTCTGTCTTTTTCATCATTCATGTAGGCCTTTTGATGTATTTTCTGTTGACTATTTCTTTTCACCAAACAGTAAGCATTCAAAAGATGAATGATTTGGGTATATTTTTAAATAATTAGATCAATTCTGATCAATACTGAAGCGGAGTAGGCTACTTGATTAATGTATTCTTGTAATAGACATGTAAGGCTGTGATTGAAATTATTACACTCTAATGGTAAATGGTAACACTTATGGCATTTTCACAAAATGATCAACAGACCTTTTAAAAAGATTCCTGATTTTTCAAACATATTATGTAATACAAATAAATCATCAAGCTACGACTAGTGTTAGAAAAAAAAGGGTTTGGCGGGGGGGGGGGGGCACAAAAGATCTCGTACCGGCATCTTTTTTTTCTCCCGAGGGCCTTGCATAGGTATGATATGGTCAGCTATCTTATAGGTATGACCAGAACAGTAAAGTTGAGGTATGTTTCTGCTAGCTATCTTATAAGTATGACCAGGCAATTTCTATTATAGGTATAAACAGGCTAGTAAAGTTATGCATATGTCTAGGTTAGGAATGTTATAGGTAGATCTATGATCAGACACATAATGTTATGGAATTAGTGTCAGTTTTTAAAGTTCGCTTTAAGAAGAAAAAATAATTTCTGTTGCTACAGTTGAGTACTAATTTATACAAAATAATTCATAGTAAGTGAGACTTAGAGTGAATTGTGTGTGGCCCCTTGCTCTACAAAGTAAAAATGTAAGTATTCATACCATTCGTTGTATTCGTGTCTTCAGGTCGTGCTACTATAAGTTTTATGTGGAAAAAGAAAATATAACGTTATTATATTTAACAGAAAAACCTTTTCGATTCGTATAATAAGATTATGACCCTCCACCACGAATTGAGTTGCATTATGCCCTAAGGTCATTTTAGTTATTTAGTTATCCTTATAGTAATTTGAAATGCGTTTTTAAAATTGGAGAAAATGTCTCTTAGCAATAAGGGTTGTGCTTTATCCACAGTCTGAAACCTAATTTTAGAATTTTCCATTTTACTATTTCGCTTTTACATATGAAACAAGATAGGGTGTTACTTTTAAAATATTTTTTAATAGTTTATAATTTTTTTTAAACAAACACTTACCAAAGAAATGTGCGAAAATAAAAAATTCAAATTGTCAAAATTGGAAAATACATATTTTAAACCTTTACTTCGTATCTTTGACTTGAGGCACACAGCGACTCAATTCGTGGTGGAGGGTCACAAATATGCATCACTATTTACTTTGGAATATTCTTGTGTTAAAGTACCCCCTCCAAACCAATTAAAAATTCGGTCTATTTGGTCTGTGCAGCTGCTTTGATAAGTTTCTGTGGTCACGGCATACTAGAGGATTGTGAGGCCAGCACAGTGCTTATCTTTTTTTCTAAGTAATGTTTGATGCCCAAAGCTTGGTAGGTTAAGAGATACAGCCTTGGACAAAAGACAAGCCTTTATTATGATTTGAAATTTGGATCTTTACCTTGCCAAAGCAGCTGTCGTGTCACCGCTAGTAAATCTCATGGAAAAAAGAAATTAGGGCCCCTTATAATATAGATCTAAATTATGAGCTTCCCAAAATACTGATCATGTCATACAAAAGGCACATCACAAAACGAAGTTGTCCGAAAACGAATCGACAACATCATTGAATCGATACAAGCACCTGCTCAAGGCAGCCAACGAAACGAAACGAAATTACGAAACGTTGCGAGATCTGACGGCCTGCCGATGGCCATCATGAAGGGGTGAAGTTCAAACTGACTGAAAGAACATAAATTATTCTCGAAAGGAGGAACACAATAATTTGTTTCTAGCTAATGATACAATCGTCTTGGTAAGATTGTACTTAATACTGAATCACGTTAAATAAAAAAAAAATAAGCTAAAATGAGTCACAAGTAAATGCTCTGATCTATGACTCGAAACGTTTTTTTTACTAAGTTTCTAAATTGTCTTTTTTATTCTTTTTTTTTTTTCATTTCTTAAATGTGCATATAACACTGGGCTTATCTTGGGAAATTATTTAAAAGCCTAGACTAATTATCATTATGCTTCAGCTTTTTTTTTAAAAAAAACTTATTTTTAAGAAAATGTAACTTGACACTGGAAAAAACAATGGAATGTCCAAATTTGAAGAAAAGTGAATACAAAATGTCATGCAAACAATTTATAAATCCATCATGTTTCTGGACTCGACTATCTGATTCTTTTTAAAACGTTGTGTAAGAAATTGACGTAGACCTATTTGTTTTTCATTATTAAAGTTTTGTGCTGGTTGTAATAGTGTTTTCTGACTATTATTACATGATAGTACTAAGTTGTTATAGAAATGACAAACTTACCAAAAGTAGTTGTAATCATTCAATCAAAAATAAAATATAGTATTTTACCTGTAATAAACAGGAATATGGTGCAGATGATCAAATAATTTGATCCCATTTTATCAATTCTAGGTAAAACTGAAACAAATTTTACAACTATATAAAAATATGTATTACAATTTGGATGTAATAAAAAAAAATTTAATGCACAGAAAAATTCTAATTTTTAAAGCACAAATAAACAGATAATTACAGTGTTTTACATATTTTATGTAGCTAAAAGTATTACTTTAATTAAAAAAAAAAACTCTTAACATGTAACCGTGCTCAGCATTGTTTAATTATTACACACGAGATAAGATATATCTAATATCAAAATACAATTCTACTCAAAATAGCAATTTTGCTGTTTCGCTAAATAACATATTATATCTATGAGCTGTATTAACAATTATGTTTAGAAATAATACAAGTCACTTAGAATACACGACACAATCAAAACAAATGTAATAACAGAAAACATATTCGGCATATCAAAATAAAAAAAATTAACTCTGTCCTACCTATACGACACGAGCACATGGACAAAACACGGACCCCGCATATGCATGGGTGCAGATGAAAAGCATACCCACGTCCGAACCGGTCCCCACGCGGATTAACAATGGGAAAAGCCGAAGAACGACCCACGTGGGCAGATGCGGGTAGGGGTAGACATCGGCCCAAGACTCGTGCTTACAATCTACCTTTATAAGATTAAACATAGATCTAGGTGTTTTTATCCACGTGGCTAGTTATTAATTCGTGCTAATTAATATCCTAGCTAATTAGTAATAGCTTCGTCACAGAGCTGTATTGACCAGTAAGTCTAGAACTGGTAAAAGCAAAGACTATAATAAGATGGACCGCTTGTGTTGATATTTCTGCACTTTGATGACTCGAATATCATTTTTTCGGAATTTCCGATTGCACCAAGTCCTCTAGACTTCCGGTCTAGTAATTCGATAAGATTTTCTCAATGGAAAAGTAAGATTAAAATCGAAAGTTGTATACAGCGGAAGTCTCTAAGGAAGTTTAGGAGTCATTTAAGATAGTGTACAAACGGAAAAAAAAAACAAGTGTTAAGCTCTAAGAATAGAGCAAGCGGTCCAGCTTATTATAGTCTTTGATGTGCACCGGAAAACTTGATGACTTATTGAAGGCCGCACATGAGCAAACTAACATTTCATTTCTAAAATTAGAGCATGCGGTCCATCTTATTATAGTCTTTGGTGAAAGTCACTAAAAAATACACCATACAATAAAAACAAATGTAATAACAGTAACATATTTGCGTGATTTTTGAATTTTTTACAGTAGTTCTTTTCTTTGAAAATAAATAATATTAATAGTCCATATAGCCAGTGACGTAGCTAAGGATTTGGGGGCCCGGGGGGGGGGGGCTTGGCCTCTTTAGGGGCCCCTGCAAAAAAAAATAATTTCGGACACTCCTTCGGGGGACCCTGCAACATTTTTTTTCGGACACTTATTTGGGGGCCCCCCTCAAGTAGGGTCCCGGGGGGACTTTCTAGTTTGGACCCATCCCTCCTCTCCCCTAGCTTACGCCACTGCATATAGCTCAGTAGAAAAACAACAACTGCAATTCACCCGATCTTTATTTCATGTAGGCTAATGTATATTATTTTGCTGTGACCCCCATTCATAACATGATTTTAAGTATTTGGTAAGTCAGCTAAAGAGATTTAAGAATGATAATTATTAGCAACTTGTTTTTCTTTTGTGCCCGTCAAAATGACGGAGTAACGAATGACTACAAGTTGTTTCAATTTTTTTTTAATTACCTAAATGTATGTTATTGTATGTTTTCTGTTTCTAAAATAAGTTTGTTCGTAACAGTGTAACTAATGGTAAATTAAATTCTACTGGAACTGATGACGATCATGACTATATAAATGTCTGCAATTTTGAATAGGTCACCGTTGAAGAGCTGTTTTTTTATAGAGTAAATATTTCTTATCAAACAGACTACAATTTACTCGAAATCGTCCCTCGTTTACCTTAGTTTTATCAGTTTTATTTTTTACCGCCAAAAGTGAATCGCCACGAAATAGGAATTTTTATTATAAATTAAATATGTTCGCATTTGGGGCATACAAATTCTGTTCAAGGTACTGTGAATGCGTTTTTAAAAACATTATTTGATTTAGAGCTTTTAGACATGAACAAAAAATAGTCACCAGTCACCATTACACTCGAATCACCAGTTATAGGCCTAAGTTTACTTGATAAAAAAAGAAAGAAAATAATATATATAACATATACAAATATTATTGTGGTTTTTTTTTTCGTCTACACTATGAACTGAGTTTATCGCAAAATTTTTATGAGTACTAAAACTTTAAATGTCAAATCGGCGCCACCAAAAGTACCTCCGCGCCTAAACGGTCGCGCCAAACTGATCTATTTGTTGCGACCGTCCGAATACGTTTTTAACATTATTACAACCTTTTTAGGCATGAAAAAAAAACACGTTACTGACCATTACACTTGTATTAATCAATATATAAAAGACATAATAATTAATATTATATATACAAAAAAGACAAACGAGACATTACAAAAATCATATTATCGCTATTGTATATTCGATTATACACACGATAGAGTGAAGCGCAAAGAGGAAAGTCATTTCGGAATTATTTTTCCGATTAAGATGTCAATAAATATATCCACTTCGTTATCGTCCTATATAATTCATTGTATAATATCATAATCAATTCAGATATTAACTGATGTTCTCAATAGTGATGAATAAATTAAAATATTTGGTTACTATTAGCCTACTTAAAATGATTAAGTAGATCTAAACACGAAGTAAGGAAAAAAAAACACGTGCAGACGGTTCAAGTCTAATGATTTGATAAAATTAACGTCATAAGCTAGTATTTTTAAAAGTAAAACATTCAAACTCTCTAAGTTTAAGCCCAATTATTGCGCTGCGTAACTTTTGGAGAAAAAAAAGCCAAGCTTCGCCTGGTTAATAACCAACAGAATGCAAGGTGAATTGGGGAAACCCGATAAGACCTCGACAATGGTTGTTGATGGCTTTATGTACTTGCATAATTGGATATATTTTTATATATATATATATAATCAACACATTCATGATGTGATAATGTGAAAACAAAAATCTTTTGGATTACATTTCCAATTAACACATTTAATTTTTTTGCCAATCGGTCAAACGGTCTAGCACAAACATATTATATAAAATATATATAAACAAACTCAATGAAATATATACATTGATGATTATTGTCACACTAAGTCACATACATTTATTTATGCATTAACAGCACATTTATTTTTAGTATTGTAAAAAAAAACAAAAAAAACTCAAAAGCAACAATAGGTCTAACCTTTTCAATAAGTCACGGGTGACAGATCCATTGAACTTTCGGTTACTGTATTTACAAAGGCAACCTTTGTTGTAGAAACAAAATAATTTATTGCAACGTCAACATCAAATTCTTGCCATTCAGAAATGAATAAAGGATATACATATTTTTGTAAGGAATACGTTTTTAATATCGAAAGAGGGTATCCAAAAATAATGCACTGTGCCCAAACCCTTCAAGAAGCACAGATCACGTTAAACACAATTAAAAGGTTAATAGATGATTTGCTCAAAGGACTGGATAGTAATAACAAAATTGAGGCTAGGCATAGTTTATAGGACATTAAATACAGAAAAAGATAGTGAACCCTTACAAAAATAACATCATTTAAAACATTAATAAAGATGCAAAGACTAGACTCGGACCACGGTTGAGCGTAGGACGCAATAATTTTCTTTATAGAAGGAGCCTCTGTGATATATAAGATAAGATAAAAGTATCTAGATCAATTAGAGAAATGGGAGTCTAACTGGAGTTTGTGTTCCACCTGAAAAGTGTCATTTTGCTAAGAGCATCAAAGAGAAAAATAAATACAAACTAGATGAAAATCCACATATAAATGCAGTAATTAAACATTAAAACAAAACATATGGCTTTATAAAAAGGAACTTTTACAAATATAATTAAAAAAAAACATTACTGAGATCTTTACTAGAATATGCATCTTTTTTATGTGGGAGCCATCCATTAGAGAAGACATTAATACATAGAAACAAATTCTGAAATGAGCTGCAAGGTTCATTACTAGTGAATATTTATAACTGAGAAGTGTAACCTGAAAAGTTCAATAACTAAACTTAGAAACACTAGATGACATGAGGACAAAGAGTTATGTAGTAATGATGCATGACGCATTAAATTATAACCTTGAAATACAACACAATAACAATCTGCACAGGTAGTCTCTGTGATCTGTGTGCCCTCTCGCAGATTTTTCCGCCAGAAGGCGCGTTACTCGGAAAGGTTCTCCCAGGATTTGTTGTCCATGCGCGCCAGAAGCATGACTTTTTTTTTCTATTTAAACCCCTGGCAAGTGCGACGTGCTACCCGCTATACAGCAGGGCTCTGGAGATACGTTCGGACCCAGTTCTGTGGACATGGCCTATCCACCGCAGGTGCCTCTCACTCAGAATTGTGTTATGCTTAGCTTGTTGCTTTTTCCATTTGTAATTCTATCTGACCATCTTATGTGGCGGAACTCACACAAACATCTCAAGTAAGACCAATTGAGCTGCTTTGTTTGCTTAACGAGGTAGACCAGGTCTCTCTCTTCCAAAGAGGAGTGTACAGAGCACGCATGCATGCTACACAGAGGTTGTTGTCCCATGGGTGAGTTAGGCGTTTTTACACACTCTTTGGTTGAGACTATATATAATTATAACCCTAATAAGTCAGCTTCAGTTTTCAATGTAAAAAGAACATAAAATTAAAAAGCTTTCTCACATTAGTTCGACCTATACTAGACTATGCAACTGACAAGATACCAATAGTTAAATCACTAAACCTAGAAAGAAACACTAGAGGACAGAAGGGCAAAGAGTAAAGTAGTAATAATATATAAGGCATTAAATTTTAATTTATAAATACAACACGAAAACAACATTTATTTTTTTAATTTACCTTAATTCTTAATCCTTTTTTTTTCAAACACTATGTGTTTTATTTCGAATTACACATAGTCTAGTTAACGTGTTATTCAATGATGAACTAAATAGATCTAGCTGTATATAATTTTTTTTAAATATAAACAACGCCAACAGTTGATGGTACACTGTTAGGTGACCCTTGCAGAGGTTGAAGTTAAATTTTAAGAACTTCCGGTAAGAAACTACTTCACTAAAATTGAGCACTGTTGAATGCATTAAGAAAAAGTAAGTGTTTGAGGCTAGGTTTATTAAAATAGCTTAATCATAATTTATATTTATTTTTGTATACTATGATTCAATATAATTATTACTACACTGTTTTTTTTGTTTGTAATGCTAATTTTAATTGTTTACAATTAATAGACCTTTCAGCATCAAATGCATTATTATTTAACATTTGTTTTTAAACTATGAACATAAAAATATTCATTTACAACGATTGAAATGTAGTCTAAATTTTAAAGTATTGATGAAGTCATTATTGCATCTAACATCTAACACAGCATTGAACTTCATAAAAAGGAACTTTAATAACAACAGTAAACTAAAATTCTATCTCAAAAGTCAAAAGCCAAAGATCTCCATCTTGTCTGCTGCAGCCCGAGGGGCTTGTTTCTAAGTTCTAACTTTTAAGTCCATTTCCACCGATCTTCTCCATGTTTTTTTTGGTCTGACTTTCGATCTCTTCCGTGGCGGGTCCATCTCAGAGCTGTCATTGGGAGGGAGTCAGCTGACATTCTGCAGATATGCCCCAGCCATCTCCATCTCCTTACTGAGATGCTCTGTGCTAGCGGGACCACTCCTGTCATCTCATGTAGGTCCTCCTTTGATATAGTTTTCGGCCAGAAGATGTCTGAGGATGCGTCGTAGACTTTGTGTCTGGAAAACATCTAGTTTTCTTTTAAATGGCGTTTGTTGTGTTACAGTATTCAGATTTATATAAGAGGTCATATGTCATTAAACCCAATTTGTATGTTAAGACCGTTACTGTCTGTTAAGACCGGTGTTGCGATCGTATTGAGTTCCCTGTCAGAGGCATATGGTCCTTATTTAGATTTCTTTAATGTTTTTATTTGAAATAATTCACAAGTCTATAAAATATACGATTTAGAAATATCAATCATCATCGCCTTTATTCTTCATTCCACTAGAACGTCTGGTTATCACACTCTGAAGTATCTTTAGCTTTGGCGGGCTTATTTATCTCCTTATTTTCACGAGTTTAATAAGCTGTATTCTCAATCATAGTAGAAATAAAACCAGTATTGATCTTTGTATGAAATCACTCGTATGTGACGGATTTGAAATAAAAACATAGAACGTTTTTAGCATCAGGTTCGATGACTCTGACACATCAAGGTCGTGTCAAGTATAACTTTCTTTTGATGTAAATAACTGCCATTTTAGGTGAATTCGGTCTTCACGATTAGATGAGGAGAGTGGGAACTGTAAAGAATTTTATTACATTTCTAAATATAAAAAAAAAAAAAAGATTATTGTATTTTTAAGACATGCAAAAAACTGTATTAGCACGAGTGGGGTTCGAACCCACGCGGAAATAATTCCATTGGATCTTAAGTCCAACGCCTTAACCACTCGGCCATCGTGCTTGTATACGAATTGTTGGAGATGTCTTAACATCATGAATTATATAACACAAGCGATGTCTTAACATGATGAATTATATAACACAAGCGATGTCTTAACATCATGAATTATATATAACACAAGCGATGTCTTAAAATCATGAATTATATATAACACAAGCGATGTCTTAAAATCATGAATTATATATAACACAAGCGATGTCTTAAAATCATGAATTATATATAACACAAGCGATGTCTTAACATCATGAATTATATATAACACAAGCGATGTCTTAACATCATGAATTATATATAACACAAGCGATGTCTTAAAATCATGAATTATATAACACAAGCGATGTCTTAACATCATGAATTATATAACACAAGCGATGTCTTAACATCATGAATTATATAACACAAGCGATGTCTTAACATCATGAATTATATATAACACAAGCGATGTCTTAAAATCATGAATTATATAACACAAGCGATGTCTTAACATCATGAATTATATAACACAAGCGATGTCTTAACATCATGAATTATATAACACAAGCGATGTCTTAACATCATGAATTATATAACACAAGCGATGTCTTAACATCATGAATTATATAACACAATCGATGTCTTAACATCATGAATTATATAACACAAGCGATGTCTTAACATCATGAATTATATAACACAAGCGATGTCTTAACATCATGAATTATATAACACAAGCGATGTCTTAACATCAAGAATTATATAACACAAGCGATGTCTTAACATCATGAATTATATAACACAAGCGATGTCTTAACATCATGAATTATATAACACAAGCGATGTCTTAACATCATGAATTATATAACACAAGCTAAATTCTCCGGCGTCGCCCGAGAAAAATAAACTTATCTTATCTTATACATTACAGACGCTCCTTCTATAAAGAAGATTATTGCGTCCTACGCTCATCCGTGGTCCGAGTCTAGTCTTGCATTTTTATTGATGTTTTAAATGTTATTAAGTTACTGGTTTTCCTGGTTTGTTCAGGCAACCCATTCCATGCCCGAATGCCACTCGGGAAGAAAGAGTACTTATATGCATTTGTTCTATAAGGGACAAGGAAAGTGTTTTTGTCTTTATGTTTATCTGAGCTTTGCAACAGGTTGTTATTGTGTTGTATTTCTAAATTAGAGTTTAATGCCTTATGTATTATTACTACTTTACTCTTTGCCCTTCTGTCTTCTAGTGTTTCTAGGTTTAATGATTTGACTAATGGTGTTAGCCTACTCTTGTTAATTGGGAATATTCGCTAGTTATGAACCTTGCAGCTCTTTTTTGAATTTGTTCTAATTTTTTTAATGTTTTCTTTAGTTGATGGGATGGGCCCCATACTGATGCTGCATATTCTAGTATAGGCCTAACTAATGTGAGATAGCATTTTAGTTTTATGTTCTTACATTTGTAAAAGTTTCTTTTTATGAATCCTAATGTTTTGTTTGATTTTTTAATTACTTCATCAATATGAGGGTTCCAAGATAACTTGTCATTTATTATTACTCCTAGATACTTAGCATTGCTAGTTTGAGTTAGTTCTTTACCATGAATGAAGTAGTTCGCTATTATTTGTTTCTTTTTCTTGGATACCCTTATTAGTTGGCATTTTTCTGGGTGAAAAAGACATACTCCAGTTTGATTCCCATTTTTGTAGTTCATCTAGGTGTTTTTGTAGACGTTCACTATCTTTTCCTGTCTTTATTATTCTATAAATTATGCAATCATCGGCAAAGAATCTTACTTTTGTTCCTGTGTTGATGCAATTTGGCATATCATTAATATAAATTATAAATAGTAGGGGTCCTAGAACAGTTCCTTGTGGAACTCCTGAGTTTACAGTTATTGGTGATGACTTAGAGCCATTTATTATCACTGTTTGTTCTCTGCCTATAAGAAAGTACTGAATCCACTGATGTAAGGGACCAGAGATGCCAAAATATTTAAGTTTCTTTAGTAGACTAGAATGATGAACTTAATCAAATGCTTTTGAAAAATCTAGTAATATAGCATCAATTTGGTTGTTATTATCTAATCCCTTTGACAAGTCATCTATTAGGCCTATTAATTGAGTCTCACATGATCTATTTTTCCTGAAGCCATGACCTTTTTGTGCTACAGATAAACATTTCATAAACCTCAATGAACAGAAAGCTATAGATCTAATAATTTTAAAAATATAATTATTATATACTTAAATTATTTACGAATGTAATTTAAAATAAATTGTGTAATCAGGTTAAAAATAGGCAAGTCTCTTTATGTAAGAAAATCTAATAGAGTGTATTCCCGGCGTTGCCTATTGAAGGGCACCTAAAATAAAATTATTAGATTTTACTTACTGAAAACATTTTAGGAGAGCTTTAAGTCATAAAATTCCTTATAATCTTTGAAAGAAAACGAATATTAATGGGGGGGGGGGGGGGAGTAGAATAGACAAAAAAAGAAAGGTATCATTGGTTTAATAGAGCCCAGGTCGCCCGGATGGCAGCGCAGACGCTAACCACTACGATAGGAAAAAGGCATGTCAGTATTGTCAGAAGCGAGATCGCAAAAGTAAGAAATGTGACAATAAGGTCACGTGTCTTTAAATTAGCCAATGGGGATCGGATACGACACACACACACACGTTATAATATATAACTTATATATAAGTCATACAATTATGTAACTATTATAACTTATATATAGGCTACATCTGTACGCGGCCTTGAGTCACAGATCATGTTATCTAGGTCATGGCGACTTTTATCATTATTCGATCTATCGCGCTAAAAATACCAAACCACAAAATGAGAAAAAAATGATGCGCCTATATTATTTTTATGACGAGATAAAAGGAAAAAAATTCATTCGCTTTCAATTTACTTTGTAGCAAGCAATGTTTTGTCGTATACGACGTAATTTTACTTTGTAGCGGGCAATGTTTCAATGTTTGCGAATCAACTTTGTGAATTTAAATTCGTGTCGTATAGGTCTATGTCTTATAAACTTTGTAGCGGGCAATGTTTAAATTGCCGTATATATTAATTTTGTAGCGGGCGATCTCAATTTAAACGGCATGGGTACTTACAGTGTTACTCAGTGCATTTGAAAATTTTTTTAGCCAGTTCGGAGAACTGGGCATCTATGCTAGTATATATAAAAATCTTAAAAGTTGTATGTATAAAGGTATATATGTGTGTAAATAACGCATATACTTTTTTTTAAAATCCTGAAGAGAATGACATGAAATTTGGTACAAATAGTATTCGTGTTACTGTGCTGAACACCGTCAAGGTTTTAAATTTTTTTTATATGACCGCAGCGGTCATTTCGTTAAACAACGGGAATAAAAAGACAAAGAGAGGGGGGAGGGAGAGATGGGGAGATAGATAGAAATATGGCTGGCATTTAGACATAAGGACAGTCAGGTAGAAAGACAGGTTGATTATTGGACCGAAAGATCATTATATGTAGAGAGTCGGAGAGATGAATTTTGGGTGGATGAATATAAATGGATGCATGAATATATGGAAAGATAAACAACAGACCGATAGATAAATAGATAGATAGATAGATAGATAAATAGATAGATGGATAGAAAGTTAGATAAATATATAGATGAATAGATAGATAGATGATAGATAAAAAGATAGATAGATAGACAGATAGATGGATAGATAGATATATATATATATAGATAGATAGATAGATAGATAGATAGATAGATAGATAGATAGATAGATAGATAGATAAATAGATAGATGGATAGAAAGATAGATAAATATATAGATGAATAGATAGATAGATGATAGATAAAAAGATAGATAGATAGATAGATAGATAGATAGATAGATAGATAGATAGATAGATAGATAGATAGATAGATAGATAGATAGATAGATAGATGGATAGATAGATAGATAGATAGATAGATAGATAGATAGATAGATAGATAGATAGATAGATAGGTAGCTGGATAGAAAGATAGATAGATAGGTGTGAGTATAAGTCGATAATACGTTCTCAACACAATACAAAAAAAAACATATTTTTTTCAGTCAATAATTTATTTGATTCACTCAATTGACGATTTGAAACTATGTTTAATCTTACCAATGAATGTCTACAGTCATGCCGAAAACCTCAGCATGAATCCAACCTGTAAGATTAGGCTGAATTTACAAACAATGCTAAGTTAATACTAGTAACCTTAGACTAAATATTTACACAGCATGCTAAATTAATAATAGTAACATTAGACTGAATATTTACACACCATGCTAAGTTAATACTAGTAACGTTAGACTGAATATTTACAAACCATGCTAAGTTATTACTAGTAACATTAGACTGAATTTACACACCTTGCTAAGTACTAGTAACATTAGACTATATTTACACACCTTGCTAAGTTAATACTAGTAACATTAGACTGAATTTACACACCATGCTAAGTTATTTCTAGTAACATTGAACTGAATTTACACACCATGTTAAGTTAGTAATACTAACATTAGACTGAATTTACACACCATGCTAAGTAAATACTAGTAGCATTAGACTGAATTTACACACCATGGTAAGTTAAAACTAGTAACATTAGACTGAATTTACACACCATGGTAAGTTAAAACTAGGTATAATAGTGTTCTTTCTTTTGTGCTTTTTTAAAGTTAGTTTTAAACTTACCACGTTTAGCCAGTTGTGAACCCTGAAATGAGAGATTAATAATTGTTCGTATATTTTGTATTTCCTAATTTGATTTTGCATATTTGTCAATGAAAAACTATTCTCAAACTCACTATCCCTATATATATTTTCGCGTATCGTGCAACTCGACGTGGTGACTACCACATAATCCGCTGATACAACATACAATCAAATGAAGTTTCTACCAAAAAAAAAAGTTTGTACATGAAGCTTCATCGTTAAATTAGATATTCACATTGACTTCCCGCATTATTGACTTGACGTTAAGTTATATTAAACCATCTTAAGATGCAATTTTTTTTTTAAGAAGACCTAGCGAATGGAATCTTTGGGGCGACATCAGTAATTCCCACACTCTTATCTTATATGTTACCAAAGCTCCGTCTGTACAGAATTTTTTTTTAAAGAGAGCGTTGTTTCGATATTTAATGGATACTTATTTAGCTCTTTTTTTTTTTATATAAAAAAAAAACGTCACGCGTGTCACGTTCCAGTGGTTTACGATTTTTGCAGATTTTGTTTTGATTTAGTATTTTTAAAAACAAAACAACAGTTGCTATGCTTTTCTTGACGTCACTCACCTCCGTTGCTGAGCGTGAGACAAATAGATCTGAAATATAAACAGCAATATTATAAAGAAATTTCCTTTGGTGAATATAAAATAATAAAATAACACTTTAATTATATTTTTAAAAAAAAACAACGACTATCGAAAAACAAAAGGTCCACTCGTCAGCCTACAAGCCCGACCCACAAGTAAAACGGAATGTAATTGGTAAAACGAACATTTTTTATGAATGCATTGGGTGGAAATTCTCTGAAAAGAGGTTAGTTTAGAAGGGTCAATCCCGGAGAGGGCACACCACGTCGGTAACCACGGTGAAAAAAAAAAGGTTGTTTCCTCGTGTTTTCGTGGTTTCACTTTTTTTTCCCCAGTCGATACGACGTGGTGTGCCCGCTGGGGTGTTGGCTCTGAAGATATCTCAGAACTGGGGAGTGATCAATGCTCATATTCAGGCTACAATGGCCGAATGAGAGAAAATATAATCTATGAAAATCGGACGGCAAGATAGGAAACCTTCAGCCCACTGGAGCTGGGAGTCAACATTCTAATAGTCAACACTTGAAAAGTAGTTGTCAAGGTAACAACTCAATTAATACGTAATTTTTTTTTATAAACTTAGGCCTGTTGATAATTACCATATATTAAAGTTCTAAACTGAGCGCCATATCAGAATGATCTCCCTATGAAATGCTTTCAATAAAAAAAGAACAAAAACTAAATACGAAAATATATTATGTTCTCACTACAGTTTTTATTGTAATAGTGTTCGTTTTTTTTTTCTTTCTCTTTTAACAAAACATATTGTAATCATTCGTTTCTCCGTCATTTTGACGGGCATAACCACTAGTATATTGATAATATTAATGTCTGTAGATCTAGTTAACATTTAATTTTATAATCACTAGTTATTGTGGTTTTACTTACGTGTGTCCTGGGTCAGATCTCTTTTGTAATTTTCATTGACATATTCAATGGCGTGTCCAACTTCAATGGGGTAAATGTGGAAATAAATAATTATTATTTAGCTTTTTAAGATTATAAAGGCATATTATCTCCTGCGTGCTTACAAAAACGACTTTAAGTTATCTAAGCAAAGCCGTCGTTTATTGTCTAATCCTACATTTTAAAAATCGAAACAGTAGAGGACAACCTGTTGCAATGCTCAGATAAACATAAAGACATTTTGCGAGAACAAATTTATATAAATACTCTTTCTTCCCGAGTGGCATTCGGGCATGGAATGGGTTGCCTGAACAAACCAGGAAAACCAGTAACTTAACATCATTTAAAGCATTAATAAAAATGCAAGACTAGACTCGGACCACTCGGGAAGAAAGAGTACTTATATGCATTTTTTTCTCGCATAAGGAATAAGGAAAGAGTTTTTGTCTTTATGTTTATCTGAGCATTGCAACAGACTGTTATTGGGTTGTATTTCTAAAGTATAATGCCTTATGTATTATTACTACCTTACTCATTGCATCCTCTAGTATTTCTAGGTTTAGGGATTAGACTATTGGTGTTACTCTTGTCAGTTGTGAATATTCGCTAGTTATGAACATTACCGCTCTTTTCTGAATTTGCTCTAATTTTTTTTATGTTATCTTTAGTTGATACATAGATCTATATTATTACTTATATAGTTTGCCTTTTTGGCATATATTTCTGATCTGTTGGTCTTTAAATTATTTTACTTAAAACTCCCAACCCATTTTTTTCTTTTACCTCCGCGCCAATGTGCCGGTTCGTACTAACAAAATAGAAACGTGTGATAAAGTTGATTAAAATAAGCATTTAAAAAGAAGAATTACTTAGATCTGGCATTAAATGGATCAACAAATCAGCCACTTTGCATATTGCTGCCAATACTGCAGAATTGCTGTCACCTATAAAAATAAAGACAAGCAATTACAACAATATGTCATGTATGTTTAGAAATTGAAGGCCTACATTAATAAAAAAAAATATTAAAGAGATTAAAAACGACTTTTTACCTCCAGAATTCTGCGCCTGGGTGGCTAATAGATCTAGAGTCTTCAGGCTGGCGTCGATTTTCTTCACTACGTCAGTTAAACCATCAGCATCTAAATAAAATAGAATTAAATTTAGAGTATGATATGTGTTATGAAAATAAACATGAAAATAAACATTTAATTTAATTTTTTTTAACACCGTAGCAAAAATGTCTAAAACTTCCCGCGGTTTTATAATCTTTTACGAGTCCGATTTTTTTACTAGGGACTTAGAATGTCTATTTCAATTTTTACATGATGATGGTGTGAGTTTGAAAAAAGATATAGGCGAAAAAGAAAAGGGGGTGGGGGGGGCGAAATGTGCAGTGTCTACTTTTAGCCTTTTATTTATTCGACAGAGCACTTAGTATGGAGCTGCAAGGGCGTGAACATATCGAAGGAAATGCCCAACAAGTTTGACGTTGATCTAAATATATTTTTTTCTCCAGCTTAAGAGTGAAATTCTTGATGGTTGGCAGTTTATTTCTTTGAGCCCCTGTTCTGTTGTATTATCATACACTATAATACACATGGACCGCTTGCATTCGTTTTTTTCTGGTCTTATCTTCTTGTTTTGTAATTCCCGATTCTAAATAAAGTATTTGCCATACAAGTTCCGTTTGCCTACTACTATATAGCCTACCTTTTGATAATAGTGTGCCAAAGTAGGATTTTTAACTCATTCAGCTCATCAACTGACAAACATTATCCTGCTCTACTACTCTAGCATTCAATTTCTTATAGAAGTTACTTAAATTGTCTTTTCTGATGGTCTTCCGCGAGCTATTGATAATCGCTCTGTGTGCAAGGTTTGTCATAAGTTGCCAACCACTGCACTATAGCATTTTATTCCAAAAGGAAATAATTATATCATTTTTCCTTCATTATTATAGCTTTGCAATACAAAAAAAAGGAAGATAATACAAATAAATCCAAAGGACTAATGATGATGATATCATTAATCATTACATATATTCAATAACATATACACATATTGACAGGCCTTATAATATTCAATAAAAAGTTAATGTATTGAAAGGTTCGGTAGGCCCATATTTGCCTAACAACAATACATTTATTCCGTTGGCTGTGTTTTTACTCCTAAATTAGGCCTATTCCTATTTTTTTCCTAAA
Source organism: Anisus vortex (assembly GCA_949126835.1). Classification (NCBI taxonomy): domain Eukaryota; kingdom Metazoa; phylum Mollusca; class Gastropoda; family Planorbidae; genus Anisus; species Anisus vortex. The sequence goes on from OX421506.1 coordinate 28,339,785, forward strand.
TTATTTCGCCGACATAGAAACTATTACCTGTCTTTGTTTTGTCCAAGACAGCCTGAATAACCTGTTCCAGACTGATTTCCGATGCGGCTGCCAACAGTGTTTTAAGAATGTCTTCTTGGGATACTGTCAGAATATCAAGAAAACAACTTCACCAATTCTTTTATTTGTTTGAATGAGTGTTTACAAAATATAATATTGATGTGGATTAGTAGAGTTTAATTACGATGGTATTGCTTGCTAGGGATGTTTAGTGGATCCGTGCCTAGACCTAAGCACAGAATAAATATAGAACAGAATGCGCAATCGCATTTTTTTCTGTTTCCGGAAGTAATACCGACGCCATACTGTTTAGACTCAGCGGACCTGGTTACACTATATATTTATGTTTATTTACAATGTCTTTTTCATCAAATCTACAAGTTCGAACACACAAAGCTAATGTTTCAGGCAAAAGGTACAAAGGCTGTTGTGTAATAAACTGCAACAATGATGCGAAAACGATTGATTATCGTACAAATAAGCATGTTAAACTACTGGGGTTTTGTGATTTCAATGAGGGGCAGCGCTTGCTGTGACTGAACAGCCCTATCCTCGAGTGGCAGTCCCTTAAGCATCCCTCGCATTTATACATTGAGGGTGGCTTTATGGAGGATGCTTTTGCCTTCCTTTTCTGCCTTCTGTCACTGTCAGCCCTGGCCCTTTTTGCTTCCTGGGAGGCCATCCCATTGTAGACGGCCTGTCATTTCCTTTATCCTTTACGGGGTCAGGAAAGCCATGAAGGGCGCATCCATTGTCTTGCGAGACAGATAGGAGCCATATATATACATATATACATATACAAAGGATAAACAACGGAAAGCTGTAACCTCATATTACTAAATATTAGTAGCCTTGCTTTAGTCCTAAGCTTGCAAAGACTAGATATCAGTAATAAATAAGTCTTTCTCATTTTATTATAGTAGCGTCTCTAGTGACCGCTGCCTTGAGTCAAAAGAAAATGGCGGAAGCCGAGCTTCATTTTTAGCGACTGCGCATATAGGGATTGCGCATTCTGTTCTATACCTATTCTGTGGGCCTAAGTGATTAGAACGCGACGAGAAATATTAATATCTAATGAAATTGCAAATTAACCCTTCCTCACATACACACACTTATTGCTCACTTCTCATTGACATCATTGTGGTGCTGTTGTGTTTGTTTAAATGTGGATTTAGCATATAATTTATAATGTGGACTGATCAGGTTTATAATGTGGATTTTCGCATGTTTAAAATGTGAAGTTTGCAGAATTCTTATGTGGATTTAGGCTAGTAGTAAAGTAAAGTATCCGGTCAGACCGAATTGATCCATAGGGCAGGTGAAACAGCGTTCACCAATTTCTGTGGCATACAAAAGGATTGCGTTGCCAGCCAACTCACGTCAGGTACCCATCAGAGCTGGGTGGCCTCATGGACAACCCCCAGAACTGGGATTAAAGTCTAGCCTTTACCAGGAATCGAAACCAGGACTTTTATAGCGCCAGTCGAACGCGCTGCCCGTCGATTTAGCAGCTTTCCAAGCAAATTTATAATGTGATCTAAATCTAATCAGGCTTCTTGTGTGTATTTAGCAGCTTTACAATGTGTATTTAGCAGTTTTACGATGTGTATTTAGCAGGTTTATAAAATGTATTTTAAGCAGTTTAATCCGAAATCCACCTCCAGGTGCTAGCCGGCAAGCATTTTCATTCACAATCTTTGCCGCTTGGTACAAGTCTGTTGCGTTGATACCTGGAAAAGAACAAAGATTTGGGATTTCAAGGAATTTTTTTATTTCTTGTCAGTCTTGCGTTTTATTTAAAATAATTCACACGTAGAAAGATACCTCAAAATCATGTTCATATAGCCTTACATTGTTGTACAGTAAGCCACTAGATCTATACGTTTTTTCTAAACTCCTATACCGATATCCTACTTCAAGGCTACTTCAGATAGCCTAGGCCTATATAGTTTCAAAAACTCTTTTTATTCACGTCGCCACAATATTTATATGCCCGTGAGTCGCTAATTAAAGTAGTATTTTTAGGATGGCAGGAATTGGTTTTTCACCGTGTCAAACCCAAAGCCCGCGGGTCACATCAGGCCCGTCGCACAATGGGATCCGGCCGGCGAGATAATTCATATAATTGTTTTTAAAAAGTAATTATCCACCCACTGAACAATGAATGTTTATCCAGTTCATCTCCCAAACCATAAGTGTGTTTGTTATTTTTTAGTTTGTTCCTTGTCTGAAATTGAGTTTGGCCTTCCTGGGTTTGGTCATCAGACTATGAGTTATATTAGAATGATTGCGATAAGTAGATACAAAATAACGGACGCAATTTTTTTTTCTGTTCAAATATCTTTGACGGCTAGTAAACAGCTAAGTATAGAAAAACAAATGGAATTTACCTGTCGATGTTACCTGGACCATTGTGTGAACGAGGTCAAATACGCCGTTTTCATCCAAGTTGTGGGAATTTCCGATCTCCCTACCGTCACGCTGAATGTGAGTTGAAGGTTTAGAGTTAAAAACATTGCTATGTAATATAACTAAAACCAAAAAATATATAAATGGATGAAAAGAAACAAGAGTTTATAGACTCTATATCTTGTTGCTAAGCTTATACTGACAATATTTGAATGCAAGCTTTGAAAATCTGAAAAGTACTGGCGTTAAGGAACGGGGTTGAAATTGGCGCTTATTTAAAATGCTAGTGTTTATATATTAGTAAGGTAGTGTAAGAAGGTAGATGTTAAGCCAATAACGTGTCAGTTTAGCACCTATTCAAGCTTTGGCACCTAATCCGATTTTCTCTAGGCCTACTGCACCATCGAGTTACACTACTTGACCTACAACAAGTTAATGTAAATGTTACAAAGACTTCTGTTTAATTTCTGGAATTACTGACCTACCGTAACTTCATAAAATTGATTGTTACAATAACAAAAAACTACATTTGATTTGTACTGAAACCACAAGCCAAAGTTAGGCCTATTATTTAAAACATATTTGGTTTCGGTCTGAAACCATAAGCCAAAGTTATTATTTAAAACATATTTGGTTTTGGTCTGAATTTACAAGCAAAAGTTATTATTTAAAACATACTGGTCTTGGTCTGAAACTATAGGCCTAAGCCAAAGTTATTATTTTAAAATTCTAACCGCATTCAGGCTGAAACAACAGGCCAAATGTATGATTGCAGCGAAAACTAATTCTGACTTCATGGTGTCTTTAGGAAAACAGCAGCGGTCCACCAATAACGATGCTTCTGCTGATCTGACGATGTACACAACAAGCAACGGCTTACAGCATTTATACAACATCTACGTCCGGTATTACATCGTGGTCAAAACAACTTTTGATTGCCTCCACTTTTTTCATCTCGGATTCAAGCAATTTACCGAAGTGTTATTTGGCACGTATTACTCTGTGTGCGAAATATAAAACAAATAGCTTAGAGGCGTTGGTAGTATTTGATGTTTTACTTGATTAAATGGAAATATTGAAAGAAGAAAGACTAAACAGAAAACAACAAAATGAATCCTAAACTACTAAGCTTAGGCCCTTAGGCCTATAGTTTTGACCTAACTGATGAATGTTGTTGAAAGATCACGGGAAAATATGGACATTTCGGTTTCTTTATAGACATATCTACATTATAGCAATCTTTAAAAAATAATATTCCTATCTGTGTCTATATATGATTTATCAAAGACTCGACTCTATAATTTAACTATAGACTATAGTCTTTGGATTTATTAATATAATACAAATCCTCACAATAAAACTAAAAATTCTGACATTAGTCGGGGTAAAGTAAAGGCGTCTGGGCATTGTGCTGGCCACACAATCCCCTAGTAGCCTATGCTATTTCCACAGAAACTGATGAACGCTACTTCACCGGCCCTATGATCAATTTGGTCCAAAGGGTACTTTCTTTTTTCTCTCAAGATGATAAAAATCTTGCGCAGAAGTCAGTGTACCGTTCTGTAAAGTAAAAATACACGAGTAAAATGTCCCCAACAATTGGAATGCTATAAATGGCTACACGCTACACATGACTTTGTAAAGTCATTCATTAGGTTCCAAATGTAACAATATTCTTAAATACGATTGTATTTTCTGTAAGACTTTAAAAAAAGCAAAAAATAAAATGTTGCTCATTCAGACCAATTCGATCAGTAGAGATTTGTAAAGGAGCGTTCACAAGTTTATATGAATGTGTGGCCTACACAATGCCCAGCCGCCTTAGTAATTTCAAACCTCTGCGTCAGGTACGCTTTTAGAGCTGGGTAAACTCCTGGACACCCTCTAGTCTTCTAGACCTAATAATAAATCCTAGCCTTCACCGGCATTCGAACCCAGGACCCTCGGTCCTTTTTTTAGCGAGCTGCCTCTCAGTCTTGAAAATAATTAGTTTTTTACTTAGACTTAAAAGTGACCTGTTGTAAAAACTTTTTTAAGAGTGTTTGCAGAACTCTCAAATGCACTTAGACTAGGTAGGCCTATAAGCCTTTAAATGCCTATGTATCAATATAATCAATCTATACATTACATTATCTGAGATAGACTCTAGGCCTAGGCCTATATAGATTTTTTTTTAATAGGCCTCTCTACCCGATAAAAAAATTATATATTTTTTTAATATAATTTTCGGTTAAAATATAATATTTGTTATTTGTATGCATTATTATTAAAATATGTAGGCCAATTCTATGAAAAATGTAAGTAGGCCTAACAAAGTAGATCTATTTATGATTTAGAAATAGGCCTAGATTTGAATCTATAATAAACATGTCAATCCAAAGCGAGTCCCATATCAGATGAACACTTGAGTTATTTATCTATCGGACTATTTTTAAGTGAGAATACGAGCCGAGTTTCCTTTCCTAGAACTCGGAGAACGAACTCTGCTTAATGTCGCAACATGGACACATTACCATATTATAGGTTCGGCGCGAATGGTTTGCCGTTCTATCTATTTTAAACTAATCTATCTATCGCTTTGTGGGTAGGCCTACATGTCTCAATAGTCGATATAAGAGCTTATATCTGCGGCCCTTACCCCTTTGTCAAAACTACCGAGGACGCCCCTGTAGCTAAGAATCCATTATAATACCGGACCAGTTGATACGACGACGTGGTGTGCCCGCTGGGGGTATCCTGCACTGTGGGCAGGAATGATTACTCCGTCAGAACCTTGAAACGAGCGCGCACTTGATCTAGATAAGAGCATCCAAAAGTGTTCATCTATCGATACAATAATATATACACATCAAAAGGAGTGCCGGTAGCCGTGATGTTATTTTCGTGACCGAAATATTGCGAAGACCTTGTAGAGTAAGTAAAATAACGCCTTAACCCTCCCACACCCCACATCTGTTACACTTTTAATAAAGAGAAGAGTGAAAAGTAAAATAAAACAACCAATTAGACCAGGCATCTCCAAACTACGGCCCGCGGGACAAATGCGGCCCGCGAGGCCTTCTCATCCGGCCCGTGGAGACCTTTTTATCTACGGATAAAATTACGGAAATTTACCTGTATCCTGCCAAGATCAGCCGCCGCTTACGAGAAGGTTGTGTTCTCTTTTTTATTTGGACCTCAAGTGTGTCGTAGGCCCCCCAACTACCGTTTGATAGTTAATGCGGCCCTCGGACTGAAAAGTTTGGAGACCCCTGAATTAGACGATGAAAGAAGTCTGACTTGATGCATTGCAAGCAATGTTATGGGATATGTTTCGCTTAAAAAACTCATTATTTCAATATTTACCTTAGATAACATTTAACATGCTTTAGACCCCTACTGTCTTAGGCCTACTTATGGGTTGGGTCAGTTAATGCTACATTTATTTGATTTGTCTTTTTTAAATCATCAATTAGCTTTGTCACCTAGCCTGGAGTAATATCTGTGTTCTTAGTTGTATGTTTAATGCGCTCTGAGCTTACATTATGTTTGTTGGCAGCGCTATACAAATATTATTATTATTATTGTTCTGTGTGACTCAAAAACCTTTCCCGAGAAAGCATTTCGGTTACAGATTGAAACTGCTGAAATGGACAACATTGCCTCGTCATTGGAATTTTGGATTGAACTTGAACCATGGGATGTCTTCTTCTTATATTACAGAAGATTTTCGCGCCCTACGCTCTTCCGTGGACCGAATCTAGTCTTGCATTTTGTATTAATGATGATAAGTTACTGGCTTTCCTGGTTTGTTCAGGCAACCCATTCCATACCCGGATGTCTCTCGGGAAGAAAGAGTACTTATAGGCCTATGCATTTAAGTAGATGTTAGTAAAGACTGTATGTCGTATGCCTAAAAAATGTAAAGTAATTACAACTAAACAAAACTACAATGAGATTGAACACCTGGAGACTAAAAATCCAAATTGACAAAATCTCGATTGAAAAAATCGTTTTTTTTTTCGGATGTTTTATTTGTTTAAAAATTGAAACAATCTGCATAGCTTATAGACGCTATTGTTATGATTTACTATTGTAAAGCTATGACAGTTCTGTAACCTACACGATTTTGTTCATCATTTAAACATAATTTTAATATTCCTATTTAATTTGAATGATGGGAAGAGAGATAATAATAAATAGTATTACAATATGCCTTCTTGTCTTCTTCTTAACCCCCCCCTCTCAATCAGCCCCATTTGTTCTAGTTTTTTTTTTTTTTTAATGCTCTATTTAAAACCAGACTTACATATCATTGCAACATTTAAAAAAACACACAAAAAAAGACAAAGAAAAATGACAATAATTAATATATATATGTTTTTATTTGTTTATTATTATTATTTACTAACTCACAACTAATAAATAAATACCCGTAATAGTAACAATAAAAAATATTGTAAGAAAAGATCCGTTGTATATTAGCTAATGTTATTATACATCTAAGAGTCCAATAAAAACAATGACAATGTACATAATTAATATGACAAAAGAAAGATAACCCAAACAATGCTACACTACAGTATAATACATTTAAACAAAGGAAAGATAACCCAACCAATGCTACACTTCAGTATAAATCATTTAAACAAAGGAAAGATAACCCAACCAATGCTACACTTCAGTATAATACATTTAAACAAAGGAAAGATAACCCAACCAATGCTATACCACAGTATAAATCATTTAAACAAAGGAAAGATAACCCAACCAATGCTACACTTCAGTATAACACATTTAAACAAAGGAAAGATAACCCAACCAATGCTATACTACAGTATAAATCATTTAAACAAAGGAAACACAATCCAACCAATGCTTCATTACAGTATAATAAATTTAAACAAAGGAAAGATAACCAAACCAATGCTACACTTCAGTATAATACATTTAAACAAAGGAAAGATAACCCAACCAATGCTACACTTCAGTATAAATCATTTAAACAAAGGAAAGATAACCCAACCAATGCTACACTTCAGTATAATACATTTAAACAAAGGAAAGATAACCCAACCAATGCTATACTACAGTATAATAAATTTAAACAAACAAAAGATAACCCAACCAATGCTACACTTCAGTATAATACATTTAAACAAAGGAAAGATAACCCAACCAATGCTACACTTCAGTATAATACATTTAAACAAAGGAAAGATAACCCAAACAATGCTATACGACAGTATAATAAATTTAAACAAAGGAAAGATAATCCAACCAATGATACACTACAGCATAATAAATTTAAACAAAGGAAAGATAATTCAACCAATGCTACACTGCAGTATAATATATTTAAACAAAGGAAAGATAACCCAACCAATGCTACACTACAGTATAACATAAATTTAAACAAAGGAAAGATAATCCAACCAATGATACACTACAGCATAATCAATTTAAACAAAGGAAAGATAATTCAACCAATGCTACACTACAGTATAATATATTTAAACAAAGGAAAGATAATCCAACCAATTCTACATTACAGTAAAATAAATTTAAACAAAGGAAAGATAATCCAACCAATTCTACATTACAGTAAAATAAATTTTTACAAAGGAAAGATAATCCAGACAATGCTACATTACAGTATAATAAATTTAAACAAGGGAAAGACAATCCAGCCAATGCTACATTACAGTATAATAAATTTATACAAAGCAAAGATAACCCAAGCAATGCTACACTACAGTATAATAAATTTAAACAAAGGAAAGATAATTCAACCAATGCTACACTACAGTATAATACATTTAAACAAAGGAAAGATAACCCAACCCATGCTACACTACAGTATAACATAAATTTAAACAAAGGAAAGATAATCCAACCAATGCTACACTACAGTAAAATAAAGTTTAACAAAGGAAAGATAATCCAGACAATGGATCCAATGCTACCCTACAGTATAATAAATTTAAACAAAGGAAAGATAATCCAACCAATGCTACCCTACAGTATAATAAATTTAAACAAAGGAAAGATAATCCAACCAATGCTACACTACAGTATAATAAATTTAAACAAGGAATACACAAACCAACCAATGCTACACTACAGTATAATAAATTTAAACAAAGGAAAGATAACCCAACTAATGCTACAATACAATCAATTATATAAACCTCTGTGCCCAATCATTATTAAAAATATAAATAAATAATGTCAGTAAAAAAAAGAATTTTTATTTAACAACATTACTCAAGATGGGAATGAATAGATGGAAGGTCAAAAGATAGATGGAATGTTGAATTTAAATTTAAAGAACATTAAGTTTATATATATATATATACTGTACCGTATATTGAAGTATACATCATAATATTTTTTATCACTAGATTAGACAAAACGACTTTATATTTGACTACATATATATGACTACACCATATTTTAGATTAAATCCTTGCATATATATATAAAACTGGCATTTATAAGTTTTATTCATTTGTTGTTTGTTTAAATATTATGTGGAGTTTGTTTTATCTCTTAGCCCAGGGGTCTCCAAACTACGGCCCGCGGGCCTCTCATCCGGCCGGTGGAGACCTTTTTATTTTTTTATTTGCAAGAAATGTCTGCTATTTTGGCACCCAGGAAACAATTTCACCATTCCCACTAATACAGGTGTTCATGTATAGTGTATCAGTGTGTTATTAAATAATAACTGTATAAAATAATATTAAATAAATAATTAAAAACAACATGTTTTGATTCTTTTTTATTTGGACCTAGAGTGTGTGGTCGGCCCCCGAACTGCTGTTTTATAGTTATTGCAGCCCTCGGGCTGAAAAGTTTGGAGACCCCTGTCTTAAGTCAATAAAAACACAATACAGGCATCATAAATTTATTTAAGACAACTGGGTTGGGCCTTGGAGTAGCATCAAACTTAAAGCTTCCTAAAAAAATTAGTTAGGCCTACACTGCCAGTATACAGTGATCAATGGCTGCATTGATAACAACTAAAAAAGTCAATGTTGTCAAAACTAGTTAATCTTTATAACATGACAGCCTGATAGATGGAAATGTAAAAAAGTGTATTTTTTTAAAATATATAAATACCGGAGATGTGTCACTAGCTCAAGTGACTCAATATATTCTATTTAAAATTGCTGTACCCATTTTTCACTTTAGAAAAGTTAACTTCATGAAGAAGTTTGAACAATAGTTAAAGGCCAATATATGTATATGATATGTATACAAAAAATTATACATGAATATAAATGTATACAATAAATAAATAAATTCAAGGTTTATAAACAAACAAAAAATCACACTGAAATAAAAAGGTTACAATTTTGTCCAAAATGTTACAGCAAGATGATACTCAATATACCCGGTATGAATAAAACATAATAACCTACAGATGAATGCAAAAGAAATAAAAAAAAATGAAAAAAGGCAATGTATTTTTGTTAAGGGGTTTTGGAAATTTAAACAAAAATTTTTATTTTATTTTGACAGAGGAATGATTTGTAGAGGTCTTTTGTTGTCATAGTTATGCTTAAAAATTCATCTATTAATCCAATTAATTAATAAGTGAGCCATTAGTTTTTCTAAAAAAAAATTTTCTGTGTGTAAAGGAGGAGACAGAGCATCACACAAGAAGATTGTGTGGCTTTGTTAATGCCCACCCAATGTTTTTCTAGTTTTTCCTTTACTTCTCCCCGATGAAAGAAATCATGTTATGCAGTGTTTATAAAAATAACCTTGATAGCCACAGAAAATAATAACGCAAATGATTACAGCAACTTTAGATCAAATTCTGTACTAAATGCTAATTAAAGGTTTGCGCTTGGTGAAAAGCAAATAAAGCTCAAACAAAAATAATATGCTCATTATCATCATCTTTGATGGAGACATAAGCCAGAATCAAGATTTTTCCACACATCCCAGTCCTAAGATAATTTTCTTCTAGCTGTCTACAGTTCCTTACCATCACACTGATGTCTGCTTTCAGTTCACATCTCATAACGTTTTGTCTTTTTTTTTGTCTTGGGGGATAGTTTCAGAGCCATAAGGGCAGTGAAGCTGTGTTCACCAGTTTCTGTGGCCATGGCATACTAGGGGAGTTGTGTGGCCAGCACAATGCCCAACCACCTTTACTTTTCCCTAACTACCGTCACATACCGATCAGAGGTGGATAGACACAGAGACCCCTCTAGACCTGAGATCAGATCCTAGCCTTCACCAGGATTTGAACCCTGGACCTTCGGTATGCCAGCCGAACTTGCAGCAGAGCCACCGTGCTTCATAATCCTTATAATACTATATCTCATAATATCAACAACTGCAGGCAAAAATAATTTTCTTTTAATGTACATGGCAGGCTGAATTAGGGTCAAATTATTGGAATTTGAAGCAACGACCTTTGCAAACAATACAATTTTTGCATTTCACCACACGTGTGCCGCACGGCCAGTTATACAGTAAAGGTCTTGGCGAAGGCATTTTTTCATACATCCCAGGATCAGGACACAGAGGAATCTCATCCCAGTGCTCAGAGCAGAGCTTTGTCATAACTTCTCGAAACATCAACATGCTCCTGAGTTTCTTTGGCAGCTGGCACTTCTTGATCCGCTTCTTTCTTTCAGGGTCTGGGCCCAGAAGAGAGGACACCGTGATGAAGCACAGGCGGACCAGGGGCCAGGGCTGAGAGTAGACGCTCTTCATGGCATAGGTGATCTCCTGTCGCTGCGGGTTAGCCCAATGGGATGAAGGGCCCAAGACTGAACCGTCACTCAAGGGAGGCCTGACTGTGTCGTGGACAGTCAAATAGCCGACAGCGAGAAAGTACTTTAAAAATTCTATGCGGTTTGCATAATACGTGGCAGCTAAGAAAGCATATTTTGGATCTGGTGTTTGTGAAAAATGTATGTCAGGCATAAATCCTTCCAAAATGAGATTCTGCAGTGTCTCCTTTTTATCATAAATAATTAAGTAACGAATGTCCTCATACTGAAATTTAAACCCTTTGTGCTTCGATAGAAGCTCCAACACTAAATTATTTTTGTAGTACAAACCAAGAGAAAAAGGGGATTTCCCATTAAATGTTCCTATATTTGGATTGGCACCTGACTCTAACAAAAAGGCCACTAGGGCCCTAGACCCTGGTTCAGGGCCTATTGACAAAGTTAATGCCGACTTGCCACTGTTGTTCACTGCATTAATGTCTGCTCCATGCTTCAGTAGTAATTTCAGTTTGGACAAGTCTGAAGAGCCCACGGTGGCATACATGAATGCAGTTGTGCCGCTCTTGTCTCGGATCCGAACATCGGCTCCATAGTTCAGGACAGTTTCCATCATGAGAATGTCACATTTACTAAACACAGATTCTATTAAGGTTATCAGTAATGTTTTACCATCGTTGTCTGCTGAATTTATATCTGCGCCTCTCTCTACTAAAAACCTAACATTGTTCTGAAGACTGTTTAAGGCAGCAAAAGTCAGAGCGCTGTGACCGGCACCGTCAACTGCTGAAATTCTGGCCCCATATGCTATCAACTTTTCCATAATTGGGATGGAATTCTTCATTAACGCTGCAGCCATCAAGGGTGTTTTTCCAAACATGTCACCAATATTTACTTCACCACCTGCACCCAATAAGATCTCTAGACAGAGGTCCAGTTTTACTGTGTAAAGCTCCAACTTAGAACTTGTGTCATCTCCCTCTTTGTGATTCAGTCTTGCATTCAGAAGGTAAGCCAAAGCTGTATTGCCTTTTGCATCTCTAATGTTAACATCACATCCTGCGTGGATCAGCATTTTCATGAGGTAGTCATCACCAAACATGGAGGCGTACATAAAAGCTGTTCTGCCCTGGTTGCACTGTGCGTTCAAGTTAATGCTTGAACTGTTGAACAGCAAGCATTTGATGCAGCTGGAGTATCTTTTCTCAACTGCTATGAGCAGCGCTGTCTTGCCATATTTGTCTTTCTGATGAGTGGTAGCGCCACCCTGCACAAGGGCATCAACAAATGTCACATAGCCAGATTTCACTGCCCTCATGAGAGCTGTGAATCCATCGCAGTCTTGCAAATCAAGTTTAGCCCCAGCTTTTATTAATAGTTTAAGGGCTTCAAAATCCTCTGTTTTAACTGCAATCATTAGTGGCGTTAGATGTTTTCTATCTGGCAAGTTAATATCAGCTCCTGACTCAACAAGAGTGCGAAAGCATTCAAACTCTCTGTCTACTGACGCAAGCACTGCAGTTCTTCCTTGTCTATCCAAGGCATTCAAATCTACCCCCGCACTAATAACTATCTTCAAACAATTAACTCTACATGTCATGACAGCTCTATATAAAGGTGTACCACCATTATAATCGACACACTGCAAAGAAGCGCCAGATGAAATTAGTATCTCCAAGCATTCCGAATGCCCTTCATCAATAGCTATTAGTAGTGCAGTCTTACCTCTGATGTCCTTGACCTCAAGATTACAGTCACGGCTAATTAAGAGTTTTAAGCACTCAAGTTGATTATTATGGGTTCCTATCATGGCTGCAGTCATTCCATATCCATCAACAAGATCCAAGCCTGCCCCTGACTCTATTAAACATTTTGAGATGTTTAAATCTCCTTTCTCGGTGGCTAACATCAACACAGTCTGCTTTGATCTGTGACTTTTATTGACATTCGCCCCACGTTCTAAAAGTGTTGTCACTGCGAGGAGATCTCCTTTTTCCACTGCAAACCATAAGGCAGTCTTGCTCAGGGCATCAGTAGCGTCAATATCAAAGAGTGGATCTGACAAAATTTGTTTCAATAAGTCTGCATCACCCTTGCTTGCTACTTCAAATAGCTTTGATGGTCCACATTTTCTATCCATTTCATAACTAGAAAGCCTAAAAACAATAAAATAACATCATTAGTAGACATTAGTCACTGACAAATGAAAATAAAATGTTATTCTTTTAAAATTCTTGTTGAGCCATGGTTAATGATAATGGGAATTAATTGTAGCTTATCCTGGTGTAGGCCTAGACATAGTAGTTACATAAAATGTTATAAAAATGACATGTAAAAAAAACAAAGATACCATACATCATGAACTATTTGCACAATATGACATTGTATGAACTTGTTTTCATCCCTGAAGCCTTACTTGGACTAACTTGCATGGGTTGTTGTTACATTCTATCTTATCTTATGTCTTATAGGCCTATATTATTATATTTAATTATTATAGACGCTCATTCTCTAAAGAAGATTACTGCATCCTACGCTCATCCATTACTACTAATCTCATCCATTACTACTAAAAATAGTAAAAATGCAAGACTAGACTCGGACCACGGATGAGCGTAGGACGCAATAATCTTCTTTATAGAAGGAGCGTCTGTAGTGTAGGCTATATAAGACATAAGATAATCAATTATAATCATGATAAATCATGTCATGGCCATAACTGGCATAACTTATGCCTCAACTTATGGAAGTTATGGCACTATTTATTATGCCTATGCCATGGCTTATTCTGAATTTGTTCTAATTTTTACAATGTTTTCTTTAGTTGATGAATCCCATACACATGATGCATATTCTAGTAGGCCTATAGGCCTAACTAATGTGAGATAGCATTTTAATTTTATATTCTTACCTTTTGTTTTGTAGTTTTGTTACATCATTACGTATCGTAGGTTTTGATGTCCGACGTTTGTTTACTTTCTTTTTACAGTGTTGACACTTTCATGACCTATATTATAATGTACTGAGTTTGCTTAATTTATAATGAGGTCAAAAAGTAAATTATAGTTTCGCATTTTATCTGATATGTTTCTTGCATATGATTACCGTATATATGGGATAAGAAAAGTTTTGTCCTGCTGTTTAAGTGAACATTGAAGCATTGTAATAGATTGTTTTTGTGTTTTATTTCTAAGTTTGAATTTAATGCCTTATGTATTAATACTACTTTAATCTTTGCCTTTCTGTCCTGTAGTGTTTCTAGGTTTAGTTATTTAACTGATTTATTGAATTTTTCTATAACTGACAGTCAGTGACAGTCACTTATGTTTTTTACTCATCTCAAAGTTCCTCACCTGGGATCTGCTCATGGAGTCACCAATAACTTTTGTCCATTGTATTTAATTTTATTATTGTAAATGTTCATTTAATGTATTTTATGATTCTTTGACTTGAATATGAAGTTACTAAGCAAAATATTAATGTGTAACATTGAAATATAAAATACAACCTGAAAAGACATGTATAATTAACATGCATGGACTGCTAGGGCTAACCTAATGGTTTAAAATTGTATATTATATTGTTTTGCCTTGTTAGTTTACTGTGATTATTGCTGAGCAATGTTAAGTTTAAAAGAAAAATGTAAAGCTTATACAATCTCATCTATAATATTATACAGTGAGCCTTTCCTGTTTTAGTCCAAATTCCAAATTGATCTTTGAGTTCAGGTCTATTCATGAATTCAGCTTTCGTAAATAGACTCTCTATAGCAGCGTCTCGATAAGGGGCTACTCAGTCTGGATAGATAACCTTTTTTTCTTTCTTAATTCAGTAGATGGATAGGCCTAGGGTGCAATAATCTTCCGTAGAGACGGAGCGTCTGTAACATATAAGATAAGAAGATCTAGGCTTGTTATGATTATCTTAGATGTTTTTATTGTATAGTATTCATTTTATTTTTGTAATAGGCAAATACGTTTCTATGCCAAAAAAGCCATCACTTGCTCGTTAGTCTTAAAAGATGATTACCAAGCAGGTTTCGTGCTCTGCAGGGTTTATCTTCTAAGTTTACAGACGTTCCTTCTCGATAGAAAATTATTACGTCCACTAGGCTCAAAACTCCTGCAGGGCGGCAGGGATTGGTTGTCAGCAGGTTAGAACCCGGGCCGTTTCGTTGGCAGTCTGGTGAACTAACGTCCACAGGACAAGCCTGCCTGTTTGCTGCGGGCCACAGTGTGGCTCTGAAAATACTATCCGCAAGACACATGTTGTGTCTGGGGATGAAGTGACTGTGAACCCACATCTATACCCTTGAGATCAAGCTTGCACATGTCTGATAAATCTGAGATGTAGACGACCCCGTGACCTGTAGATTTTTTTGCCATTGGCATAATCTGCATGTAGTAGGGCAAGTCCTTTGGGCTTCTTTCATCCTCGACCCTATATCTATTTTACAATTGTAATAGCTCAGAGGCAAATAAGATAAAATTATTAAAAACCACAACTCAATGCAACAAAACAAATGCGAACCGTGTTTCAAATTAAAATCTATATAAAATACTGTATTTAAAAAATGAAAGCAACAATTTCTTTCAATCAAGTTTATTGTATCATAATTTAAAGTGCAGTAAAAAATTATGTACAAACGCATGGAGAAAGTGTATCTTTTGTCAGTGTTCTTTTTCCCCCCAAAAAAAAAAAATATGTATACTGTTATACATGTGCAAAAAGAATACTTTGATTTATGAAAGTATAATTATGCAAATATCAATATAATGAGTTGATTTAAACTTACAATAATTTTGATAAAGTGATATATATAACATAAGGATGACAAATGTTACCGGTACACACTTAAAAGCCTGGAATGGGTTAAATGTATGTTAACATTTCAAATCAGATTATTTTGCATATTTGTTTTAACTTCCAAACTCCATATACATTTTTATTTTTTTAGGTCTTATTACTTACTATAGATAAATCAGTTTGTTCATGTGACCAATAAGTCCTATTTGTTAAAGTTCATTTGTCACATACATATATATATAATTATATGGTACAACTTATGACATATGATGTAATAATGTTCCGTATAGAAGGAGCATCAATGTGGTAATTCAGATGGTATGTATTTTATGTTAAATTTTGTTAGTTCTTATGACAAATGCAGACTAACATATGACATAAAAATATATATATATGACAAATTTTATAACTGACACATGCAGTAGTACACATGCTTGCACTAGTAGATATTTGTTTGCTAAAATATTCATTTTACACATTGTCAATTAAATCTTAAAAACCTAGTATGTGGTGTTTTTTAGAAAAACTCCTGCATTACCAGTCTGGAGATTAAAGGTTCAAAGTTCAAATGTTGCCTGATGGGTCACTTGATGCCAGCTGGCGAAAGTAAAGCTCACCAGACATTGTGCTAGTCACACAACCCCCACGTATGTCATAGCCAATGCCATCACCCAGTTTCAACAACCTCACAGACCTTAAAATGGTTCTTAACTGACTAAATACATCTAATGTGCCTGATGGCTGTTTTAAGAAAATATGTTTGCAAGTGTATATGAGACCAGGCTTCAGCTGAGATCTAGTAATAAGTGATAAGACAATCGTTCTTCTTCTTCCCAGATGATCTTTTTCATTCGGCGAGACTTAGTTCAATATGACAGAGAACAAGAAGTCCTTTAGACAATAGCAGACTAGAACTGAGTAGCCTGGATATTAACCCTGAGGCTGCTTAATGTCTTTGAATAGATCAATAGAAAGACTTTTTTTTTTTTAAAGGAAACGGTTGGTAAATTTTTATATTTTTGAAAAAAAAAAAAAAAAAAGAAAATACAAACATCCAAAATTTACAAATCTATTAATTTAAAAAAAAAAAACAATATGAGAAAATGAAATAACAAATGTAAAATATTCAAACTACATTTACAAGGAAACTATTTTCAACCAGTTCTGTAGCCTAAAAAAGAATATGTGTTTTACTAACATTATGATTCAAAGCAAAAACTGCAAAAAATGTTTATGCCAAGATTTATTTGTTAAAATACTGGGTTACAAATGCTTTTTATCTTTAATACAGTAACAATGGAGAAGAGACATAATTACCCTTTTAAAGGCCCACAAATTCCATCAAGCTTTGCGGTCAACTGTTTGTTTTGCAAATGAGTACAGGGCTATTGTATAGTCCAGTATTTATTACATCATTACGTATCGTAGGTTTTGATGTCCGACGTTTGTTTACTTTCTTGACCTATATAATTTACTGAGTTTGCTTAATTTATGAGGTCAAAAAGAAAATTATAATTTCGCATTTTATCTGATATGTTTCTTGCATATGATTAAAAATGGGATAAGAAAAGTTTTGTCCTGCTGTTTAAGTGAGCATTGAAGCATTGTAATAGATTGTTTTTGTGTTTTATTTTTAAGTTTGAAGTTAATGCCTTATGTATTAATACTACTTTAATCTTTGCCTTTCTGTCCTCTAGTGTTTCTAGGTTTAGTTATTTGACTGATTTATTGAATTTTTCTATAACTGACAGTCAGTGACAGTCACTTATGTTTTTTACTCATCTCAAAGTTCTATAGAGACTAGAGATTTTTTATATTTTTGAAAAAAAAAAAAAAAAGAAAAAGAAAAAACAAACATCCAAAATTTACAAATCTACCAGACCATACTTTGCCTACCGTGGGCGGACTCTGATGGGTTTCCCTGGACACAAGGGAAAAATTTCTTCCCTGGTCTTGACTCAAGGCCTGGGACACTCACATGATCCAAGTTTCCCAACAGAAGAAAAAACATAAGCCCATTTTTTATCATAACGTATTGATGTAATGCTACATTAAAACTTTCATTTAGAGAAGTTCCACAGAATATGATGCTGTTACTATTTCAGTCACCATTTCACTAACCTATTGACTATTTCAGATGAACTTCACTATTTTACCTCACACTTCACATACTCAAACAAAATCTCAATATATAAAAAAATTGTGATTCAGTTATTTTAACACATTCCAAAGAACCGTAATAACTGCATACAGCCTACAGCGCTGACAGAAGAGCTATTGACAACTGACACTACAGTTATTCATCAAAACAGACTAAATTACTTTGAAATTATTCAACCCTACAGCTTCAGCTAAACAGGAAGAGAACTTTGTGACTGATATCACTGTGTTTCAATCACTCTTAACTTCACTTTAAGGAGGCAAGAATATTTTGGAGGCATGGGAGTAGCCAAGGAAACGACTCAATCAACACAATTTTTTAAAAAGTAAAAATGTTGCAATTAACCGCTTATAACTTTTCATCAATGATCATACATAGAATTATATAACGATAATAAAAAATACTCCAACACTCACAGTTGATACAGAGGTACAACTAGGATTCACACAGAAATAATGTGACTTTTATTTAATTCATTCAAATTTGATTTACAATTTGAGTTTTTTTTTAAAAAGGGGCACAAAGGTCAAGTGGCAGCATGCCCGACTGGCTCAACAAAGGTCCTTGTATCAAATCCTGGAGAAGGCTATGATTTTCTCCCCAGGTCTAGAGGGATGTCTAGAGACTATCAAGCCCTGACATTACTTAGGTTAGACTAAGACAGGCTGGGCATTGTCTGTGCCACACCTTCCCCTAATATGCAGTGATCATGGAAACTCATTAATGCTGCTTCACATACACTTATAAATTAAACTGGTCCAAAGGGATAATTTACTATTTGAATACATAACAAAGGTTATTGGGTATATATAATTGTAAAAAAAATAAATGGTATATCTTAACATTATCTTATCATGCCAAATGTTTTAATATCATTAATTTTTTATAAATGTATTTCAACTTTATTTTTAATACATCTGTTTACACTTTATTTCAACTTTATTTTTTCTTCTGTCACATAAAAAAAAGGTTTGCAATTGTTTGTTTTTCATGTAAAATTAAAACAAGTTGTTTATTTAATCACTTTACTACATTGCATCAACACAACAAAAAGAAACTGTATGGACATTTTGTTAAAATTAAAATTAGAGTCAAAGTTTTTGTTGCAACTGTCTGCAATTCAAGTGAAAAAAACACAAGAAAGGGGTTTTCAATTTTATATGAGGGAGGACAATTGTTTTAGACAAAGCAAACTTGAGCAGGGGGGGGGGGGGGTGAAACAGAGCAACCAAACAATACAAGTCATCTTCAAGACTTCACCTTAGGGACAGCAGTTTGACCAATTGCTTTATCACTGAACAAAACGCTACAAGGGGGTAAAAAAAGATATTTCCTAGTGTATTGTAATAATTTTGTAAATGAAGAAAATGGAAAAAAAAAACAATGTCAGCACTGTCCACCATTTACATATGCACTAAGAAAAAAAAATTGTTATGCCCACATGTGACAGGTGATTGGGATTTGGCAAAAATTCAGCTCTGCTCCTCAAATTGGAAAATTGTGTTTGACTACTGAAGAATAGTTTAGATAGAACTTTACAAGAGCCTGAAATGTGGTGGAATAAAATATATAAAAAAGGTGACCCTAGAATTCTGGATAAAAATGAACAAAAAATAACTTGGTGACAAAAAAATTTCTGGCATTTAGAAAAGTTAAAAAAAACAACACATTCTGAGTGATATTTGTGAATAAAATAAATGTAAAAGTTCATAGTTTAATATAATAAATAAATATAGAGTTGTTTTGTATATAAAAAAACAACTTAACAAATATATATATACTAATCAATCAACTTGTTGTGAACATTCTGATCAAATATCAATATAAATCATGAACATAACTTTTTATTGAAAATCTCATTTATAAAATATCATAACTGCAACAAAAAAAATTCCTAAAAAAAAATCTGAAAAATTGTTGACAATATTTTTTTTCTGTTTTCAATTTTCTTTAATAAATGGCGAACCTTTTTAGAATATCAGATAATCACATAATAAATAACAAAGCCTTACTAGCGCCTAACCGAGTAGTCGATTTCCCGGCAGAACTAAATCGGAGTTATCTGCTGAATTCAGATAAAAAAAAATAGTAAGAGTTGTCCTATCATTTAAATAAGCTTGTTCTCTACATAATCTCCCATTTACCCCATCTAAACACATGTCCTTTAAGGCCCTTTCTCACAACAATAAGAAGTGATTCGGCAAAACTGATCAGGTTCGTATTGTGTGATACAATTTTTACATTTATGGAAATATAAAATTGTTTTTCTTTTTACTTAATTATTTGTAACTTTTTGCGTGTGTATTATTTGCGGAGTTAAACATTTCCAAGGCGATTTCCATTTAGGCCCTAATCCTTAGAGGTCTTAAATTTTGCTAAATCTTTCATTACCTGAATCAATTAAAAAAAAAAAATGGTAACAGTAAATTTTAAACTTGTGCTTTTTTTTTAATGGTGCTTGAATGGTTCCTTTTTTCCATTAATTTTGTTTGTAAAATGAATTTAGTTTACAAATGGTCTTGCTAGATGTTGAATGAACAGAATTTTCTTGTTAGCATTAGATGATAAGTTCTTGGTCTTGTTTTTTAAATAGCTGAGAAGTCAGGGAAAATTTATGAGTTTCTCATGGTGGCGATGGTAGGAAAATGAGAATACTTTAACAACAACACAATAGCTTTATTTTTATTTTTAAAGAATGAATATTCCTCTATCTTTTACATCATAGGGGTCCTCAAACTAAAACTGCTCTGAGGGCCACATAAGGACTTGTAAAATAAAACAAAAGCCTTGTCAGCAAATGTATCTTAACAAAATGTTACAAGTTAATATAAACTCTTTGTAATGATTTTAAATACGTTTATTGAAACAAATGTGAAAGTCTGATGTAATTTCTGTATAAGGTTGACATTAACGTCAGGCCGACAACATCGCGGGTTCTATCCCTGCCACCGACCGATCCCTGCGGCCCTGCAGGAGTTTTGGGCCCAGTGGACATAATAATCTTCTATCTAGAAGGAACGTCTGTAAAACTTATAAATAAAGGGTTTCTAATTGTTAAAATGCTGTTATGAAATATAAATAAATCTTCAATTTTTTTTTAAATCCCAGAATCTTGTGGGTGTCAATTATGACTTTATGAGCCCCATGCTAGAGACCCCTGCTCTAAATACTGACTAGTGTGTACCGGTATAAATAATTGGGGGTCAATTTTTTTTTTGAAAGTAGCACAAATGAAAACAATTTACATATTTTCCGTGACCTGTAAAAAAAAAAATGAAGATAAAAAGCAAGTCCCAGTTGACTAAAAAAAATAAAATGTGTTCCATTTGAAGGGCTCAAGCAGATGTGAGAAGGTGAAGGTCGGCAGTATTGCAGCATTCCCATGAATCACAATTTCATTAACCAGGTCAGGGTAAAATATGTTATTTCAAAAAAATTGTTAGTAATGTTTCAATTAGTCAAATCTATGTAAATAAACGTAAAAAAAAATACTTATAAAAAATCACTGCTTAAAACAACATTTGCATACTGACATAGGTGAACTTATTATCACTTGATCTTGAGACTGACCTCAAAATTTCCATGGTTTTCAATTATACACTTTAGAGAGAGAAAAAAAAAATTCTATTTATTTAATAGAAAAATAAAATGAAACAACTCTTTGATTATTGGCATTCTAACAGTTTGTTAGAGTGTAGGACACAATGGTGTCATTTTATGCATGATTTCTAAACGAAATGTACAAATTATTACTCATACTCATACAATAACAAAACTAGCATTACCATAACATCCAAAATAAAACATAGGACGCAACATATAAAAATATTCAACGCCATTTGTACAAAACAGGTAGAACTTCACCAGACAAATAAATTATGAATGTCAAGACTTACACAACAAGTATATACAATGTTTTTTTTCTAAATTATGTTAATTTCTAATTATTTATCACTCCCAATTTAAATAAGCATTTTATGTACACTTTTCATTCCACTTGACCTTGACATACTTATGACCATAACTATAACCTTGACATACTTATAACTATTTCACATCTGTTTAATACTTTGCATTTTTTTTTCTCCATATTTAGATATGAGACATGCACTTTGAAGATAAATTAAGTCTCTAGACACTTAAATGAAAACACAAACAAAAAAAGTGTTAATACATTTTCATAGAATGACTTTCTTGCAAGGATAAAAAAACAATTTTAAGAATAGATCTACTGCAGTGATTAACATAGTTACTGATAGAATATCTTCATTACATTATTCTCAGTAGTTACCAGGGGTGAAACCATGAGGGAGGCTGAGGGGTGGGGAGGGGGGGGGCTGAAACCCCTCCCTGAAATTTTTGAAAAATAATTTTTTTTTAACTGTGATCTTTTAAAATGTGTAGGCCTACTAAATTCACACAAAAAATTTAGAATTGTTTGTGATGTGAAAGTTCAGCCCACCCTGAAAAAATGTCTGGCTTCGCACCTGGTTGAGAACAAAATCTGGTGCCAAAGTGTTATGATGTTCTATATTCTGGGTCTAGGTAATAATCAATGGCTTTGTGTTTCATAGCAATAGCTCCACTTTATTCCATTTTTGTTTTTTTTCATGCAATGTCAATAATGTCAATTTTTGTGATGTTTTTTCTGGATTGTTTTTTTTTTTTATTGTTATAACACTGTTTGATGTTTGTTTCTAGATTTAAGGCTGAACAAGTTCATTTGAATACATCTAATTATTTGATTTACATAAATCAGCATGGATGGTGCTTGCAGACCCTTTGAAGGACATAGAAAATGGATACTCTGCAATGGACGATGTCGGATTATTTTTAGAGTTTTGTCAAACGGCAGGCAATAGTCTTGAGCAAGATGTTTATGGGAATCACTCGATGGGTTTTTCAATAGCATCCCAGAGGTCAACTGCTCAAAAGATCATAAAGTAGTAAGATCTCTCTCAAGTTGATGCATGCTGTTCTCTGCATTGCTAAGCTTGTGTAATGTTTCAGTGTTGACTCACCCTTAGAGAAATCTCATCTCTAATAGAAGTTATGAAACCACCGCAAGATGTTATATCAGCGGTTAGCAACAACTGTAAAAAAAAGCAGAGGAGGCCTTTGCGCTCATTAGCTGCGTTGAGGTCACTATTATAAGCCCAGCAGCCCATTGAAATAACACAGGGGCAGCAGGACGGCCACGAAGACGGTGATGTTCCTGAGCAGGATCTTGAAGTCGTGGTGCACGGCGTAGTTGCACAGCACCACGCTGACCACGCCGATCTCGTGCGAGGCCACGATGAAGATGAAGGAGGTGATGACCACATTGAGCACAGGGTAGCTCGGGACGAGGACCAGCACACCGTGGGTATCTGCCGCCATCCAGATGTGATACTGGCAGATGAACAGCTGTGGAAACATCACAGGGAAAATGCTGAAGATGCTTTGACAAAAAAAACTTAATCTCTTTGTCTAATACAAATGGAAAAGTATGTTTTACAGTGTTATGAATGTAGGCTTTTCTAAAAGAGATTGCATGAGATGGTCGCCTTGATTCAAGTGAGAATAGTGGGAAGGGAGGGAGAAAAAAACTTTAACTTATTAATTTAAATCTTCAATGGGAGGAACTTGTTTTTATTGCTTAATGTAAAGTCTGGATTCCATCAAGTTGACTTCTTGTTAAATTTGAGAATCACCTGGTTGTTGAGATCTCCACCATTTTAGGGGGACAGAAAGAATCTAGACCTCGTGTATTTTAACTTAGTTTTAAGTTAGCTCATTTTATGCTTTTATAATGATAAGTTGACAATTTTTTTTTTTAGCTTTTACTGTACGGTATTTAAGTTACATTCATATTTTGTTGATTCTATGAAGCTATAGCATTAGAGTAATTTTAATATTGTTTTATATGCCCGTCATCTTGGTGGTGTTCCATGGAATGTCTCTCTTGAATAAATTGAAACTTAGGCAAGTGAAACAGAAATATTCTCCACAAAAAGATGTGTTATATCATAAAAATTCATAACACCAGGGTGATGTTAATGTAATGAGATTGTCGACCAAACAATCCCCTTGTATGCCATAATCATGCCATGGCCACCGGAACTGCTAAAAACTGTTTCACTATCAGCCTTCATGGTTCTGATAAGAATATTTTACTACTCACTCAGGCAGGCGTATACAAGTTATAAGCGGGTCATGTGGCTTACCTCTAATGAAATTTTACCGAACCAGGCAAAGAAAGAGCTGTATCTTGTACGCAAGCAGCCCAGCACGTTCCTCAACAATATGAAGGAAATAATCTGAGGAAAGACGCATTTGTATAATCATAACATCATGCACATTTAAAGACACGAGATACACATATGAAAAAGTAATGGCACATTTTAAAATATTAATTTGATCAAACAATGAAAAAAATTTTTAAAAGCGAAACAGTTTAGCTAGTATACAAAGTATAAAAAGCACATTCAGAGAAAAAAACAAACATAGATAAATATTCATGGAAAAAGATGAACTTACTGGAAGAAAGACAAGGTAGGAATGGACATCATTACATTGTATTTTACTGCTACATAATACTGAGAATACAGTATAACTCTGTGGATAAAGCAATCAATAATGGTGAATCATATAAAAAATGAAATTCTACGCAGGGGTTAACTGACATTTTAACAAAAAGTTTAAGTCATTACAAGTCAATAAAAAAAACAAATTCTTTCTAATTACTGATTGCTTTCATGAAACACACACATAGGTTCACAATATAATTTTTTCAACTAAATACAGGGTTCTCACATTTTTTCTGGAACCAAATTCAAGGCTGTTTCCAGACTATTTTAAGGCTATAATTTTCAAATTCCAGGTTACCGGAACACGTTAAAATTTACTATATTACCATATGATGAGTAACTCAATATTTCTTATTGTAAAACCTCATCACTATAAAGATTATAAGAGTCTGTTAATAAATAAAATGAGTTGACGGCCCTCTTCACCCTCCCTCACCCCATCCTTTTTTCCACCCATCTCCTATCTTGATATTTATAATTAAAAAAATTATCATACATTTCCAGGCTGAGAGGCTATTTTTTCAGGCTAAAATGCCAATATTCAAGGTTGTATAGGCCTTGATTTATTTTTTTGAAACTCCAGACTTTTCCAGACTTTCCAGACTGTGTGAGAACCCTGTAAATATAAATAAATTGTCTATACTTATATATATATATATACTTACTGCAATGCCAATTAGCGAGAGCAAGCATAGACCCCAAGAGATGGGATTGGAAAAAAGATTCCCAGGTCCATCATCCTTGATGATCTTGTAACGCACCAAGACCTTGTAGCCAAATGCAAACAGCATCCCGTAGACTACACTCTGCAGAGTTCAAATCAAATTTATTGACTTAAGAAGGAAAATCCAAATAGAGTCTGGGTGATAGATTTAAAGTAAAAATGTATGAACATAACAGACATTAACATATTTCATGCACAAAATTGTAGAATAAGTTAGCACCATTTTTAGATGCCATGGCATACAAGAGTTAGAAAAATTCCAGACTAACATTAAACATACCATGAAAAGTCCATGAAAAGGGGCCAAACAGGATTTGAAACTGAAGCCTTCAATATATAGTCTTACCAAGGAACATGTTTGGTTTGGTATTGAGTAAATCAACCATTGAGAAACTATGACACTTGGATCATTGTATCATAATATATTTCAAGCAAAGGCACATAACTTTTGAGCAATTCAATATCTGACTCATTAAATTTCAACTTAAAATAACAAGAGCTAACCAAGTGAATTAAAATGTACTCTTTACAAAAAAAAAAGTAAGTTCAGGTCTGGAGGGTGTCCATGATTCTACCTTAGCTCTGAAGGATATCTAATATTAGTTTGGAAAAATAACTGTGGATGGCCCTACAATCTTCTGGTATACCTTGCCTATACAACATTGTGACTCCAGGTTGAAACGCAAGAGTTTTTTTCTTCTTTCAAAAGAGGGTCCATGCGTGTACCCATCTCTGATCAGATGGTATTAATATGAGATAGTGACACAGCTCGACATTGTGCTGCCAACACTTTCCACACAGTAAAACTGGCAAACTCTGCCACAGACTTCTTATGATCACATGTACATTGAAGTAAACTTAAACAAATGTAAATTGTAAATAAATAATGATTAGTATCATCTCCAAACATATAACATTCACTCATAACACTTGTACTCACAAACCGATCCAACTGCCACCTGAACCTCCACTCATGAATAGAATCATCGGATGTCACAAACAGGGCCTTAAATGGGCGAGTCAGAAACACCTTCTCAAAAAACACCTGCAGAAAAAAAAACAATAGCCTCATAAAAATGTTCTTATAAAGAGGCTGACTTAACCAAAACATGCTATTTGACACAAAAACACAGAAAAACAAGACAGCATTATATTTCCACATGGGATGGTCTAAAACAGTGATTCCCAAATCAGGTTCCCAGGGCTGCACAAGAAATCTCAAGGACTACACAAGATTCTGAGCTCTGACAGTCAATATTTTTCAGTTTTTAAGATTTAGCCGATGGATATTTATTTCTGACAATGATTCCAATGCTTTGTACATTTTGCATTGAGAAAAGTCAAGATTGCTAATAGTTGTCAAGAGGTGGAGGGATTTTTCAAAATTGTTTATCCATGTCTTTCACTTAAAAATATTTTTAATTCACCTATTATAATATTTTATTTATTTGTATATTCAGGGTTCTGTGGACAACACAAACAAACAAGTGTTGGGAGACACTGATATAAAACTAAATAATAAATGTTCTAAAGTAATTACTTCCCTTACCTCTGAAAGATAAAAAAGTGAGATGACAACTATCAAAACCACAAATTTTAACGTCATGTACAGGTAGAACATTGGATTGGCTGAATGAGAAACACAAAAAAGTAAAATTTAGATTTAGTATGAAACAATCCGAGTACCGGATATAAAACTGTTTTGACGAGCTTCATCCCACTCTTCTTTTTAGTGGGTCTGAACATATGAAACAATTTCTTAATTTGTTCATGAAAACAAAGATAAAAACTAAAAGAGGGTTAAAGCTAGTTTAAATCCGTGCTGGCTCAAAGTAAGGGCAATGCTGGCTCTCTGGGTGCCATGTGCATTTGGTACCACGTGCTTTGGAAGTATCCAAGGATCGTTATAATTATAATTTCAATAATTATACCTTCTTAATACAAGAGTTCACCTTACCCATGGCACCTCCAAATTATGCGCAAGCACACAATGTATTATACACAAAAGACAGGTGGGAGAAAGTTGTACGCCAAGATGAAAGTCTTGAGACAAAATGAGAAAAGGCCAAGACAAAATGCAGGGAGGAGGGTGTTAGTATGCATAAAAGTAAATCAAGTACCCTTCAGACCAAATTGATCATAGGGCCGGTGAAGCAGCGCTCACCAGTTCCTGTGGCCACGGCACACTAGGGGATATGAGGCCAGCACAATGCCCAGCCACCTTTACTTTTTCCTAACTAATGTCAGGTACTGATCAGAGCTGGGTACACTCAGAGACACCCTCTAGACCTGAGATCGATTCCTAGCCTTCACCAGGATTGGAACCCAGAATCTTCGGAACACCAGTCGAACGCGCTGCGGCTCGACCACAGCGCCCCATTTAGTATGTATAAGTCAGATGGAAAAGAAAGTCGAGGTTGACCCGGGAAGTGGAATCATCTGTCTTTTGTTTTGGCACTGGTAGTGTTTGCCACATTTATTTTTTCTGTGTTTCATTGCTATTGAAATTTTGTCCAAATAATAGCAAAGATAACGGTAAGAAATAATCCTCTAAATAGAAAGAGCGTGCATCTGTGTCGTGCTAGATAAGCAGTATTGACGACAGCGCTGTCGGTTTCACATACCTTCTGAGGATTGAGCAGTGGCGTGTGGCGGAATGGCCATGACCAGGTAGATAACAAGGTACCAGAACGAGACCAGCGGCACGAAATAGTAAAACTGGTACGGTCGGTTCATCACAAAACAAAGGGTCACCACCAGAATATTCATTCTGAACAGAACCTGAAATGAGAAAATAAAAACAAAAATTGATGCTGGACCAGAAACATACTGGAATAAATGTTTTTAACCACAACTCAATGACTATTAGAATAATTTTTTTCACTGTATCAATTAACAAAAATTAATTTTGTAGTAAAGGGTTAAATAGAGCAGGTATAAGTTTAAAGAGGGGCACTCGCACAAACTCACACACACATACCAAAATGTTGCAAACTGATGCACATGTTCAATCTATCACAAAATAAAAATGAGAAATTATTATTACCCGGTATATTAAATGTCAACGGGATTGAGGAAAAGTGCACAAGCTTTTGGTGGCCAAGGCTAACAAAGGAGATTGTGAGGCCTGCACAATGCCAGCTGCCATATATAAACACTTTCCCTGTTAGGATGCCTACTCATCAAACCTGGATTTGCTCAAAGGGTTCTATCTATGCCTTAGAAATGATCACAGAATTAACTGTTTTGAATCCAAGACACAATGATGAGCAATCCTAGTTTTTTCATAGACCACCATTGTAATTATTTACAACTGAACAAAACAACATAGCTATGATCACAGGCTTTTGATCAAACACATAAAACATTAAATTCTAACTTAAAAATACAACACAATAAAAAATAAAAACAAATAATGAGAAAGACCTAAAGGATAAAAAACACTTTTCTTATTTCTTATAAGATAAGTTATGCTAATAAATATGTTCTGAAAGACAAGAGTGATAATACACTTGTCTAAAGAATTGATCCATGCAAGCTCTCCCTGAGTGGCAGTCAGGCGTAGAATGAGCTTCCTGAACAAGTCAGGAAAACCTACAAGTTAACTTCATTAAAAAAAACTTTTGAAAGTGCAAGGCTAGACTTAGATCATTGACACAACAATGTTCACCCAAGAAATGAATACATGTAAATTATAAGATAAGGGAGAATGACATACAGATTGTATAAAAAAGAAGATCAAAGCTGAGTAATGTTTAACTTTAACATAAACATTCCTTCCGTGGGTACCACTACTAGATCCAGCCCTGCAAAATTGTGCTAAGTTCACTAAAAGAAATCTCTGATTGTGGATTTTTGCCCTGCTATACAGATGCTATGATGACTGTCCTAAAGCTAGCCCAGCATATACATGTATAATGATTACCATGTATGCTCATTTAGTATTTTACTATTGTTTCTAGCAATCTAGTTAAAGGTTGATTGTGGAAAAGGGTCTTCATATGACAAACATTCATGCATTGGTCAATGAACACAAAGTCTCTATGAGTGGTGTCTATTACTGTCTATGCATCTTCAAATTTTTTTATAAACACTTTTTTAGTTAAAATTGAAAAAAAAAGGCAGACAAATGTTAATTAAATCACACAGATAATAACATTTTCAATTCTGCAATAGTGTTGTTGTTTTTTTGTATAGGTATTGTCACGTATTGGTAAATCTAATATATTGAAACACATATTACATATTCCCCCTCTCTTTTTCTCACTACACAAGATGTTGTGGGCGGGGCTTATTTTTCCAATTGCTTGACTTTTAGTACGAAGGCAAAAGATTCTAGGTAATGTTGGGATTCCCTGTTGACCTCAAATTCTCGGAGTGGCTAGGAATGGTTTATTATTTCTGCATAGGGAAGTTCCTATCATTTTTATTATGAGTTTTGTAATGATACCATTATTTTCACCCCTCCTAGTAATAGGTCTGTCCCTTGCACCACTTTAATAGTATTTAATGATTTGTTTGTCTGAAAGGCAGTGAGTTTCGAGATAATTTCTTTTGAGGACGCTTGTGTTTGCACTATTTTATTCTAACTGTACATAATCTTCATATTGTATATATTGGAACATATGACCTGAATTAAATTATCAACAACATTTACACTGAAGCTTCTTCGTCAAGTTACTATTCTATTGTTTTGTTTACAATACTATAATATTTATTTACCACTCTAACGTCAAGGAAAGGAACTGTTCGAACCCAAATCCTGAGTTTGTGCCCAGGACTATAAGGAGAGTTCGTGTAATACTGAAATATAAATAATAATAACTAAAGTCTACCCTAGGACCAACGAGAATTATCAACGACATCTACACGGCTCTGGCCACAAGGGGATTGTGGACGTAACAGTATTCATTTTGGTATTCATTTTGGTATTCATTTTGCTAATAAGAATTATTATGTTCCACATCAATACATTGTCATTGAATTGTCGCTTGTGTGTAGAAATGGTGGAAATTCATGTGACAAAATAAATGTTTGTACTCATTATGTGCATCGAGGACGCACTGGACTGCAAATATAACTACGATAGTAAAAAGTAAAGTATCCCTCGACGGCCCAATACGATCTTCAGAGCCTGTGAAGTAGCTTTCTTAAGTTTCCTTGGCCACAGCCTGCTAGGAGATTGTGAGGCCAGCACAATGCACAGCTGCCTGTACTTTGCCTCAACTAATGTCAGGTACTTATAAGAGCCTTCACCAGTATGCGAACCAATCAATACGACAGCCGAGCGCCACCGTGTATCACGCATTACAGTGTTGGCGTGAACCAAAAGTCTTCACACTGGCTGCAACGGCACTACCCGAGAAATTTGCATGGTATCTGCAGCACCAATGAGGCTGGTGTGACAGCATTAGTAACACTGAGGTATTCACTAGTTGGGGAGCTATTCCTGGTGACTATTAGTGTTAACTATCATGCTTATACAAATAGCTACATTTAGAAGCATGTTTTTGTATGCTAAGCTAATACTGAAAACCTTTACATTTTAAAATACTTTTTCAATGTTTTTGTTGTTTTTTTATTTGGCTTTATAACATTGTCAGATTTAGTAAGAAGGGCATATTTTAATCATATAATTACACCCACACACACAAAACAGGACTGTCAAATAGAAACTCTATTGACCTCTAAAGTTTTGGATACAGCCAATATATGATGCATATATTGTGGGTTTTAAGCTAACCATGAATAAATCTAAGTTGAAAAAAATGATACATATGAGAAAATTGTGCATTTCCAATACTGCTGAGAAGGCTCTAATTATTTTGTGGTTTGTATTATTTTAATCTATAGTTTAGGTATCACTGTCAATTTATATTTCTACATTTTCAAGGAATGAGCACAACAATCCACATAAATATCTTTTTAATAAAACAGTTTAAGGAAAGTATATTTGTGGAAATGAAGAGAAAGCATTCTTTTTATCACAATGGGAAAAAATTATTTTAAAAAATAGACATCTTTAAATTTTGCATTTTATAGGTGGTCTGCCCTTGAATATTTGTGGCAATTGAGAAACAGCTATTTGTAACAAACTTAAATTTAAAAAAAATGTTAAAATATATCACGTCTAACAAATAAAAATAAAATATAAAAAAACAGATTCAAATAATATGCTTAGTTTTTTTGCTGTAAGGTGTTAAAAAGCAAATCAAAAGAAATTGTAAAATGTAAAAAATCAGACATTAGATTGTGCAAAGTTAGAGAAAGTTCATATTAAGTAGATTCAACATGACAGTCGAATCCAATTTTCCATGAGAACATTTTAAAGATAAATATTTGATAGTATGTCCAATAAACTGTGCCAACAAATAGAGGAAGGAAGCTTTGTTCAAGTTATAAAAAAAATAGGTGCCAACAATTTTGTGTTATCATAATAAATACATTACTTGTATATTAAATATTTAACAAAAAATATTTTTAAAGTACAAAAAAATAACTCTTTAAACAAATAAAAAAACTTTCATACAGTCAAATTACAAATTATATTTTTTTAAGATTTTAATTGATTTCAGTTAAAGCTAGGTTACTGGTTGGGGATGGAATATTTTAACATAATCTTATTAAGGATCTTTACTAGTTTGATTGGAAATGTTCTTTTGAACAGAATGCAAAGCTTTGGGCAGCAATATTGTTGGAAATGTTCTTGTGAACAGAATGCAAAGCTTTGCGCAGCGATATTGTTGGAAATGTTCTTGTGAACAGAATGCAAAGTTTTGTGCAGCGATATTGTTGGAAATGTTCTTTGAACAGAATGAAAGCTTAGTGCAGCGATATTGTTGGAAATGTTATTTTGAACAGAATGCAAAGCTTTGGGCAGCGATATTGTTGGTAATGTTCTTTTGAACAGAATGCAAAGCTTTGTGCAGCGATATTGGCTTGTGTTAATTGGTTGTTCTGTTCTGCTATTATATTTTTTTAGTCAGAACTAGATCTACTTATAAGCTGTGATTTCAGTTTCTTTTTAATTTAATAAATGGTAGTTCTTTTGAATCAATTGTTTTGTTGCCATTTAAGAGCTGACTTGGGATCTGTGAATATGACTACAAAAGATTTTTTGCACCATGATTGCATGTCTTTGTATTGTCTCTGTAAGACAGTGGCTGTTGCTTCAACTTCAGCTGGCGTATTTCAGCAGTACTCTCTGCTGGTGCACTAACCTGTATACATGGACAACATGAGCTGTTTGCAGCATTTTGCTTGTCTGTGCCTTTGTTCTTTAATGTCTATGTGCAAACCTAGCTCTCTTGCTTCAAATTCAACTTGCATACTTGAGCAGTTGTCTCTGCATGGTGCACTAATACTTTTTCATGCTGTTGTATTTTTTAAAGTGAATATCATAGAGGTGCCAGGTCCAGCCTGTGCTGCGCAAGTCAGTGGTTAGTTTGTGGTCAACCACAACTATCTATAATTTACTACAGTTCTAACTTTGTGTTCTGGGTGTGTTGAGGCTCTTGATGAAATGTGTCTTGATTAATGACCTCAGCTGGATGATTTGCCAAATCGTGCCAATTTTTTCCCCACTTGTTATGTCAACGATTTTGAGAACTAGCTCATCTGTGTAATAATGTTTTCTGGCTCTTTTGTGTTTTCTTCTACCATGTGTCAAGAGTTCTCCATTTGGATGATTGCTCTCTAGGCCTGGCTATGGCCTAACTACCTTAAAAGCTACCTTTTTCCTAAATGAATGTCATTGGTTTTAGATTGGTATCAGTTTCCTATTTCACAGAGTTGCTCTCCATGCCTCTACAAAAAATGACCTCGGCGTTTTGGTTTTTGGGCGGTTGTCCGATGCAGCTTGGTGTGTTGTATTTGTCAATGTCTGTATGTGTTCACAATAATCCAAGTAGAGCTTATGTATTGTGTGTAGTTTTGTCTCAAGCTTTTCTGTTTGCTTTAACAAGCTGTGACTGCAGGGTACTTGATTATATTTTGGTCTTTTCTGACGTCCTCATCTAGTGTCATCATAAGGCTAAGTAAAGATTACAGTGGTTTTTTTATATTTCTAATGTGACTCTGAGGTATGTGAGAATGTCTTCCTTTTTTTTATTTGGACTTTTGTTTGATTGTATTTTTTTGTTGAATGTCTTGCTGCTGTGTCTGAATATTGCTTTGACTTTTGATTTCATGTTTAACATTTTGAAAAGGAGCCAAAGCCATTGCTGATAAGCTTATAATTAATGGACCAGGCCTATAAATTTAACATAATGCCCTTATTAATAAATGTGTTAATTTAACACTTGAAAATATTAAAATTCACTATATAACAACAAAAACACACATTTAAATGAATTTATCAAGGCATAAAAAGGAAATTCACACATAATTTTTTTTGTCTAAAAGCTATATTTTTACAAGAAAAAAATTGAAGAAATTCTACAGCAATTACGGTAAGATAAAAAAAAAAAAGGTATTTAGCAATTAAACTGTATATAAAAACTGCAAAATTCATTCTATAGATGTGATCGACTACTAAATAACACAAAAATAATTTTGTCTATGTAGTCTACTGAATAAAAGGTGAACAGAAGTAGGAAGTAAGACATGGGGGGACTTACTTCAAATACTCTCCGCATCTGGTTGTTACGATAACGCCAAACAATTTGGCACTGCCTCCAGCCCTGCAGAAACCAAGCAGTTTGGTGTCAATACCTAAACAATTCTTTGTTTGTTTTTGTTTTTTTCTTTTGTAATAAAATTCTTAGAGAAAGTCAAACTAATGGTCTACAGAAAGTCTCATCAAAATTCTCAGAGAAAGTCAAACTAATGGTCTACAGAAGGTCTCTTGAAATTTCTTTAGAGAAAGTCAAACTAATGGTCTACAGAAAGTCTCATCAAAATTCTCAGAGAAAGTCAAACTAATGGTCTACAGAAGGTCTCATCAAAATTCTTAGAGAAAGTCAAACTAATGGTCTACAGAAGGTCTCTTCAAAATTAATTCTTTTTACAGTCATTCTGATGTAAAAAACAAAAAACAACAACAACAATAAAAAACAAGCCATGCTGATGAATAAAAGTAAATTATTGTAAAGAAATGTATTTACAGCATGATCTACCTGATCTACCCCCACTGTAAATACAAAATTACAAAAAGCAAAAAAGAAGGCGGAAAAAAGTTGGCAATATTCTCAGACTATTGAGATGTAGTAGCAATTGATCTATAGCAGTTTTTTTCATCCCAAGCAGACATCATTGTGATATTTGAACCTGATTTTAAATACAACCCACAAGTTAGAGCCCTCACTACAATATATTATTAATCTACGACAATTCTAAATTTATTCATATGTTATATGTCACCTATAGGCCAGTGTAAATGATAACATTGTTAGTGGGTCACCCAGGAAAAGTATGAAAATAACTAGGTCACATAAAAAAAGTTTGGGAAATGATTCTTCTGATCTCATCTGTTACAGGCACTCCTTCTAATGACAATTGTGTCCTAAGCTTATCCGTGGTTGGAGTCTAGTTTTGCATTTTGATTAGTGTTTTAAATGATGTTAACTTGCTGGTTGTCCTGGTTTGTACAGGCAACCCATTCCATGCCCGGATGTCACTCAGGAAGATTTATGCATTTGTTTTTGCATATATATAGAGAGAATTATGCCAATTTAAGAAAAATTATTTATTACAGCTGAAAAAAAAAGTGTCAATATGCTTTTAAACTCTAAGCTTGCAAGCTGATATTTCTAGTTTGACAAAAATCTCTGCAAGCGGTGCAGCTACACTCAGGCTCAGATCTTTGGGAACACTGCCTTATGTTGTTTTAAGTGTTCACTTTCTGTACGGTGAGTGCTGCCTGCTGCACCAACCCTCCAGAAGTTAGAATGTGCTGTAGACTGTAATGTAAGCGAGTGGAGTTTCCAATTCCCTTTGGGGCTTTTGAGTAGCTTTTCGTGGGTTCTTACTTTTAAATTATTCTAAAATTTAAAGAAACTTTTAGAAAAAAAAAATTCTACTGGCATGTATGTAATTTCTAATTGTTTACTGGCAGTGTTAATGGTAGTGGATGTTTTTTAAGAAGGCTTCTTATGGTATAATTAAAAGTAAATTTAAAAAAACATGGTCAGAGATAAAACTCCTCAATATAAACTACATGATTATTCCCTTTAAAAAAATGAAAACAAAAACCTCAGTCAGTTTTCCAAAACTTGAAAAGAAATTGTGTACATTTTCCCAAAATGTAAAAAACTTGTCCAGCCTGTATGAATCCAGATATTGGGGAGCATTTATATAACATATGCAGGGGAACCCTTAAAAGACTTTACAGAAAACGCTGTGCTTTGGGATTGCTGAAAGTACAGGCAGCTAGGCATTGTGCTGCTCACCAGGAACAAAGCCACGAGGGGGGACTGTAATTTTTTTTAAATAACTTTTTTCAATAGTTTTATTTTAAAATGTACTAAATTCGCAAAACAATTTGATATTTGTTTGTCACATGAAAGTTCAGCCCACCCTGGGAGAAATGTCTGGCTATGCCCCTGCTGCTAACAAAATCCCTTCATAGGCATACGCCAAGGAAACAAGTGAACACTGCTTACTAATGACCAAACATGTCCTTAAATAGCTAGAACCAAAGCCTTTAATAAGATGGACCGTTTGCTTTAATATTTCTACTTTTTGATGACTAGAATTACTTCTTTTCGGAATTCCCGATTCTCATTTGTACTGTACATTTCCGTTTTATTTAATCGCAATAATTTTCTCAATGGAAAATTAAGATTTGGACAGCGTTATTCACTGCGCGCGGAAAAAAAGAGAACATAAGCTCTAAAAATAGAGCAAGCGGTGCATCTTATTATAGTCTTTGATCAAATGAAAGGTTAAAGTTTTTTTTATTACAAACATTAACATTGACAAACGTTTTGAATTACAAACAGTCACATTAATTAAAGCTTGAATTTATTAAAAGTATACAGTATATAAAAAAAAATATAACTATTTTTAAAGTTTCAAGCGTTTAGTGTCCGTTAATATAGACAGCACCTTGCAATACAGTTTACATAGTTTCCTACACGTTTACACATAAATACTTGAGTGAAAACGTAGACCGAGCACGTGCAAACTAACTATTCAGCTTTTTAAATAGAGCAAGCGGTCCATCTTATTATAGTCTTTGCTTGAACCTGAGAACTATTTTAGATAAAGTCCACTATGATAAGACAAAGGGAACTGCTGGTGAACACTAGACTGTGGACCAAATTAGTCTGAATAGTGTTGACAGCTTTATACAGATTATATATCTGATATAACTGTTTCCAGCAAAACAATATAATTTATTCTATAAATATATTTCTAGAGCAATGTTAGCTTTCCTTTCTATCTTTCTACATTCAACTTTTAGATTGAAGCTCTATAATTTGACCCTCTCCCTTCAATGTCAAACATGAGTTAAAGAATTCATTGGCATAATTCTCAATGCCATGATGACCCTCCCTGGCCAACTCTGAAAATACGTCAACATTAAAAAAAAAATGTAGTTACTCAAGCTGCCAGGAAAAAGAATAATGTAAAGAAAGGGAAACCACCAGGAAACTCTAGTGCAACAAACTGCAGAGGAGTTCTCTTTACCCATAATCCTGCTAACTTGTTGATTCTCTATTTTTTCTCTCTACACTATATTTATTTAAAGGTAGATGCCAATGAAATCCGTGATGATGTTTCTTTTTGCCTCCCCTTTTCCCTGAAATATAAAAACCCTTGACGTTTGCAGGAATGGCCAGACAATCCTAGACATCAACTGTTATGGAGGGTGAGGGGATCTGTACTTGCAAGAACACACACACACACATTAATCTTCATGGTAAATAGTTTATAAAAAAAAAGGCTGTGTAGACATTTGAACGTGTCCTTCACCAGCATGAATACATGACACTTGCAGTTCTTGAGATAAACAACAAAAATGACACAAAATAAAGAATGAAATCATAGTGTCTTTTGACACTGAAAAATGGACCAAAAATCTTCCACACTGTCAAAATGGCAAATATAAATTAAAGTCACAATTATAAG
This sequence comes from Anisus vortex, assembly GCA_949126835.1. Taxonomy (NCBI): domain Eukaryota; kingdom Metazoa; phylum Mollusca; class Gastropoda; family Planorbidae; genus Anisus; species Anisus vortex. Next base: position 28,377,294 of record OX421506.1, read on the forward strand.
TCATCACAAGAAGAAAATATTAGTAATAATCTACTTTCTTGTGTTTTTAAAGCCTTTACTTAATATCTCAAGCACAACGTTTTACACAAGTTAATATTCTCAAGTGTGTGGCTGCCAACTTCACTAGGATTTGTAAGTAAGTAAAGTACCCTTCGGGACCAAACTGATCATAGGGCTTGTGAAGCAGCGTTCACCAGTTTCTGTAGCCATGGCATACAATGCCCATCCAGCTTTACTTCACCCCAACTAATGTCAGGTACCCATCAGAGCTGGGTAGACTCTGGGAAAAAACTCCTAGTCTCCACCAGGATTCGAATTTGAACCCAGGATCTTCGGATCGCCAGTCGAACGCCCGAATGATCAGCTACCCTGCCCCATACTAGGATTAGTGGCTGTTTTTACCCAACTTTGAACACTTGTCTACACCTCAGAAGTGAGCATTTTAACATATGCCTAGCTGCAAAGCTAAGTTCTTGTAAAATGGCTTTCATCTCTAATAAATTTTATTACACTGGTATTCAAACTTCAATCTAGCAAACAGTATCTCCCTCCAATATATGAAAAAGCAACCAAAGGCATTTGAAACATGTGCATCCTTGCACAATTCAATGATGACACACAAAAAATGCATATTATATATCCTTTCATTTTTCTTATTCACTTTTCAGTTCATTATCCAATAAGGAGATGGGAAGACATGCATAAAAGGAAGGGAAATAAAATATGCAAGACCCTATGATGTGCCGCTAATTCTACTGATGTAGAAACATCACTGTTTGGTTAAAAATGACAATTTTTTTTTTAAATGTCATTTACAAACATAATATGTTTATAAATGTGTATAATTTAAATGTCTTTACAAAACAGAAAAGGACTGTTAAAATTGACACTGTGAACAACAAAATTTCAATCCTTTCTAAAAGAAGCATCAAATTAAAGATACTACTTGTACTTTGTAACAATCTCTGAAAAACTACTATCTGAAGTCAAGGGCAGAAGACTAACTGTATATCAGCCACTGTTATTGTTTTGCAAATGTCTAACAGATAGTCAACAAAAATAAAAGGCAAAGTAATTATGTAAGTTCCAGAGTTTTTAATGCTGTCATTACTAGTTGTCAAGGATTGTCTTCAAATTGTATTTATCCTCTTATCTTATCTTATACATTAAAGATGCACCTTGTATAAAGAAGATTTGTGTGTCCTACGCTCATCCGTGGTCTGAGTCTAGTCTTGTATTTTTATTAATGTTTTAAATGATGTTAAGTTACTGGTTCTCCTGGTTTGTTCAGGCAACCCATCCCATGCCCGAATGCCACTCAGGAAGAAAGAGTACTTATATGCATTTGTTCTCGCATAAGGGATAAGGAAAGTGTTTTTGTCTTTATGTTTATCTGAGCTTTGCAACAGGCTGTTATTGGGTTGTATTTCTAAATTAGAGTTTAATTTCTTATGTATTATTATTACTTTACTTTTTGCCCTTCTGTCCTCTAGTGTTTCGATTTGGTCCTAGGTTAAGTGATTTGACTAATAGTGTTACTCATGTTAGTTGGGAATATTCGCTAGTTATGTACCTTGCCACTCTTGTTTGAATTTGTTCTATCATTTATCAGCTGCAACATCTGAGCTACAAAGGAATGAACTCAAATTAGTGCTTGTCTGTTATTCTAAACTTATTTAAGGGGAATTTTGTTATACAAAAAACATTTTTTTGTACTCCATCATGGTCCACTCCTTTACATTATTACTCACTGCACTAAAGAGACAGAAGGCTCGTTCGGTGGTATAACCAAACAACCATAAGCTAAGTGAACTGTTAGCAGTTATAGTATAGATATTATCCTAAATCTTAAGTCTAATTTTCTGTGGTGTCCATTAATATTACATTTATATCAGTTTTTATGTCACATTTGAAGAAATTTTCCCTTTTCACTAGGCATGTGAAAACTTATTTTTTGAAGGTAAACAGCATCAAGAAAAATCAATTCTTTTAAGTTTTAATGAAAATCTTATAAATTAGGATACTCAGTTGTCAACCACACCATTTTCATTGTTAAAAGAACAACAGCTTGTAGTTTCTCATCTCAAGCTCTAAGCTCTATAGCTAATGTAAATACTAAACTGAATTAATACTAAGCCAACAGTTCTTTTTGTGAAAATTTCAATGTCAATTTCTACAGTGCCCCAGCTACGGTATCTACTATGAATATTGCACCACTGCCCACCAGGAAAGGTTAAATAAATTGAATGAAATACTTTAATTTAACAAACACAAATCAGGAACAAATTAATTCTTATAAAGCTGATGACAATATTGAAGAAAAAAATGTCTACATCTAATCCAAGTATCATCCAAGTTTTTTTTTAAATTAATAAACAGCAAAGAAAGGAGAAGGCTTCATTCATTTTTTTTTAATTGCTTTGAAAATTCATAAAAATGTCATGTGTATGTCTTCTTTTAATTTGTGACAACAATAACACATCAAACATGTGAGTAAATAAATTGTTCAAACTTGTAAACAGCTTAATGTAAATGTATTTTTGAAAAAAAGGCATGGAATTGTGGGGGTAAATGAATTATATAAAATAAAAAAATATTACAATGTTGGGAGACTTACCACACAAAACCTGCTGAATCCGAATTCTCCTTTATCCCAGTAGTATGAGAAATGGCCGAACCCAGTCAGGAACAAGTAGGATGACACCAGCACTCGAATGTGCATGTACAGAGGCAGGACCTATTTAGGGAAAACAGATAGTTTGTTATGAAAAGAAAGGGCTGGAAAAGTATCTCCACATATATTGGTGCAGCTACTTTTTATTAAATCTGGAAAAGCTGACCTAGAGACAGCATGTAAGCTACCGCCCCGGACATTCTGGGTTGGAATGCTTGTGAAGGCTAGGATTTTATCCCGGGTCAGGAGGGTGTCCTTGAGTGTACCCAGCTCTGATCAGCTCCCAAGATTATCAGGGGTAAAGTAATGTTCCACAGTTCCATAGTATACTGTCACCACAGAAACTTGTGTAAGCCTGGTCTTGAATTTTACAGTTTTTAATTACCGGTAGGTGTTTTTTTTTTCCGAAAACTAGTTCAGTGAACCCACTCCATGCCCTAAACTAATGCCACTTGGATAAAAATTAAGTCTTGGGCGCTTATGTTACCTTGTTTCAGGAAATAATCCGATAAGTCAACCTTTGTATAGTGGAAATATGATTGCCGAATTCCACTTGCATTTACTGAAAAATCTCCGCAAACAATTGAATCTTACATTACTTGTATTAAACAATTTGCAACCGATTCAATATAAAGAGTAAAAAGGAAAGTAAAATACCCTTCGGACCAAATTGATCATTGGGCTGGTGAAGCAGCGTTCACCAGTTTCTTTGGCCACCACTTACTAGGGGATTCGGTGGCCAGCACAATTCCCAGCCGCCTTAACTTTACCCCAACTAAAGTCAAGTACCCATCAGAGCTGGGTAGACTAAGGGACACCCTCCAGTACAAATCCTAGACTTCACCAGGATTCGAACCCAGAACCTTCGAAACACCAGTTGAACGCACTGCCACCATGCCCCTGTTATAAAAAGAGTAAAATAGATTTATTTTTATGTGCCCTTATTTGAAGATGTTCAAATATTGTTTTTTTACATTTTCATTGCACATATAAAAAAAAATCTATACTTTCAAAAATTATTTTTGTAATATACCGTATTTAATTTGTTTTAAATGATTTTCAAGTATTGGTGTCATCCCAGCTGGCACACCACGTCGTATTGACAAGGAAAATACGTGGTTTCCACGTGGTTTCAAAGTGATTTCATGGTTATCAAGTTTTTCCCCCGTCGATACGACATGGTGTGCCGGCTGGGATGGCAGTTTCTTCTTTTTTTTTTTTGGAAAATGAAAACCTAAGTGCCCCAACTGACCTTGCTTGCACCAGTCAAGTGATATATGAGTATGACCAGCTGCATCCAACCCTTCCATTCATCTGTTTGGTCTCTGTGCAGTACATTCACCTGTGTGTGGTTGAAGGGGAGAGAGAGGAAACAATGCAAATCAATGAATCGGGAATTAATCAGGACTACATGGCTGCACCCCTGTAAGACACTAAGGGGGTAACTACATTAGAGTGACCTACCTTGTCAGTGTTCTCTGTAAAGAAGAAACCCAAGATCATGACGTAGGCAAAAGGCAGGCAGAAGTTCAAGGTCGTGTAGTACTTGTTCTCTTTCATAAAGAAACTTGTCCTGCAAAATATTTAAAAAAAAAATAATTGTGAAACCCTTATTGAATACTTTCTATTTTAAGAAAAATTATTTGAGTAGCCAAGTTCAAAGATGGTGTATATTCTAATAATAAGGCTACCTAATGTTCAGCTAGCATACATTTTTTTTTTCCTGTTTTGATAATTCTTCTACAGTCTACAGCAAGGGTGTGCAACAGGCGGCCCGCGGGCCACAAGATGGCCCGCCATAGTTAGGTTCTAACAGCATTTTTTAAATTTGTTTCATTGATAATGCAAATAAATTTGTGTATAAAATTTCATATGCGGCCCAAGGCAGAAAAATGTTGCACACTCCTTGTCTACAGAATATAACTGCCTCAAACGCTTTTTTGTGGTTTAAAGGTAGCCCTGTATTTTGAAACAGGCTTTAAAAAGATTACTTGTTGTTGTTTTTAATTAGTACATCACATATCCCATTCCCTGCCTTAATTGCCATTCAATAATAAAGATAATTTATATATGAATGTGTCATTGTTATGTGTTTTTTTCTAAAGCTATTTCTGTGGAATATTTATTATTTAAGAAAACACAATCTTTGTTTAAAGATACATAAAGTCTTAAGGTTTGGAATAAGACGCAAGCCGTAATTTTTTAAATTTTTTTAAACAAAAAAAGATAGTATCTAAAAATGTTAATTAGCTGTAGAATTATTTAAAATAAAAAAACATCTCCAAAAGTTAGACACGAATTTAACTGTAGGGCACAGATGCAGTTCATTTTAATAAAAAATGAAAAAAGTTTAACACTCATTACAATATTTAACAAAAAATATTATGATTAATTTTTTTTTTACATTAAAATTATTGTCCTAGTGTTATAATTTTTTATATAGTCTAGCTTAGTGATCATATTGTATTTGTTTTCAAGGGCCAGGTTCTTCTTCTTGTTTTCTTAGCATCAAATTGCGTCTTTTTTAATTAATTAGTTTATCTTTCATTGCCGCAAAATGTGACGTGACAGCCAAATGATGATTGCATAGATCAGTGGCTGGATCATGTTACAGCCCAGAGGGGGTTTGAGAGAGGGGTCATCAAGAGACATTATCGTGCGCGTTTATTTTTTTTTTTTTTTTTTTAGCAAGTTGATTAAACAAATAATTATAAAGGAGGAATAGATTTTTAATTTTAAAAAGTTGTTATTTTAAAATCGTCAATCGCGACTTTGAAAAACAGGTAGTAGCGATGGAGAGATGAAATGTAAATGATAATAGTACAATCGAATAGTTACATACAATGTTCTCAATCTAAATTTGACTTTGATTTGTTTTCTTCACAGGCACGAATAATTATTTGTGTGTGTGTGTGTGATTGTGTGTGTGTGATTGTGTGTGTGTGATTGTGTGTGTGTGATTGTGTGTGTGTGATTGTGTGTGTGTGGTTGTGTGTGTGATTGTGTGTGTGTGGTTGTGTGTGTGATTGTGTGTGTGTGATTGTGTGTGTGTGATTGTGTGTGTGTGATTGTGTGTGTTTTAACTCCTTATTTGTTTATTTTAACGGGCTCGAATTACTAAGTATTTTTAGGTCAAACGGGAGGTGTAATTAAAAGTAAAATGCCCGTCGGACCAAACTGATCCATAGGGCCGGTGAAGCAGCGTTCTGTGGCCACGACATACTAAGGAATTGTGTGGCCAGCACAATTGACCAGTCGCCTTTACTTTACCCAACTAGCGTCGTGTAGCCTACCTATCAGAGCTGGGCAGACTCAGGGACACCATCCAGTCCCGGACGCGTATAAAGAATGACTTTAGATACACGTATTAACAGCGTGCTCTGTCTATTGGATTCATGATTCACCGCGGCCCACTAAATTTCACGCCGCTACCCGCGGAATTAGAGCCCTGGAAATGGGATGCCTCCATAAAATTATGAACATCGTCTACAAAGATCGCGTTACTAATGAGGCTGTCCGTGAGCGAATCATCAACGTCATCGGTCCTCACGAGGATCTACTCAGTGCCAATATGCTATATGCAAAAACCTCAGATCGTACGGGGCATGCGGCAAGATCCGAGGGCGGCGCAGGACCGAGACGAATGGCATAAAATTGTGTTCAATTGTCGAAAAATGATGCCCAAACGACACTCACTCAGGTTATGGGAAAGGTGAAGGTGAAGGACCCGCGGAATTTTAGGGTTTCGCCGTGGTGCCCCGGGAATTCACCTAACTGCTGGGGAAAATACCAAATCTGAAAAAAAAAATGTTAACTAAGATTAAACACAAACGGTGGATAAGCGTAGGTCGCAATAATCTTATGCATTGAAGGAGCGCATATAACATATAAGATAAGCGTATGTCGCAATAATCTTCTGCATAGGAGCGTATGTAACATAAGATAAGAATAAAAGAAGCGGGGAAACAACAAATTAAACAAATATCCAACATGACATCATTGACATCCTTTAGCGTGTCAGAATTAAGCAACCTTTAATAGTAGACTTTAATACTTCATAAAAATGTATACTGGGTCTGAAATGAAATAAAACATGTCGCGTAGATATAAAGTTGGGAAAAAATATAGATCTATATCAGATATAGATAGATAGTAATGCTCAATAGATAGTTAGATAGATAGATACATAGAACATAATATATAGATAGATTGAAAAGTAGATAGATAATTGGATAGATAGCGAGATAGATAGAGAGAGGGTGATACAGATATACAGATAAATAGATAGACGGATAGACTGAGAGATGCCTTTGATAGATCGATAGATAGATGATAGCTAGATAGACAGACGGACACACAGATAAAGATCGACAGATCGACTAGTGTATGAGCTTTTCTAACGTGAATAATTAAGTAGGTCTATTGAATGGCGTCCAGAATCAATGCAAAGTCAATCTCTACATATATTTAGAGAGAGGAGAGAGAAAGACTGTGAGAAAGATCGTGGGCGTCTACGCATTCCCTGTTTACGTCTGCAAGGCGCGGCATCTGTCTTGCTTCTAATGTTCCCAACAAATGACCTCCAGCCTACCCTTTACCCTGGCCATCATATAAACTATAAACACCTTACGCATAAACACGAGACCGCCTCCGACACAACCGTTCTCAGAATCTCTTTCGTAGGCAGACGTGCGCACTCGAACTTCCGGTCCGTCAAGTCTATTTAAAAAGCTCAAGTCTGATTGGTTTAATCTTTAGCAAATCCTAATTTCTTACGGGGAGTCAGATGGCGGCGTAATTTTGACTTCTTTTAAAAAAACGAGGTGCTGTAAATCTGGAACTGTCTTCGTGTCTCAAAGTAAGAGTTGAATGTTATGTGACATTTGGCATAAAGCACATCAGGTAAAACAAATAAAACTACTATTAACTTGCCATATAAAACTACTATTAACTTGCCATCGTTTTAATTGGGATATATTTTGAAAAGCACAAATGCATACTGGCATAGAGTCTATATGTATATAGATATATATATAAATACATTAAAAAGATTTTTAAAAAATTGATTGATGTGATAAATAGATAGGGTGATTCATTGTATAGATAATAAGATAAAGATAGATACATAGATTGATTGATTAATTGATAAAGAAATAGACAGACAGATGGTTAGATAGATAGATACATAGACATATAGACAGTCATAAAGGTAGGTAGATGGGTATATAGACATATGGATAGAAAGACAGAGACATGGATAGACATACTCATACAGAGATGGATGGATACATAGATAGATCGATAGATACATAGACATATAGACAGTCATAAAGGTAGGTAGATGGGTAGATAGAGATATGGATAGAAAGACAGAGACATGGATAGACATACAGAGATGGATGGATACATAGATAGATCGATAGATACATAGACATATAGACAGTCATAAAGGTAGGTAGATGGGTAGATAGAGATATGGATAGAAAGACAGAGACATGGATAGACATACAGAGATGGATGGATACATAGATAGATCGATAGATACATAGACATATAGACAGTCATAAAGGTAGGTAGATGGGTAGATAGAGACATGGATAGACATACAGAGATGGATGGATACATAGATAGATCGATAGATACATAGACATATAGACAGTCATAAAGGTAGGTAGATGGGTAGATAGAAACATGGATAGACATACAGAGATGGATGGATACATAGATAGATCGATAGATACATAGATACATAGATGGATAGATATACACATAAATAGATAGATGGATGATGGATAGACAGGCAGACAGACAGCTAGATAGATAAATAAATAGATAGACAGAAAGACAGATAGATAGATAGATGGATAGATAAATAGATAGACAGATAGATAGATAGATAGATAGATAGATAGATAGATAGATAGATAAATAGATAGATAGATAGATAGATAGATAGATAGATAGATAGATAGATAGATAATAGATAGATAGATAGATAAATAGATAGATGTGCTTCTGATTCAAACCAATTCCATGTTCCATATGATCTTTTTGTACTCATCAGGCTACAGGCTAGAATGAATGGCCTTCTGGTGTTGACGTTACTTGGGGCGGCCCTTCTGCCTTACTCTGTGAAACAAGCACTGGCCGACACAGGTGAACTATACAGGGCAAACAGACATGTAGACATGCAGACAGATAAACATAGATAATTAGAGATGGATAGCTAGAAATATTTGTTGACAGATACACGGATCGACGAATAAAGTGATAGATAATGGATAGACATATTGATCAGATAAATCGGGAGACAAAATAATATGATAATAGACAATCTTACATATTATTGGATAGATAGATAGATAGATAGATAGATAGATAGATAGATAGATAGATAGATAGGGATATACATAGCGAGAAAGAGATAGATAAATACTCAAATCATGGTATGTCCTTTACACATTATACGTCAATACGTAGAAATTATACATAGAAATAAATGTAGTTTATATGCAGATAGATATCTAGTCTGTTATATTTATCTTAATAGTCAAACGTACAGTAAAATAATTTAGGTAATAACTGACAATTTAACTTTTAGTCTTTAAATGGAGTAAAATGATAATAGCATTTTAGATGAGGTCAGGTACTGAAATAGTGTTGAAAAGTGATTAATTCTGACAACTAATTACACTCTGCATATACACACAGATTTTTGTAGTTTAAAACTGTTTGCCCTCAGGGCTTCCCGGGCACTACGAGAGCCAAAATCTCCGAGTTCCAAATAAAGCAGGCAGTTTCATGCATCTATGTCAGAATATATCTTAGTGTGCTAACGTGCTACCTATAACACTATATTTCGGGCACAAGAGAACATTTGTGTGATATTTAAACTTTCAACCCGACTTTAGCTAGAGCTCGCGGGCATCGAAACTCGAAACCACTTTAGTATAGCGTATGAACATTGTGTAAAACAGTATAGTTGTTATAAACTACTTTGTAGACAAAAAGTAGCGCAAATTTTATCGTAATGCACTAATGCTATATATTTCAACACTATATTTCTCCACTAGCGAACAATTTGAGATATTTTGAGCCAAATTCAGCTACAGCCATAGAGTACAACCGTCACCAGTCTCGAAAATTATGTGGAAATTGAAATCTGTTACAGTATTGTTACTCATTTATTTATGGACCTCCTGTGGCGCTTTGTGATTCCACTCGACGTAACTCACTAAACAGCGAAGGCGCAGTTTGTTATCGCTCGGTCGGTCACTTTGATAAACAAAACAATTTCTTTTTTTTTCCAACTACACACAGATCTACATATTAACACAATATATGAGTGAATGGTGTATAATTTAAACCATAATCTATTCACACATATTTTATTATTACGAGAAAGTCAAACAGCGCGTGCTGTTAGAGTTAAGGATCAGTGAACGGGGGTGCGAGGATGACACCAATCAGCAATATTATTGGCGCGTTACTTCTACAATACAAATGCAGCTGACTAAAGCCTGGTAATTGTTTTTTTAAATCTCTGTTTCTGATATCAGTCTTTAGGATGGACAGTGGCGTGCGACCAGACAACAACACGAACATCAGCGCTGTCGACGAACAGTCACCACCGTCCCTTGCGCTAGCGGACGACCAGAATGAGGACAGTACGGGGGTCACAGAAACCGTCGACGTAAATGGTGTAGATTTTTTGGACTGCGGCCCGCAACGTCTGTGCTCCGGGAAGTGCCAAACGCAATTCGAAGTGGGCACGGGCGAGGAGTGTCGCTGTGACGTCCTGTGTTGGTTCTTGGGTGACTGCTGCCTGGACTACTACGACGGCTGCCTGCAGGTGAGCATGAACGACACCGACCACGCCATCATGCTGGCCACCCTGTCCAGACTCGGCACCTACAGGCAGGCGCGAATCCTTCGACGAGCTCTCAAGCTGATCAAGTTGTCCGCCTGCAGGGCGATCCAGGGCCGTCACGCGTATCTGGTCGGGGAATGCGGCGCGGACCCGGAAACGGAAATTAAATTCCACGCGCTGCACCAGAAGCTGTCCACGACCTTACCCGGCCAGGACATCAACGTCTTTGCGGGAATCTCCAGGGACGAGTTCATCGCCAACTGCCGAGGGTCGTCAAAGAGACGCGACAAAGAAGGTCACAACTTGGAGACGATTCCCGTAACCTTGGTTGATGCTTACCCAGTAGATTTTCACAACGTTTTCTGTGCAATATGCAACGGGATAGACCCGGCGGATGTTAAATACTGGGAAAGTAAAATTGTCTGCCGCGGCAAGAATAACACTATTGAGTATGCCAAAGGTGCGATCCTGAATGTCTCAGGTTCATCTATGGAGCACTGCGAAGCGCTGACTACTATTCCGAGTTCGGCAAGAATGTGCGTAGATCCCTTGGAACATTCCACATCTGGCAGCGGCGCCCGGCATCACTACCCCAGAAACAGCTCATCAGTCTCCGCTCACAGGGAAGTTGAACTCATTTCCACCCAAAGCAACAGCCCACAAAACCTTTTAAACCTTGTTAATTGGATTCAGGAAGACCAATCGGTAGTTCGTTATGAGCAGCTGAATTGCAGCGCCGAATCCGAGCGTGCAAGATTTTGTCAAATGTACGCATATAGTTTTTATAGAGGCACCAAGAGGTATAAAAATCCGCACTGTGTGCCTTGCTTGTCTTGTCGTAATTGTCAAAACAAGTCATCGAATTTCTGGGATTCCTTTGCGTGCCCAAAGGATATATGCACCTGCCAGCCTGACAACTCTGTTCCTGACACAATCATGCCTGACATTAAACCAATAAGATTGGTAGAAGACTTTTTCACGGCAAGCTTCCGCGTCGTCTTCGACTTTAGCGGGCACAGAACTATGGTCGTGGTGGACGGTCATTACCTACATGTAACCACAGAGATGTGCCCGGAGAACCAGACATACGTGTCACATTACCAGGAGTGCCGCGAGATTGTCTGCCCGTTGGGCAAGCGCCTGGTGGGGCTCACGTGCATTGCAGACGACAGATGCAGCAGTGGTCAAGGCGGGGATGGGTATACGTGCGGTGAAAACGTTTACGGTGGGCCGTTTCGGGAAAGACTGGCGCTCGTCAAAGCCACTAAAAGGATCACAATAAGAATGAGATTTCGCTACATCTTAGATATCAAGGTTTATATCGACGCTAACGAAGCGACAATCGGTGACAATGGGCTGGACAACGGATCTTCAGATGTTTCTCACCAGAGTTATCAAGGTTACGATGGTTCGCCGGAACCTTCTGGCGATGATATGATCAACAAAACTGAAGTAGACAAGTTTTCAATACTGGACATAAACACGATGCGGTCGTTGTGGAACGAGGCGTCCGGGATGCGCGTGTTCGACGACATAGGCGAAGCCGTTAAGAGGCTCTCCACGAAAGTGAAGGAAACCTTGGTCAGCCACATTAACAGAAGTGGAGGAATCTCCCCTGAATTTCACTCGCGGTCAGACTTTCGCACCGACCGGGACAACAGCGTTTCCATGTCCATCATCTCTGACTTTGACGATTCGGACTCGGTGAGCGCTCTATTGTCGACGCTGGCGCATTGGGGAGTGAACGAGGACTTGACTAGAATAGCCAACGAGAATAATTTCATGTTGGACCAAATAGAGATCTCCAGCCAACCGTCGGACAGCCTCAGCAAATCAGATGCGGGCGATGGGAGACGACCTTGCAACATCTGGGATGAGTTTACTTACAATAAGTTCAAAGTTTATGTGCACGAAAATGGCAGCCACGCCCTCAGATTCCAAGACAGGTCTATGGCTTTGAGCGTGACAGTGTTTACCGTGACTGTAGACCTCAATGACTCGGACGATGAGATCGGGATCAGCGCTGCTAACGTAGGCGTGTGTCAACAGCACGCGAAGAGCGCCAGCTGCTCCTACGTTTATTTCAACAGGTCCGACTACGTCATCTACCAGGACAGCCTCGTGACGACCACGCGAGCGCAAGACCTGGCGCACTTCCTCCACGCCCTGACGGGCTACGAAAGAAGGAGTTCGTCACTGGCGGACATCGTGGTGCGGTTCGAGCAACAGTACGGGCAGTCGGACATCGAAATTCACCGATCCGAATACTATGTCATGGCGGATGACGGAGCCTTCGTGTGCCAAAATTATAGCAAAAATTACAACGTTACAAGTCAGGGTAATTTGACGGTGAGCTATTCTGTCATGCCAACGTCATTTACCGAACAGGTCGCCACTGTTGCTTCACTAGCCCTGTCAATCGTCTGCCTGGCCATAGTTTTAGTAGTCTACGGCCTAGTCAAGGAGCTGAGAAATATTCCCGGCAAGATAGTCATGTCCATGTCTGGCGCCTTGCTCTTGGCTCAGGTCATATTCCTCTTCAGCACCTACCCGCGCGGCGTTGCGTGCCAGATATACGCAGCCGTACAGCACGCGCTGTGGTTGGCCTCGTTCGCGTGGCTGGCAGTCATGGCCGTCCACCTGGCCTACGTCCTGTACTTCCAATCGCAAGCAACATCCGCTTCCGCCTTTCGCTTCTTCTCCTGCCTCTGCTGGGCTCTACCTTTCCTCCTAGTCGGATGCCTCTTCGCCCTGGACGTGACTGGACTGCTCAACATCCAGTACGGCACGGGCGGCGTCTGCTGGATCGGGAACGCCAGGGCGATGGTGTACGCCTTCGGGGTGCCGCTTTTCACGATGCTCTTCGCCACCTTGGTCTGCGCCGTCTTCGTCGTGCGCGCCATCAGGAAGAGCTCCAAGTTCAGACACAAGAACACGCTGAACCACTCCGGAGAGAAGACACAGATCCTGCTCTGCGTGAACCTGTCGCTACTCATGGGCTTCAACTGGGTCTTTTACTTCCTGGCCGTGGCAACCGATACCACGGCCATGTGGACGGTGTTCATCGTGACCAACGGCAGCCAGGGCTGCTACATTTTTCTCTGCTACGTGGCCAGGCGGGCCATTCTGGCTAAGGTGGTCAGGCAGCTCAACGTCTGCCAGGGTAAGGTCGCGAGATCAAGGTACGCCCAGGCCAGCCCGACGGTCTCGCACAGAGTCACCAAGACGACCACGCTGAGCCCGGCAACGTCCTTGAAAAACTTGCACCTCGTGGTCAACCCTCGTTCGAGCCCCAGTAGCAGCCCCACGCCTTCGCCCACCCGTTTTGAGTACGTGATTGCTTTGTAGGCAGCACGCGAAACGGACGTCGTCGCCCACAGGTACTTTGTCCTTGAAGAAACCTTAAACGGTTTAAACCTTTAAAAACGTTTGCACTCTGAAACACACAAATACACAGGCATACCAAATCTTCTTGTTGCATTGACGATATTAACTCACACATTTTCATAAGCCTAAGTACTGCTGTAGTCTGTAGTGATATTTCATTGAGCGGTTTCAAACCTTTACGCTCTTTTTTTTTTTCGGGGGTTTTCTTCAAACTCCATCTTCACAATCAACCTGCGTAATGTCCACAACTCTATGTGGTCACCTCTTAGGGAATGTCAATTAGGTATTTAAATGTCAAAGTGGTATTTCATTATTCTATTAACTCCAAACCTCAAAAGCTACGAAGTAAAATCTTATACGTCCGCCCCCCCCCCTTTTTTTTCTTCTTCTTTTTATTAGGGAACTCACAGTTGAAGATCCGTAATGTTTCACATTTCTTGAAGAAAAAGAAATAAAAGTATAATGGGTTTCTCGTTCGCTTATATTGTTCTAATTTCATCAATTTTATTGACGCAGTGTCCAAGACTTTACAATATGAGCATGTTATTGTATTTCCATTATGAATATCAACGTAGGCAAACTATCAATATATAAAATTACCGAGAGTTTGTTTATATGTTTGCTTATATATTTATATATATATGTTTGTGCTATATAGGCTCCTAAACCGTTTGACTAACCGAGCCAAAAGTTTAATGTATAAATTGGAAACGTTCTCCAAAACAAATTTTTATTATATAAACAGTATTGCATAATTCGTTAATTTTTTTCTTTTAAATAAATTTAGACCTATTGAGAATCACCGTATGTTAAAGTTATAAACTGAGTTCTAAACAGAACTAAATACCGAAAGTTACGTTCTCTCTACAGTTTTTATTGTAATAGTGTTCGTTATTTTTTTCTTTCTCTTTTAACAAAACACATCTTTTCTCCGCCATTTTGACGCGCATAACCACTAGTATATATATACATATATAAACAAAGAAAAAGTATGCAATGTGACTATGGTAACAAGTAATTGTTCAAACAGGATAGGGAAGCTAAATTGTAAGTACGATCAGGGATTTTGTGGACGTAACATATGGATGGCCCCTTAGTCAATGACGCAATAATTATAAAACAATGGACGGCTGCAGTCGTTTACAGAAATAAAGACAACACCGAACTGCTCCCATTTTTAAAAAAAAAAGTGCTTTTAAACGTGCGATCATCGGCCGAAGTTGTACAATGAAAAAAAAATCAAATATCCAAAAGCGGCTAAAAGCTAATGCTAATGCATTATTGATGTCACTTATGAATTGTTTCATGCACAGAGGCTCTCAACTAAAACTCGTCAAGTTTAGTTCGCGACTCCACTAGAGACGTTGTTTTTTTTTTTTTTTACATTATGTTGGTAACACTGCATGTTTCCTTTTTGCCCCAATGACAAATCTCGGTAGTGAGAATCTGCAGGACAAGAATAACACAATCATCCCCCACATACAAGTGTCTAGTTAGTACGTTTTTGAGAACCTCTAGTCTAGATTATTTTTTTCAAAAGCCTTTGGTTGAAGTGCTTAGCTATGGGGGGGGGGGGGGGGGGGCTTTTTACACTAAAAACAATGCCCTATATTGAAGATAACAAGTTTGGCGGCTAAAACATCCTTATTTTGTATTAAATATTTAATGGATGGGGGCAGGAGGAGAGCGTGGACAATCAATAGTGGTTAGAATTGGGTAAATAGAGGATTTGGTGAAAGTTACGTTGAAAACAGCTGACTGCAGACCCTTTCAATGGTGCGTGGAACGGGATTGGCATTTACGTCCGCAGCAAATCAAGAGTGACACGCAAGTCTGAGGTGAAGGCGCAAGTCTGCTGTGAACTGAACTGCGGCTAAGGTGCCACCACCCGCAGGTCTGGTGCGACCTACTGCAGGTCTGGTGCGACCTACTGCAGGTCTGGTGCGACCTACTGCAGGTCTGGTGCGACCTACTGCAGGTCTGGTGCGACCTACTGCAAGTCTGGTGCGGCCCCGTGTGATCAACGCAAGCGTATACACGATCGTACTGCGTAATTCAACTAGCACTGCTGAATAAGCTAGCCCCCGGTGTTATGAACATGTGTCCAAGACCCTGGCGTGAAGCCGTGGAGACATGTCTCCTTGCTTTGGTGCTGTTCATTGGTAAGTTAAACCTTTTCATAATAGTGTGCCAGAGTGACATGTCTAATTCAGTGTGCCAACAGCTTAAAAGTAATTCTGTTCTAGCACTCAATTTGGGGGGGGGAGGGTCTTCCGCGTGCTACTGAAAATCGCTCTGCGTGCTAGGTTGGCGCGCGTGCCGTAGGTTGCCGACCCTTGGTTTAGATCATAGAAAACTCATCTGCTGGCATTGGTCGATTATATTTATTTGAATCGGACATGTGTCTTTTTTTAATACATTCACTCATTTAAAAAATCACAATAAAGAATAGCGCAATAATTCGAATGCATTTAAATTGAAAAAAACAACAACTTGTTTTCCACCTGTGATCAAATAGTACATCATGGTTAAACACGATAGATAAGGTCGGTTAAACAGTGTTGATGTAGGTTGAGAAAGCTCTTATTATGGCACTTATCGTTTTTGTTTAAAAAAAACAACAACACTAGGTTCTACTACCAGAAATGCTGTATAGAATAGTTGAACATCTTTAATCTCATATTTAAACTTGTGTCGATGTAACAATGTATTCAATGTGTATAGACGTAACAATGCATTCAATGTGTATAGACGTAACAATGCATTCAATGTGTATAGACGTAACAATGCATTCAATGTGTATAGACGTAACAATGCATTCAATGTGTATAGACGTAACAATGCATTCAATGTGTATAGACGTAACAATGCATTCAATGTGTATAGACGTAACAATGCATTCAATGTGTATAGACGTAACAATGCATTCAATGTGTATAGACGTAACAATGCATTCAATGTTTATAGACGTAACAATGCATTCAATGTGTATAGACGTAACAATGCATTCAATGTGTATAGGCGTAACAATGGATTCAATGTGTATAGACGTAACAATGCATTCAATGTGTATAGACGTAACAATGCATTCAATGTGTATAGACGTAACAATGCATTCAATGTGTATAGACGTAACAATGCATTCAATGTGTATAGACGTAACAATGCATTCAATGTGTATAGACGTAACAATGCATTCAATGTGTATAGACGTAACAATGCATTCAATGTGTATAGACGTAACAATGCATTCAATGTGTATAGACGTAACAATGCATTCAATGTGTATAGACGTAACAATGTATTCAATGTGTATAGACGTAACAATGCATTCATTGTGTATAGACGTAACAATGCATTCAATGTGTATAGACGTAACAATGTATTCAATGTGTATAGACGTAACAATGCATTCAATGTGTATAGACGTAACAATGTATTCAATGTGTATAGACGTAACAATGCATTCAATGTGTATAGACGTAACAATGCATTCAATGTGTATAGACGTAACAATGCATTCAATGTGTATAGACGTAACAATGCATTCAATGTGTATAGACGTAACAATGCATTCAATGTGTATAGACGTAACAATGTATTCAATGTGTATAGACGTAACAATGCATTCAATGTGTATAGACGTAACAATGCATTCAATGTGTATAGACGTAACAATGCATTCAATGTGTATAGACGTAACAATGCATTCAATGTGTATAGACGTAACAATGTATTCAATGTGTATAGACGTAACAATGCATTCAATGTGTATAGACGTAACAATGCATTCAATGTGTATAGACGTAACAATGCATTCAATGTATATAGACGTAACAATGCATTCAATGTGTATAGACGTAACAATGTATTCAATGTGTATAGACGTAACAATGCATTCAACTTACATTTTATTATATAGCTTGTTTATTGTAGATCGCATCTATGCATCTCAATAGGTATGTGTAAATTAACAAGTACACATTATGAAAAATTCTTTTTTTTAAGACTATGATACTATGATTATAACATTTATAAGTATAAGTATACTTTCTTCCCGAGTGGCATTCGGGCATGGAATGGGTTGCCTGAACAAACCAGGAAAACCAGTAACTTAACATAAAACATTATATCAACCGGTGGAAAAATGCAGCACAACCATTTGTCATTGTATTTAATTACCTTAAAAAAAATTATTTCATTTTTTTTAATACGTTAATAAATGGGATTTTTTTTCTCACAAAAAAAAAGTTTTGACATCGTCAATATAATGCCGTTAAATGTACAATATTCGAAAGCCGCTAAAAATTTCAACCTTCGGAAATCTGGTTGTTCTGTTTTCGATTGCAGAGTCTTCAGAAACTAATTATGATACCTATTTATTTGTTTTTTTTGTTGTTTTTTTCAGCGTGCGACAAAAGCTATCAGCTTGAAAACCCAGTACCCATGGGTTCGGACTTATACACGAAAGGACCGTACAAATACCCCGCCCGTGAGGACTATAACGTTACCAGATGCCAAGTCGAACTTACGTGCTGGAATCGTTGCGAACGAGCCAGAGAATCCAGCGACCTCTACTGCCAGTGCGATCAACTCTGCTGGGTGTACGGAGACTGCTGCGTCGATTACTACTCGATGTGCCTGGGGGTCGACGTTGCGGACCCGGACTCGGTCGTTCTTCGTGCCATATTAGCCCAGATGCGGTCATATTACGACTTTTTGCGTTTTTACGGAGCGATGAAGTGGGCGCGTCTTTCCTCGTGTCAGAAGCTCAACGAACAGTACATCCGGGTGGTTCGGGCCTGCGGCAGCGATCAGGAGGTGCGTTTCAAGTTTGAGAGGCTGAGGGAAAAGCTAAGCCAGCCAGGGGCCAATGAAACCACTTTTCTTGGCATTTCGTCGGCGGACATAGTTTATGAATGTGAGAACCGGCTCACGGACGACGATCGGGTGACCTTACCAGTAAGCCTATCCAAAGACCACACCGTCCACTTCTACAACGTGTTTTGTGCAATCTGCAATGGCATCGATCCGCACGACACCCTTGCGTGGAACGTGTCAATAAGATACAAAAATGTGACCAGCGGGAAACTGAGCAATGTTCAGCGATCAATCAAGAGGGTATTTCAAATGTCCACAACCCTCGACCGGAGATGGTGCATCCAGTATCGCGGCGACCTTCTCGGAAAGGTCAGGCGCGTCCCGAGCAGCACGGAGAATGAAGCCGAGAGTGACCTGTTAATTGACGCCGCTTACGGCTTGTGCCAGCCAACCGACCCGGTCTCATCCGACTTCAGCCTATGTGGGAGATTTCTACGCCCGTACTTAGCCAAGGCGCGTGAAGTTAAGCTAAATAACCAATACTGCGTATTATGCAATGGAGCCAATGAAACTATTTCTTGTTTAACTGAAAAGTGTGTATGCCCGGAGTCTAACCAGATTATTACCCCCTACAGCAGTGAGTTTCCCGTAAAAGCTGATGATTTTACAAATTTGCCAAATTTAAAAGACCTTTTTTACTTTCGGGACCAGTCGATTATTAAATTGGTAAACGAGACAACGATCAGCATCAAAAGCAAGACATGCCCAGAAAACCAAGTTTTCTCTCGGTTTTATGACCAGTGCGTAGACGTCGTTTGTCCAGACGGGGCGAACGCAACCCAGGGCCGGTGCCCTGACGCAACGGCATCGTGCCGCGGGGGAAAAGACCCATGTGATGGCGACGCGGGCAGAACTATTGCAGAAAGTGTGCCGTACCCGCGGGGGTCTACAACGGTTTCGCTCGTCTTCGTGATTCAACGGGTAACGGATCTTAATGGTGTGGCCATGGATCACGATAAGTTCGGTGTCGAAAAAGGTCAAAACAAGTTTAGGGTTATTCGTGCAAAAATCGACACAAACGCAAGCTTGGTCACTAGAGGAGCCCTCGACAGCATGCCCGAAACAAGCACGTCGTTTACGAGCACGAAAAGTAATTCAAAACCGGATATAGAGAAGACTGATCAGGCCGATGACCGAAAAAGTAAAGTAAACCCGGTGGACCTCGGCGCTTTCATGGAGTTCCCGTTGAGCTTACAAAGCATGAGATCGATATGGATTAGTCAAATCTCCACTATGGGATCTTGGAACTTTACGGAAACGTTTACCGAAATCTGGAGAAACATACACGTGGTCCGCGACAATACAATTCTAATGAAGGCCGTGCAGTTTTCTATAAAGACGACGGAATCTTGTCCAGAAGCCGGGATAGGTGATGGTCACGGGAACAGCTCGAGCCCTGCTTGTCGACAGTATATAGACGTGCGGTTTAGTTATAACGACAGCCGTAGTTCCAACGCAATTCTTTCACTGGTGGAGGAGGAAATTTTACCTCGGGTGATGGATTCGGCGCATACAAATAACCACGTTTTGACGGACGTACGCCTGACCAACTATGATTTCCAAACGACAGACTTGAATTCAGCTGGGGTGTGTGGCAGCGGAAGAAGGGCAGAGAACATCATAGTAAACGTAACCGCTGACGGCAACGGAACGTACACAGCTCGCGCTGATGGTTTTACCGCGCACCCCATTGACCACTTCAAATTTTCCTTAGCCGTCATGACGGACGAGACCACGGGTGACATCCGCTTGAGGGAGACGGCAGAGGTCGTGGTGTGCGCAGTCAACAACTCAACGCCCAACTGCTCCATGGTCTTCTACGCCAGTTCCGACATCGTGGAGTACGAGGGCCGTTTGATCATTACGCGGCGCGCCGACGAGCTGCTGCGGTTTCTCCGAGACTCTACAGCACGCAGAGGTGCAAGCCTGTCGGAAATATTACAAATATTTTACGAAAGCAACAATACAAGCGACATCGAGGTGCACCAGATGGGAATGTATGTAATAAGCCATTCGGGCGCGTACGTGTGTTCAGACTACAGCAGGAACTACAGCGTTCGAAACGAGACAGTGGTCCAAGTGTCGCGCAGGTTTCGCACAATGTCTGACTCGGTACCGGAGCGAATAGCGACAGTACTGTCTTTTGCCGTATCCATCACGTGTCTCGTCGCCGTGCTGATCGTGTACGGCTTGGTCCCGGAGCTGAGGAACACGCCCGGTAAAATCGTCATGTCCATGTCCGGCACCCTGCTCCTGGCGCAGGTTATGCTGCTCTGCAGCGCGTACCCGAAAGGCCTGGCCTGCGACATTTACGCCGCTGTTCAGCACGCCGCGTGGCTGTCCTCTTCCGCCTGGCTGGCTGCGATGGCCGCTCACCTGAGGCACGTGCTGTACAGCAAATCGAAAAGCGACGAGAAGTCGATGTTCGGCCTCCTCGCGTTCCTTTGCTGGGGTCTGCCTTCTGTACTTGCGGGCAGCTGTTTCACACTCGACAGAATCGGACTTGTTGACTTGGAATATGATTCCGGGCAGAAATGTTGGTTGAATAACACGTATATCATGATCTTCGCCTTTGGCGTGCCGCTTTTCTTCTTGGTCACAGCCACTTTCATCTGCGGCGCCTGCATCGTGCGGGCCATCCAGAAAAGCTCCGAGTTCGTCAACAAGGCCACCAAGGATCGCCACCGCGTGAGGGGCCAGCTCCTACTCTGCATCAACATTGCCCTTCTGATGGGCCTGGGATGGGCGATCTACTTCATAGCCATGCTGGCCGACACGGAGGTCGTCTGGGTCCTGTTCATCCTCGCCAATGGCTCACAGGGGCTCTTCGTCTTCCTCTGCTACGCGGCCAAGAGGTCGGTGGTGATGACGCTCGTGCAGCGCTGGCGACACCGACCGGCGGTCTCCTCGGAATTCACGTCTGCTAACGGCGGAAGTACTTGGACAGTATCCAAGAAATAAATGGCGCTGCGCACACCCATTTATCTATATATATACATGAGTCGGCAGTACTTATTTCAAACAGATCAAGTGTTGTAACTTTAGACCGTGTTTATAACCTTTAACTAATAAATTTAGTTGTCATTGTTTTTTTCTTTTTTTTCGTAAGAGAAGAATTACTACTATAAAATTCCAAACATACAAGGTAACAGAGAAAGCCTAGCATTTGCTGCACATTGATATTTCATTCTACCAATACTTTTTACTACTGGGGTTAACACATAAATAACAACTAAAATATATTTGAAATGTATAATTAAACAATTTTATAATATTTAGCACTTTTTAAATCAAAGGCTTATTTGTTTTTATCTTGCACGAAGTTCTAGGCTGTTTTGATTTGTACACTGAAGAGGTAGATGGGTTTATACAGGGTGTAATAAATAGCGATTTTCTAATTTAATCAATGTATCTTTATTTTATTTTTTATATACGGTTTTTGCAGATTTTGAAAAAAGGTTGTTTTTTTAAATCTTTTAAGACAAAACAAAAAAATGCACGACAGGACTATGTGTTTAGCTGTTGGCCATTATCACTGTTTCATTTTCAATAGCTTTTAGATGACAATGATTGCATTAAGCCAGCTTTGTGTGCTCTATTTCCACAATCCAGTTGCAGATGTTGCGGTTGGGGAAAAGTACAAAGATGTTGAAATAGAAAAGAGACTTTCACGGGTCGCCTACAGGAGTTTACCGACATATTAGTTGGCAATTTCAGTCAAGAGATATATAAAAAAAAGAAAGGTGGGATGGAAGAACTAATAAGCACCATCGCGTGAGGAATGCTCATAAAATACTATAAAAGATTACATGACGAAATACTTTAAAAATGGGGAGTTTTGTAGTTGTTTTTTTTTATTATTTTGTTTTTAGCGTGTATGTGTCTTGAAATTGCTTCTGGATTTCACTTTCATCATAAATTTAGTTAAAGCAAATTTATTATTTTTCGGCCTCAAAGACTTTATTGTAATTAAATAAATTATTATTAAATAATTTTTTATTATTATTTTTTTATTAATTCATCTTTTTTTTTTTTGTCAATGGTTCAACAAAAATGTACATCTGAAAGACGCACACTTCACCACAATTAAAAGCAAACAAAAATGTACATCTGAAAGACGCACACTTCACCACAATTAAAAGCAAACAAAAATGTACATCTGAAAGACGCACACTTCACCACAATTAAAAGCAAACACAAATGTACATCTGAAAGACGCACACTTCTCCCCAATTAAAAGCAAACAAAAAAAGGCGTTAGATAGAAAAGCTCAGACGGAATGAAACAGAAACTTGAAAAAAAAAAAAGAGTTCGTAGTTTCATATCAATCAGTAGTTAACATTTGAATTGATTGAATTATATTCCAGTGGTATCGCGAAATCAAATGTGTTCGCCGTAGTGATGGTAACGGGTCACGCTATATATTGCGTGTTCAATGCTTTCAAAACTATCCACACTAAAAAAAAGCACCAACGGGTGTGCCTGGTGATATAGTATAAGGCGTATTTATTCTACGTTAGATTCAGATGAACACAAGCTTGGTGAAATTCGGGGCATATTCTGTTTTCGCTATCAGCTCCACCTATAATGTAGTGAGGCTTCACCAAACGCTTGCGTGGGACCCACTCCTACATGACTTTGGTCTGCTTGACAGCTGTCTGGTCTTCTTGCAATAGTTTCACAATAACTTATAAGTTTTATAGACGTTCCTTCTAGATAGAAGATTATTACGTCCACTAGGCCCAAAACTCCTGCAGAGATCGGTCAGCGGCAGGGATAGAACCCGCGACGTATCGGTTGACAACCCGCGCAGGATCAGCCGACCGGTCACATGCAATATCCTTCTCGAATGTTGCGCAACTATTAATTATGCTGGTTTCCCAAAATAAATAAAACGCAACAACAACAGAAAACTCTGCCCTACGCGGATTATGGTATTTAGATTACAACCGAATCGAAACAACATGCCATTAACGGCGCCGCGGAGATCATTCGGTAAACAAATAAATGCGGTAGCTCGTTCCCGCACATCAAACAAGAATAGCTTGCTTGGCGATTGCGGATGAAAGAAAAACAACGCCCTACCATCCCCACCCCCTGTCACACCTCCCAACTACAACCAAATAGAGAGAGCTTTTGTCGGGCAATACAAATATGCCCTGGTTGTTTACTTTGCTTTGATGTTGGTTGATCTAGCGCCACAATATAAAGACCAAACGGGTGCTTTTTTTCATGTGGCCAAATAATGCTGTTGTGGGGTTGTTTTTCAAAAGTTCGCTTAATGTTCAAATGTAGGATAGTGCAGGGGTCGGCAACTTTTTGCAATAGTGTGCCGAAGTAGGATTTCTAATTCATTCAGCGTGCCAACGGCGTGCACGTTTTCCTGTTCTAGCACTCATTTTCTTGTAGAAGAGACTTAAATTGCCTTTTAGGATTTAGGTGATCTTTCGCGTGACATTGTAAAATCACACTGCTACCAAGTATGGCACGCATGCCGTAGGTTGCCGTCCTCTGGGCTAGTGGTTTGGCATCTGTCACTGATTCTCAGTTCTTCTTGTGTATATGTGTGTGTGCGTTTTAAATAGATTTCAATCAAACATAAATCAAGCTAAAAGTTAGGGCAAAGTCCCCGTAATGTATTCTCTGATTTCCACTCACTCAAAAAAAGGGTTCCGATTTCAATGTACTATATAAGGCTGAAACAAGGACTGGGTGAGGAGAGAGAAAGAAAAAAAAAAACAATATCCTCCCTTTCTAAATGTCTGAGACATATCACAATCAGAGTAATGGTTTAAAAATCAAACAGGACAGAGGCACCTTTCTAAATGTTATATCACATGTTCGTCTCCCTGGCTGGGTCACGCCAGGTCATGGAACAAGACTGAAAAATATCATGGATCATAGTCCAAAGGTTCTCAAAGTGTGCCCCGCAGCGCTCCTGGGCAAAAGGCTTTCATAATATTTGTTGTTGTTTTGGATTTAATGTGGTTAAAAACGACACTAAGGTGTTTGACTTAATGTAGGCCGCCATGAAAAACTTCAAAAAGGAGGTCCCGTGAGTGTGTAGACTTTGAAAACTAGGCCCTGATGACGCCACGAATGAGATATGTTGATGTTAATGACTTTTAGCCAAAACCACTCTCAATGGTCAGCAGGCTTTAATAGTTTAATTAAAATTAATTGGGGCCCAATGGCCTTAATTAGTCAGTTCATGGTCCCAAAAAGAGATAGAGAAAGAGACAGAGAGTTTCAGAAACAATATTATTATAAGGGACTTGAGGCTCCCAACTTTTTAGTTTTAGCAGTGTTAACAAATGTGCAGGAGTTTTGGGTCTTGCTGGAGTTTTGGGCCTTGTAAACGTAATAATCGTCTATCTAGAACAGGGGTCGGGAACCTTTTAACTTTTTGTCTGAGAGAGCCATGGACACCACATATTTTGAAAATTAATTCTGTGAGAGCCATATACATTATGTTTAAAACTAAAAATTCAAGTAAATGTGTGCATTTGGTGTAATTTCAACACTAAAAGTACAATAATTATGTCTCTTAATTCTTTTTAATAACATTGTTATGTTGTTGCTAATCAATAATGAGTAGACCCTATTTCTTACCATTAATGCACTTCTGGTGCTGCAATGCAATTAATATGTAGATCAAAGGAGTCTAAAGAAACAAATATTTTTAAATAATCACACATTTGTCTGCGAGCCAGATGCAGCCATCAATAGAGCCACATCTGGCTCGCCATAGGTTCCCGACCCCTGATCTAGAATCTAGAAGGAACGTCTGTAAAACTTATAAGTATGTTGGAAAGCCTAGGGCGGCATTTTTTGAGATGTGAACAAGTAATTTTGTTGATATTGATATATAGATAGATTTTTAATAGAAATACAAGAAATCAAAATTCCGTTCAACTTAACTCAGAATTAAGTGTTTCATTGTTTTTGGATAAGGATAAGATAATGATCAGTTACACACAAAAAAATCATCCATTCCACTAGTTCACACAGTAAAGCAAATTGTATGTTGTTATTCCGTTATTGTTAATTTCAACATCTATTTTTCTTGCTCATTTTCTAAAAACCAAATTTTGTTGTTGAATGAATCACAGTACATCTGTCATCACTTTTTGACTATATGTAACAATATTTTCTTAGCTTTTTATTACAATCTTCTTTAAAGCTTGAAGCATCTCTATATTCATTTAGTGAGTTTTTCTAAAGGTGTCACTTTTTGTTAGATTGTAAATATTCACTAATAATAAAACCTTACAGATCATTTCTGACTTGTTTCTGGTGTTGAAAATTACATGACTTGTAAAATGTAAACTGGCCACATAGCCTATTAGCCTATTCATTGCTTTAGAAGTCGGTACTTAGAGGTCTCACTGCACGTGATGGGCCTGTGTTAAAGACACTGGTTCCACCAAGCCTCTGTGGGAAGGGCCTGAAGTAGGCCCGAGGGGAGGAGGGAGAATGACAAGACAAACCGCCCTGAAGCCATCAGGTAAATTGATGATGCAGGTGACTGTAAAAAGTAAGTATTCCCGCCAGACCGAATTGATCCATAGAGCCGAAGCAACAGGAATATGGGGCCCTGGTCAATGACCCAGGCTCTATGCATATGTATTCTAAGGAACTTGTTCTAACATTTGATATGCTGAATATGAGCATGCCTGGGACAGGAGTTCATCCCCCCCCCCCCCCATTCCATACTTCAGGGAGCTAAAATCCTTATTCCTCAGAACTGATTGAAGTTTTTGCTGGCTGGGTACCTTAAATTAGTTTACTTCAATATTTGTTTGTTTTTATTTTTTTTGTTATAATACTTCTGAGATTATAAAATTATTGAAATTCAGTAGATTTTTTTTTTAACAAGGTCAGTATTTTGGGAATGGCTACAGGTTTGTATTGTTCCTGGCTTTGAATCCAGGCTAAACATGCAAGGTTGCTTTTCCTGGTCTGGAAACCTTTCCAGAGTCTACCGAGCCATGATGGATACCTAAGTTTTAGCTGTTTCCAAAAACTGCCTCACCAGCCCCCGTGTAACAACATGGTCTGAATAGGATATTTTTAATTACCAATGCCCAAAAAATTTTTTTAAAGTCATGTTCAGGCCAACCGAATGTAATGTAGCTTATTACAGAGCAAGAGCAAGCAATATATTTTTCCAGCATGTGAACTACACTGGACAACGCATGCAAGTCACTCACCTGTCACAGAGGTAGAAGTATGCCATGATCAGTCCAAGCTTAGCCAGGGAAGTGATGATTTCGTAAAAAGATTCATTGTAGTCCTTCAGCTGCCCATTCTGACCGTTCCGTGAGCCGTTTTCTGCCGAAGGTACAAACAAACAAACAATGGAACAAGCCCTTTTTTTAAAAACATTGAGCTGTACACAATCTAAGGGATAAGGTGGCTGAGCAGCAAGAGCTGGTGTTCCGAAGGTCCTGGGTTTGAATCCTGGTGAAGGCTAGGATTTGTTCTTGGGTCTGTAGGTTGTCCCTGAGTCTACCCAGCTCTGATGGGTATCTGACCTTAGTTGAGGTAAAGTAAAGGCTGCTGGGCATTGTGCTGGCCACACAACCTACAAGTATGTCGTGGCAGCAGAAACTTTTGAATGCTGCTTCGCCTGCCCCATGGATCAATTTTGTCAGACAGGCTACTTTACTTATACAATGTAATATGCTAAAATGTTAACACATGACTTGCTAGACAAGTTATAACTTAATATATATGAGAAATACTGAAAATAATATAACCTCTATAGTCAATATTGAGAAATTAGACATCAATGTTTTCCTAAAATAAAAAGCCTAAAAAGAGAGGTAAAGGTAATTAAAAAATTAAAAAATGCTGCCAGCTCTAAAAATGACCTTGAATGGACAGCTGGGTATTCTTCCTTAATCTATATAAAAAAATAACAGTAGTATCAACTAGTACAGTGAAGAACTCAAAAGACTGTCAAGAGGCAGTGGAAAGTGGCATGCTTTGACAGAGGCTCTACGTTCCACAAAGAACCCAAAGGACAGATGAGGAGGATGAACTAGTATGATGCAGATGTTGGCAACCTACGGCACGCGTGCCTGACTTGGCATGCGGAGCAATCTGCAATGGCACACAGAGGACTCCCCAAAAAAGTCTCTTCTACAAGAACGTGAATGCTAAAGCAGGCTGGCTTTTAGGGTTTTGGCACGCTGAATGAATTAGAAATCCTACTTTGGCACACCGTTATGAAAAGGTTGCCGAACCCTGGTATGATGTACAGCAAGAATAATAACAAACATCAAACAATAAATCTTTGCCCCATTGAGATGTAAAGGTATGTTTCAAAATAATAGACTACCTGTTCTAGCCTTGTTGCCATTTCTTGGGACCCTTCGTCTGTACATTATAAGACCAACACTGATGCACATGCTGATGAAAAGTAAAACAGTAAATTAAACATATGGTTATGCTGCATGTTGGCAACCAATGCATTTTCAACTTTAATAAATATATAAAGAGGCAAAATTTTAAGCCCTCAACATCTAGATCCTTAAAAAAAAAGTTAAGTAAAAAAATCATGTGGGGGAAAAAATTGATCATAGGGCCTGTGAAGCATGGTTCATCAATTTTTGTGGCCATGCCATACGAAGGGGACGATGCCCAGCTGCCTCTACTTTGCCCCTTACGAATGTCAAAGCTGAGCATACTATTACAGACCTCCTGTAGTATTAAATTTAAATTAAGTGGTCTCGTTAAAGAGGTTGTAATAAATAACAAACAATATTAATTATTTGTAGCTAACTTAATTAATAAAAATTAAAATAATTTATTTAATAAAACAACCCTTCAGACGATACCAATTTTAAAACAATTTATTTACTAAGTCAAATTAATATCAAAAGAAAAATAGAAAAGAAAAAATCAACTCACGAATATCCTTACAACAGAATAAAACAACAATGTAATAATGCGTACAGGTACATAAAAGATACAATACAGCTCTGCCACTGATGCGCTTACAATATGCTTAAACCAAGACTCAAGAATACTACATCGATGTAAAAACTTCCCTTCCATCACGCGAATCTCCTATATTTATACTATACATGTTAGAGATTTCTGGAATAAAAGTAGGCTAAGAATAACTCACAAAAACTGTCAACATCTCTTTCTAACATGTTCCAGAGGGTGAAAGAATGATCTAGGTACACTCTAGTAAACAACAATTCTTGACGCGACAGTAGCAGAGTTCAACTAGAGGTCAGGACTAAGGCCCTGGCAGTGGTGCAGTTAATTACATAGGAGGGAAACAAAATATAATCTAAACACATAACAATACTCAGGGACATTCGTAAACATATCCTATCCTTCACCAGGATTTGAACACAGGACCCTCAGTAGGCCAGTGAAGCGAGCTGCCCGCTCTGCCACTGTGCCCCCATCAACATCTAGATCTGCTAGCCGGTAGCCTATCATAATGCCCCCATCAACATCTAGATCTGCTAGCTTATCATAATGAACGTATCATTTAAAAAAAGAAAGATACTTGCCACAAAAGGAAAGCAATGGCTGTGATGATCTGCAGAGTTGTTGCCCTCTCTGGAGTGTTGCAACAGGTGCCATCATTGTAGTTCATCTCATTGTTGCAGTACATGTTCATCAACATTTGGATGTCCTAAGGGCATAGAATAAATAGCAAAAGACATTGCTCAGAAATTTGACAAACTTGTTTCTTTTTTTCTTTGTATCATAATACATAGCTATATTTGTTTAAATTTCATATAATGACTTAGTTGGTGACTCCATGTTTTGTTTTAGAACTCAATTAAACCAAAGGCTTATCTCCATGATACTGAGTTAATGTCATTAGGATTGCACGGTCATTAGAGCACTATGCAAAAAAGTCTTTGACTCTGTCATACTTTTGATAAGGGATTTTTACCTTAAAAGGGATTTTGTGACATCCTTCTTGCTCACTTTCAAATTGAATATGAAATTTTTGGATCAATAATTTACCTTATACATATAATATATATACAAGTTTTCACTTAAATTGATTGCAACTTTTGGGGGTTTCTTCTTCATCTTTTAACCATATGTTTCCACAGTTCTATTTTTTTTTCTTTTGCAGCTGATGCTAAGTGTAAATATTTGCATTTGTTTTTAGTTGTCCTTGTTCACTGTAAGTTGGTTGATGGTGTCCGAGGATCAGTCTTGAGTTTCTGTGCGGGGACTAGGGCGGAAGAGAGTGTCTAGTGTTGAGGGTGGGTTGAGCTCACTCTGTTCAGATGCCAGTTGAGACGTTTGGGTCCTGCACTTAGCCAGAAATTGGGATGTTCTATTTCACTGGGGATGGACTTGTGTGATCTTAGTTGATAGTAAAGTAAGGTCATCATCATAAGGTGCCATGCCGAGTGGCGTAGGCGATCATGTCTTTCCAAGCATCTGTTATTCTGGCTAACTCCAGCATTTCTGTTGTTCCTGCCATGCCATGCCATTCCGTTAGATCATCTAATGATCTAGTATCTTCTTTCTCTGTCTTCCTCTGCTTTCCGGTTATTATGATGTTTTCTATTCTAGTTATGTGTCCTACTAATGTCAATTTTCTTTTCATGATCTTTACAATTATTTCTCTGTTAGTGTTTGACCTTTTTAGCACCTTCACATTAGATATTTTATCTGTCCATGCCACTCGTTGCATTCTTCTATAGAGCCACATCTCTGCACTTTCCAAATATGCAGTCATTTTTTTGTTCAATGTCCATGCCTCACAGCCATATAGTAAAATTGGTTCAATGTAGCACTTTAGTACCTTCTTCATTGTCTCTATCCCTAATGATTTGTTTCTTAATATATTTTTCATTTTCATAAAGGCACCTTAAGCTTGTGCAATTCTAGCCTTTATCTCAATCTCACAGCACCCATCTGATGTAATCATTGTCCCCAAGTATTTGAATTTATATATTTGCTTTAATACATTGTTGTTTATTTTTACTTGGCATACTGGGCTGGTAGCCTTCTTTGTTATAACCAGTTTCCGTTTTTCTTATGTTTAGATCCAAGCCCTTTTTTTCACTTTCACTTACTACCAGGTCTAACAATCTTTGTAAGTCATTCTCACTTTCCGCCACCAAGACATACCTCAGATTGTTTATGATGTGTCCGCCTACTTAAATGCCGGGAAGTTCATAATCAGCACATAATCAGCTCACTATACAAGTTAAACAAGTTCGGTGACAGAACTCATCCCTGGCGTACTCCTCTCTTAATCTTCTGAAATTTAGTGACACTACTATCCTCAATGCTGCTGTTTGCTCCCAATACATGTTTTTGATAACCCGTAAATCTTTTGTATCAATGTTCACATTTTAAAATATTTCAATGATTTCAGCATGTCTCACTCTGTCAAAAGCTTTTGTGTAGTCAATAAATCAAAAATATAGATCTTTGTTGACTTCCATATCTCTCTCTATGATCATACGCAGTACAAAATTGCATTGATTCTACCTTTGTTCTCCATGAAACCAAATTGCTCTTCAGCAATTTCTGGGTTTATCTTTGACCTGATTCTGTTCATTACAATTCTTAGCAACATTTTTGTGGTATGACTCATTAAGCGTTATAGCACGGTGATCTTCGCATTCTGTTGCACCTGACTTTTTTGGCAGTGCTATAAAAATAGTTTTTGACATATCTTCTGGACCAGTGAAGAGCGTTTGCATAAGTGTCTTATTAATTGATAGGTGAGCTAATTTCTCCTTCATTGTAAATGTTCCACAGCAGGGATCTGCAACCTAAGGCACGCATGCCAAACTTGGCATGAATAGCGATTATCAATGGCACGCGAGAAACCTCCTAGAGGTGTTTTTTAATGATGAAAAATAAACAACTTTTTCTGGTTCTGAATGGGGAGTGTTGAGACCGATGTTTCTGAATAAGTGAGTTGAACTTGCATTTACAAGGGCAACTGGGATGGATTTGCGTTGAAACTGGACATATATTGCAGTGAAATCTATTTCATAACACTGAACTACATGTACATCCCTATATTAAAAAGTATATTTAGATAGATAGTTGGACTTTTTCAGAAGTACATCAAAGCACTCAAAAAGGAGTTTTCTAATCAAAGGCAAGACTTTCAAATTGATGGACTCATTTTTTTCATACCACATCAAGCCTAACTAGTTTGATATTACTACAACCTTCTTAGATGTAGATCTTTTTTTTTAAGTGGATGGATATTGGAGATTTTAAAATGCAGCAAGTTGAATTTTAAGAATTAAAAATATGGGCATCCAAATGTGCCCATTTGCTGATAAAATCTGGAAGGATGCTGCTTAGAAAAGTCATCTGTTATTCTTAACTGCTAGGCATTCGCTCTTTTACTTTCAGCTTTTGTTTCAACTTACACTTGTAAACAGATTTTATCGCACATGAAAGCTGTTTTAAGCATACAAAGAGGTCATTTGACCGCTTGACTTGACCGCTCATTTACTGATAAATACTAATTACATTTAAAGGAGTTTTTTTGCTCATTAATCAAACATAAATATTAGTAATTCTAAAACACATTTATTTGTATTATTAATTTAATAAATATAAGAGACTTATTTAATAGCACTATATTACATTATTTCTGTAATTATTAATGTTTAAAATAAAAACTCCTTAAATGGACAAACAATTAATGCAGGAAATGTTGATTTACAGCTGTTAAACATAAATTATTTTAATCTTCTAACAGTTACATCTTGTAAATAATACCTTGATGTTTGATTTATATAAAGAAATAAAAATTAGTCAGTAATATTTGTTATATTACATAACTTGTTTGTCATCACTATTGGATCAAATGTGGAAACTTTTTTTTTAAAGGGAAATAATTAACCCTTTTTATTTGAGCTACATTTTCTAATACTAAAATGCTTCATTTTGTCTTTTATAAAAGAATAAATGGCTTACAACTTATAACTCTGAAGTGATCAAACTGTAAAAAGTATTTAAAAATTAAATATTATATTACCGAGTAATGTATATTGAATATTTTTAAACATTACATTAACTACCCAGTTTGTATGATTACTAAGTATCAATTCCACTTAAATATGTACTATTGCTGTTTCCAAGTGCCATAAACACATTAAGGACTTCTCAGTGTTAACTGAGATGAATAAATAATTAACATTTGCACACATTGCAGGGTGTTAGATCCTCATCTTGACTAAAAAATGATAATGTCTAGACAATAATTACATTAAATGTGAAAGTTTAGTAATAAAATATTGTATTTGATATAAATGTAGATAAAAAGGATGATAATTACAAATACGTTAATTTTGTATTGATATAAAACGCTTTAACGATCTTCTCTATAAATAATCTTTGGTTTTTGGCCTTGGACATGCTACGGAGTTAAATAAATTGTCCTATAAAAATAATTTTACTAAAAGTATAATAGAGCAGGATGAATTTTAGGCTGAATGATTTAGAAATCCTAGTTTGGCACACTGTTAGCAAAAGGTTACTGACCCCTGTTCTACATGATTATTGGGCTCTTTGCTTATGCATGGTTTAAGACTAGCATTGCATTAATAAAAGGGTTTGAAATGATGTTAAGTTGTTTCTTTCCCTGGTTTGTTCAGGCAGCCATTCTCATCCCCATGATGCATCTTATTCATTCAATTAATCCTTACAGTCCTGGGCACGTATATTTACATCAACTTACTTCTTCCCCACAGCCCCAGGCACATATATTGTCAGCAAAACATGAAATTCTCTCAGCCCCGAGCACATATATTTTCCTGAAAGGAAGGGTGTCTATTTAAAGAACAAAATAAAGGATTTGACCTTTCACCATAGTCTCAGGCAGAATATTTATTTGATAGCTGAATAGTTGAAATTTATTTTGCTTTTTAAATTACGAAAATTGACCAATTAGTATTTTTTTTTTTGTGAAATTGAAAGTGCGGTCCTTCCTAATGGACGCTACCGAATTACCTTATTAATATGGACACACATGTTGATGAAACTTTTTCTTACAAATTAATATTACGATTGAATACAATTACTATATGAATTAGATTATTCTAATAAGGTAAGTTATTATGTTTCTAGCAATTTACTCTTTACGTGTTATTATCAATTTTTATCAACAAAAAAGTTTGAAAAATAATTTTGGAACCCTATCAATGTCTCAGCCATTCTGAAATAATGTCTGGGCCCAGAATAATAAAATAATGGCCCGGGACTGAAGGTATACATCGCAGAAAAGTAGGTTGGTACGGGAAGGGTTAAGTTTACCATGGTACCATAATAGTTAAATACACTTAGAAAACCTACACCTTCCATTTGTGAGTTATTACACATTAGCTTTAAATGATGTGCTGTTGAGATTTTCAATTGCACTCATATTTATCATATTTAAGCTTGGTAAAGTGAGGACTACACATACTATTTCTAATGACTTTTTCTGCAGGTGAAGTCCATCTGTGGTTGGTTCCTCTTTCTTTAACCCTTGAGCCACCAGGCGAGATGAACTCCAGATTGTGGCTGACGAGGAGGACCTGCCAACAAGAACAAAAAAAATTACTCATACTCATGGAATTATTACGTTTGTTACATTGAAGAAAAACAGAAAATAAGTTCATTACTTAAGCATAAATAAATTTATATTTTGTGCTTAGGTCAAGTGCAATAAAAACAATCTAAGTTGCTAGGAAACACTGATGGAATCTTATTGACTTTATAATTTTACAGATGCAAACCAGAACAATTACTGATACTAAATGTATGATAACGCTTTTGATTTCTTAGGGATGCATCAAAGAGAAATATAAACATATACAATAACCAGACAAATTTTGGGGTGGTTATTTCAAGTGAAATAAAAAAAACAATATTTTATGTTGCTAGGAAAACCTAATGGAATCTTCTCAAATTTTGATTTTTACTGAATTATCATTTTAAACTGAGTAATAAACTAAAATCACTGAAATATGATATGAAAATTATTTTCTCATAAGCTGTGAATAAAGAGAAAAAAACTCAAACAATTCAGAACAAGGAGTAAACATTTTGTCCAAAAAAAAAAAAAACACTTACAATACAGTGATTGCCATTTTATTATACTTGTCAATCTGTTCATTGGTGATCATTTTCCTGTCTTCTGATAATTTCTCCTCCTCAACTGGATCTAGACAAGAGAACAGAAAAGCAAACAAGAACATCTTAATTCAATGGTCAACATCAGGGTTCGGCAACCTACGGCATGCGTGCCAGACCTGGCACACAGATCGATTTTCAATTGCACCTGAAAAACCCACCAAAAAGACGATTTATCTTCAACACGATGTTAAGGGCTAAAAAATGATGCTTTTTATACTGTTGGCACACTGAAGGAATTAGAAATCCTACTTTGGCACACTATTATCACGAGGTTGCCGACCTCTGGTCTACATAGCATACATATCCATTGATGCATTTTTACATCTTCAAGCAACTGATAAACTGATAAATAATATAGCTTTTCTCAGTAAATAGATTATAACATAACGTGAACCTGGCTGGGGGTGATTATTCTCAATAGATTATATGGCTTATAATGACTAAGGAGGAAAAAAAGGCTCAAATGTAGTTCACAATTCATAAGCAACATCATATAATAAAAGAAAGTATTTTTTATATATCAGAAATCTCACAAATTTGTTTTTCTTTATGCCGTAAGAGAAAAATGAAGTGTTAGGGTTATTCGTTCTATCAATGACTTATCTTATGAATACATTGGCAAATAATTCATTAACCCTGAACTTTTACAGGCCAAAAAAAAAAGGAACTATCTTTAAACATTCATTTTTTTGCCAATCATTTCTCTTGTCATTTTAATACTACTATTTATGCCGAGTCGTGTTTTAAAAAATACCAACAACTGATTATAACATTGCTAAGAAAAAAAAAAGGGATATGTACTTTTAAGTTAACAGTGAACATTTTGGGCAGATTGAGTACTATTAATAGGACAATAAAATTATCATTCTATTATAATATTTTAACAGGTTTAAGCTAGACAAATATATATTACAAGCTACATTGCCCGGCGTTGCCCGGGTGAAAAAAAAGGACTGTCTGGGGTGCAGATAAGAAATTTATAAACTACACTTACTGAATACTTTTAGGAAAGTAAATAAATATTGTAATAGGGTAAAAAAAAAGTCAAATATTATATAGGCTATCTATATTGCCTATAGATTTACAATGTCATTTGTTTTTAAAAGTTTGAAAAATTAATTGTCGAAAAAAAAAAGTATAGTCTAACTGGAGAATCGAACCCTGGTCGCCCGTATAGCAGTTCACTACGTTTACCACTGAGCTATCGAAGACACATGTCCGATGAGAAAAATTATTAGACGGTATATTGGGCTAGGCCTAGATAGGTCAGTGACACTTGTGTTTTCAAATTGACCAATGGGGATCCTCGCGGGGCTTAACACTGTCTTTTTATATATATAGATTTGAAATGTATATATATATTATACTGAAATTTTTGGAATATTTTCTACTGAAACTCTACTGTACCTTGCAGCATCCACACAACTTTTGTAGAGTCTTTCAACTTATGATACATTTCTTTAGTCAATGTCAGGTTGGCTGTAAAAAAAAAAAAAAAAGTAATCTACAGTAACAGCACTATTTGAAAACAACATTATCTAAAGTTAAAGTACTAAGATTAATTCCTCATTAAACTATACATAAATATTTCCTGATGCAGTTAAAGTTGAGAGGCACAGTGGATAAATCAAGTGTCTGATCAAATAGTTCTAAGACTGGGGGGGGGGGGGGGGGCGCGGTAATGTGGGATCACTTGATTTTTCAAGAGGATGAAAGTGGGGCGTGTGATGTACAAGAACAAGCTTCTATAGGGGCATTACCAATTAAGAGACTGAGAACCACTGTTCAAGTTAACAATAAACCTATTCATCAATCCATTTTATACCAATGTGATGTAGTAGTATATATTTAATAAATCTCCTTAATTATTAATTATAATGTACAGTATGTTAGACATAACATGTAGATATTGCATAAAAAAATTATAATGTACAGTATGTTAGACATAACATGTAGATATTGCAAAAAAAAATTAAGTTCAAGGCAAATTGGAAAACTAGTGCAGTCGATTGACCTGTTTTAATCTTGTATTTAAATATATAAAGTAAAGAAAATTTACTTACACTGAAAGTTCTTCAAGGCCAAAGCACTACCATTAAAAATTTTAATAGCCCACTGAAATATATATACATATATAAACATTCATTGATTGAAACATTTTGTTCAAACAAAAGGAGTGTGAGTAAAAATCCTTCTAATGTGATGAAATATTTAAAACATTAACCATTTCATTAGTCTAAGTTCAACAACTCCTTTTCTTTTATGTACCAAGTAACCTTACCGTTGCACTTCCAGTGATGACAACATTAGGCCTCGCCCCAGGCTGGTCACTTTTTTGCCATTTGTTGTAGACGTCGTACATGGATGCGTTCACCATCGGTTGCCACAAAAAATCCTATCACAAAAACATTGTAGAAAAGATTTAAAATTATTTAGAGAAATTGTTGTTTTTTTTCATGTGCATGTGTACATGTGTTTCATATTATTATTATTATTAATGAGTTTAGATGTGAAGACACATAATGTATTGTCTTTATTACACCTTTCCACAGCCAGGAATATAACAGTTGATTTTATTCTTGTAAGGCCAGGAGGAAAAATTTCCCAAATACAGGGGTATCTATATTAGACTAAAAGAAAAAGGGATGCAGCATTTCATGAGAATATCAGACAAAATGTTCATTCAACAAAGGATACACAAATTTTTTTTAAAGCTTTTAAACATGACAGATTACTGAGGTTGTTTTGTTTTTTTGTGAGTGGAAATGCAATTTTTAAAAAAATAAGTTTACAGAGTTTCCTTCTAAATTATTACATCCTTGGCCCAAAACTCCTACAGTGCGTCAGATTTCAGACGACGGCAGACTAGAAGACGAGTCATCGTGATGATCATTTGTCTAAGCCTAGGAGGAAACTATGCCTAGGACCCCGGGTACTAATGGTAAAATAAACGCCAGTATCTGTGCAATTATTGTGGAAAATTGGACTTGTAATGTTCAAAGAAAACAGTTTCATGGGGGCGGATGGAAGGGGGCCACTTACTATTTTAATGTTAATTTTATTATCTCGAAAGTGCAGGTCATGGTGGGCCTTCTCCTTGGCGTCTTCCTCGTTTCCTTCGCTCAGGAGTCCGACTAGCTCATGATACAGCTGCCTAATGCGAGAGTCGCCTATAAAGGTTATGTGGTTGTGACCCCCCCAGTAGGATACATAGTGCATACAGGTCCTAGCATCTCTGCAATGATAGAAAAATGCTACACTGTAATTGTAAAAATTATATATTTATATAACATTAATACCACAGTCTGGTCAGTTTGGTCAGAAGGGTACATTACTAATACCAGTCTAAAAGTAAATAAGTTAAATACATTAAAGGCAGCCTAGAGAAAACAATCATATGGACAAGTATAGAACAAACTAATATAGTTAGTGATACGTAAAGAAGAGAAACATATTGACAAAGTATACAGAAAACTATTACATTGACAGGTATAGAAGAGACAACAAAAAAAAAGAAGAAAAGTATAGAATAAACAGATGTATTGACAAATTGTAGGCCTAAAGCTTAAAGGAAATTTTTCTTATTGATCATAAAATACATCCTGGGATGAATCTGAAATATATATAGGCTTATGGTCTAATTAGTTTAAAGAATTTTATCTTTATCAAGAAAAACTTGTCTTGAAAAAAAAAATTTACTCATAGTTCAATTTTAGCACATTTGAGGAAAAATATCCGAAAACCATATAATTTTCATTATTTATTTTTTTATTAATTTTTTTTTATTTAAAGCGATTTACAGGATGCCATGGAAACCCCAGGCGCAGATTTAAAAGAAAAAGAAAACCTACGCTTTGCTATACTTGTGCATCATACATCCATAAGGCTGCCAGCTATCACTGCCTGGAAATCTACCCTCACTCATCAGCCATTTACACGAGTCATTTCCTGAAATGAGAATTGAGAAAGAAAAACTATAATTAGCTTTCAGCTGGCCTGAAAATTCCAAGTGACTATCTAGAGTGTAAGTAATGTGTTACCTTTACACAGTTCATTATAATGCGATATGGCTCCATGGAGCGATGAAGGAGGGCTAAAAAATGTAGAGGTCATGGAATACAAAGGGAATAATTCAGCGTCCATATTACTAGCCATCTTTTTCCTTTCACAACTCCATGATACCATTCAAACAAAAGAAAAAAATCATGGTAATTCAGATAATCCGCTTAGGACTTTTTGTGCATCCCGCCATAACTTACAACCAGTGAAAACTGAAAGTAAGTGACCTCTGCTTCTTGATATCCTATATTACTTTATGAATATATGTAAATGTAGGCTAGCTGAAAGCCACAAACCAATGCACCAACGGGCTTAAAATGGGAATAATTTCAACTAAATAGATCTATTACATTTCTATTTGTATTGACTTTACATTTTATAATATATATCAAGTCAACTTATATTTGCTTACTTTTATGGTAGGACTAGCATAGGATAGTTGGCATATAATATTAATATCATCTAAGATCAGAATCCTCTAGATATTAGCAACTAGGCCTATAGAGTCAGCTTCCAATTCATAAAAGATTAATGATTAATTGAGCCTCAATCAATGCCCAATCATTATCATATCATTATTATCATATTCATATCAATGTCAATCAAGTCAATGACACTAAAAAATATCTTAACGATGCCAAACTAAAACTTTTAAGTTCACTAATGAGTCATGACTTGAGAAGATTTTAATTAACAAACTAGTTATGACTAGTGTAGCTACAGAATTTTAGTTATCAGTTACACAGTAATCAGTGAACTGTGTCTCAGAACTGTCACTGTGACTCACTGTCAGTGAATTCACTGAAGTTAGTCAGTAATTTCAGTGAGATACAAACAAGAGTGCAAGGTGTTCGCTTACCTAATTTTAAAGGCATATGTACAAATTAGAATTTTACCGTATTTATAATGCAAGATTCCATGGTACATCACAAAAGCTAAAACTAGACCAAACGCAAAAAGCTTAGCATTGTTTACATTTAAATATTGTGTTATTTCTTTAGTAGCACTACTTGTGTTGGAATAGTCAGCCATATTGTTTGCATACTGCTAGTGAGCTCTTGTATATCATATGTTTTCATTTAGAAGTATTCTATATTTACGGCTGCTGTGCTGTTTTCCTATAAAAATGCATGCGCTATAACTGGTAAAGACATCAACTTTAATAGGGAATAATAACAATCTATCATATATTATTGCTGCACCAAGAAAATATTAGTTTAAAGGCATTGGTGGTTGCCAGACAAAATTAATGGATTAATGCTGAAATGGAGGAGGGGTGGGAAAGGGAAAATAAGTTTTGTCGATGAAAAACGGAAAAATGGGACGACAGCAGCAGGAACCCAAATAACAATCTGTTGCAAAGCTCAGATAAACATAGAGACAAAAACACCTTCCTTGTCCCTTATGCGAGAACAAATGCATATAAGTACTCTTTCTTCCCGAGTGGCATTCGGGCATGGAATGGGTTGCCTGAACAAACCAGGAAAACCAATAACCTAACATCATTTAAAACATTAATAAAAATGCAAGACTAGACTCGGACCACGGATGAGCGTAGGACGCAATAATCTTCTTTAAAGAAGGAGCGTCTGTAATGTATAAGAAGAAGAAGAACAACCTGTTGCAATGCTCAGATAAACATAAGGATAAAAACACTTTCATTCTCCCTTATGCGAGAACAAATGCATATAAGTACTCTTTCTTCTCGAGTGGCATTTAGGCATGAATTGCACACAAGTCACAAGCCTAATATAGCATGGGTCGGGAACTCATGGATCGCGAGCCAGATGTGGCTCTTTTGATGGCTGCATCTGGCTCGCAGACAAATGTTCGATTTTTTTTAAAAAATATTTTTTTTTCGACTTTTTGATCTACATACTAGACTAATTGCATATCAATATTTCACTCTACAAATGAGCTAAATTCTACTGCAGCTCAGCATCAGAAGAATTCAGAGACATAATTATTTTACTTTTAGTGTTGAAATTACACAAAATGCATAGGCCTACATTTATTTGAATTTTTATTTTTAAACATAATGTATGGCTCTCACAGAATTACTTTTTAAAAAATGTGGTGTCCATGGCTCTCTCAGACAAAAAGGTTCCCGACCCCCGCTACATAGGGTCGATGCGCCATGGTATACCTCTTTCATATACAGTATATAGCCTATTATGTGTAGGCCTAATGTGCTCCTCTGTCCTGATCTGGGATTTCCCATTTTCCAGTGCCCACATAGGCTATAATATATATCTAGCCTTGATATCGCGCTTGCAGCTGCCTTTAAATCTAAGATGAGGACGACATATTATGTAGTTCGACATTTTGCCAGATTGGCTGTAGACATTGTCTATTGGCTATCTGAGACGGCTTGAGGTCGAGTGACCATTGCATGCTGGATTATATCTATATTATATAGGCTTGCCTTTTTTTTAAACCCCATTTTTGGTTGTTTAGTCACTCAGGAGATGCCAATAAGTTTCAATAAGGCAGCGCATGTGAAAAAAAAACTGCATAGAGTCTTTTTTTCGTGTGAGGTAGGACCTATAGATAAAGGCCTACAGGGTCGTCATGGTCCAGCCTGCTGGCATACAGCGTAGAGGATCGAGTGCTGCTATGACCACAGCTGTGCGGTAAACAGCAATTTTTATGTTGACGGACAGCATCTATATTGCTGTCCCAAACTCTCTGTGACAGCGTAGATCGTATGGTTTTGGATGCCTTAAATTGGCAATTTAATCCTCATGCAGATTTCTGTGTCAAGCTAGAAATATCGCTGGAGATTATAAATTTTAAAAAAAACATGGTAGAACCTATAATATTGCTCTACAATATATAGTTTGGCATTTTTTGGTGGTGATGTTGAACTTGTCTGCATCTTGTTCCATTATGTTAGTTGTTGTTTTTTTATGGTAAGGCCAAAGTCTTGACAGTGGCCTTGGTTTGTTTATATAGCTCCTCTCGGAGTGAGGCACAATCTGAAAACAGCTGTAGGTCTAACCACTATGTCTTTGACTACATTTTCTTCTGCCTTCTCGTCCTTGAGGAACAGGCGCCGGTTATCGACGTCTGTGGTCCTTCCTAGGACATAGGCCGCCAACAAGGGTCATCCAGGCATCTCTATTTAATATGGGCCAGTCTCTCCAGTTTTCCCCAAGTAAGGCCAAATTCCTTGGTATCTGCTTCCACATCTCTGCGCCAAGTGTTCCTCGGCCGACCTCCTTTCCGTTTTCCCTGAGGGTTCCAGTTCAAGGCATGCCTTGTTGTGCTGGAAGCAGGTTTTTTGATAGTATGGCCAATCCATCGCCATCGTCTCTGGAGGATCTCTTGTTCTACTGGTTTTTGCTTTGTCCGCTGCCATGGCTGCAGGTTGCTAATCCTGTCTGGCCAATGAATCCCAAGAATCATTCTTAAACAGTTATTTATAAAGGACTGAAGTTTCTTTATATTCGTGGCCGTGGTTCTCCAGGTTTCAGCTCCACACAGCAGCACAGATTTCACCATGGTGTTGAAGATCCTGATCTTTAGATTGTTTCTCGTGAGTCTAGAGACCCATGGCAGACATTCCTGAGTTGCTGGAAGGCCGTTCGTGCCTTTCCAACCCTTGATTTTACATCAGCATCTGTCCCACCTTGCTTGTTCACAATGCTGCCAAGGTAGACAAAACTCTCAACTTCTTCTAGTGCTTCCTCTTCCAGCATAATGGGTGCAGTACTGGTGGCATTGACCTTGAAAACCTTACTCTTCCCTTTGTGTATATTAAGACCAATACGTGCAGAAGTGGCTGCAACATTGCTAGTTTTCTCCTGCATCTGCTGTTGGGTATGAAAGAGACGGGCAAGATCATCAGCAAAGTCAAGATCGTCGAGTTGGTCCCACAAGGTCCATTGGATACCATGCCGCCTCTGGTGTGTGGATGTTTTCATCACCCAGCCGATGGCCAGAAGAAACAGGAAAGGCGAAAGCAAGCATCCTTGTCTCACACCGGTCTTCACCTGAAAAGCATCTGTCACCTGTTGGCCGTGGACAACTCGGCAGATCATTCTTTCATAAGAGTTCCTGA
Organism: Anisus vortex; assembly: GCA_949126835.1. Classification (NCBI taxonomy): domain Eukaryota; kingdom Metazoa; phylum Mollusca; class Gastropoda; family Planorbidae; genus Anisus; species Anisus vortex. The sequence continues at coordinate 28,420,380 of OX421506.1, forward strand.
TTATATCCACAATCTTTTGCGGCACTCCATAATGCCTCAACAGTCTCCAGAGGGTTTGCCTATCCACACTGTCGAAGGCTTTCTCGTAATCGACAAAGTTGACATAGAGGGGTGAATTCCACTCCAGTGACTGCTCTAGGATGATGTGCAGGTTTGCAATCTGGTCAGTACAGGATCTATGCTGTCAGAATTCTGGGCCCATGCGCCTCCAATCCGATGAGTGCTCTTTGGGCTGTCTTTGATAGCATCAAGGCCACCCCCTGGGTGTGTGATGCATCGTCATCCTCGTGGCCTGAGAAAAGCAGCAGCTCTCCTGAGATCAGCTTCGCTAATCCCAAGTATGGCGAGGTTATAATTTCTCATCTCGGCCGCTACTTGCGCAGTCTTGCCTGTCTCAAACATTGCACGCACGTTCCAAGTTCCAATTGTGGCAGTGGTCCTGGTGGAGATGATGGAGGTCGGCCTGTGTAGCTTCCAGATTCTGGTGTTCACCACTCGGCGTCATATATTCCTCAGCTGGGAATCTATCCTCTTCCAGGACCGAAATGTCTTTAGTTTTCCTTCTTGTCGGCGTTTTAGTAACCTAATGTTTTTTATGTGACAGGGTTGTTAGCCCTCACAGCTATCCGGGGAGCTGCCCTTAATTTTGGGAAGGGTACCCTATTAGCCTTTATGGTTCCACTCACTTCCTGCAATTTAAGGCAGCAGGTTCTGATTTTGGTTCGCCCTGGGTATTTGATTTCCCCAGTACCTACCATATCTGGTGGGCATTCCCCTATCCGCCACCCGGGGAGGCGCCCGATGGAAGATCAGAAACTCCACACGAGTTGACTAGATTTTGCAAACCTTTATTTTTGTAATTAGATCTAGATCTAGTCTCTTCAGTTTTAAAAGGCTTTTTATTGTATCGGGTGTGCATATCGATTTCTTCTTTAGAATTTCGGGTGCGTATCAACGTATATTTCAGAACTGGTGATCGATCATTTCTCGAGAATTAAGTAGACTACCGGTAGATGCTGAAGAGATTCCAGTGAGTAGGGGCAAGTATATAGGCCTACACAACCCCGTTTTTACTCCTGTGCGAATGTCTAAGGGCTAATAGGGCCTTATACATCATACTGCTCAGTGTCTTTCATGTTTTGGTGAAACGATTTGATCAAATTTAGTAGTTTTGGTGGGCAGCCAGTCTTTGATAGTAGGCCCTACATGTAATTTAAAATGTTATGTTAGAGTCCAACTCTGCTTACCACGTTGAATGCATTGGTCTTCATATTTAAGACCTGGTCTGTGAATGATTGCGAGAAAGAGAAGCCGACAATACTTATAGGAAGATAGTTGATAATATAAAAAAAAGAAAAGTATAAAAAAGAGAGTTTAATTCTGTAGCATTATTAATGATGTTAGTAAACTTTTGATCGTGTATTTAGCACTTCACAGATAATAATATAGCAACTACGTATGATTAAGATCTACGCATTACAAATGCCAGATTGCAATGTACTAATACGTATTTAGAAATTTACATTTTTTTAAACTTTAAAAGCATTGATCTAAGTTAAAATTTCTTACATTATAGAGCTGTACTAATAAAATATACTTGCAATCTAGTATTAAGGATTAAAACTATTTTACAGATGCACTGTGAACTGATTTATTTAGGCTTTATGGGTTCCAAAAACCTGGTAACACGAGCGCCATTGTCGATAATAGATGTGATAATTTTACAGTTATATTTATGTAAGTTTCATAAAAAATAAACATGTCAGTGTCTGTAGTGCCTGCAGTTGATAAAGGCAGACGAAGAAGAGCATTAGATGATGAAGGAGAGGATGACGATACATTACAACTGCCTGTAGACAAGAGGCCATCGGAATGTGTAAGTAACAGTAACTCTTGACTCTTGCTTGAGTAATAGTTAATAGGCTAATACTAATAGTGTAATAGGCCTAACCTAAGTGTCGCAAGAAACCGACACTTTCACTTTTTTACATACTTACTTATTTTGTTCATTTTATAAATTTATCACTTACACACGACTTTTGTTGTCGCTCAGTAAATTGCATTGTTAATTTAGTTATAGTATAGACAGTATAGTCCTAGTGCTTAGAATTAGAGTTCAAATAGTTGAAATAGTGACAAGTGTTATCTCCTGACATAAGTTAGGCACTCCAACATAAAATATTAAAATCCATATACAATAATATAGCATGCAATATTATATATCATTGGAAAGAGCTTGCCTTCACAATTACAAAACCGTTGAAATTTTTTGTCTAGCTTTAAAATTAACGGAGTTACGATTTTTTTTGTATTTAATTTTGTTGTCTTCTTTGTCTTTGTATTTTATGAAAATTTCTGGTCCCCATTTTTTGCTAAGAGTAACTATTTTTATATATAACTTTTGTATTTTTCAAGATTTTTACTTGAAATTTTCAGGTAACATTCACAATGCAAAGTACAACAAAATACACTATAGAAGTTTGAAATTTGAAATAAAATGTTTATTAAAAAAATATATATATTTACAAATACATAAATACCTCACTTAATGACATTTCTTAAAGAATTTTTTTTTACATTTTATTTTAATTGTGGAACAACATTATTATTTTTTTTATATAATATACTTAATATATGCATTAAATATCATTATTTAGTCACTAACTGTGAATAACAACTTATATTTTTTGAAAATTGATCACTATTTCCTTAAAAATTCATTTTTCTATGGAAAAAAAAGTATGTTTTGTTTATTAATTTGTGTATCAACATTTTTGAATAAACTATATCTTTTTTATATGCAATTCATGTATCAAACAGCATTATTATCAATATAACTGGAAAAAAAAATATTAATAACTTAGCTTTTATCAAAATGGTTGACGGGCTGGCTGGAAAATTCATTTACTAGGGAAAAATAATTTTGTGTCATAATTTTTTAAATTCCAATCATTGAGATAAATTATACATTTTTAAAAATAGAATACATGTATCAAATAGCATAATAATCATTATAACTGGAAATATGAATATAAATAACTTAGCTTTTATCAAATTGGTTGACGTGTTGACTGGAAAATTCATTTCACTCTGGGGGGAAAAAAAGAATATTGTTTCAATATTTTTTTACTCCAATCATTGAGATAAATTATACATTTTTAAAAATAGAATACATGTATCAAATAGCATAATAATCATTATAACTGGAAATATGAATATAAATAACTTAGCTTTTATCAAATTGGTTGACGTGTTGACTGGAAAATTCATTTCACTCTGGGGGGAAAAAAAGAATATTGTTTCAATATTTTTTTACTCCAATTATTGAGATAAATAATACATTTTTTAAAATAGAATACATGTATCAAATAGCATAATTATCATTATAACTGGAAATATGAATATAAATAACTTAGCTTTTATCAAATTGGTTGACGTGTTGACTGGAAAATTCATTTCACTCTGGGGGGAAAAAAAGAATATTGTTTCATTATTTTTTTACTCCAATTATTGAGATAAATAATACATTTTTTAAAATAGAATACATGTATCAAATAGCATAATTATCATTATAACTGGAAATATGAATATAAATAACTTAGCTTTTATCAAATTGGTTGACGTGTTGACTGGAAAATTCATTTCACTCTGGGGGGAAAAAAAGAATATTGTTTCATTATTTTTATTCTGTTAACTATTGAAATAAACTAAGCTTTCTTTTAAAAACATGCACTAAATAGCATAATTTATATTTATAACTGAATAATAATTGAAAATACTTACTTTTAAAGACAATCTATTAGGCCTACTGAGTTACCAGAAAAAAACATTTTAAACTTGAATGGATTAATAGGTTAATAATGTTAACAACAAACTAAAAAAAATAATTTCATTTCAACATATCTGTTTGAATGCATAGTAATCAGACATTTAATTTAACTAGATTCCTGACTTAATTTTGGTTTTAATTATAAAAAGGTAATGTCCCCTTTTAACACATCTGTTATTAAACTGTACATGGGCATGTCTTGCTGATCCTCTTCCGAGTACACAACTCTGCAACATTTCTTCTTTCCTTTCATAACATAGGCTATGATCTTACCATTGAACATCTAATCGTTACCACCAACATCCCACACATGCGAAATCTCACACGGTAAACATTCCTTCTCTTCAGTTAACAATGAAGATAGCATAAACATTCTCAATAGACATGTTAATTAATTAAAATGAAAAATATATTATGCAACAAACCTCTTCTTATATATAGAAACTTTGGTGATCAAGTACTTTAGGTTCTTGCTTACTGCCTTTTTATTTGATACATAGTTGCTGTCAGAACTTTGAAAATACGTGTCCAGCTCAGAGGCAGCGATGTTGACTTTGTCAGAATTTTTTTTCAATAAGTAAAGTGCAAAGCCATTTCTAAAAATACCAGAGGTTGCATCATCTGCAAAACTTGCAACAAAACTTTCAAAGTCCTCTTTTGTTATAGAAGAAGTCATTCTCTTGAAAATGCACAAAAAAAAAAAAGTTTATATTATGAGCTTAAGTTAAGCTGTTAAGTCAATTAGACTAAAATAAGTTAAAAGTCAGTTCATTTTATATAAAGTCTCTTACTAAAATTTTTTTAAATATAATTTTCTACTCAATATAAGTAATATAACTTATAAAATTCATATTCAACTATTATGTATTTAACAATAATAACTTAAGTCACAGTTAAGCCTAATCTAATGTAAATGACTAAATGTAAGGGCATAATGACCATAATAATTTAATAATGCCTAGAATATGCCCTAGGCTAGGCCCTAGAATATGCCCTAGTCGCCTAACTATTTACTATTAGCTGACCCAATTCAATAGTCAATAAACCAAACTTTAGTCACTAAAGACATAAATATTGAATAGACTAACTAGATCTAGATTAGTTTTATATATAGGCTATAGTCATATAGTAGGCATATAGCCTAAAGACACTAAAGTACTGACAATACTGTCAATACTAATAGACTATAATATAAACTATATAATATAGTATCTAAGCTTTTTTTCTCATATAAATTATTATAAATTATTAAAATGCGAAATTATTGCTTTAATTTTCATTAAATTCAACTTCCGGCATCTGTACAAAATTAAAATGTCCACTTTCGATTTGAGTGAGTCCTATGCACCTTCAGTAGCCATCATGCTCCTTACTTAAGCTAAAACTCAATGCTATTTTTGGATTTAGGCTTAGATGAAGATCGTGTGTCTCATAAAATGAATAAGGTGACATATTTATGAATATTAGCTGTAAATAAGCACAAATTACCTGTATTTTGCTTGCATTGAGTATTTTTCACATGAATGGCACCAAAAAACAAAATATATCGATATTTTCGGCGTCCTGGGTCTGAACAAACCATGTGCCTAAAAATAAACGACGGTTAAAGCGTGACGTCACTATCACCGTTTGCCGAAGCAGACCGCAAAAGCCTGGAGAAAGAATAAGATCCGCCATTACAGGTTTTCGAAAATCGGGAATTCACGTTTGTTGGAGTGCCTACATAAGTCTATGGTCTATGGAGTCTACCAGATTCCTATATACTTACTATACTTACACTTTCTAACTACTCTACTCTAACTCTCTAAGTCTAAGGCAGGTAGTCTGTCACCAGTTGTTTTTTGCTAGTTCTAGGTAAACTTAAATGATGAAATATGAGTAACATTTAAATTTATATTTTTATTGCTATGCGCTATGCAGAATGGGTAACTTCAATGGCATAAAATAAAAGCTAGGCCTACAACTTAACAACTACAATACTTTTCTATACTATACTTACTATACATAAACATAACAAATAAGCCTATAAATACTACTGATTATACTAGTGATGGGACAATTAATTGGAATCGTATCGGAATAATCGGAAGGAACCTAATCGGAATATCAGGATTTTTCTAAAGTAGGCCTATCAGGAATCGTATCGGAGCTGAATAATTTAGACCCGATTCCGATACCAAAACGATTCTTAAATATACAAGGCGTAAGATAAATAGCTGTAACAGAGAAGTGCACTGTGTGGGGGTTTGCATAAGGTTCCTAACTCCCTGCCTAATATTTCTTCAGTCTTTCCTGACCATTTTCCAATCCATTCAATTCAAGCTAATTCCAACTCTATGCAGTAACAGTATAGATTATCATCCAAATGAATCTACCCTAACTTTTGGATAGTGGTAGCAACTGTGAAAAAAACATTTTAGAAGTCAGAAGAACGATCATTTGAGGTTTTAAAATTCAGAATTAAACTGATTGCCTTGATTACTGCCGTATTCCATGCACAAGTGTAAAGAACCACCTTAGATCTAATTGCACCCAAACAGAGTAACCAAAATCGCTTTTTATAGAAAGGAGCTATGGCATATAAAAATGTGAGTTACAAGGAGTGCTTCTCTATTAGCAATTATCTTGTAAGCGATTTTGGTCCCCCTATGTTCGGGTGCTATTAGATCTATTGCTATTAAAATGCAATATGATTGTATTTGTTGAGTTTTTGTTACTCAATCTGGTCATCACTAGTTTTATTTATTAATTTCTATTAATTTTATTACAGAGCCCAAATTAATCATGGCGAGTGGCGTCCAAAGTTTTATACATATATGTAATAATGGCCAGGAATCGGAATCGTATCGGGAATTGGGGTAATTGGGTAGAAGCTGAATTGTATGGGAATCGTTAAAAATTTTGGTATCGTCCTATCACTAATAAATACTATATCATACTATTAGGCCTACTAGATGAGAACAACAGGGCCTATGACTATGATCATAAAGTAAGGAAAATAAATGTAGGCCCTATTGGCTATTGGCATTAAGCTATGTCTAATGTTGTGAAAATTCAATCTGTTGAGAATTTATCAAATTATACACTAAAATACAATTTCAAATGCACCACAATCAAACAAGTATATGTAAAAACTGGGCACAGTGTTTTTTTTTTCAAAACCAATTCGTGACTTAAAAATTGGAAACTCACATAGGTAAGCTACTTTGACAAGGTCTCACTTTATGAGGTTGATCATGCTAATGACTACTTTGACTTGTCTTTTATAAATTTAAACATATAGGCCTAGGCCTAATGTTTACAGACGTTCCTAGTAGAAAACAAGATTTTGGCACAAAATTCCTGCAGTACTAGAACTCCTTTTTTAGTCCCTTTCTTTTAGCTCGTAATGTCTGTCTGTCTGGTTGCTTGCAAAACTTTGCATCGATTTTCCGACCACTACCCGTCGTCCAATCGAGCTAAAACTTGGGCAGCAGAGTTATAGCGATTAACAATACATTCTATCAAATTTTCAGTAAAAAAAACTTGATTATACTATAATTATGATTTTAAAAAAAATTTTACGTTTTGTTTTGGTTTCACATTGAAAATGCAGGTCCAACATTTTATGTTTTTTTGTCACAAAGCTACAAAAAAAAAGTAACAGAAAATAAAACGAAACAATTCATACAGAGTAAGGAAATATATTTGAGATTTGTGACACAGATGTTTTTCTGTACATGTTTCATTTCCAGTAGTCAATCAATTATTTAATTACATGATTGTAATAGTAAACTTAGTTTAAAGAAGGGAGTATAATAAATACTTGTTTTTTATGGGTTAGTTTTTTTTAATGGTGTGCTAACTGTTGGATCAGCTTGAGGGTTTTGTTAAGCCTAAACTAAGGGCCAGCTTGTGTTTGACTTTCTTTCACAATATATTATATAGTGAAACTAAATTATTTAAATCTGCTTTATTGTTGTTTTGACTAATAAAGCTTTTTTTTACTGCTAGTTTGGCAATGTTTTCCCCTGGTTGTGCATTATTAAAAGGCTACATCTAAAACTAGCAGCAGCATATTGTTGAGCAATGTTATGACAAATTCTAAAATTACAAGGCTAATAATTGAACAGTAAGCTTTCTAATCACATGATATGATATCATAAGAAGAACTTAAAAATGCACATTTAAATTCTTGATTTCTTCTGAAAATTCTAGTAAATCATTATCAATATATATTTGGATTTGGCTTTCAAAACCTGTGTGCATGTGTAATAGGTAATCTTTAATGAAAATTTCATAAGCTGTCATAATTAAATGTCACTGCATTTATCATGCATATATAAATGCCACTTGATTGGGTCTAAATGCTTTGCTTTTTATTAAGCAGTGTTTACAAAAATGTCAAGTACTTAATTGTAGACAATAACATAACAAAATTAATTACAATTTTTAATCTTTTTTTTTTTTCATACTTAAAAGGAATCAGAAGGAGAAGTTCAAGATATAGGTAAGACATTACTAAATATTATTACTAATTACTAGCTTTTATTGAATAGTTAAACATTCCAGTTACTTTTGTGATATATATTTCTAAAAGTTTCAGTTTTATTAAATTTATCTTCTTTTTTTTTTTGAATTTATATAGTTCAGTGGTTTTATTTTGTCTTAAAAATGTTGAATACAGGAAATTGAGTTACAAACTAAATTTACCAACAAAGCATTACCAGGACATGTTGGGTCTGAAAAAATTATTTTGAACATTTTTCTGGTTCCATTGGTCGGGGGTTCTACTCAGCGGTTTCCCCCTCAGGGTTTCTTTTGCCCAACAGTGGTTGTTTTGAAACTGCCCTTCGGGCAACTATTTTCCTATATATTTAGGTAGTTGTCTTCTAACTTTGCAACCATTGGATCTTGTATCATTACCTCCACACCTTCAGCTCGGTGATGTTGTAAAGATCCTGTTGTTCAGGGTCTAGGAATTTCCTGAAAAGGTGGCAGTTCTGGAGCAATCGCCCTTTCCCATATAAATTTTCTCTGACAGTATACCAGTAGCACTAATGTTCTATTTACCAAAGCAACATAATAAGGTAGTGCTGGTTTAATCTAACTCTCTGCTAACTCCATAATTTTGAGAAGAAAATCATACTTTTTTTTTAGCCGTAACAAACTAAATAATCAGCTTTTTTCTATCATTAAAACTTAAAAAGGCGAAATAAAAAAAAGCATCCACACAATTAGTCCTAGATCTATACTGAGTTTTTAATAGAGTACCGTTTGTATTATACATTGAATAGGCCTAATGTAATTAGTTTTAAATCAGTTAGAAACAAAATATCTTTATTTGTTTTACTAAGTTTCAGATATTTGTTTACAATAATATATTTTAGAACTGGACTTGGAAAATAATAAATGAATAGGGCTACACAATTACAGTAAACATGTTTAACATTTAGAATGCCTAACTTTTCCAAATCACATTATGTAAGTTCATGTAGTAAAAAACAATACATTTTGGTATATATATATGTATGTAAATGTGAACACGAACGCTTGGTGTATGTATTTAGGCAAAAACTTTGTGTACTTTTTGGCATTGTCAACACTTGCTTGCAGTCTAACTGGGGGTCCACCGCTTGCATCCATTGTTATTGAGTTCATTAAAAATTTATTTAAAGTTTTTGTATCAGAAATATTTTATTATTTAACAATATTTTCCAGACTTATCAGAGCATGAAAGTGCCATAGATGAAAGTGCTGAACGTGTAGTAAGTAATTAGCTTTACTCCTTTATAAACCTTTAAAAATGAATTTATATTTTAAAACTTCTTAGATTTAGCAATGGGTAAACCATTTTATGTTACATAATGAAGTAAATGCTACTGTATCCCAATGTAAAGGATGCAAGTGAAGAAGGCAGTGAAACAGAAACTGATGAAGGTTCAGAGACAGAAACAGAGAGCGGGTCAGAGACTGAAACTGAAGGTGAAGAGGGTTACTCTGAGGATGAAGGGTTAGAAGAAGAGCGACAGAGTGGCGATGGTGAAGTAAGTATTTACTACATCAGCGGTTCCCAAACTGTAGGTCGTGACTCCATTGGGGCTCGAACGACCATTTCACAGGAGGTCCCCCAAGACCATCAAAAACATATATTTTCGATGGTCCTAGGAAACTAGACGCAGCTGTAATTACAAATGTATATCTCAAAATATATAATTACGTAATGTTTTTGTGCTTAATAACCATATGCTTTAATTATTTTCATTTTGTAACAATGAAAATACGCCATGATAATAAGATATTTATTTCACAATTCATATCAGTAGCAAATTACAGTTATAAGTTAGCGACGAAAATAACTTCATGGTTTAGGGTTACAGCAACGTGAGCAGCTGTATTAATGGGTTACCGCATTAAGAAGGTTTGGAACATAAGTATAGCCCAAGAGCTGAGGCTAATCACATCTATGAAATGATGTTTCATTTTAAATTCATTAGTAGCATTCCATTTTGTTTACAGGGCTTGTAAGCTATCCCGAAAGTGGGAAGAGTCTATAATATTAAAAAGTGGGAAGAGTCTATAATATTAAAAAGTGGGAAGAGCCTATAATATTAGAAAAAATTTTTTAAAGCTTAAAATATGTCTGGAAAATGAATTTTTTTTTTTTTAAAAAGATTTTAAAACAATAGTCTGTGGAAATTTCTGGAATCCAAATTTTTATAAACTCAATATTGAAAAGTGGCAAAGGTTATTATTGCACATTTACAAGAACACATTTTTTAATCTTAGGAGCAGCCAAATACTGACAAACCAGATGATGATGAAGACAAAAAGAACCCGGCATATGTGCCTCGCAAAGGTGCCTTTTATGAACATGATCTCCGCCAGGGAGATGAAGGACCAGAGGAAGAAAAGAAAGTGGAAGAAAAGTAAGATGATGATGCTCATCTTATAGATAGTTAGAGTATAACTTATAGATCTACAGCAAGGGTGCGCAACAGGCGGCCCACAGGCCACAAAACGGCCCGCCAAGCCTTTTAGTGTGGCCCCTGAAGAGCTTCCAACAGCATTTTTAAAAATTTGTTGCATTGATAATGCAAATAAATGTTCACACTTTGTGGCCCGTATTGTTGTATTAAATTTCATATTAGGCCCAAAGCAGAAAAATGTTGCACACTCCTGATCTACAGCAATAAAAAGCTTTTTGCTAATTTATGTATAGAAGAGCTAAATGCAGCTTACAAAAAAATGAATAAGAATGTGAGTTCTACTTGTTCTTTTTTTTTTCAGACCAAAGAAGAAATTGTGGCAAGATGAAGGCAAATGGGCCCATGACAGATACAGTGATGACGCCCAGGCACCCAAGTCCAGGGATGAGCTCATTGCAATTTATGGCTATGACATCAGAGCTGGTGATAAACCTCCTGAAGCTCCACCCAGAAGACCTGGCAGGTAAGTCCCTGGAAAATACTTATAATTTTTTAACTTATACTCATGCAGATTGTAATCTGGCATCAAAAGAGTTACATAGTTATTCAGCTAACATTAATTTCCTTTCCTTTCATACATTATTTTGTATTTAAATGTTGAGGAGCTTTGAAACTGAATATGAAGTTCAAATGCAGCTCTTGTTTTATATAAACATTATTAGTGTAAATTAATTTTTTAACTCAATTTGTTTTCATAAATATATTTTGATTTCCCTATTCGCAGAGAAAAGGGTCCTAGGACACATCATATTAAAGACTTCATCCCTAAAATGGCAGTTATAGACACGACAGAGGATGGGAATGATTCCGTACCTAATTTAGGGGATGATGGTGTAATCCTTTATGGTGGACTGATACCTAGAAACACACGGAAAAGTAATATGCAAAACTCTGATAGTAGAAGAGGTGGGCGGTATAGCATTAAAAACGAAGTGGACAGCTACAACATAAAAAACCGGGCTGATAGTAATAGGAATATTGAAGTAAAATACAATCAAGATAATGTCAGAAGTGTTGAGGTTGCCTCAAGAGAATATAGTCAGGAGGAGGAATTCCCCAGTTTGGAAGACAGTATCAAGCCAAGCCCTGAAAGAAATAACCTGCCTAAGAAACAGGTGGATTCCAATGATCAGTTCAAGAGTGAGGGCAAACCAGCGGTTTTTGAAAGGAGCCCGAAGCCCCAGGTGCCAGAAAGCGGCCTTCATAGGGATTTCAGAGATAACAACAAAGGCTTTAAAGTCCAACAGAGTCAGGATGCTCGTAGAGATAACGGCCGCTTCCAGCAAGGGCAAGGCTTCAGAGAAGACAGAAGGGGTGGTTTTAACGGGCGCAACCCTGTCAGAGATAGAGATAATAATAGTAGGTATGAAGAGGACAATTGGAGAACAAGCGAGTCGAAAGAAGGCTTTTATCGCACTTCTGATTTTAACAGTGGGTATAAACAGGATTTTAACAGAAAGCCACAGCTTAAAGGGGGCGATGGAAGAAGTGTAAGAGGGGGGAATTCCGGTGACGGGAGAGGTTACAGTAATCGGGGAAGCAGGTACGAGCAGCCACCCCGTTATCAGCAGCAACAGCAGATGCAGGGGGATGTTTCCTCTAGTAAGGAATCAAGAGAGTACACCAATACATCTTATAGATCCTATGAAGATAAGAGCAAGCCCAGGAGTCCATACGGTGGGGGTGTTTCCAATTCACCCAGTGCTGTCGGTGAAAGTGGTGACGGAAGCACTTCGCAGAATGTTGTATTTTCCAATAAGGAGAATGTGCAAACCATCAACGTCACCATCACAAGTACCACCACAGAGAAGAAGTCGTACGCCAAGGAGCGCAGGGCAAAAGGTACAGGCCGCCCCATGGAAGGGCCAACAGTTACAGGGCACCCGGATGTGCAGAAATGTAAGTTTCAATTATTCAATTATATCTTCTTCACTACAAAAGAGTATTACGTTCCTTTCTTTGTGTGGTGATTATGTGATTACCACATCAATTAGTTTAGTTCTTTTTCATCAAGATGGATTTAAGTTACTCAATATTCCTCTATCAATAGTTTTCACTTGCCATTACTCCCTTTTAAATCAAAGGAGGAATAAAATTGAGTTAGATTCTCTTGGAGAATGTCACATTGCAAAACAAAAAAAGAAAGAAAAACAACTTTGAAAATTGCTAATAATATCTCATGGAAAATCAATTCTTTAAGCACTTAACATAACTGTTTATTGACACAGATTCAAGTTATATGTTATCATCTATTGCAATGGAGTCTATATTCCAGTGTGATGATTTAAATGTCTTCATTTGTGCTAAAATGAAGATATAAGCATAGATTAAAATAAGAGCTGTAAAAGAAATGTATTAAACTATTAATCAAGCAGTTTGGTTTATTTCAACATCCTTTCAAAACAAAAAAAAAGGTTTGTTATAGTGAACTATATTATAACTGTCAATCTTATTTAATGTAAAGTGATAAATGTTTTGTATAATCAGCACTGCCTTTTTTGTAAGTGCTGGACACAGTTTATAGATCTGCTCAATAGATTCAGAACAAATTCTTTATATCAAGCATTAATTTTTTTTCCTTTTTTCTTCTTGCTATACCAATACACTATATGTAGAATTTGATGTTGCTTCCTTTCAGTAAGCATAGGTTCTAATGTTCAGTATCAAGGGCCTCCACCATCTGTAGTTAAGCTGGAGCCTGGCACGGTGTCTCAGTCCAGTGCCAAGCGCTATTCATCGCAGAGACAGCAGGGCCTGAGCGGCAAAGGTGTATTTACTGAGCCTCCACCAATAGAAAGCCCAGGTTCCAACCTTTACAATCCAGGTAGGGAAAAGTTCTATCATTAACACTTGCCGCATTCTGAAACTCTTAGGAACATTTTTAGGTTATTAGAAGACCGTTTTTTTATGGTTCTAAAAGCATTTTTCTGAACATTAACCCCATTTAGCCACATTCTGTAAGTCTCCCAAAAATGAGTATTTCTCCCTTAGTATTTATGTGTGTTACAAGAAATCATGGGAAATAATCTTATAATGCAAAAAAAAACTACATCTCACAGTTTAAAAATTTAGAGATTTCAACATTGCACCCACATCAAACAAAGATTTGTTTCAATCATCCTCAAAGTTGTTTGAATTACTCTTTTCTGTATCAGAATTTTCATCACCAGAAATGTTAACTTCATTTCTATTGTCTAAATGTTCATGAGTTATACTTGCATTCCAATATTCCCCTCACTGTTTACATTTTCAGCACTATTATTACTATTATTATCCTAATCTTCTTTGTTTTCATCATTATTGTATATCAAAGTCAGAATAGAGTATATATAACTCAATTTAGCAGAAATATCTTTTTAAAAGTTTACAATTTAATTTTCTACTTTATAAAATAAGACACAAAAAAAACATAAATGAATATAAAGGAAGATTTTAATCCTTTCTTACATACTTGAGTGTAACCATAAACTTTCTAGAGCGTTGACCAGAAAACAAAAACAAATCTCTATAGTATCAGTTTAAGGGGCATAACTATTGTTGCCTAAATCAGGGGTCGTTAGTGGCACTTGTGCGACCTCCAAGAATATTGTCTAATGCAAGTGAAAACAACGTAAAATTAGTGGGTGCTGCATGGCAAACTACATGGGAATCACACTAGACGTCGACTGTTTTAGTCAGGAATGTTTGTATACAAAGCTCCCATCATTGGACTTGCAATCTATGATTGAATCTATTGTTAAGATAGTCAAAGTCTTGGATAGATTAGTTTCTTGTCTGGAAGCAATTAAGATGTATCTTAATGAAAAGAAAAATCCGTTATTGAATGAAGAGAACTGATTGTTGTAGCCAATGTCTCTAAATGACATGGCGCCCACGTTTCAGTGAGTTAAACTTCAATTTACAAGACTGGGTCCATAAGCACTTGAAGTGTTGGGCCACTGGAATGGATTTGCATTACACATATCAATTTCAAAACATTTAACTCTTTCCCTAATTTAAGTCAAATTAAGATAGATAAGCATTTTCAGAAGTACACTAGTTATATTAAAACAATTAACTTGTTTGGTATCACTAGCATCAAATTTTGAGATTTTAATTAAAGAGAGATGATTAACCCGTTTTCTTTTACATTAATATTTCTAAAATGTTTCTTTTTGGTTTCCTTTTAAAAAATGGCTTACAATTTCTAACTCTAAAATGATCAAATTACACAAGATAGTTGAAAATTATATAAATATTTTATGACTAAAGAATTTATATGTATATTCTTAAACATTACAATAACTACCCAGTTTGAATGATTACTATGTATTCTCTTCCTCATAAACATAATCCAACCTTTCTGATAGGGTTTTAATAATAAGATAAGGATAAGGTAAAGCTCCTCAGTTATTCTGAGATCACAAACAAAACTTTATAACTATTACATAATAATATCTTGACAACTAAATTCAAATGTTGATAATTATTAATCTGTAAGTTGAGTAATGAAATTGTGTGAATGGATTTTTCTTTTTAAAAGATAATAACAAACAGGTTAATTTTAAAAAAAAACAACGCTTTAATGATTTTCTCAATAGCACTATTTTTTTTTTTGGTCTTGCTACGGCACTAAATAAATTGTCTTTTAAAAATTATATAGTTGATCAGTTTGACTTTCACGCTGTTGGCACGCTGAATGATTCCAAAATCCTAGTTTGGCACACTATAAGCAAAAGGTTGCCGACTCCTGGCCTAAATGACAGAATAAAAAATTTAAATATTCTATTGAAATATGTATTTATTATTTTGAAATTAATTACAACGTTTACAAAAATTTATTCTTGTTTATTCAGTATACAATATATATTTTTAATAGTATGTTCAGAGAAAAAAAAATAAACCATTTTTTTTGCATCCACATTTATTATTGTTGCATTAATTCAGTGTATAAATTACTAATATACTATTAATTAAAGACGGTATATAAATATTCCTGAATTTTCACAGCCCTTAATATTTTTACATTTTTTATCATTCTTAAAAAAAAAAACTTAATCCATCTAATGGTTAGCTAACTTAGGCAAGTGGTTATTAACCCATTGAGTAAATTAAAAATATTTCTTTATGTAAACACAGAATCAGATCCCTACTGCCTTTTCATTTATGTCTGCTTGAAAACTGAAAGATCATCTAAACATATTTCTGCATATTTCTACCATGGCTGTTAGGAGTAACTAAAAGCTAATGGGTGTGAGTTAGATACCCGAGTACAATAGATCAGATTCATATCCAGTGAGCAATGATATCACAGATACCACTGTGTACATATTATTACAAAAACAACAGCTCTCTAATTGTTTGATCCTGTTATTTACAGCTCTCCCTCCCCCGTCATATTTCCGAGACCATGGTTCAGTAGCTTCTAGTCAGCTTCCCAGTCCAGCGGGTGTACCAGAGTCTGCTCATTACCCTCCTTCTGCACTGCTTCCCCCTCCTGCTGCTGCCGCTGCCACTATACCCTATGGCTTGCCAGGTAGCTTTTTTTAACATATATTTTTTTTATATGCTTGCTTACTTTGTAACTCTTGTTAAGGCAAGGTTTTTATGGGGGGTTAGGAATGTTTTGGGTAAACTGGCTTGATTTATTTCAGGTTCAACATTGGGGAAACTTCACTAAAGAGTTTCACTAAAAATCTAGAAAAATATTTATGTTATAAAAAATTAGCAATAATATGTCATTAATGAGTCCTTAAATTCTATAAGTGGTAATGTCGGTTTTATTATGTATTATTTGTCCCTTTATACAGTACTTTGGCTGGGTGTTTATTATACATCTTTTCTGTGTATTTTAATGCATTTTATCATAGAAATGTGCTTTGCATATTATTGAAACTCGATATTCAATTATAAAAGAAATTGTATGTAAATAATTATGTGTTTTTTTTACTTTATTATATATAGCTTTATATAATTAGATTAAAAGATGCTTATATCATTGACTATTTTGAAACTTGATTATGACTCAAATCTTAATAATCTTTTTGGTAGTGTCAACAACGGTGCTTCCGCTGCCTCCAAATGCCCAGGGCATTGCAAATCCTGCCTTGTTTCAACCAACAAGTGGCCCACCTCCTGTCTTGGCACCATCATTTCTGCCTGCTGGTATGATGTACGCCAGCGCCCCCAGAGTGCCCCCGCCAGGGACCCCTGCTGGATTTCCAATATCTATTGCGTACGCCTCACCCCCGCCGCCACCCGCGGCCGTGGCTGCCGTTGGCCCTCAGCCCTCTCCTCAGGGCGCTGTGCCGCAACCAGGCCTTCAGCCAGGCGCTCAGGTAAGTCACCAGGTGGAAACTAAAATTTTAAACATTTGAAAGCTTTATTTAATTCATCATGAAATTTTACATAAAAATACATTGCAATTTGGCCTCTATAAAAATATGGTTGAACTTTGAATTCTGGCTTAACCACTTTTAATGAAATCTTTTATTAAATGTGGGACACTTATCTGAGTTTGGCTTTTTGAAGGTGTCAGCTTTCAATCAAGGTGCAAATTCAAGAATTTGTTTGTATCTGGGCCTGGAGTGTTTCCCTGGAATTACCTAACCTTGATGGGTACCTGACATACGTTTAGGGTATATGGTGAATAGTCCAGGGTTCTCACATTTTTTTCTGGTGAAAAATTCAAGGCTGTTTCCAGACTATTTTAAGGCTATAAGAGTTAAATTCCAGACTGCTGGAACACGTTTTTTGGGAAATGGTCACAAAATGGTCACACGCCTACTCCCCCTAAGTGACCTAAATATGGCCTGAATGAGGTATATATCTAAGGCTCGGTCAGTGGGAGTTTATTGCGTATAAAAATAGGATTGACGTTTTTTGTCTGACCTTTTTTTTAAATAATAAATTTAGATATAAATATAGTTATAGATAAATTTCCAGGCTGACAGGCTATTTTTCAAGACTAAAATGCCAATATTCAAGGTTGTCCAGGCCTTGATTTTTTTTTTGAAACTCCAGACTTTTCCAGACTGTGTGAGAACCCTGATAGTCCTTCATTTGTGCCTATGGAAAAACAGCGTCTTTTAAGATCATTTTTTATGTTATTTAAAAAATTTAAATAAATCATATATATCAGCATTTTGCTACAAGGTTTCTTTCCTGTACCCCTAGTTAGGCTTTTTAAATTTCAGAAGCACTACCTCTCAAAATCTTTCATATCAATAGTTTTTCTATTTAGTCTCATACTTTTGTGTTTTGGCTATAACCGTTAGCTCCTTGTCTACCCCAACTGCTTATTGGTTAAGGTAAACATACCTTACGGGTATCAGAAATATTATTTTTTTATTATGTTCATACCACTGTGTTAAAAAAGTTATAATATAAAAATATACTAGTACTACTAGATAAAAAAATTGGTGTTCTGCTAAAATTGTATCATTAATTTTGATTTTCCAGCATAAAAAGGTGTACAGAGGAGATATTACTTACTATGCACCTGAGTTACAGCAACCTTCAAGAACACACCAGAAGAGGCCTAAAGCTGCTATACCTATAATAGATCCACAGGTCAGTCTCCATAGATTACAAGTTTTCATTTTGTTTTGCCATCTACCAGTGATTAGTGAAGGATTTGTGTCAGTCAGATACCTCAATAGTAGATGTATTTAGGACAACAAATAATGACTTTTGCTTGCGCCTATGGTTGATATTTTACCATTTTAGCCCTAAGCAGTTGCCAGCCTATAAATCTCCAAAATCTACGTATACTTAACAAAATTCACAGGCAAGAAACTAAGAAAGCGACTGAACTAAATTCTTCACAGCTAAAAGATAACTGGATAAGTTTTATTGAAATCTAAAAGAATTACATCAAATAGTATATAAATTTAAAACTAATATGATGTTCATATATTGATCACAATAGTTTTTTTGTAATTTAGAGATCATCTAATCATACTGAAATAGTCTTATTCAAATAATAGCTTTCAGTATCACAACATAGCATGTCCATTACAATTAATTTTTGTTGAATTAGGGCTAAAAATGCGTAATTTAAAAAAAAATCACAAAAATTTGATCAAGGAAGCTGTAAAAATATACTTACTATCTCTCTTGGGTCAGAGTTTCAAAAGCTTTATAAATACGATTTAGTAGCAAGATCAAGAGCGTAACAATGCTGAATCGGCGACGTGCAGGGACTATAGTTGTCTTCCAGTAAAGGCAACCTGTTGCTAACTGTAGTTAGGGAATGTTTTATCAACTTAGTAGTCAACCTGTACATCAAGCTGAATGTCTTTATGCCAGATCTTGTGGCAGAGCAACAGAGTGTGGGGTAACTAGAAGGTTTCAGGTTGAAATCCTGAAAAAGGTTATTACATATTTTTCCCATTTGAGTGGGCATAACTTTATCCAGCATTTATCTATATGTAAGTGAGATTTGGCATGTACTAGCCAAGCACAGCCAGTGTTTTTTTTTAAATATAAATGTCCTAGATCTAACTGCTAAAATATGTAAAAATTATTTTATTTTAAATTGACTTGTTTAAAAAGAAATTTTTCTATCAAACACATCACATATTAGTTTAGTCTGTGGAAATTTTAATTGCATATTTTATGTATTATTCTTTGAAAATTTACAGGCTGTACCTCGACAGAAGCAGAGGACAACGCCAGAAAAATCCACTGCACCGTCGCATAAATCTTCATCTACTAATGGAAATAACCATTCTAGGGGAAATCAGTCTTCAGCTCAAACAAATAATGCTCAAAATTGTTCGAGTCAACCTACTGAACAAGAAGATAGCCCCATACCTACACAGATAGCTATCAAAGATGAATTCCCATCAGTGGAATCAGATCACAACAACGTAACAAATAATTATTTGCCCTACAATTCGTATCCTGTTGTGGAATCGCCCTTAAAATCTGACTCTGACTTGGTTCCGCCAGTCGTTAATTCTGAACATCTTTTGCAAAGCATAGGAAGTGATACCAACGGTTCAGATTCAAAGCAGTCTTTGCCCCAAATACAGACGTCTTTCAAGGGAGAATCAGAAATAGTTGAGAGTTTAGCAAACAGTGTGGATAAGATGACTTTGATAGATGCAGGCAGAATCAAGAGTGAAGAGATAAACTCTGTGCTAGTCAGTACTGCGCCAACAAATTTAGCCACTAATGCAGATTTGTAGTTTACAATATCTCTAGGTTATATTCTTAGTGTTAATGAATTAAAGTTAAATTAAAAAAATGTTAAGCATTATAGTTATTTTAATTGCTGTTGATTTGTGCCACCTTAGAATTTCTTTATCAATGGAGAAATGTGTATTTCCCTACGAATAATTTACCTTTGTAAATTTGTGTTTCTGTTTTGTCCATTTAAATTCAGTAAGCTTGTGGTCAAGTCTGTATTTAAAAAAAAAAAGTTTCTAGTGAAACTGACATTTAAATTTATCAGCTATAATTGTCCTTTTTTTTGCGTTGGCGTTGTTTTTATCAGCCGTAGATTTAGCCGATCTCTTTCCTGGGTGTTGTAATTCAGTGGTATATTATTTTTTTTATTAATTCTTAAAGCATGAATATAAATAGATGTATTTAGACTTTCGGAATTCTTTAATAGTACCTTTTTTTTTAGTTGTGAGAAATAAAAAGGATTCTGTTTAGTCCGTTTGTGTTTGAATAGAAATTTCCTTTTGTTTGCCTGATGTGAATTTCCCTTCCGTTAGTACCCTGAGCAACTAAATGATAGCTGTGTTGATTCCTCATTATGTTGTGTTCCATTCGTGACAAAGAAGAGATTACTTTTTTTCAATCAGACAATTCCCTGATGCTTGTGCCTGTAAGACCTTAAGAGAAATTACACATTGGTTGCAAGCCTTTATTTTATTACTATCCTGGTGTGTTTTAAAACCACAAAAGTATATTTTATCATGCAGTTGTTTTATATGAGCTTCATATATTTAGTAACTACATTTAGGTCATAAACATAAAAGCTAGGCGTTTTTAGAAACATAAACTACTGCATTCATACACTTTGTAATGTGCAAAAGTATTTTAACAAAAGCCTGTTTAAATACATACATAGAAAATGTATTTACACAATATTTGTATATTATTATATTGATGGGTTTCTTCTTGAAGACATTTTCAGGTTTAGTGTGGGTTTTTTTAAGTCTTGGTTTTAAGTTGTGTACAAGTAAATTAGAAATACTTAAGTTAATTGGCAAGTGTGTCATTGATTTTCATTTTGTGAATTAGTAAAATTAACCTGATTGAGGTTTAATTGCAAATATACATATTTTTACTTCTTGTTGTTTTTGTCAGTTAAAACATTAGTTTTTTTTTACATTTCAAGTAATGTAATAAATATATACTGTTGTTTAAAAGGCAATAAGCTTTTCAATTTTCTTTGCTGAGTTAAAAAGCATTGATTTAGATGTACCAGTCATTGTTTTTAATTTTATTTCTGGATTTAGTTTTGTTTTTAAAAGTTCATTAGCATATAAGGAAAAAGTTTCAAATTAATTTTGAATTTAAATTTTATTTCGTATTTAAATAAATACTTTCTGTATATTGTTATGTTCTATTGTTTTATTTTCTGAATTATCTCATTTGTAAGTTCATTATTTAATTTGTATTAAGTTACATACAAATATTCTTATGCACAGACGTTTCTGTAAGCTATGAAATTTTAGAGGCTTGTGCCAGTGTGAACAAGTCTTATCTTTCTATTTTAGCATTTCAAACGATTTAAATGAGGTAGTTGTCACTAAAATATTATATCTCCTTTTAAAATGTGTAAAATGAGTTGGAATAAATAGTGTAGTGTAGTGAATAGAAAGGGTTAAAATAAACTCAAATTGAGGACTGTAAGCATAGTTTTTCTTACTCCATTACATAGTAAAATATAGCACCTGCTAGTAGGACGTAATAATCTTTTTTAAAGGAACATATAAGTATAATAAGATAAGATAGTTATGTAGAGTTCACCAGTTTCTTAGTCTTAGGCACATAAGTGTTTGTGTGGTTGGCACAATGCTTTTACGTTTGAGCTGACTAGACATTTACAACAATCATGGTATTATTACCTGGACTTGAACCAGAGACCATCAAGAGCGCAGTCCTACAGTCTGCCAATAGACTATAATAAATTATAGTGTGGCCAAGCTACATCGATGTGTCACAGAGAGTGGTGTATTTGACAAAACAATAATTTATTGGAAAGAACTGCCTTTATCAACACTACAAGTGTGTCAAAATTTGATATTCTGTATTAAAAAAAATCTTTTATTAAATTCATATGCATTAAATATATTTATTTTACTTTTGTTATAAATTGCTTTCAGTATGCATTAAATAGTTAATTAAACTATTAATAATTGAATTTGTTTTGATTTATGTGTGGCTGTTTGTTTTTTAACTAGTCTATTATCTTTATTTGTTTAATACCAGTTCTGATATTCAAATAAATAATATACAATTAAATAATGAATAATATGGGTTTTTATAGATCAGTGTTTTTTTTAAAAACTTTTCTTCTATTTAAATTTAATAATAAAAAATATTAATTTTATTAAGGCTAAATCATATAAGACTGAACTGTATTTTCGAAGAGTCTACAAATATTTTATTTTAATATATATTTAACGACAATAGTAATAGGCTACAAATAAAAAAATATATAAGACATGTAGACTATAGCCTTTGAATAATAAAAAAAGACCTATATATTATATTTATATGCTTTATGACATTGCTGGATCTTCTACTTCCGTATTATGAATGACGTCATGTAAAAACGACTGACCAGGAGATTACTACGCAAGTAATATGTACAATTTAAAATTATTTGGTTTTGCGCATAAATAACGTAAACGTCTTTATAAAAACTCCTAACTCTTTCGGAATTTTTAAACAATTATAATCATTAGGTTAACAATTTATTATATTTTGAACTACATTCGTATGCGCTTCCTCATCCTCTTTAATTTATGATAAATTAGTCCAACATCAGAGAGGGTGTATCTGAGATACAGACATCCATTTTAACCCCATTATATATATCTTATTGCATTTTTGTAGTGACTGTGGGTTTATATTTCCTATAAATATCTTGGTAAGTAAGCGACTTTATTTTAACATTTGTTATATGTGTGTTATGATATCACTCTTTGTAAACACTGTAAAAACATGGCCGTCTTCAATCGTATTTATTAGGTGTATCAGTTCAGTCTTCCGTGTTTACAATCTGAAGATACGACTGAAGTGTTATTTTTATAAAGATATACTACGCAAACAAGCACTAAGAAAAACAATTGGCAAAATTCTTTAGCAAATGTAAATGTCTTACATGTTATATTATCAATATTCTATTTATAAATCACTGGGAATTATAAAATAATATTAAAAAAAACATCGTGACATCGTCCGCAGTGGCAGTGCAATAAAAATAGGTCTACATAGTTACATAGCAGATAGCATAGTTTGCTGCATAACGGTTCATAACCACATCACTGTCACATCAGTGACTATTGAACTATTGATATTTCTCTTTTTTGTTGGTAGAAACTATCTAAGCCTGAAGTTCCAGCCCATATAGGCCTACTTTTCTAAAAAAAATAAAAAATACTAATTAGGCTCTATACAAAACTAATGACTAATCACTAATACAAATGTAGAGTAGTCTAGACAAGCAAGTTAGCAAATGTGAAATTTATGTCACACGCAGTGTACAGTCTGTATGAGTCACTGAATAAAGACAAATTTAAAATGAATAACCTGTTATAGGTTATTCATTTGTCTTTATTCAGTAACTAATACTACATGGGACATGGTTAGGCCTAAAATGTAGGCCTATATATTAACAAGCCTTTGCCACTTCATAGTGAATCCAAGGCCAAAGGGTCTTCTTGTAAATAGGATTTTAAAATAAAGTAGAAGTAGGATCTGATAATATTTATAAATTAAAAAAAAAGTTTTGCACATACACTTTCTAAGTAGGGCCAAGCCTACCTATATATTCCAATATATTATGTTATATATAAATTGAATCATACTTGCATTATAGTCGCTTAGTAGGCCCCTATTCAAAGATTGTAAAAACTGTTATTTATTAACACAAATTTTGACAAAAAATTTTTGATGACAGAGGCCCTATAGCCTATTGTATATAGGCTACACATCAGTTCTGCCATTACAACTTAATTTTTCATAGCCTACTGTTTTTGAAATAATTGCATCACTGTGTGGGCATGTAATTTTACTTTTATTATATAGGCCTACAATATTTATAATATAATTAAAAACAAAAGTTTCAGCTGGTGTTCCATAATAAGAATAAGGCATACTGCCTTACATTAACAGGATTTAAAATTAATTCTTGACAATTAGTTTAACAGTATTTGTTGGTTAATAAAAGAAACCCATTTTCCTTTTGCATGAAGTGAAATGCGGATAGAGCACAATAACTTCTTTGTGAATTCGGCTTGTCCTGCGGTTAGTTCACCAGACTGTCATCTGACACTTCGCCGGTTCTATCCCTGCCACCCGACAGTAGTCTTGGGCCTAGTGGACATAATAATCTTCTATCTAGACGGAACTTCTTTAAAACTTATATCTATAACACTTGTTACCACTTGTATTGACAAAGTATTGAGTTTCTCCAGAGGTTTAGGTCTGTAGGCTGCTCCTGCTAGCCTTTATAGTCGATTCTTGCAGCTGGTTTATGTTGAGTTGCAACAGTGTTTTTTATATATATTATTGTTTCTTGCATCTAGTAGAACCAAGAGATAATTAAACCTTATTCTTAAAAAAATAACTATATATATAATAATTAAATGGTTTACCTTTAATTACCAAAAGGTTTTTAATAAAAATATTTCCTCCCTTTGCATATGTTTACACTTTCTTTGATTGTTATGACTACAAGGTTTAAAACTGTAGATAAGTGATTAAAGTGTGCAGAACTCACCATGACGTGGTTCACTAATTTGGTTATTTGTTTTCTCTTAAAGCTAATTTTGAGATAAAGAGTTTGCAATAGAGCATAGTGTACTAATGGTCTAAGTGCAGAAACAACAGTAAAGTAATAAACATATCTTATTTACTTATTTTATAAGTTTACAGACGTTCCTTCTAGATAGAAGATTATTACGTCCACTAAGCCCAAAACTCCTGCAGGGCAGCAGGGATCGGTCGTAGGCAGGGCTAGAACCCATGATGTTTTGGTTGACAGTCCGGTGAACTAACCATAGGACCAGCCGAAGTCTGTAGGAGAAATATATAACTTCTCATTGAGATCAAAATATAAAGTAAGGAATGGGCATGTGGTATAAAGTACCTTGCAAGGATCAAATCTATCTACCACAGTGAAAAGATGGAATGATTTAATTTACCAGTCTTTTTACCCTAATTCCTGGTGATCTGTAAAGATTTCTTACAATAAATTGTAGCTCTTGATGGCTTAAAGTTTAAATAAAAACACATAATACTTGAGAATATTTTTTAATGTATAGGCCTATTGTCTAGAAAAACAAGAGTGGGTGTACATATTATATACAAGAGTCGAGTAGAGTGTCCTATAACCTTCTATGTTTACTGAAAAGTTTAACAGCTTTTAGGTGTTTTAAAAGTAACCTTTTCCTTATTATGCAAGCACCAATTCCTGGAAGCAAGTTATTTGAGAACCAAGGGACTACTTTTTAAACTTCAGTTTATGTAATGGTTCATTAGTTTTGTTAGTTGAGGAATATGCCTCACAAGATTGTATGCGTTTCAAAATCTTGCTGCTTCATCAGGCTGAGCTTAAAGGCTTAAAAAAAAATCATATTTAAGTGAGTAAGATGAGTCATAAGCTATATTTTCTCTGTTAAATGAAGCGTAACCAGTTTTCCACACAAAGGAAAAATATAGCCCAGGTAGTAATGTATTTGTAGGAGATTTGCATATATAAAGCTTGTTACAAATTGTGTTGTTTGAAGCTGACAAAATTATTGATAGATAAAATACGACCAGTAGTAATGCTCTTTTCAATATCTTTGCTTCTAATAGGTTGTACTATGGGTTACCTATTAGGCCCTACTTAAAACTAGACCAATGATTTGTATTCCAATTGCCCAGTACTCAGTTGCTTAGCTGTTTCACAATTACCGTAATTCTTTTTTTTTCACACTGATACTTTATATTTAATTGAAATGAACATTACAATGAATCAAGTGGATATATAATTATTGGTTTTATAAATCTTAAAATGGAAATTGTAATAGTAAAGAGTAGTAGTATCTCAGGAGTTTTTGAATCTTGTTCTAATCACTTGTTTTGATGTTCATTCAAAAAAAATGTTTGCTTTTCAGTTATTTTTGTTTTCATTAATTTTATTTCAAGTTTGACTGTCTCATTTAATTTAATATAATTAATGCTTGTAAATTATGATGCAATTTCTAAATTTGTACAAATGATTCATGAAATATAAAATAGGTTCCCCCTCCCCCCTTCCTCCCATTTAGGTATTTCATTCACCAGGAGAGGGGCATACAGTGGTATTGATTTTTTTCCACATGAAAAGCTACCATTATCAGTGTCAATTATTGAATAGATCCTATTGATTCTCAGTGCCGATCATTGTTGTTGTATATATTCTTGCGGCCTCCCAATGCATTCACAGCCTTGTGCTGTGTCTTGCAGGGTGAATCTGGGGGACTTTGGTTTAATTATAAGTGGTGTGCAACTTCTAGATTTAAGAGTGGACTTCAGTGATGGACTTTTATAAGAGCTAAGGTAGTGAATAAAAATACACCTTCACATTAAATGCTTCTTTGCATTATGTCAGGAGACAAATTGAATAGGCTACACTGCGACATTCCAGAAAATTGGTAAAATCTGGTCCATGAGAACTATTTAATTAAAATCTTGTCCTAAAACTATACCTATGCAAAAATGTGTACAAATAATTTGTTCAACATGCCAGTGAAACTAAGTTGATTGTACACAGTTAAAATGTATTTCATCAAAAGTGTCTGGGCTTAAGTTGCTTTGATTACAAAAAAAAAAAACCACAACAACGAAGTCCTAAAACAGGGAGACATATCAACAATGGCAGACCTGATTAAATGGAAGAGATTGATAGTTTCAGGTCATGTTCTGAGGATGTCAGAAAATGGGCACCCTAGGGTAGCTTTCAGTTAGAAATCCAAGAATGGTAGGAGACAAGGGCACCCCATGACCACCTGGAGAGCAACCTGCAAGATAGATAGACTTGCAGTCCATCAGTGTAGATTGGAATTATGCAGAGACAGAGATGTCTGGAAATGACTTACGCTGGACGCTGGGTAATAGATTAACCCCAACAAAAGAGTCCATGTGTCTAATACATAATGCTTTATTTAAACATAAACTAAATTTCTAGGGAAACTTCAATAAAATGCAATAACAAAACTCGATAATAAGATATTTCTGTTAGTGTGCACACTATAACCCAATATTTTATTCTACAGGAAGTTTTGCAGGCTGATAGAGTTGTTGTTTTTTTAGGTTCTGATAGCGCCATAATTTCAACTTTGATATTTTTTTTTTTTACAGCAGGCATAGTCTAGTCATATTGTAGGGTACAGACAATATGTTCATCTTGTGTAAGATTATATTATATATATAAGGTTGTACAATAAAGACTTTACACACTTTAGACTTTGGTCTACTTAAAATGAATTATTGAAATGCACAAAAAAAAAGTCCTTGAAAGATAACAACCAATTCAAGGAAAAAAGTGTGTTGGGGCAACACTAGTCTGGTCAGGTTAATGTATAAACAGCCGCATATCCTTGTATATTGATGAGCTCACTGAGCATGTAAAATATGATAAAGGGGAGAGGTGTGCTATTTAAACAACCATCATCAAATAGCAAAGAGGGTATAGGTCCATCATGTGCACAGGAAATAAATATTTCAGCAATATCTATCTTTATCTAGGTGTAGAAAAAACAGTACCGATACAAGTAATCTGTAATAAGTTTCCTTCTTATACAAGTTTCAATACAAAAATAATATAAATAAAATTACCCCCAACCCCTTTACACTGGTTCTAGAATTTTGAAGAGTGCCGGTTGCTGTATTTGTTTAGTTACAAGGAAGCTACTTATTATCAACAGGTGAAGTTGAATGTTATTAATGTACATAAGTAAATACTTTTTTAAACATTCATGGAGTGGCTTCAGTGTATTATTTCATAGTGAACAGAAGACCCAGAGATTTGTGTCAAAATATTTTGTGTATTATTACAAGGCAATTTATTCACCATAATAAATTATGGATGAGACCTTCTATTTATATCACACAAGTATAATTATGATTTATAATGTTATTACGGCTAGAGCCCCCATTCAATTTATGAAAATAATAGTTATAGTATTGTTATTATTAGTGTGAGTATCCTTGTATTAGTGAAGATCTTATTATATTAATCTGAAGTTTATTTGTAGTTGTCTAGAGTATTCCTGGTTCTTATAATCCCCTGGCAATTCACATAGCGTAGTTTTAGAGTTTTCAGTTGATTTACTTCATGTATAATTATTTATGTGGCTCATATTATACAGCAAGAACCTCGATGTCGAGTGGTAGTGTAGATTATTAATATAGTTGAATAAATATTACACATACACACATGTATATAACTTTGAAATATTGACGCTAACCAAGTTGTGTAGAAAGCAACGATAAATTTGGTTTAATTTACAACATCAATCCAGTAGGAATCCAAATAATATTATATACACAATCAAGAACTACACATATTCCAATTAGTAATGAATATCCTCAATGAACATATAGCATTGTAGTTAATAGTAGAATAATAAATTTTCCATAATACAACTCAAATAGAAACGATACTCAGAGACTCAGAATCTTAGATGTTATCTGATCGAATGTACGCCAAGAACTGACTAAAAGTGTCGAATTGCGTAGAAATATATTACGGGTCAATCGTTGGAAAAACCCGACAGCCTAGTGACACGAGAATTTTAATCAAGCCTGCGTGCTGACTGCGTGAACAGATACTTTTTATTAAGAAGAAGCAATAATGCTCTAACAAAATAAGGAGAGACCGGACGGCCTTGACACGCTGTAGTTGCGTGGACAGTTCATGTTTTTATCGAGGTTAATAAAAAACAATAATGCTTTAATTAGGTTAGGAAAAACCCGGGGAAAACCGTGAGCTGAGAAATATTTTATATCGTTTAAACGCAATTCGCTTAAATGATTTAGTTGGTTTATTAACATTACAATGTAGGGAATTTACGTTTCGTAACAGTCGCCCATACCAAAAGGAAAAGAACATTGCATACTAAACAATAGAAGTGTGCAATTTCTTTTAGAACCGCCTGCACTTAACTTTAGTTCTAAACAATATACAAAAAAAAACTGACTCCACCTGGGTAGTCCGTTAAATAAGACAAGTGAGGGAAATAATTTATTCTATTAAACCCTCATCATATAGGATCTTAAGTTATCCTTAGACCATAACACATGTTCGCGTTATTAAAAAAAATTATACTCTCTGAGATATCATTCCTTATAAACATCATCATCTTATTTATAAGGTAAAAATCAACATAACTAATGTTATCATATTAAACAATTCAATCATTAATTAATTCAACTTAAATGAAATTAATATTTAAATAAACTTAAGAGTAAGAATTTAATCTTAAGTGTGTAAGCATGTGAAGTGTATGCACATTACTCTATCTTGGTTTTTACATAATCACAACTATAGTTTGATTGTTTCAAAATAAGGATGTACATTTCTGTTCATTCATTATCTTATTAATAAAGAAAAATTATGTTCATAAATCAATAATACTTAAAAGTAACTTATTAGGTTTTTTTCTTTTTTTTTACAACAATAATAATATTTGTTTTAGCAAATGAAAGTATTCATGGCATAAAATAAGGCATAAGATATTGCATAAAATAATCACAACATATTCATGTATTTATATTTTAAATGATCCAATTCTCTTAGTTAGGATTATTAGAATATATACATGAAGTTATCTATTTCCTTATACATTTGTTACATGCGCGATAGGGTGTCCGCGACGATGTTATCTTTTACCAATACGTAAGTTATTCTTAAGTTGTATGGTATTAACCCTATAAGGATGTTGTTTGACAGGTTTAACATTATCATCTTTTAAAACTACATCATGGGTAACCAAAGTTGTTTTGTTAGGAACATCACTAAACAAATTTACATGATCATAGATTAAACCCTTGATAGAAGTCTGTTCACCTGAGTCTAGATGTGCCAGTTTATCATTGAGGTTTTTAAGTGCTTCAGTGTTCTGAAGTTTACTTTCTATGATTGTCTTTTTAAATTTAGGCGGGGGTGTTTCAACAGTTTTGATAGCACTCACTGGCCTAATGTCAGTTTGTTCTTCCCTAACAACATAAGGTTTTAGCATGTTTATATGGCACAGTCTCTGTGTTTTCCTTCTATCAGGGGTTTTTACAATGTATGTTACATCACTGATTTTATCTAAAACCTGATATGGTCCTGTATATTTTGCACTCAGGGGTTGTCCAGACAATTGGGTCAACATGAGGACTTTATCACCAGGATGGAAACATCGGGATCTGGCCTTGACATCATAGTACCCTTTCATTCTTTTCTGAGCCTGCAAAAGATTATCTTTAACATGATTAAAAGCATGATAGATTCTATTGCTAAATTGTTCCACATAAGCTACGAGTCCAGTCTCTTCATCAGAATTTAACAAGGTTTCCTGCAACAGTTTTAGAGGTCCTCGAACTGAATGTCCAAACACTAACTCGAACGGACTGAATCCAAGAGATTCCTGCACAGTTTCTCTAGTCGCGAAAAGAGCGAATGGAATACCGCGATCCCAGTCTTCAGTGTTCTCAAAACAGTATGTGCGGAGCATGGTTTTCAGAGTCTGATGATATCTTTCTAGGGCACCTTGGCTTTGCGGATGGTACGCAGTTGAAGTTGCATGTTGGATGCCTAGTTTCTTTAAGACCTGGTTAAACAGCTTTGATGTAAAGTTAGATCCTTGGTCTGACTGTATAGTCTTTGGAAGACCGTATCTTGAACAAAATGCAATCAGTGCGTCAGATATCTTATCTGCGTTAATGGTGCGTAGCGGAATAGCTTCAGGATATCTCGTGGCAGTGCACATTATAGTGAATAAGTACTGGTGTCCTGTCTTTGTTTTAGGCAAAGGACCTACACAGTCTATTAGCAAGTGGCTAAATGGTTCTGCAAAGGCGGGTATTGGCTTTAGAGGTGCTACCGGTATAGTCTGGTTAGGTTTACCAACTATCTGGCATGTATTGCATGACTTGCAGTATTTTGTGACGTCACGATGTAGTCCAGGCCAATAGAAGTACGGAAGAATTCGACGGTAAGTCTTGTTCACTCCTAGATGACCAGCATATGGCGTGTCATGAGCCATGTGTAAGATGTCATTACGATATATGGCTGGTACCACAATCTGACTTCCTTCTCTGCAATTGTCATTATCACATTTCACATCTCTCCATTTTTGCATTAATATTCCCTCCTTCAGAAAAAGTCCATTTCCGTTCATTTCTGCCTCCTGTTCAGTTATCACCTTTTTCTTCAGGTGTTTAATTCCTGAATCTCTATTCTGTTCTAATAGGAGTAATTGTCGAGGTGACAAATTACTTTCAGTAGTCTTGACTGAGGGACCACTCAAGATGTCAGCCAGGAAAGTTGCCTGTAGGTCAATTTCTGGTTCCATTTCTGACTTTGACATGGTTTCGACAGACTTTTGTTGTTGGGCCATACCTCTCGTGACGATGCATATAGGTTTGATAAAGCTCTCACTTTTATTGAGGTATTGTTTTTTCTTGGATATGGAATGCACCACATCTCCAGCAATATCATTTCCCAGTATTAAAGAAACGCCTTTAAACGGAAGTGATTTGTACACACCCACAACTACATTTCCAGTGAAGTACGCACTCTTCAGCTGTATTTGATGCAAAGGAACTTGTACATTTTTCCTTGATACACCTTGAATAGTAAGATCCTGTCCTGTATATGTCGATTGTGACGTAGGAACAGTATTCTCTAAAAGTAGTGAAACCTCAGCCCCTGTATCACGGAGTATTCTGATGTTCTTTTCACTAGTGACACCATTTATTATGGATGACACGGTACCTTCTTCAATGAATGGTAAACAATTGCTTGGTATCTCAGTATCGATGAGATCTGTATCCAAGTTATTTTTGTAAGAGGTATGTTTAGTACTCATGGTGATTCTATCTGATATAGACTCCTTGGAGCTCAGATTAGAATTAGAATTATTGAAAACCATTGTCTCTATTTCAGGAACTATTTCTGGTTTCAAGTTTCCTAGATACGTGTGTTTTGTCAGGTTATCTGCATTAGCACTAGGTATCTCTGTTTGAGTTCTAATATCCTTCTTTACATTTTCATGAGTTCTTTGTTTTGGCATTGCTACATACGATAAGACAACATTCTTTTTATTCGGGTTCCCATTCAATATCCAGCACTTTTCCTTAGTATGTCCAATTCGTTTACAATGGCTACAGGTTGGCTTGGAATTTGTTGGACCTTCATTGCTCTGCTGATGTCTCTTTGATTGATAGGATTCATTTGGATGTATGGTTTTCTTTTCTACCTTCATATCTCGATTCTGGAATTTAGATTTATCTACTGTTGTAAATTTATTGCTGGAATGGATAATAACATATTCGTCTGCCATCACTGCTGCTGTTTCTACTTGTTCTACACCTTTGTCTGCTAAATGTATTCTTACATCACCTCTGATGTTATTGTTAAAGTCTTCCATTAGCATAAGATTAGCTAATTTATCAAAGTCTTTGTTTACACCTTTGGATCGAATCCATCTTTCAAAATATTTCTTTTTCTGTCTTAGAAAATCAACATGGGATTGTTCCTGTTCTTTCTTAGACTCACGAAACACTTTTCTATATTTTTCAGGTGTTAATGCATAACTTAGCAGTACTCTATTCTTGATCAGTTCATAATCATACAATTCCTCTTCAGTAAGACTTAATACAACATCAAGTGCCTTTCCTTTATTCAGAGCTGAGCGTAGAAGTATAGCTTTCTTGCCCTCGGGAAATTGATAGTCTCTAGCGTTTCTCTCGAAAATCATGAAGAACTCTTCCACCGAATTATCTTCAAAAACTGGAATATGTTTCTTAAACTTATACAGTTCTGCATCTGCTTCAGAGCTTGCATTCGAATGATTTGACGTACGAGACCTTGCTATCTCAATTCTTTCTTGGCTTGCTATTTTCTCTCTTGCTATTTCTCTTTCCATCTCAATTCTCTGGCTTTCTCTTTCTCTTTCCATCTCTAATTCCATCTTTCTTAACTCAAGTTTAAATTTCAATTCTTCACTTAAGTCACCAGTTGTATGCTTTACTCTTTGTTTTATAGGAAAAGGTAATTCATCATCTGATTCATCATTAATGTTATCATTAGCAGTAGTTTCTTCAATAATTAGTGTACCTTGTTTTCTTAAACACTCAGTTACCTCTTGAAGTAATTTAGTTTTTGATGGCCTAGTTTCTGTGATAGAAATGCCCAATGATTTAGCCAATTCTTTTAATTGTATCATTGACATTTTATTAAGCTGTTCTGAGGTTAGATCAAATATCTATGGATCCAATGTAAGATTATTTGTGGCCTCCATTTTATATTATTAAAAGTTACTGTAAATCTTGTTAATAATACAATAAAAGTGTCCAACTTACTTTCTGTCCTTTGAATAATTCACTACACCACACAGTTCAGATTTTTCACAACAAGGTCATAAAAATAATACTTTCTTAGAGTTACTTTGTTCGATAAGGTAATACACCAGATAATTTTCCAGGCTGAATAGTTAAGTTTTCCGATTCTCAATAGCAATGTTCAATTCAATCACAATCTTTAGTATATTGTATATTGTTCATATTTTCCAACACAATCCATCCAAGTTACGAGTATGTATTACGGCAGTTGTAAATAGTTCGTGTAAATAGTATAACGATTCTTGAAGTTGAAGTAAATCCTCTAAACGTTTGTTAGTAAATCACTGACGAGCAAAACCCATTTTATTACAAGGCAATTTATTCACCATAATAAATTATGGATGAGACCTTCTATTTATATCACACAAGTATAATTATGATTTATAATGTTATTACGGCTAGAGCCCCCATTCAATTTATGAAAATAATAGTTATAGTATTGTTATTATTAGTGTGAGTATCCTTGTATTAGTGAAGATCTTATTATATTAATCTGAAGTTTATTTGTAGTTGTCTAGAGTATTCCTGGTTCTTATAATCCCCTGGCAATTCACATAGCGTAGTTTTAGAGTTTTCAGTTGATTTACTTCATGTATAATTATTTATGTGGCTCATATTATACAGCAAGAACCTCGATGTCGAGTGGTAGTGTAGATTATTAATATAGTTGAATAAATATTACACATACACACATGTATATAACTTTGAAATATTGACGCTAACCAAGTTGTGTAGAAAGCAACGATAAATTTGGTTTAATTTACAACATCAATCCAGTAGGAATCCAAATAATATTATATACACAATCAAGAACTACACATATTCCAATTAGTAATGAATATCCTCAATGAACATATAGCATTGTAGTTAATAGTAGAATAATAAATTTTCCATAATACAACTCAAATAGAAACGATACTCAGAGACTCAGAATCTTAGATGTTATCTGATCGAATGTACGCCAAGAACTGACTAAAAGTGTCGAATTGCGTAGAAATATATTACGGGTCAATCGTTGGAAAAACCCGACAGCCTAGTGACACGAGAATTTTAATCAAGCCTGCGTGCTGACTGCGTGAACAGATACTTTTTATTAAGAAGAAGCAATAATGCTCTAACAAAATAAGGAGAGACCGGACGGCCTTGACACGCTGTAGTTGCGTGGACAGTTCATGTTTTTATCGAGGTTAATAAAAAACAATAATGCTTTAATTAGGTTAGGAAAAACCCGGGGAAAACCGTGAGCTGAGAAATATTTTATATCGTTTAAACGCAATTCGCTTAAATGATTTAGTTGGTTTATTAACATTACAATGTAGGGAATTTACGTTTCGTAACAGTATGTATGCAATGACTAAAGTTTTACTTCGTTAAACATTCCTTTAGTGGCTTGAGTGTATTATTTCATAGTGAATAAGACAACAGAAGACCTGGAGATTTATGTCACAATATTTTGTATATGTATGCAATGACTAAAGTTTTACTTTTGTATCTCCCTGCAGGTTTGGAATCAAGTCTTTCCTTTATGTATTGATCATCTGGGGTCTGTAGGGATCAAGATCTGAGTAACTAATTTATTTGCAAGAACATTTTTATATTTTTGTTCACACCCACAAAATGGCAACCAGGAGTGGCCAGCAGCGTCCTAACGGAGCTACGCAGGGCAAGATATGTCAGTTCAAATTAGTTTTGCTAGGGGAATCAGCAGTCGGGAAGTCCAGTTTGGTTCTACGCTTTGTCAAGGGCCAATTTCATGAATACCAAGAAAGTACAATCGGAGGTAATTTATGTTTGAAATTTAAATTGTTTAATGAAGGGATTGGAAGAGCCACTGGTGTTTTTAGTTAAACCCAGACCCACAAATAGTTTTGAAGAAAAACATTTACACCAAACATAATTTTGTATTCCAACATTCCCCCTCTACCCCCGTCTCCCTCCAATAGTAACACAACTTCTTAGATTGAGACCTGGATGAATGAAGTTAGCATATTATATTTGAGTTTCACTGCTCATGCATGGTTCTTAGATTGAGACCTGGATGAATGAAGTTAGCATATTATATTTGAGTTTCACTGCTCTTGCATGGTTCATAGATTGAGACCTGGATGAATGAAGTTAGCATATTATATTTGAGTTTCACTGCTCATGCATGGTTCATTCGGGTTGGTAAAGTTTAAAAAAAAATGGCTGTATTTTTTTTTTAAGGTTTGGGGAAAGCTTGTAAATTTTACTATGATGCACAAAACAGAAAAAAATAATAATCATAAATTATTCAAGGCCAGTTTCTAGATCTATGAGTAGCCCACTGAAACAAAAGTTCACCAATGAAATGTTCAATTTGGACTACCTCTGTACATTACAGTTAGCATTAAAACAATATACACAAATTGCCTGGAGACTATATAGGTTTGAATAGGTTTGATGATATGATATTTTTTTTATAAAGTTTGGAAAAGATTTAGGATAAGTTTTTTTGTTTTTTTTTTAATTTAAGAATATGAAAACTTTTGACTAAGAGACTAGAAGAATTATTTAAACAATGGCAGTAGTCTGTAAACATGCCAGGATTAAGAAACAAACTTAAAGTGGCAGGGTGGGTTATTTTAGTTTAGATCAAACATACAAGGTATCTTGACACTTGTTGTAATTGTAAGTTCTTGTTTATGTGCAATGGAATGATAGCAGTTCTAGAATAAAGCTACATTTTGTTTCTTTAGTTTCTCGGTGTTGGGGGGGTATCATAACTTATAACCTGAATAATAAATTTTGTTCCTTTTTTTTCTTTTGAGGGTTGGGGAGGAAGGGTGGGAGAGTGACAGCTACAAAATGTAGGCTTAAGTAGAAAGTTTAATGACATAGACTTATCAGACTTTCCATTCTATGTAGCTGGTGGTTACAGCTAAGGGTAATCCTTTTTATTGTTGACATTTTCAAATCTATAGTCTCTATTTATATGTGTCTGTATTAAGTTCAAATGGAAATATGTTAGCTTGTCTTGAATCTAAATGTGAATTCCTAACAAAAAATACTTGTACATTTTTCTGAAATCTTCTTTATGTTCTAAGTTGATTGACCACACTCTTAAAATTCTTTATATATATATATATTCTCCTCATCTGTTTCTTTGTGGTGGCAATATCTTCAGGCTAGTACACCCATTACCTGTCGTCCTATCCATCTGAAATGTGTCTCATAGACTTGTTGCAGATGATATCCTGGTAAATTTTCAGCCCAACACACAGACCCTTCCAGATAAAAGTATTTCCCTGTTTCTCATAGCATCAGGGCACATTTTATAATATTAAAAAAAACATATACGGTTTTACGGTATATTTTTTATGGCTGCATAGTTTTACAGAAGAAATAATGCCATCAATGTAAGACCACATGGTGTGTTGTCTTGTTAAAGAGACTAAAAAAATGTATATCCTATACTATAATACGAGTTAAAATTGTATGTATATATGTGTATATATGTCTGGAAATTTTCTTCAAAAGCGCTCTAACGATTACCTTCATGTTTTAATGCACGACTTGTTTCGCCTAAAAAAAAATCTACAGCTTTTCGGCCCCACAAATAAAAATCGGAAATGAACGTTAGACAAAAATATCCATTAGATTTATCGTAGATAATTCATTTTGGCCGTAAAAACATGCCATTTCTCGACCCACATGTATCGCGCTTTCAAGAACAGTGTTTTTTTGCGTCGCAGTTGTGACGTTTCGGAAAAACCTGTACTGCAACAGAAAGAAGTTTAATTTCTTGTTTAGACTACTGTTGCGCACCAATGATAGATATAATTTAAAGCAAGACCAAGTGTACTTTATGTAATACAGGGGTGTGCAAACTAAAGCCAGTGCGTGACACGCGGGCTGACATAAAATATTATGCAGCCCTTAAGGCTTATTTAGATTATATAATATAACGTCTTCAATGTATTTTAGAAAATTAAAACAAATTAAATATTTACGTATTAATTAATAGTGAGATAATAGTTTGCTGTTTAAATAATAACAGAATTAGATGAGGTTTCAGCAAACTATAGGCCTATATTTAACTTTCTTTTATCTAACATTGTTTGGAAAAAAAAACGTAAAAAAAATAAAAACTGTATAACTGTATATAGGCTAGTATACACTGTAGTAGTATGCACTACACTGTATATATTATACACGGTAGTAGTGTACACTACGCTGTATATAGTATACACTGTAGTAGTATACACTAAATTGTATATATTATACACTATACACTGTAGTAGTACACACGACACTGTTTATAGTATACACATACACTGTATTAGTATACACTTTTTTTTATAAAAAAGGCCTACACATTTTTACGAATGTTTTATTAAATATATTTATGATGTGCTTATATAGACCTAACAAAGTAAGATATATTAGAATAGGTTAACATTGTGAATTTGAAATGTGGTAAACTAGAAAAGATGTATCGATTTATTAGGATTTTCCTTATAACGATAGTCAGAAGTGTAATATACCCGGTACTGTTAGTTTTATTGAGGGGGGGGGGGGGAATTAAACAAATAGTCTAACGTATATTATAATCTTTTCATTTGCAGCCTTTCAATTAATAACCTAATTTCACCTTAATTATTCAGTATTTAACTGGCGTAATGCTCAAAATAAAAAGTAAAATGTTTATTATACCATTGTTTTAATTAATCGATATTATATTTTGCCGCCATAGTTTATTTTAATAGTAACACACGTGGAGGATAATAGCTTAGATAAAGTTTACACCAAACTATATATTATTACTTTTTTGTTAAACAATGTTTGGAATAATACATTGAAAACATTGACAATAATAAATAAATACTATTTTGTATGAGATATTTTTTTACAAGTGATTTACAAACTATACTTATGATTTATATATGTGTCCAAGTAAGAAATATTAGACTGTTAAGAAGTCAATATGAAATTTGGTAAATTAGTAAAAATGTATTACATTTACTCGTAGACCTTTTCAATTTATATCAAACATATTTGCCGGCCGTAACTCATTGTTAGCTTGAATGGGGTGAGGGAGGGAGTTAAAAAAATTGACATAATTTTATAAGAGGGGTCACTAGAAAGTTTGACATTTGTTAAAGTAGGGGAAGGGGTAGAAGAACTAAAAATTGTAAGGTAATTCACAATATTTAAACGTTTCATTTTCAGTCTTTTAAATACATAACATAATGACATAAATGACATATATTTCTGTTGGATTTAAAACTGACAACTCTAGCCTACATGTTTATTCAGGGTTTGAAATGAGATTAAGTTGTTCTCTTTTTTTTTTTTGGGGGGGGGGGGGGGGGGGGGAAGGTGGGGGGGGGGGGTTATTAAGCAAAATTTAGATATTAGACTGCACAAATAAAAATCTGCTTTGACTGTTAGAATTGAAAGCCTGTGTAGTAGAAAAAATAAAAAGACAAATTAATTTATTGGTCTGATAAAGACATATTTTTTAAATGTATGCACTGTTGTTTTACATAGGCCTACACATTATGTTAAGGTACAAGCGCCTGCTCTTTATTACCGATCGAATGATCGGTCACCTGGTACTAAAGGATTTATATGAGCAGCTTTGTCTTTTAAAAAAGTAAAGTATCCCATCTGACCAATTTGATCCATTGGACAGGTGAAGCAGTGTTCACCAGTTTCTGTGGTCACTGCAGACTAGGGGATTGTGTGGCCAGCACAATGCCCAACCACCCTTACTTCCCCCAATTAAAGTCCAATCAGAGCTTGGAAGACTCAGGGACACCCTCCAGACCCAGAAACAAATCTGAGCCTTCACCAGGGTTTAAACCCTGGGACCTTCAGTTCTCCAGCCTAATGCGCTGCTGCATGGTCACTGTGCCCCCATCACATCACAAACTTATTGCTATGAAGCCATAAAATAATATATAGGTAGTAGCTATATTAATAATTAAAAAGTCGAAATAAAACCCATTTTTGGATATTAAGAAAACCTATATCGGAAGTAGATATAGTTAAGTGACGGTCCATGCGGTCGGCAGTCTTTCTCATAACTCACAAGGAACGCAGGCAGTATTTTAGACTCAGGAGAAATAAATAAAATTGTGTATTATGTTGATACTATAAAGCTATATTTGTTCATTGGATGTGAAGTGTCAACTGTTAATGAATTGTTATTAAATAATATGCTGCAATAAGTCGTTCATTTATTATTTACAAGTTTGGAATTTATATTGTGGTGATGTCGTCCATTTTGATGTTCAAATCAATCAAATAATTCAGCTACTGCAACTCAAATACTCTGAGAAGACTGGTGGTAATGTTTGATAGTCCAATAATAATAATAGGACATCAACAGGTTTGGTGGCAGCTAACGGAGAGAGAAGCTGAAGGATATAATATTATGTTCAAATTCGAAATTTTTTGAACTTTTTGAAGACGTACTACAAACCACATGGAAAATTATGTGAGTACCAGTTTTTGAACAAAACTGAAGCCTGAGTCAATTATTTCAAATACATATACTATTTATATGATTGAGCACTATAATAGCTCTAAGAAAATATAACATTTGTACACCGATGACAAATATTTCATCATTGGAAAATTCGATACAAAAAATCGAAAAAAAGTGACTATACGCAGATCATTAT
This sequence comes from Anisus vortex, assembly GCA_949126835.1. Classification (NCBI taxonomy): domain Eukaryota; kingdom Metazoa; phylum Mollusca; class Gastropoda; family Planorbidae; genus Anisus; species Anisus vortex. The sequence goes on from OX421506.1 coordinate 28,460,636, forward strand.
TTAATATTTGCAACCGGAAAAAGTTTCGTTCCCACATGTTATCAACAAGGAACCTAAACTATATACATATGTTCAAGTCCGATGTTCAAATCCGATGTGACACAACCATGTGTTGAATTTTATGTAGCCTATGTTCAAATCCGATGTGACACGACCAGGTGTTGAAATCTGATATGTTGAAGTCCGATGTGCTTATCGGAAGATAAATAAATAACATTAAGTAACTTTAAATATAATTAATATTTAATCTGTATACCAAAGACATTGACATTAATTTTAATTAATGGTATACATTTTTTTCTTGTGTTCATTCTAAAATTGGATTATACCATACTGAAGTGGAAACTTGAAGCAACTCAACTTGATACAGTGTGAACATTCATTGGATTATTAAATAATTAATTAAGTTTCTTCTGGATTTCTACTCTGGATTTACATTGCAGTAATTTCATACAGTGAATGTGTTTTCATTTGGATTATTAAGTAATCTTTAATTTAATTATGTTTTTTACATTCATTAGTATGAATTATATATATATATATGTATTATTTATGTATAAAGCGGGCTTTGGTTGGCGGTAGTTTTTAATTAAATCTCTTGTCTATTCTTATTCTGTCTATCATCTATTTCTATTTCTTAAAAGAGATTGATTAGAAATGATTCTTTGTTAGGGTTATTTCTGTTAGTTGTCTTGACTTTGTTTGTTATTGTTAAGAATTATTAAAGTAAAATTACTATAGTCTTGTCAATGTTATACATGTTGTGATTCTTTGTCAAAAATTCCTCTATCATTTGTGGTCCAAGCAGCATTAGTGTATTGTGATTGTGTTTTTTTTCTATTGTTACTTGATATAATTTTTTTGTTGTGTATTTTTTGAAATATCATTAATATGCATTGATTAGTTTTTGCTCTCTGAGTATAATGGTCTATGGTAAGAACATTAACAATAATAAGTTCACCTAGATAATAATAATATGAATATTCAGATTCATAACTATATAATTTAAGTAGTGCCCAATTACATGTAACTACAATTAACAAAATAATAATTGATATCTAATACATGTAACTACAAATGTACAAAATATTCACAATATAACAGGTAAAATAACCTAAATAAAAATAATATTGTGCTTTGCAGTGCTACTGTAATAATATTATCTAGAATTTACATTGCTATTAATTATAGTAAAATTATTGTGTGTTGGCATTAATGAAAATGTACTTCCAGTAATCACTATGAAAATGTACTTCCAATACTGATAATAATTACATCCATTTCAATTGCTCATAAGAATAATATTATAGTGGCTTATGATAACATTAATCTAATTCTTATATGCCATCCTCAATAATAATAATAATATTGTATATGTGCTACCATTGGTAATAATAAGATTGTACTTTGCTTTGCGGAAAATAATTGTGCAACCTATATAGTAATAATAAGTCATAATAGCAAAAAGTGACTTGCACTTGCTTTAAACTCTACTATAAAATTGCTAATAATAATAAAATAAACAAGCCATAATAGAAAATGTGTCTTGGCTTAGCATACTTGTTGAACTTCTAGCATTTTGCATTCTGAATTATAAACATTTTACTACAGCATAGGATTAAAAAAAAAAAAAAAAAAAGTTGCTGTGATATTATATGACTGCTCATTCTGTATTTAATAAATATTGTCATTCAGTAATATAAAAATGCTCATTCAATAATTAATAAATATTGCCATCCAGTATAGGAATAAAACATTGCTATACTATAAAATAGTGCATTATAATAATTGTACTGTACTATAATATAATAAATCTTGACATTCATAATAAATAATAATGGAGTCAAAGGTTCAATTACTCTATGATGAGGCTGAATTGTTGGCAAAAAAATATGGTATTACTGATAAGAAAGAATATCAGGAATTTGTTGAAAATAAAGTTAAACAATTGAAAAAAGAATTAGCAGATAAGGAAAGAGATGAGCGAGCAGAATTAAGGGCTCATGAAATTAAACAAAAAGAACTTGATAATGAAATTAAACAAAAACAACTAGAACTAGAAATGAATAAAGAAAAAGAATTGAAAACACTAGAAATGAATAAAGAAAAAGAGTTAAAAGAAACTCAACTAAAATTAGCTCATGAATTGGAGTTGGCTAAATTACAAAATACTAAAGTTGAGCAAACAAATAATGAAAAATCAAAACATAGTGTAAGATTCAAAATGCCTCCTTTTGATGGGAAAGAGAAAATTGTTGATTTTCTAAATTTATTTGAAGCAACATGTAAAGGATATGGGATTCCCATTTCAGAATATTACATTCACCTTATCCCACAATTGAAAGATAAGGGTAGGGAAGCACTATCACATATTGATAAAGAAATAACTGATTATGCCATTATCAAAGAACAGTTAATAAAATTCTTTATCCACTCTGAGGATTATTACAGACAGAAGTTCCATAACTTTATCTTAACAGACAAGATAGAACCGAGAGCTTTTGTGTCTGAAGTGAAAACATTTTTACTTACCTGGTTAGACTTAGTAAAAATAGATACAAAAAATCCTAATGAGATTATAGAAATCATGGTTGTTGATAAAGTATTAGAACAAGCTTCTAAACCATTGTTTACGCACATTATGGAAAGAAAAGTTAAGACAGTTGAGAGTTTGATAGATGCAATCTCAAATTTTAAGGATAGTCATCCTAATGTAGAACTGACTAAACAAAATCAAACAGTAAATACAATTCAACATAGAAGAAGGAGCTATTCACCTCCTAGGTCTAGACATAATCAATTTGGTAATAGAAAAAAATTTGGTAATCAACCAAAATCTAATAATTATAGATGTATTTTTTGCAATGGTACAAACCATTCATCAGAATATTGTTACAGAAATAACAATGCAAGAGGTAGAAATTTCAATCCAAACTTCAATAGATCAAATGTTGATCATAGAGGTTTTTCAAATCAAAATTTTTCTAATTTTGATAATAGAAACTTTCCAAATCAGAATTTTTCAAATTTTGGAAACAGAAATATGCCAAATCAGAATTTTTCCAATAACAATGTGCCAAATCAACATGTTGGAAGACAAGATTTTCCTAATACTCAAAACAGACCTCAATCAAATTTCCAAAATGGAAGAAATAGAGGAAAACTTAACAATTCCACATCTCAATCTAATAATGTCATATTTGAAAACAGGGGTCAGTTAATACTTTTTCCTGCTTATGTGGAAGGAAAGACCACTTACTGTCTAAGAGACACCGGAAGTAGTATAATATGTATAGATGAAAGTATCATTCCAAATCAGAAACCCACCAATATAATAAGAGTGGATACAATAAAACTTGCAAATGGTTCCACAATAAAATGTCCTATCACTATAATAGACATTGATTGTCCTTGGCTCACTGGAAAAGCAGAGGCAGCCATAATGAAAAACTGTGTTGCACCTTTAATTATTGGTAATTCTTTCAATGTCAAACATGATAATAGTTTTGACATTTTTCAAAAATGGATGAATGAAAAATCCAATGACTTGAATTTGAAACCTGTTCTATTGCAAAATGAGAAGTTAGTAGATTTACCAGAACAAGAATTTTACCCTGCTCTACAAACTTTTAATTTCTTACAAACCATAGGAAAGTCAGAAAATAATATTCTCAATGAGACACCTAATATTGACTTATCCATAAATAATGAAAAGGATAATCCTATTCCCAAATGGAATGGAACAGAAAAACTAGAACAGTATGTAAGCAAATTTGAAAGTCAATGTGAAATAAACAATGTACCAAAAGAATTACATGCTATTTCATTATGTAGACATTTAGAAGGTCATAAACAAATATTCAACATTGCTAAAAATCAAATATCTGATTTTACTAAAATGAAGAGTGAGATATTATCATACATTGATAGTCCTCATAAAAAGGAAACCCAAATGAAAAAAACAGAAAATATCAGTTTAATAAACATGCCTTTTGATGAGCTAACTCTAAAACAAGAACAGAAAGAAGATCCATACATAATTAAAATGGTATCAGAAATTGAAAAAGGTCAGATTAAAAATAAAAACATTGAAATAATAAATGGAATTCTCTGTAGAAAGGACACTAAATTAGATGTAACTCAAATAGTTATACCTAAAACATTAACTGTCAAAGTAATACAAATTTCGCACAACAATGCATTGTCAGGTCATTTGAGTAGCAAGAAAACAGTTTGTAAACTTAAAAAGAATTTCTGGTGGCCTAAGATGGAAAAAGATTTAAAAACATTTATTAAAAGCTGTGATACCTGTCTTAGACATAATAAAAAAGATTCTAAACATAAGGCTCCAATACAAATGACAGATACCATAAACAAACCTTTTTACAAGATAGCAGTTGATATCAAAGAAAATATTCATAAAAACATGAGAAAACTAGAAGTTGGTAATAAAGTACTTGTTTATTTGCCAATTGGCAGTGGCAATACTATGGAATGGAGAGGACCTTTTGAAATAATATTTAAGCTGTCTGATGTATTTTACAAGGTTAATATTAATAATAAAGAAAAAATTGTTCATTTAAACAATTTGAGAACTTATGAAGAAAACAAAGTAATTGAAAATAAATCAGAAGATGATTTGATAATTGAAAATAAATCAGAAGATGATATCAATAAATCAGAACATGCAAAAACAACATTAAATAAATGTTGTTCAATATTAAAAAGCTATAATAGGGAAAATAAAAGCAAAATAATTGAAATTAAAAATAAACCAGACAATGATATTAGTAAATCTGAACATAGAAAAATAACATTGAATAAATGCTGTGAAATTCTAAGGAATTTTAGCAAAAAAACTGAGGTATAATCAATAAAATTATATATAGCAATAACTAAATTTATGAAAAAGATATGATATTTTCAGTAACAGGTATAATGACATGATAACATTTTTTTTTTTTCTTTTGTAAAGAACAAATATGTAAATATGGATACTGGTATAAAATAATCTAATTGATAAAAATAATAATTATCAGTTGGAATAATTTTTTTTATGTAGCCTCTGAACAGTTTGGTAAGACTGTTAAGCACATAAATTTTGTGGCCTCTGAACAGTGAATCTGTTATGCCATATGTTAATATTAATATGCCTAAGTAAGTCTTTAAAAAAGCATTAGAGGAATTGAAATAAGAATGATATAATAATGAAATGCCTATGTGAGACTCTAAAGTCAGAGCATTAGATGGTAATATTGTATTGTATTCATGTAAGACTAAAGATAGCATTGAAGCCAATAAATAAATGATACATATAAGACTCACAGGAAGATGAGCTGTGTAATATAAATATATAATTGAAGGGAAGACTTGAATAAATTGTGTAATATTTTATTGTAAACTAAGATTAAAGATAATCATGTTACATTGTAAGTAATGTTATTGAGAATATCAATCAATAATAATCAATAATAATCAATAATAATCAATAATAATCAATAATAATCAATAAGAATCAATAAGAATCAATAATAATCAAGAATATCAATACAAAATGACAATTAAAAAAACCGACATTAGTATTATATTAATTTTGTTGTATAAAATAATAAATGTTGTATGAAAAAAATTTTTTCATGGAATCTATTTAGATTTTGTGAGATAAAGATAATAGATAATCTCGACAGCCTTGATGAGTATTTAGCATAATAATTATCGATACACATCACTGATATCCAATAGTTTATCTCACTATTACTGAAGTTGATTAGACAATACCTAAAGATAGTTGTCTATGACTAATTGTCATATAAACATTAGACATTATTCTTTGTGTCATATTTCTGCCTATGAATTTTTTTTTGATTGTTTGTACATGTATTAAATGAATTTTTTTTTTTTTCTCTATGTATTATTAAATGAATGATTATATGCATTAATTAAGATTAAGATAATTTTTTTTTTTCATTATTGTAAACATTTTTCGTATCAAAAATAATAATAAATTATTATTTTTTCTCTGTGGTTGGGGGGTATGCTATGAAGCCATAAAATAATATATAGGTAGTAGCTATATTAATAATTAAAAAGTCGAAATAAAACCCATTTTTGGATATTAAGAAAACCTATATCGGAAGTAGATATAGTTAAGTGACGGTCCATGCGGTCGGCAGTCTTTCTCATAACTCACAAGGAACGCAGGCAGTATTTTAGACTCAGGAGAAATAAATAAAATTGTGTATTATGTTGATACTATAAAGCTATATTTGTTCATTGGATGTGAAGTGTCAACTGTTAATGAATTGTTATTAAATAATATGCTGCAATAAGTCGTTCATTTATTATTTACAAGTTTGGAATTTATATTGTGGTGATGTCGTCCATTTTGATGTTCAAATCAATCAAATAATTCAGCTACTGCAACTCAAATACTCTGAGAAGACTGGTGGTAATGTTTGATAGTCCAATAATAATAATAGGACATCAACACTTATTATTCATGTTTTTACACAAGGAACTTGTGCTTAATTGAAATAGAATTTGAAAATTAACTCTAGCCCCCTTTAGTTTATCATAAAACGGGGTATTTACGGGTTGGGGTAGTTGGGAAAACTGACCAAGGTTTGGGAAAGCTGATAAATTTAGCTAAGATGCACAAGAAGTATGAAAAGATTCATTTAAAATAAAACAAAAGTGAATATCTATCTTGTTGAGTTATGGAGTCAGATCTAATCATGTTTTATTTTCTTAAAAAAATGGGCACACTCATCAATTTTTGTTACATTCTGACTATTTGCAGCTGCATTCCTGACCCAGACTGTCTGTCTGGACGACACAACAGTCAAATTTGAGATATGGGACACCGCAGGTCAGGAGCGATACCACAGTCTGGCTCCCATGTACTACAGAGGTGCCCAGGCAGCTATAGTTGTCTATGACATCACAAATCCAGTGAGTTTTCTAGATAGAAAGTAAAACCTACTTGTTAGCTTTTAGTAGTGTGTGTGTGAGGATGATTAAAAGGGGCAATGAAATCCAGGCTTCAATTTGATGCCTTGATTGTTTGTTTACCTGTGTCTATGTTATATTTATTCATGAACATTTATCCATGTTTGTTTACCATTGCTATGTTATGTTGTGTCATGAACATTAACCTGTGTCATGAACATAAGCTATGCTTGTATTATGTTTATTCAAGAACATTTACTTGTGTTTTATGTACCTGTGTTCTTATTACAGTTTGTTACATTGATCCATGTTCAGGTTACCTGTGCTTATGTTATGTTGTGTCATGAAAATTCGCTACGATTATTCATGAACATTTACCGCGTGTTTGTGCTATGATTATTCATGAACAATTTGCCTCTGTTAATGTCATGTTGCTTTATGTACCTGTGTCTTTTATTTTTGTTAAGTCGTTCCATGTTCAACTTACCTGTGCTTATGTTATTATGTTCATTTGCTATGATTATGATTATTCATGAACATTTACCAGCGTGTTTGTACTATGATTATTCATGAATATGTACCAGCGTGTTTGTGCTATGATTATTCATGAACATGTACCAACGTGTTTGTGCTATGATTATTCATGAACATGTACCGGCATGTCTGTGCTATGATTATTCATGAACAATTTTGTCTGTGTGCCCCCCAGGACACATTTGGCAGGGCGAAGACGTGGGTGAAGGAGCTCCAGCGCCAGGCCAGCCCCAACATTGTGATAGCCCTGGCTGGGAACAAGGCAGATTTGGCCAACAAGAGAATGGTGGAGTACGATGAGGCACAGTCTTACGCAGAGGAGAACAGCTTGTTATTTATGGAGACATCAGCCAAAACAGCAATGAATGTGAATGATATTTTCCTTGCAATAGGTGAGTCTGGTGCAGCTGCTGCACTCTCATTTTCATAATGGCTTTTACAAAACTAAAATTTAAAAGGAAAAAATGGCAGATAGGTAGTTTGTAAGAGATAGTTATGTAGCTTGAATTGAGTTAACCCTTTTAAGTCCAGTTTTTGTCCAAGAGAAAAAGTAAAAAGCAAAGAGTGGATTAAAAGGACTGATGGGCTGAAAATTGTTAAAACAGCAATTGGCTGTTGATTAAATGATAGGGGTTTAATGGTCTAATAGAGAGTTATTCGCTGGTTCAAATGATTTCTTTTTAGAGTCTTGAAGGCTTAATTTTTCTTTATTTTTAAATGCTAATTTATAACCACTTCTAATATCCTAGTGCAGGGCTGCCTACTGTTACGGTTTCGGCCGTAACATTACGATTTTGGTACCCAAAATACGGTGTTACGGTACGGTTAAAATCTGTTACGCTTTTTATGGTCCAGTGGAAAAAATATTTTCGCTTAAAAAAATTATCCGAAAATGTCCGAAAAAAAAGTTTGATTGTTATTACTGTCCGATACGGTAACTAGTAGACCTTTTCCCGAATGTTTTGTTAGTTCTTTTACGTTTCCGTTTTCTTAACGGCGCTTTAAAAAATCCCACCAAAAAAGTCCGAAAAATACGGTAAACGGTCTTTACGGTCCGATGCGGTAGCTGGTATTATTAATACTATTACCGTATATTTCCCACTGTAAGCATGGAAATATGGAAAATAACTTTTTGCAATTTTACAGATTAAATAGATCTGTAAAAGCTACAGAAAAAAATTTCATAAACTACAATGAACAGGAATCTAGAGATCTAAAAATGTAAAAAAAATATAATTATTTGTGTTATTTTATTTATTAAACACCATATAAAATATGTAAAAAATATAATTATTATTTTATTTATTTATTAAATATTGTAATCGGGCTAAAAAATAGGCAAGTCATTTTATTTAACAAAAAGCTCAATTGCCCGGTGTTGCCTGTGGAAAAAAAAATACATAGCCCTATAGCTACAGATAAAAAAAATTATAACCTACAATGAACAGAAAGCTTTAAATCTAATAATTTTTTAAATATATTTCTTTTTTTATTTACTTAAAATATTTTAGAAAGTAATTTAAAACAAAATTTGTAATTGGGTTAGAAAAAGGCATGTGTTTTTATTCAACAAAAAAGTTAGGACTATTCCTTTGGATGAGAATCAAACACCCGCATAGCTGCCAACTCTCCTATTTATTCCTAGATTCTCCAGTTTTTTATATCCTCACCAGGAAATAACTTTATTACATAGCTGACAACTCTCCCGTTTATTCCTAGATTCTCCAGTTTTTTATATTCTCACCAGGAAATAACTTTATTACATAGCTGCCAACTCTCCCGATTATTCCCAGATTCTCCAGTTTTTTATATTCTCACCAGGAAATCCTGGAACTTTTTACAAAAGTCCAGGAAAATCAAGTTTCTAAATAATCACATTTCTAAATAGGCCCATGGGTGCCACTTGTCCGGATTATCCCGTAAATCCGGACTCGCGTGGCTAAATATTTTTCGGCTCCGGATTCGTGAGATTTAATTTACTTTGGTTCCGGATTCGTGGATTAATTTTAAAAAATTTACGATTCCAAAATCGCGATACGAAACCCGGTTCGGTAAGAATCGGATCTGCTATAAATAGACCTAATGAGTTTACTTAGACCTAGTAGGCCTACTGTAAACCATACCTACATAGGCCTACAGTATTAGCCTATAAGCTTAGTTTAGTGAAATGTGTCACGCTATGTGGTAGGATATTTTTGTTTTATTTTTTTTTAATTAAAAAAAAAATGGAAGGAAAATAATGTAAGCTACCTAAATTTTCCCGCCGCCTAGATTTTTATCGCCATATCGGTAATTGGTAATTCCCGACTAGGCGACTGTTTCACAACTCTGTGTAGACTAGGCCTAACAATATAATATGACAGGTTATTGTCTTTTGAATGGAAAGATTAAAACTGTTTTTTTCCTCCATTATGCTAAAAATGTGTTTTTTATCAGCCCGCTAAAATGAAGGCGACAAAATATGAATAAATTAATCTATTGGAGCAATGTCACAGTTAGGCCTACTGTTTAATATATAGGGCCTACATTGCGGTCATATTTATTAGGCCTAATGAATGGAGTAAAACAGTCGGTGTAGTGTGTAGAACTAGTAACTGAAGGACTGCATTTAAATTGTAAGGTGGCTCGGCAACCTCTTATCAACTGTCCTGAATTACAGCCATCGTATTTGTAAAGAACATATTTTTTGGTTTGCTTGGAACGGTTTCAGACTTAAGTAAAAAAAGAAAAAGGTAGATTTAGTTTCATACAAGTCTGCGAATAAGCTTAGGCCTATACGAAATCTGGTAATGGTGGAAATCTCCTTTTTTCTGACAAAAGAGAAGTTTTGAAAACATTTTTCTTTTATGCCGGCGCATATTTTTTTCTAACAATATCGGACATAATAAAAAAGAAAACAAGAAAATAAAAAAATAATGTTGATTGAAAATTAATTTCCAAACGAAGTTTTAAATTCTTTGTGTCGCGCATTCGCGAATTTCCTCATTTTCATAATAAAATAAAAATACGTCATATCACTGAACTATATAAAACAAATGTGTATTAACTCATTTGCTACTAACCTAGTTTCCAAAGACACCCGGGAAAGTACTAGCCAAAGGGAAGGAACTCCGTATTAAATTTAGTAAATTATTTTTAAATATTTTTTTTAATGACTAAATATTCCCCAAATGGAATAAAAATTACATCATAAAATAGATAAATATCTTAGCTTTCTGGAAAGGTATACTTTTATACATAAAAAATGCCGAATTATCGGTAGAATCATTCGCTGAGTGTTGCAAACCTATGATTTGGCTACTAAATATTATCGCTAGCCCTACCGTCAAAGTTTGATAAAGTATAATAAATCCCAAAAATCGAGTTGTAATGGAAATTCATCTAAGTCTATATCTGCAGCATTCTTATTATCAGAACTGTTGTTAAATGTTATATTTAGAGGTATAGAGCTATTGATAAATAAAGTAAAAAATTAAAAGCGAAGGCTATAAAAAAAAGTATTACAAGACGAAAGGTCACTAAAAACTACCCGTATTTTGAACGCGCAGCGCAAAAAAACGAAACTAGATAAAAACATCCGGTTTTTATTAACGAAACAGACTATATTCCTACTTTTTAAAAGCCGTGCTTGCAGTATTTAAAAAAAACCAGAACGCATGGCGAAAAATCAAGAAACGACAATAGGTTAGTCACACACGTGGCGACCGCTTTAGGGCGCATTAGTACGGAGGGGGGTAGGTCGCATTGAGTCGCAGTAGTAGCAAATGAGTTAATCCTTAAGGTTTTATTTTTTCCCGCTATTCAGTTATTAGGCATTTGAAGTTACAGACTAGATTCAATAGTTTACTAGTTAACATGTTATTCTAAATTAACTAAAGTATCATATGTCTAAGAGTTAAAGTCACAAGGATTAGGATACAATATTTAAATTACATTTATTGGTAACTGACCTAGAAAATACAGAACAAAGTAAACGGTAATAAAGAAACACTATATTATTTTTTTTTATGTAGTCTAGGGTCACTGTTTTTCCCATTCCCCAAACTATAAGCTTTAATAAAATATATAGGTTTATAGGCCTATATTTAATGTAAAAATATATCATAAAAGAAAACGAAATAAAAGCAGAATCTTCTACATCATTGTATATATTGAAATAAGGTTCAGTGACTTTTGCATATGTCTGTCAACCTAGTAGAATCCTCTTCATCATTATATATATTGAAATATTGTTCAGTGACTTTTGAATATGTATGGCATAGGCTGGAATTGGTTGAGTTGTCAAAAAAAGCTTAGTTTATTTATTTCTTTTTAATTATAGTTTTCATATGTATGTTTATAAAGGTAAATTAATTTATGTTTAACTGAACTGGTACAGACCAATATCTTAAAAAAAAATCTGATTAAAGATTTATTTTCTGTGGTCTGAAAAATAGGCCTAATTGAATTTGACCTTTAAAATGCACCAGATAGCACCATTTTAAATCTAGCTAAAAAAAAATTCCGGACCCCCCCTCCCAGCGGTCTAGACGTTTTGCGCCGTCGATTTGGCGCTTTGCGAAAAATATTAAGTCTTTCCCATCAGGAAAGTTGGCAGCTATGCACCCGTCTCTGATGCATCTAAAATATAATTATTAGATTTTACTTACAGAAAACATTTTAGGGAAGCTATAAGTCCTGAAATTCATTACAATCTTTAAACAACACGTGATGTTAATGGAAATTTAAAAAAATGTAGAAAAAGAAAGCTATCAGTGGGGAATTGAGCCCAGGTCGCCCGCACGGCAGTCGGAAACGCTAACCACTCAGCTAGGGAAGACACCTGCCGATAGCGAAATTGCAAAAGTAAAACATGAGACAATAAGGTCACAAGTCTTTAACCAATGGGGATCGAAGTCCACACACACAGTCTACTATATATATATAGATGACACATTGATTTGTAATTGCACTGAGGGGCTTGGTTTTTAATGTGCTTCCAGTTCTGAGGTGAAGTCACTACTTGCAGACTACTAAAAACATTTCTATTTTTTATAATAAAAGATCAAGTCACTGACATATATGATTTTAAACTAGCAGTAACTCTTAATGAATATAAACAATAACAATGAAACAAATGCAAATTTTTCTATTTAAATACCCAATTCCTTTAAATAACTAATTACCGTATATATACTCGCGTATATAAGCTGCACTTTTTTAACAAAAAATTTTGACAAAAAGTAGGGGTGCGACTTATACACCCGACACTGTATTTGAAAAAACATCACTACTCTATCATAAAGTTTCCTACATAACCCATATAGTTGATTGGAGTTATGTATAATTATTAGGATATGCCTTTATTTGACTATGTTTGCCTTATGCACGATTAAAACAATTTTTTAAGGAAAGTTTCCATAATAGGGTGAATATTTAGTAACTTTTATGTTTAAAAGGTATGCATTTTTGAGATATTAAAAGCCAGTGTAACCTGGGGAGTCGGGGTGTGACTTATGCGCGGGTCAATGACAACGTATAAGAAAAAAAATCTTAAACTAGGGGTGCGACTTATATACCAGTGCGACTTATACGCGAGTATATACGGTATATTATTTTTCTTAATAATATCTACATAAGCATTGATTATCATTAGGTGGAGACTATAGATAGGGTTTTAATGTTAAGCCATTCATGTTTTTTTTTTTTGAAGGCCTGTTTCTTGACCTGATCTTTTATTTACAGTTACATGTTCATTCCGCAGTGTAACTTCTTGCACTGCCTTTACTGTCTGGTTTCAAAACTTCTTGCACTGCCTTTACTGTCTGGTTTCAAAACTTCTTGCACTGCCTTTACTGTCTGGTTTCAAAACTTCTTGCACTGCCTTTACTGTCTGGTTTCAAAACTTCTTGCACTGCCTTTACTGTCTGGTTTCAAAACTTCTTGCACTGCCTTTACTGTCTGGTTTCAAAAACTTCTTGCACTGCCTTTACTGTCTGGTTTCAAAACTTCTTGCACTGCCTTTACTGTCTGGTTTCAAAAACTTCTTGCACTGCCTTTACTGTCTGGTTTCAAAAACTTCTTGCACTACCTTTACTGTCTGGTTTCAAAAACTTCTTGCACTGCCTTTACTGTCTGGTTTCAAAACTTCTTGCACTGCCTTTACTGTCTGGTTTCAAAAACTTCTTGCACTGCCTTTACTGTCTGGTTTCAAAAACTTCTTGCACTGCCTTTACTGTCTGGTTTCAAAAACTTCTTGCACTGCCTTTACTGTCTGGTTTCAAAACTTCTTGCACTGCCTTTACTGTCTGGTTTCAAAAACTTCTTGCACTGCCTTTACTGTCTGGTTTCAAAACTTCTTGCACTGCCTTTACTGTCTGGTTTCAAAACTTCTTGCACTGCCTTTACTGTCTGGTTTCAAAACTTCTTGCACTGCCTTTACTGTCTGGTTTCAAAACTTCTTGCACTGCCTTTACTGTCTGGTTTCAAAACTTCTTGCACTGCCTTTACTGTCTGGTTTCAAAACTTCTTGCACTGCCTTTACTGTCTGGTTTAAAAAAAAAACACACTTTGTTACGCCATTCCGCTTTTTAGTAGTTTTGTTACGCCAAATTGGAAAGTTTGGGTTTTTTATGTGTTGAATATATAGTCTGTGTCTAGGTTGATAAATCAAAGGGATAAATAAGGTCACAATGATATAATTATTATTACTTGGGTTTTCTGGGTTTTTTAAAAGACATATTCTAGTCTTTTCTAACGGGTTTTTTTTTTGGCGGTATTACACGTCTTTGGCAATGAATCTTATTTTCCTTTACTGTATTGCTAAGATTGTGAAAATGTCTAAACGTCCTGGCTTAGAAAGTTTAAATCTGATTTGTTCAAACTGTAAAAAAACAGACAGTTTTATAGGAAGGAATATTCAGAGGAGTTTATTCAGCAAAGAAAAACGTGGATTTAGGCCTAATGTTCTTTGTACTAAGCTGAGATCTAGACTAGATCGATTGCGAACTGTCTGTAAAACGTAGGCCTACCAACATTTTAAATAGTGAAATAGTAAATAGATGGGTATGTTCCTCTTTTTTTTTTGTTATAAAAGATTGTTACATAAAGGGTGTTCCGCTTTTTTGTTGAAAAATCCTCTTTTTCATCAAGATTGTTCCTCTTTTTAGTCCTTAGGGGTAGGCATGTCTGCTGATTTCAAAACTATGAATTTCGTTATCTGTTTTTGATTTTTGTGTGACCTAACCTTCTATCATTGTGCTCTCCTCCTAGCCAAGAAACTGCCCAAGAGTGATACCACCGGCACACCACAACAGAGGCAACAAGGCGGAGTCCGACTAAACAATGAACAGGGAGGCCAACAGTCTGAAGGGGGCTGCTGCAAGTAACATAATAATTGCACTACCTTAATTCTTTTTTTTTTGTTGTCAGAAATTGTCATTAAATGCCCCCACTTGTACACAGCGTTTTTTTTTTATTTCTTGTTTTTTTTCTTCTTATTATTATGTCATATCTTTGTCTGTGCTTATATAAGTGATACAAAAAACTCTCTAGGTCGTCAAACTGTGACTTTTTTTTGCGAGTGTGTGTTATGCATCCCCGCCCCAGAAAGACTAAATTATTATTACAGCTATTTATGTTATATTATGTGCACGTTTTGGACTGATGGATGTACTTGTAGACATTGAGCAAAAATTTTATAAAGAACAACTTTAATAAAAGCAACTGAAATGCTACAAACTCATGACAAAAAAAGAACTATGTTGACTTGTTTGCAGGCTCTATGTCCTTCGTTGCTTCGTTACAGCTCATTGTATTGTTGTTTTTTGTTTTTTTTTCTTCTCATGCTTATGATTTACCGAAACGTGTAAAAAAAAAGTTTTTGTATCTACAAAAGTGTCAAAGTGAATAAGAAGGGGAGATAACCCAAGTGATTTTTTTCTCCTCCCTTCTGTCCACAATCAGAGGGAGACAACCGGACAGGGGACAACAACCCTTTGACAGGACTGCACGGCTTTGACACACTACTAATTGTAATTGTCGCAAATGATCCCATTAAATTTATAACGGAAATGTTCACTCTGGATGCGTCTTTCTAATTTTGGTCTGGGGAAGGAAAAACCAGAAGAGCGTCATTTTAGAATGGAGGGCCACACCATACACTGCATCTGCTAATCCAGATTTTTTTGTTGTGTGTCAATACCGTTTCATTTCTCTCGCTCTCTTCATTTTGTCTTTTTTTTTTTCTTTTTTTTTTTTCTTTTCAATAATGAGAAATTTTGTTCTCTCTGGATTATTGTATGTGGTTGTGCCATTCGTTTTGTTCTTGTAATAAGTTCTGTTGGCATTATATATGGGTGAGTGACATAGACAAATATGACCCCGCCCCCTCCCCTCCCTCTTTTTTTCTTCTCTCTCATTAAGAGCTTAATGTTGTAT
Organism: Anisus vortex; assembly: GCA_949126835.1. Classification (NCBI taxonomy): domain Eukaryota; kingdom Metazoa; phylum Mollusca; class Gastropoda; family Planorbidae; genus Anisus; species Anisus vortex. The sequence continues at coordinate 28,476,536 of OX421506.1, forward strand.
TGTGATAGGGAGACAGAAAGATGTAGCAGGCACTGAATATAGGTAAATTAATAGAGTAGTGACGAAGCACAGCTGTTAAGCGGAAAGTTTTTTTTTCACACTAGCCATCACCATGAGAAGCTCTCACATGAATGCATTAACCTTTCCCATGCATCTTGTATACATATAAATATATACATAAATATTATTATATAAAATAATAAATTTTTTTTTTACAACCCTTTTGTGATTTCAAAATTTTCTCAGTGTTATCCCTTTTTGTTTGTTTATTTCCTCTTCTTTTCATTGGTTTTTATTGAATTGTCAAAATGTGTTGTTTTTTTGTTTTTTTCTGGTTTGGTTTTGTAATTAGTAAGGCACTTTAAAAAACAGGGTTTTCATAACTAAACTGGTGTGTTGGAAATGTAACAGGGTTCGTACAGCTCCTGGAAACTCCTTGAAACTCCTGGAAAACAAAAAGTTGTGTTCCAGGACCTTAAAACTCCTGAAAAACTGCATTTAGTCCTGGGAAAATACTAAAAACTCCTTATTTTTCAAGGGAGATTAATTATTAATTAAAAAAAAACGTTGATGACACCAGTGATGCCACTCCATGGTTCTTTTTTTTACTAGATCTTGTTTTTTTAAAAATCCAAACTTGGGATGCTATATAAGTTCCATTAATGTCGTAAAACAAACAAAAAAGCTGTGTAGCGAGGTGTCGTTTTTTTTTAAGAGCTCAGCTTGGCTTTTCAAAAAATTGACTCCTGAAAAACTTCTGGAACACTCCTGGAAATTTGAGGCAATTTTTCTGTACGAACCCTGTGTAATAAGTATAATTTTGAGTTGAACGACAAAACATCTAAAAGTGTAAAGAGTATTCTATTACTTCTAGGCTTGAAAACAAGTAATTACAATTTTTACAGCCTTATTCCTGTGCTTAAGTGCAAAGGTCATGTGTCCAGAATATTCTATAATTTTTGCTTAAAATTTTATCAGCCTTTTTTTCTGTGTTTAAAGTTGAAAGGTCATTCTGGTTGGAATGTAAAAAAAAAATATAAAAAAATGTGGTCTTGTGTACACTATTAGAAGTTACACATCGGTTGAGCTGATTGTGTAGACTTTGTTAGAAGTGATAATAATTGTTACAGTAGCTAAACACACACAGCAGATTTCAAGAGGTGTGTTGATGTAACAAAAAAAAACACAAATAATTCACCAACTGTATCTGCTTTCCTTTTTTTTTTAAGGGAAGGTGAAACTCACAATTTTTTAAAAATTGTCAATGGACAAGTCTTCAATATTATGCATGCATGGTGAGCCTAAAGGTTAAACATGTACCAACATTTTCGGTCCCATTCGTTCATTTGCTAACAAAACATGTCTGTGTGCTGTGTTACTGGTTGTACTGCGAGTAAGAAAAGATGTAAGGGATATAATTTTATTTCATTTCCAAAAGATGTTGCCGAAAGAAAAACATGGATTGTAAACGTCAGATGTGAAGAATCACCTATTTATAATCCCAAACTTATTGCTTGATGCAAAAGAATTTTTCATTTTTTGTTTTTATGTATCTACGGAATATGTTTTTTTTAATAACCAAGAAATGCTACTCTTAACTACTTTTTTTCATAAATAAGCTCAATTTAACTTAACGTGACTAACACTTCGAGTATTAATTATCTCATACCGGTACTCACTTTTCATGTTAAAAACAAATTCCTCAAAACTAATCTTGAAGCCTTTGTATATTTCTAAAAGACCAGAAATGGATGTCGAGGTTGAAATAAATTGTCAAACAACCCCCAAAAGCAAGTTTTTTGTTGCAGGAAATGAACTGGAAATTTGTAAACACTTTTAACCTTGACCTATTGTAAAAGGTCAGGCCTCATGAATAAGACTTGTCCATAAATCCCAAGCATAAAGTCTAAACTTGTTTAATTAGTGCAATATCTATCCTTATTTAACTTTTCAAAAATACATCAACATGAAAAACAGCAAATTATAACATTTTTAAATGCTGGAAGGGCTGCGTAGGCCGCCGCGACTGCTTAACATATAAATAATTATTCTGAGAATTCGTTCAGCTGGTTGAGTTATATGAAAAGCTTTTATATCAATTTGTTTTTTGTTTCTTTTTGGTTTCAATGTAAATTATTCTTATTGAAAAACATTTTTCTGTTTATGTTGTTCTGTTGTTTTTTTTTCATTTTCTTTGTGAAACTGTTTTTTTTTTTATATATATATACTGCCTGTTGTTTTTGTTTGGGATCAAATATGTTTATTGTGGGAGAAATAAGTTTTTGTCCCTCGTGACTTAGTAGCAAAAACAAACAAAACTTTAAAAAAAAAATCTGTAAAAAAAAAAACACGGAGACTGAGAGCGTAAATAAAAAAAATAAATGAAAGAGAAAGTAATTTGTGATACGATTTCATCCTTTCAACTGTCTGTGAGAATGTCTTGTCATTAAATTGATGAAAAAATTGTTACATGAGATATCAATATTCAAGTGACATTTTGAAAGTGAATATTTAAACATCAATTACTTTTTGACATTGTGAAATTTTTCTTTATGTAATGATGTGTGATTGAAAACATTTTGCAGTATTGTAACTTACATTTAAATATTGTTAGCTTTTTTTTGTTTGTAATATAAAAATAATATGATAATATCTTTTTCTTCTTTAAAAATAAATAAATTCACTGCACTTTTAGACAGTTTAAAATGTTTCAATCTTGAACATTTTCATGTTGGTGTTTGCAGCCAGGATGGTTTCTAATTGACATTATGTTCACCGTGTCAGTACTGCACAACTTTCATTCTTGTGCGAACACTCACCAACGAAAAAAAAACTAGATACATTTTACAACAAGTCAGCATTGGCGGTCAGCATGTGGTAGACCATGTGATTGTCCATTGAAAGTAATACAAGTTTACACAGTGTCTTTAAATCTACCCTCGTTTTCTAAAAAAAAAGCTTAGACTTAGACTAAATAAATGACTAAATCTCAACTTTGATATATTCCAAATTGTGTGTGTGCGTGTTATTATTGAGATTGTGTGAATGAAATGTCTAATGATATTTTGTGTAGCGTAGATCATGTGATTTATAAGACAGGGCATTGCCTAAGACACCCCTACTCACACTTTTTTTTTTCATTAAGCTGTTTTTAAGCAAGCTCTAAAACTTAAATTTTTTGCTATTTTATATGTTGGGGTTACTGTATATTTGCAAATCCTTATGGCCCTGTTATTGTTTGTTTTGAACTTTTTAAGCATATTTTTTTAGAAGCTGCAAATATCTAAGAATATGTTCTGGATCAGAAAATTTCAAACTTGAACACACACAAATGATTACCCTACTAAAAGGCTCATTAATACCCTTTCATTTTGTCATGTTTTCTTTTTTCGTCAAAAACAATAATGAAACATTTTGTTTTATCTGTTTATTAGTTTTTATGTAACAATTTTTTATGCATTTCTTATATCGAATGGTCTGAAATTTGAATGGTCTCTCTCTCTCTCGCTATGATCCATGGTTCTCAACTTGGGTTATTTCATCCCCTCCCATGGAGGATTGAGAATCTATCCGAGCTGCTCAGCGGATGTGGCTAGTGGATTGTGTTGATCCACAATGTCTTGGGTGGGCTGGTCCACAATTCCCTTGGACTGGTTGGGTGGGACAGATAGGTTGGGAACCTCTACTTTAGAGAAGGAAAGATGTATTAAAAAATGTATTTTGTATAGAATGTAAGAGTTGTGATGCTAAAGGCCCTATTGCAGTGTTTAGTGTGTTACAGAAACATTGACTTTTTTTTTTCCTGGTGTGAGGTGAAACTTTACGTTGGTTTGTTTAAACCTACATCACAGTGTCACACTTAAAGGGTTTGTCACTATCCTACATTAGTGTCACACTTAAAGGGTTTGTCACTATCCTACATTAGTGTCACACTTAAAGGGTTTGTCACTATCCTACATTAGTGTCACACCAAGAGGTTTGTCATGTGCGTCAGTCATGGGCGTCACAGAAAGGTTTTGGTCCCTGACATGTGTGGGACTGAGCGGTTTGTCCCTGACATACCATCAATGTGTCACACTGAAACCTTCAAATGGAATAAATGTAACTTCTCTCCCCCCCCCCCCCCCCCCCCCATAAAGTATCTCATAAATGTTTAGGTTTTTATGTCATGATAAAAAAAATTTGACTTCTCTATATTTTCTCATCCCTTCATGATCCATTATCAGATATGTCATTGAACAGCTTAGCTGCTCTGTTCTCTCTCTTCTCTCTCTCTTTTTAAATCATGGACATATATTGTTAATGTTTTGTTTCTTTTCCTCCCTTGTTCAATGTACATGATTCAGCTGTGTTATATATTCACAAATTGCTTTGCCACCTGTATTTTTTTTTCAAATCTCCCCCTCTTAATGTTCAGCTGGTTGAATATTTTGTTTTGTAAAAATACCAAATTTACTCTCTGAATCCTAAATTCTATTTTAATAATTTTATTTTTTTTATCTGCTAAACAAGAAGTTTTTTTATTTAAATTTAAGGGACTACATGGTTTTCCTATAATGCTTTTTTTTTTGTTTTTTTTTAAATCTAATTATAATAGAGCATTTTTTTTTATTGTTGTTTGAAATTTGACAGACAAAAAAAAAGGTCAGGTGTCAATGAATGTAAATTTGCCACCTGGTGTATTTATTTCCAGACAATGTCTGCGGTTTATGGAACCATTGCTATTCAATTGTTACGATTAGAAACAAATAATTTAAAGGACGTTGACTTTTCCTAAAAATGTTACTTAGTACTAAATAGAACAGTTTCTCCATATCCAACACATATTGGTCTTAATCTTAATATTTTGAACTGTGGCTGGCTTCCCAGTGCTTTTTTTGTGTCTATTGTACTTATAACTTCCGCAGTTGTGTATGTATGGCTACATTTTGTATTAGCCTCCCAGGCATTGTTATCCCCCAAAAGCCCATTGGAACCACATCGTTTTCTTTTACCTATGGTTCCAGCGGCTTAGTTAAGGAAAGAAAAAGAGACCTAAAAAATTCAATATTATTCCACTGCTATACACATTTAGAAAAATTAACCATGTACATCTTTTTAAGCTAATGAACTTTTTTTTTTTCAAGAAATCTGTGAGATTTGGTTGTAAGATGGTGAAAGAGATATTTTGTGTGTGTGTGTATGAGAGATGGAGAGAAAGAAAGAGTAAAAGTTAAAATACAGGAATTTCATTATGGTTCCTATTTATTCTATTTTTTCCTCAAAATCATTTTGTCTGTTCATAGTTTTTTGTTGGTCTGTCTTAGAAATGACTTGGAATAAAAGAAAAGTATGCAAAGTAAAGTGAATTCCTTTCTTTTATATATGTCAGTGTTTTTGTATTGCTGAACATTGTGGTTATTTCCTTAAAGTTATCTTTAGTTGGTGGCATTCTTTCTTAGACAACATATGGTAACTAAAGCATTTATAATTGTAAGTGATTTAGTTGTATAGTGATGTATATAATATGGCCTCATCAACTACTACTACAACTGGATATGCACTATATAAGTCCTAATATTTATTATATTATTATGATTATATTATTATTATTATAAAGCCCACATACATATCTCTGATCTGTTATTGGCTACATCCTTGCATGTATATCATAAAAGTAGATTTCTGTGAACCATCATTGGCTGAAACTAATGATGTACCATAGGTATAATTATCTGAACTGTGATTGGCTAGAATTGGTGATGTACCATAGCATTAACTATCTGAGCTGTGATTGGTTGCAATTGATGAAGTAAATTATTTAATTCTAATCATTTACAAGGTTCATACAGTTGGGAAAATGTATGGAATTTTGAAATTATTTAAAAGTAAAACCCCTTTTATACCTGGCGTGTATTTCTTATCAGGCTAGAGGAATGTTCTAGAATCTTTATTGTAGGTAGAATCAATTCTTAACTACTAGAGAGGAAACAATCATTTGAAAAAATCTCTTAAAATTTGTATAAGGAAGATAAAGCAGAGGTATCTGGCATTCCAGGGGTTTGTGGGTCCATCACAAAGCCCAGCAAGTGATGTCTGGTAACTAATAATGGCTGGGTCCAAACCAACAAAAATATTTTAATACTTAGAATGATTGTGGCTGGGTCAGCTCATGAGAACAAAATTAACTGGACTCTCATTGACTAAGAGCAGAGATTGAATCACCTAAGTGACCTAAATTCCTAAATGTTGTGCAGATCCTCGTGTCCCAATGGTGGTTCCTCCTAGCCATTTACCAAGATTTACCCATCTAAAGTAGGCGAATCTTTTTTAAAAGCAACCCTTTTGTCACTTTTCCATGAGTTATTGTTTACACTGGGAGGAGTGGATTTGCGGTACGTTCTTTAGAAGATCCAGAGATGAGAACCATCTCCATCAGCATGGTGTCTCGGGATGCATGCGTCCTGTGTGCAAGGTGAATCCTTGATTTTCATCCGGGTACCGAGCCTGACAGAAGCAATAATAGATGGTAGCCACATTGACTTTTCCAGCTTAGGTTCAATAACATAATCAAAGAATGTTGTATGTGTGGATGTTTGTCATATTTCCCAAACATTGGTAAACTTGTACTTCCTACTCATTGTAAGGTTTATTGTGTACTCATTCCATCTGAATCAATACCACTTAAATGGTTATCAATAACTCTATCAATTTCATTAAATAAAATCAAAATTAGGCAAACATTTTAAAAAAGTTCTTTTATAAGTTAAACTTATATTGCGAGGGATGCTCAAGGGACTGTCATTTGAGGATTGGGCTGTTCAGTCACAGCAAGTGCTGTCCCTCATTAAAATCCTAAGGGCGCATCCATTGTCTTGCGAGACAGGTAGGATTGCAATTACTGCCGAAACTAAACAAACATTTAAAAAAAATAACAACAGAGACTGCTGTGTTTATGATTTCAATTCCATTTAATACAAGCAAAATATATTTCAGTTAATAGTACAACTACAATCAGTTCATTATATTATGATGTTCAAAACTAGCTCTATAGAATTGAACATTGGTGACATATCTGTTAAGAAATGAACAAAACAAATGCTATAGTTATATAGCATAATGTTATAGTTATAGCTTAGTGTTAACTGCAGCGAGGGAGTTCATGGTGGTCAGTCAATGAATCCAGCTGGACATGGGGAAGTAACAAAATCAACACTCAACATCTGAAGCTTTCTCCCTACTCTAAGCTTAACTTCAGTTTGATTAGTAAATATTAATGTTATTATGCAAACTAGCACTTACAGTCATGCTACAGTTAATCTAACTCAAATTGATGCCTGCATTTTCATAAACGCAATCTTTCATATTTATCACTCTTTTAAAGTTAATGCGTTGATGGTCATTATACATTTGATAACTAACTGGAATGTTCAAAAGCTTCATAGATGGCTCTCCTGGTCATCGAACAACAAAAACAAATGTTGTAAAAATAAGAAAGAGAACATAAAAAGCAAATTGCATAACATAACATTATCACAAAAATGTATTGTCTTTGGTTTCAGTAAGGTAGGGGGATTAGAGATGTGAATCGAACAAACCGAACTTGAACCCTGCTTACCAACGAAAACGAACATGAACTCTGCCGGCTACTGCACCAAACTTCTAAAAGTGGGTTCAATTCCAACTCTGTAGGGTATCTTAATTAAAACACTACAAATACTCATGTCTATATAAGAAATAAAATTGTATTAAAAAAAAAACGATTAGCCAACTTAGTAGAGGCACACACACATTGAAACTTGTGACCTTTTACTGGCTTAGGGACTGAATTGCATTTACTTAATACACATGAAGTGGGTGGACCAAGGCACACAAAAGGTATTGGGTTCAGATCCTGGTGTGGGAGGAGCCCATATTTTTTCAACCTGGCTCCATGGTTTAAAGGACAAACCTTCTGGCATCCACCCAGCGAACAAAGTCAAACAAACATAGATTTCATAGATGTGTATAACAGATTCCAGGGTCATGGTTTCTTGTCATTGTTATAGTAAATAGAAGAAATGGCCTGGACTCTTTCAGACACCAGATCAACACATACAAAAATCTTTGTAAAATAAAAAAACAAGTTTTAAAAAAGTACACAATTGAGGTGGTTTGAAGTGGAGTTTTAGATTTAGGCTTACTAAACAAAGGGTTCTAAAAAAAAAAGGAATGATATTAATAGAATCAGAAATTTTTAATCAGGATATAAAGATATAATAATAGAAATACTTTATATATGAGACATGGGGCTGAGGAATCAAATAACCAAAATGCTTTCTTTTGTTCAAAGCTCTTTACAATTATACCCTTAGTATTTTTTCGTTTTGCATAACTTTAATGACACGTTTTAAGAACAAAAAGTACCAGTTTGCATTACTGGGGTATAAATAATAAACATTTGTGAGAAATACTATTCAGGGCAGAGAGAAAGAATAATTTAGTTTCTTAGATTTGTTTGCAATGGTTTGACCAGGAATGTCAGTAGCATGGGTGGAGTCTAACATATTCTATATTTAAGAAAAAGACATGAGACTTTGTTGCAATGTTAACAGCAAAGTGTGCACAAATAAAATATCTTTCATCACATTCACTCCATTCAACAGTCTTGATAATAAAACAATGCCTTCAACCAATTGTATCTGTCATCTGTCAGAGGTCTCCAGATTTTACCAACCCGGCCTCGTCCCTCTCATCGTCATCCATATTCGGGTCCAGGGCGCGGGGGACTATCCTGAACTCCTTCGAAGATCCCGCCGGCTGCTGCAAGCCTTTGCCCTTGCCGGAGACGTGGATCTCTCCCTTCTCAGGGTCAGTGCTGGACTCGTAGTGGGGCCCGTGTATCGGGAGTATGACGGACTCGTTTTGGGGACCGTGCAAACTGTCGTACACTGGGTTGCAGAAGTTGGTAGGACTATCACTGCTGGTCTTTTCATTGCAAAAAAAAGGAAGAAAAAATAAGGATTTGAATACATGACACCATATACAATGTTTATATACACAAGCAACAGAAGAGATTTGAATTGTGTCAGGAGGGAAAGGGTAGCCTTGGAGAAATCTAGAGGTGTGCAGAGCCCAAGTAGAGGTGGCCAGACATAAAAGGCTCATTGGTGCAGCGATTAGTAGTATTCCAGACTGCCAACATGATGACCTAGATTCTAGCCCTGCTGCCATCTAATCTCTGCTGCACTGCCAGAGGCCCAGGCCAAGAACCTAATAATCTTATGTATAGAAGAAACCTCTGTAGCCTATAAGTAGAAAGTAAGAGGTGACCAAAGAAAAAGGTATAGATGTCAAGAGAGGAAGTAGCAGTGGCCAGATAAGAATAAGAAGTATACAAATACATTTTCTTTCCGAGTAAGATTCAGGAGTGGGGATGGTTTTCCTGAACAAACCAGAGAAAGCAACAATTCAGCATCATAAAAAGCCTTAATCAAATGCCTTAATGCAATGCCAGACTCACCACTGATAAGTGAAAGATGCAATAATCTTCTTTATAGATAAATAAATCCAATGTATTTTACCAACAGGCTACAGCTAATACTTTAAATTGGTCCAAGTCCAATGTTATTTTTCTATTGTCAGACTACAAGCATTGGCTCTAAGCCACTGTTATCAGCCCTAGGTCATTAAAAACTCTTTAACAGACACTCACAGGTTGCATTTCCTCCCCCTGGCCTTGGGTGTCATACATCATGTCTGGGACTCCAAGTTTCACGTGGCCTCCTTCCTTGAAAGAGACAGTAGGGGAGCTCGGCTGGGACTTGGTGATCAGTTTCTTGAAGTTGAAGTCGATGCTGGGGAAAGGTAAAAAACATGATCCAGCTTTCAGTTATTCACACTGGGGTCAGGGAACTATACAAATGACATATTTATTTAGCACTATTCATTACAATTAGTCTTCAATAGCGCTTTACATTTACGCTGTGTTATTAAAATAGATTTAAAAAGTGTGCTTTTAATTGTGCTAGAGGTGTTACGACACTGTAGGAGAGAGCTGCAAATGTTTTTCTTTTTACATTTGGTACCTTGAGTTGTAGATGGATTTTATAACTATATTAGGGTCAGGGAACCGGGGCCAGTTGACCCCAATATATGTTAAACATTGAAAATGAAACGGTATGAAACCATAAAAAAACTATGAAAAAAAAAACTACAACCAGAAAAGTAGAAATGTTTAGTGTTACCGGTACTTTATGATAAGCATTTATCAATTCATATGCAATAATAAAAGATAATATCAGCGCATGGTAAAAGTTGTAAAAAGATACCAAGCTTCCCAAAAGGACCATTTAAATTCAGTAAGACTTACCGGGTACTGTATCTTTTTTGACAATTTTAAAAGTTTAAAACCTTATCAAAAGGTTAGTTGCTCATTTTATTAATTACATGTGGAAGGATTGCATGGAAAGTACAACATGCAACAAAGTGATATATGCTATCACCCTACACTAGATGCACTAGACATTCAAGTTCTTAGAGATAATCATCTTTGTTTGCCATCAGTTACCAAGCCTGGTGGCATGTATTTGGCAGAAGAATAAACGATGGAAAGAAAATCCAATTAGTCCACTTTAAACAAAATTTAATCTCAAGTATCATTTTTTTTATTACACTTCAAATGGTAAACAAAACATAAATAATTTTTTCTATTATCTCTGACGCACTATGCCACCCCCCTCACCTTTCCCAAGCACTAATTATCTTTTGTGCCCTACAACTACAACTTTAAACTACCACTGTTCACCAACAATCTACAGACAATCTAACCAGAGGTCCCCAAACTATGCACCTCTCCCACCCTGCCCAAGACCATTAAGTTTGTCCAGCAGTAAGTATCAATGTATGCAACCAGCATTGGAGTCCTTGATATATTTGTTCAAACTGAGCCGGGACTCTCCCAACACTAACAGTATATGCCACATGACACTTCTACCACTATTTTTAAAAAGTCACTCAAGCACAGTATACCAGTTGTTTGATTGAATCAACACAAGAATGTAGAGCAGGCCCGCGCAATCATTTTACTGTGGCTACCCACAGAGCTTCTAACAGCAGTTTTTTAATCATTTTATTAATAATGTTAAAGTTTTGTTGTATCAAATTCCATATAGCCTACAGCCCAATGACGCAAAAATTTTGTGTCAGCTCAATATTTATTAATACATGAATTATCAAGTGCCTGGGTAGATGGCATAAGTGTTTTACTTAATCAAGAATTATCTTAATTTGATTTTTGTACTCTTTTTTTTTTAAGCTACAATGAAAAGGCGTACAATATTATTCTTGTAATTAGTTTGTTGTTTACATTTTTTTATTCAGATTTATGATATAATATTTTAACTAAACACTATCAATCTCCTTTAACTCTGCCCCCTTTTTCCCTCAAGCAAGATCAAATGATGGGTCTCCTATTTCACAAGAATATAACTATCAGAATCAGAATTTGTCCACAAAAAGCAGAGACAGTCCGAGATAAAAGATCCCCCACCCACCTTGCCCACCAGATTCAGAACCCGTAACACTTTGGGTGGACATTGGGCAAGTGATAGAAACAAACCTGCTCACAGGCTGAAATAAAAATGCATTCAATTACTCACCCTCTTCTCCTCAGAATGACCACCAAGAGCACAACGACCAAGATGGCTATCACTCCAATAACCACTGGTACCACAATGGCCACATGATCTGAAAAAAAGTGTGTGTGTGTGGGGGGGGGGGATGATTTCAAATAAAAGCTTGAGAACAAATGCATATAAGTACTCTTCTTCCAAAGTGGCATCTGGACATGGAATGGATTGCCTGACCAAACCAGAAAATCCAGTAACTTAACTAATTTAAAACACTAATAAAAATGCAAGACTAGACTTAGACCACAGATGAGCATAGGACGCACTAATCTTCTTTATAGAAAGACCATCTGTAATGTGTAAGATAAATTTATTCAGGACCATTCTAAATTATCCTCTCAAGGAAAGAGCAACTGCTCTTGGTTCTGTGGTTCATGACGCTAAGTGATGGAAGAGTAGCTCCTGCCTAATGCACACTTATAAGTAAAAAAACAGTACAGTTTCCCTGTCAGACAATGCTGGTGTAAGGGGCAAGTTTCTGTAGCCAAGGCATGTAAAGCCCATTGTGTGGCAAGCACATTGCCTTTTTCTTTACTTCAACTAATGCCAGTTACCGATTAAAGCTGGGTAAAAAATCCTAGCCATCACCAGGACTCAGTATTGCGATCCATGTGCTACGCCACTGTACCACTGTGTCCTCAGCCTAATTATATGACATGTCATGCCTGTAGGCTCACTTTCATCCCCTCAAGACACACACTACTAGCGAATAACTCATTTCAATTGGAATAAAAAAATTGTTAATTAAAGAAGCACAATACCAAACAAGTCATGTTTGAAAAGTTCAGTGCCCTGTCAGCCCTGAAGGTACTTACTGTCCTCCCCAGCAGTAATGGTTCCTTCATCAATCTTGTGCTCACCAGGTGCCAGAGTAACATTATTTTCCTCCTGAGACTCACACAAGTCACCTATGTAACCTTGAAGAAGATAAAAAAATAAAAAATAAATAGAAGAACACATTATCGTGCTATATAAAATACTTGCTAGTTGTATATAAATGATTTATTACATCATTTCATTATATATGAATATATATATATATTTATATATATATTTATATATGGTTTATTTGATAGTTTCAATATACCGGTATATATATATATATATATATATATTTATTGAATGACAGAATTGAATGTCAATATTCACCTGAGGCACAGATACAAGTTGAGACGACTTCGTTGTCACTACTGGAGCAGCTGCCCCCATTTTCACACCTGCACTCATCAGTGGGTGTATTGGTAGGTTTAGGCTTGGGGTGGTCTGTTGGATTTTTATAGGTTAGCAAATATAGAAACATCAACAGAATGTAATAACGAGGAAATAATGAAACAAAAACAACGGATAAAATCAATTCCAGGTTCAAATATTGTCTTTCTTGCTCAACCTATGTGCTTTGCACTAATGACCTATGTTAAATGAGTACAGTTGGTAATAGTTTAATAATAGTTTAATATTTTAGTTGGAAAATACTCAAAATATGTAATTTTATTTGCCAAGATTTGCATAGCAGATTTAGTATTTGTATTTTTTGAATCATTTAGCTTTCATCTTGACTTATCTTATACATACTCTGGGTGAAAAGACATACTCCAGTTTGATTCCCATTTTTGTAGCTCATCTAGGTCTTTTTGTATAAGTTCACTATCTTTTCCTGTCTTTATTATTCTATAAATTATGCAATCATCGGCAAATAATCTTACTTTTGTTCCTGTGTTGATGCAATTTGGCAGACCATTAATGTAAATTAGAAATAGTAGGGGCCCTAGAACAGTTCCTTGTGGAACTCCTGAGTTTACTGTTATTGGTGATGACTTAGAGCCATTTAATATCACTGTTTATTATTATTATCACTTTAAAAATAAGTTAAAATCTTTTTGTATGTGGACTATGTGAAAACCTTATACATCAACCATTTACCTGCTGGTCATATCTTGGAAACAAATACTTTGTTTCAAAAAGAAGACTAATTACCAGTAATTCATGAATAAAAAAAGATATTGATAAAATAAATTATCCAACTACAGTTAAAAATAAAAACAAGACTAATCCCAGGTATTTTTTGGAATAAAATAGCAAATATATCTCTAAGAGATTAACTATATAGAAGGAAAACACCAGATTTGCTTCAAATTCAATAAAATTCAAACTTTAACCAACAGCAAGACAAAAAATAGTTGAATGTGCACATCAGAATAGAAGCTACTTACTGCCATCGCAAATAGTTTTGTTTGTATCAGGCATAAAATTGGCCCCCTCAGGGCAAGCACACTTGGCCCCTCCTGGTACTATGAGACATAGGTGTGAGCATCCCAGGTATTTACAGCTAGATTTAACTGCACAAGGAAAAGATTTAAAAATATTAAAAATTAAACATCTGTATTTGGTTTTCATGCTTCATACATACTCATTAAACCAATGAAGGTCACATCTTATCACATTCAGGCATGGAATTTGAACCAATCAGAAGAACCAAGAACTTTTCATTAAAAGCTTTTATCTAAATAATACTAATAATAATAATGGTAATTTCTTATAGCGCTTCTATCTATTAAATTTAGCATGCTCAATGCGCTCTTGGTGTGAATTGCAGTGGTAGATGTATTAGCCAAAGAGAAAGTTCTTTAAGTTCTTTTTAAAAGACTCTCTTGTCTCAGATTCTCTCAGTGTCTGAGGTAAACTGTTCCATAAAGAAGGTGCCGCAGATTCAAATGAGCGCACTTCCCAGGTACTTCTTTTAGTGTCCAGCCACACTGGAAGTTTTAAGGATTGACTATGATGAAAAGCGCAGTTCCCTTGATGGCTCATGCTTTGACATAAGCTCACAAAGATAGGAAGGAGCATTGCCCTTTATGCATCCGTACATAGCGAATATAATTTTGTGATCTATTCGCTTTTTCACCGCATAAGTTAAAACTACAAATAAGCATAGGACTCAGTAACCTTCTGTATAGTGTAGAGCATCTGTAACATATAAGAGGACAAAATAAAAACAACAGTGACACCAAAGTTAATCAGCTCACTGGATATGTTATATCTGAAGATGTTGAAGATCTTAAGTCCCTTGGGCAACTGCAGTCCAGTCTGGATGGTTTTGTTGCTCTCTCGTCCAAATTTGTCCATGCTGGCCAGCTGACCCAGCTTCTCTGACAGCCAGAACATGTGACCTTCAAACACATCAATGGCCACAGGGTTGTAAGCAGCTGAGGAAGCAATACAGTTGAAACAATTCAAGATTAGGATGCAAAGTATTTTTTCATCTTAAAAAAAAGCCCCCCTCGATTATGTCCCTTTTTCAAACTACATGTATTAGAACTGGGGTCGGCAACCTATGGCACGCCGAGGGATTCCCAAAGGCACGCGAAATAGGCCTTAAAAGTCCATTCAAGTCTCTTCTACCGGAAATTTATCAGGGCTACAGCAGGATGACTTTTTGGCTGTTGGCACTCTGAATGAATTAGAAATCATACTGAGGCACACTGTTTTCAAAAGGTTGCCCACCCCTGTATTAGAATTCATTTTATGTTTTTTAAAACTAATATGTCCCTTCCTAAGATTGGTTAGAAAAAGTTTCCAGCTAAGTTTTTTTAAATTTCATAATTTGTTCATGATTTCAAGTTAAAACCAGTTACTGGACTTTTAAGACAATAACATTTTAATGTATATTTTAATTGAAATTTCGCGTTGGTACCCTATTAATTTTATCAGAGTTTGTTTCAGTTGAAATAGGCATAGTGCTATTATAAATTTATATATATCTCCATATTTAATAGAGGGACTGCTCATTATCTACTATATCAATGATATTATTGAGATTGGCCACAACAATGTCCATTGCATATATAACAATGTGGCAAGATCTGGTAAGAACACTCCTTATACAAGAAATTTTCATGAATAGGCTAATGTAGCGTAAATGTGGATATAGTAATTGGTGCGCAAGAGACTGCACATTGTGAACGCAATAATGATGACGTCAGTTGTTTTGTGGGTACACATGTTTTGGTTATGAGAGATAGCAACGGTAGAGAGAATAGGCTGGTAGCTTGTTGAGGCAGGTTGTATTTAGTTAAAGAACGGTATTAAGAGTTTGTGTGGCCGTTAGGAGTACTGTTATATACATCGCATCCTTGTATATTATTTGGTGATTAAAGTTTCAGTTGTTGTTTACTACATTGCGAGTTATCATCTGATTTACTGTTACGCACCCTGAGAGAAAGAGAGCTAGCCGAGGTTGGATAGAAGAATACCTCTATGTGATATTACAAGTTAAATAGAGAAGACAAGACGTAACAGCTAACAACCCTGTAGACTTTGAAGCAACTGGTACCTCTAATGCTTTATGATCTTTAAATCTAATAAAATTATGATAAAATGTATGACTCTTTTATTTCAAAATAATACTTTAAAAAACTGTTATAGTAATCCAATATGTTTTTATTAAGACAACAGCTTTTAAAAAAAAAATAATTAAATAATGATTTAATAAGGTTTTACCTTTAGCAGTAACCACAACTCTGTCAGAGCCATCCGGCTTCATGGACTCGATAAGGTTTTCTTTACTGTCGCACCAGTATATGCGTCCCTCCATGTAGTAGTCAATGGCCAGACCCGAGGGATAGCCCAGTTTTGTAGACACAAGAACCGTCCTCTGCTCCCCGTTCATCCAGGCCCGCTCAATTTTGGGTCCCGAGGGGTGAACGTCTGTCCAGTACATGTAACTGTTTAGAAAAAATATTGAATGTTTGAATTAAAACATTGAAGAAATAGAACAAACAACTTTATTAAGTAGAAAATAACTTTGAAAAAAGCAACTATTAAGGGCTAGAAAAAAACAACATTATAATGCCTGCAAAGCTATGAAAGAAAAATTTTATCAGAACTATAAGTAAGAAAAGACTTTAAAAAGGTATTTTTAAGTTTATAAGCTAACAAACACTTTATAAGTTAGGCTTACTATAAGAAACGCCTCTTTTTATATCAATAGGCCTATTAGCTTGAAAAAAAACACCTTAATAAGTTACTATATGCTAAAAAATAAAAAGTGTTAAGAAAGAATCTGAAATAAATAAAAAGCAGATTTTTTTTTTGCTATAACTATTCTATATGTGAATGGATCATATTGGTACATAGCCAAACATTACATTGCATAACACTCACCCTAATCCTGGGTGGACTGCTATGGCCTTGGGAGAGTTGGCACGTATGAGAGCCCTTTGATAATAGCCATCAGCATTGGCCACAGCTACAATACCAGCCTCAGAGTCAGTCCAATACACATTCCTAATGAGACAACATAACAGGTTTTATTACCACTATTAAATCAAAGAGAGTTGATTTACTGATTTGTGCATGTTTATTATATTAAAGCCATACATGAGTTACATGATGGTATCAGATGCAAATCAAATATAATTTAATCAATTTGGCTACATTTTTTTTCTTTGCAAGTATTTAAGGGCTTTGAAAAGTACACATTATTATAACATAGAACAGCCCACCGCCTGGCTTAGAAGCTGCTTCACTTTCCATGGCAACAACATCCAGGTTGATTGTGTGACCAGCACAATGCTCAGCCACCTTTTCAATTGACCTTAACTAATGTGCTGTACCCATCTCAGCAGGGTAGACATGGGGACACCATCAACCAGACCAAGGAAAGATAAATCCTTTAAAACTCAATTTGAGTCTGAGAAATTAAGAATGGCAACACAGCAGTATATTACTAAACAAATAAAGCATTTTCCTGTTACAAGGCATCACAAGTATTTTGTGGAATGTTGGCAACTTAGACTTAGTTCATGACAAATTTGTTTATCTTTAAAAGGTAAATAGAATCTTACTTTGCCACCCAGTCCAGGCTCAGGCCCTCTGGTCGACTGTAGCCCACAATATCTAGCTCTCGAGCCACAGCTTTCTTTTTATCATCTCTTGGCACTGAGGCCCTGAAGGGAGATAATTTCAAATCAAGGAAGACAATTCAATTTCAAATCAAGGAAGACAATTCAAAGATAGAATGACATTTTTGATTAAACACATGTTTATATACCGTATATATATATATATCTTTCCTATGCAAGTTGAAATGATAAAGAAATAAATTATTACAATTTGTTTTAATTTGTGTTTGTTTTTTCTATTTTATTCTTTTTTTTTGTATATTCTAGCCTATATATTCATACTTTATGCTTGTTCATAAAACTACTGATAATTTGAATTTCATTGAAATTTATTATCATCAATATAAAAATATCTGTAACTTCTATCTGGTCACCAATCAAGTTCCAGTCCCTACCCAAGAAGGGAATTTTTGTGGGCAGTATTCTTTATTTATATTTTCACAGTCAAGTCATGGAAAACCTTTTCACGACCCTATGAATAAGATTTTAAACATTATTAGAGCGCTCTAGACATAAAAAACAACACTTTTTTTTTATCACCACTACACTTGTAATACCCAATATAGTGGACAAAATAAGATAAAATAAAACATAGGCTACATTTAAAAAAAAAAAACATGAGTTTCTTTCCTTATGATGGGCATAAGAACAGGTATACCGGGTATATTATACTTTTTGGGATCAGGTCTTTCTAGCATTCACTTTGTTAACCCTTACAGTCCCGGGCGCGTATATAGCGGAACTGAAGGCAGCATAGATAGAAGTAGGTCGGTACGGGAAGGGTTAATATCAATTTTGAGAATTTGGTTTAGCTTTCTGGTTGAAAATACAGTCTCCAGGAAATATAAATGAAATAACAAATTAATTACACTTAAAATGTTTTTAATATCTCAATTATGGGTATATTGTTATTGTCTTCACAAGACGTTTTAGAAAAATGAACCATGTTTCAGTTCTTTGCAATAGATAGCAGATAATTAGAGAAGATATTAGATGAAAATGTAAAAAAATTCAGCTTGATCATTTTTGAGCGCAATAAAGGTATTGTAAGTTATCAAAGATGTCTAAGAATAAACTTTTACTTTACAAATTGAGCATTTATATTGACATATATTTTCTTTTAAACCTATATTTTACCAGATACTCCGACTATACAGAAGATTATTACACCCTTTGCTTATCTGTATCAGTATAACTCTAATTATTACCTTTTTTTAAAAAAATGTAAATTTTGTTATCTTTTAAAAGAGATATTATTGATTCAGTACTCACCTATATATCTTTCCCAAGTTTGTGTCTGACCAGTAGACTAGCCTTCGGTCGGCATCGATGTCTATACCTGCTGACCTGACACCTGATGTCACCTCGGTAGTGTAATCTTTATTCTTGGACCTGTACTGCCTGACCTCATCTCCCATAGTAAACAGTATGACATAAGCACTTTCTGTGATAGAAAAAGAAAACATACAGGTTTATAGTGACAAATATTTAAATATTTAGAGACCATCTTCATTTTACATAAAGTACAGCTGATTAGTACATGCCAACAAAAGAGGGAAAAAAAAGATGGCTAGCCCATGACGTGCAGGCCAAAAAAAAACCCATTCTGATTGTATGTCATGAAATTGTGTTTCCAGATTAAAATTAAAGCCTTAATTACTTAGACCCATTTTTTATGAAATAAAATGATAAATTCTCTTAAAGTCTTTTAAAAAAAAATCTAATTTATTACAAACAAACCGCATGGTACATACCCTCTTCAGATTTGCATTCCAGACCTCTGTTGTGCGGGTCAGTGAAGCCCTTGCGGCATTTACACTTGAAGGAGCCTTTCACGTTGATGCACTCCTGTGGGCAGTGGTTGCCCCAGGTGGCACATTCGTCTATGTCTGAAAATGTGTAGAGTGAAATAAAACTTTAAATATTTGAATACAGGTTTTCACAAATACAACACATGTACCACTTGGTTATCCAACCACAGTATATTGCTTATAGTATGCTCTGTAGTTTATCAATCCGCTATAGTAAATGGGCTAAATTTGGTCAAATAGCAAGTAAGTAACATTAGAATAAAATGAGATAAAGTTCGCGTTGATGTTATTTATTAAAGCAAATACAACCCAATAACAGCCTGTTGCAATGCTCAGATAAACAAAAACACTTTCCTCATCCCTTATGCAAGAACAAATGCATTTAAGTAATTTCTTCTCGAGTGGCATTCGGGCATGGAATGGGTTGCCTGAACAAACCAAGAAAACCAGTAAGTTAGCCTAATTTAAAAACAATAAAGATGCCAGACTAGACTCGGACCACGGATGAGCGTAGGACGCAATACTCTTCTTTATAGAAGGAGCGTCTGCAATATATAAGACAAGATAAGAATGCTCAGAAACATTCAGCTCTTTTTACAGGATTGGCCATGCTGTTTTTTTTTTCTTCTAGTCAAGGCTCACCTTCGCACATCTTCCTGTTGCTCTCCGACACCTTGAATCCAGGGGCACATGAGCAGTAGAAGGAATTCTGACCCAGGCTGGTGCAGTTGTGTTCACACCCACCATTGCTGTCATCACAGGTCACACCGGTACCTTTATCTAAAGAACAGGAATCAACAACATAATTGAAGCCAATGAAGAAAAAAAACAATACACTACTGCTTATCTCTTGAGGGAAGATTAACTACACAGGGACACAAAATAATTTTTTTTTAATTGTGACAAAAAAAACATGTGTTGTGTCCATTAGCAAAATTTGTAACATAAAAAAAGTATAGGGATAAGAAAACTGTTTAATTAATTATATTTCACTTTTAAATAAATTACTACAGCCCTATTAAGGTCAAAGTGTAACCCATTTGTCTAAAGAAAAAGTATAGTTCAATAAGAATCCAATGATGGCATTTCTACTATTTGCTACTTTTAAAAATAATTTATTTTTTATTTCTGCCTAAGAACATTAGGGATTTTATTAGGTATCTTTTGCTATGTCTTCCTGGCTCTGAAAGATAAAGGCATCATTGGTAAAAGAAAAGGTTTATGAGTATGAGTATTGTGTTAGCCAAGCAATCTCTTTTATACACAATGTTAATGAAACGAATGAGCTTTGTCCTACAGTTAAAATAGTCTTTAAAACAAGACAACAATGGGAATTTAAATCTAAAAATTAAAAAAAAAACATAAATAAATTAAATAAAACATTCTTTTCAACATCTAACTTGATCTTCAAATTAATTCAATATATTTGTCCTCAAACTAACAACCACTTATGTTGGCTGTTCATTTTAGCACTTTACAAGAGAAAGTCAAACAACTCACGGCAACCCCTTTCATCACTGAAGTCTATGCAGTCCGGTGAGCTGTCACAGACCTTGGCCCCATCTATACAGTAGCCGTCAGCACATTTGAAGTCTTCGGAGCCACACTCTTTCCTCTTGGGCTCACCTTTGAAACAACAAGATAAAAAACCATTTCTTTATTGTCTAGCCTGAATAATTGGAATGTGGTTTGATTAAAGAGTAACTATTCGTTTTTGCATATGATTGTGATCTAGAACCATTTTATGTGCAAGGGAAAGACATGGCATGCAGGATGGGAAAATGATTTACACCAGTGGTTCCAAGACTGTGTGCCTTTAAAAGCACAATGGGACTTTACTGGAACACTGGCACAGTGGAGTGTTGCAAAAATGTTTATAATTATCTTTCTCATTTTGAGTCAATGTGCTTTAAATTCTGACACCTAGGGAAGTGCATCATAAAAAAATATTACTCTTAAATGAGCACTCAAAATTAGTTTGGGAAACTCTTCTGCTTGCTTTTAATGTATCCTGTTTTCTCAATGCAATAATAAAAATGTAAAACAAAATTCATAAAGTCAGCTAAATACAGATTCAAATCAAGCTAGTAATTTGTTGTATCAAAAGGAAGAAACTAAAAAACTTGTACATACAACTTTCTTCATCAGAGTTGTCACCACAATTGTCAACCCCGTCACATTTGCGCCAGCCAGCTATGCACTTGAAGTTGTTACACAGGAATCGCTCTGGCTGTTTGCAGGTTATTTCCTTGCAAACGCTGGGCATCTCGTCAGAGTCTTCGCCGCAGTCGTTCAACCCATCACAACGCCAGGTCAGCGGAACACAAATCTGTAGGAATTTCAGTGTCAACATTAACAAACTTTTACACTACATAACAAAGTGTACCATTTGTCAGGAAACAAATCAGCTTTATAGAATGAATCGCTTGCTGTTTTACGCAAGAAAAGTCAACTTACATGATTTTTACATTCAAACTTAGACTGGCTGCAAAATCTTCCACCGGGCAGTTTAGCCGTGCAATTTTTCTCATCCGATGCGTCGAGACAGTCTCGCTGGCCATCACAAACATTGGCGCGGTTGGTACAATGACCACTGGCACATGTAAACTGGTCTAGTGTGCACTTCCGGAAATCTAAAAATAATCATTCCATTCATTTAAATATGATATATTAATACTGAAATATATTATACACATAGTATAAAATATTCTTCTTCTCCTTGTACTAACCAGGCTGCTCTCTTCCAGTCAATATACAAGACAAATAAATTTATTTCTTTAAGCTGTTCTGTGTTGTTAATGGTGGATTTAGGAGCAAATAATGTTTGTCTGAGATTGATTAACTTGGGGCATTTCGGTAGGATGTGGTCTACTGTTTCAGATGGGTGTGGGCAATATCTTCAATTTGGTTGGTAAGTTGGGCTCATTCTGTATAGTATCATCATCGATCCCTTGATTGTTGCGGTCATTGGGGGAAGTGAATGGACATCACAGCAGTCAACTTTCTCCACTTTTGCCTATCTTGATTGGTTGTCAATAGTTGAGTCAACTGCAGCCCTATCCAATATTTTATGTTGTCGAACCAGCATCTCCACTGACGGGCTCTCCAGCATCCACCTTCTGCAGTGAATTGGTGGATTGTTTTTGGCAGGTTGTTATGCCGCCACCTATGACCGAACCATGTCAGTTAACCCCGTCGGATTGTTGTCAGAATGTTTTCTTGAGGGCCTGCAATTGAGGATATTCTGTCCCAGACATACTCATTAGTTCTAAGTAGGAGATTCAAAGTATTTTTCTCATGTTTTTTTTTTACACCTGCAACTTGTTTTCAGTTGCTGATATAGTATACAGCATAGTATATAACACTGTATTTCTTTAAATAAGTACTTTAAACGTAAATTAAAGGTATATTAATCATATTGCATCATACTTTAACTAAAAAGGCTTTCATTAATTTTTTTTTATAGTGATTTATATTTCCTAAATGGGCCAGCCTTTTTTTCCTTTTGAGAACCCTGCGAGGTTTCTCTGACCTACCTCTACATAGACTATCTTTCTCGTCAGAAGCATCACCACAGTCATTGTCGTGGTCGCACTTAAACTTGCCCTGGACACACTTGCTATTGTTACACCGGAACTCTGACTCAGAACACTTCCTGTAGCTGTCACCTGAACAAATTAGATCAATCCAACAGACTTGTGTCAATGCATGAATTGTGATTTAATGAAAATAGATAGACAGGTTTACACTTTTCATAATACTTGAATGATTTAAAACATAAGGAATTATTGTTCTGTTTTCTTACCACGTGTAGCATATGATTCAAAACATAAACAAATATTGTTCTATTTTCATCACACTCGTATGATTCAAAACATAAACAAATATTGTTCCATTTTCATCACACTCGTATGATTTAAAACAAAAACAAATATTGTTCCATTTGTAATTATCTAAAAATCTAAATCTTTTTGTTCATTTAAAAGAAAGCTTCCAATACTTATTAGATCTAACTAGAGTGGAGTTACTTTTAAAAGATATAAATTGGCTATATTTTTTATTAGCCTACATGCAATTATTCGTAATGTAGACTACCTCAAGTTGATTCAAGTAGCCTTCGCACATGATATGAGTAAGTAACCCTTTCATACACCATTTGATACATAGGACCTGTGAAGCAGCATTCACAAAGTTCCGTGTCCCTGCAAACTAGAGGATGTGTGGCCAGCACAATGCCCTTCCCCAACTACTGTCAGGTACACATCAGAGCTGGGTACACTAAGAGACACCTTCCAGACCCAGGAACAAATAATAATAGCCTTTACCAGGATTCCAAATCATGACTTTTGATATAACAGCTGATTGTGCTGCCGCTAGGCCACAGAGCATCAAATTTCCATTTATTTGGATCAATAAAATAATCTTATCTTATCTTATTAGGCTACATCATGTGCACATGTTACTTACACTTAGCTTAAGGTCTACATGTGTACCAAATATAAAAAGATATTAAATTATAGATGAGGTAAGATTTAAAAAAATTCTTAGCACTAATGCTTACACAAATAATTAGTGTATCAACATTTATAAGTCAACTTTTTATTTTAAATGTAAACGATATTCTTTGTGTTTTTTTGTGTAAGATTTATGCCTTTCATGGACCATTAGTGTTTTTTTGAGTCGTGGAATGAATCCGGGCAAACTTTTGAGATAACTTCAAAACATTAACTTTTGAAAAATGTATATACAACAAAAGAAAAAATTAAAGATAATTTTTGAAAAATTAAGAGACAACTTTAGAGCAAAATTAGCAAAGAAAACTTGTCTAAGTGTAAATACTTACGACATTTGCTGACATCTTCATCAGAATTATCTCCACAGTCATCATCAAAGTCACACATCCAACGTTTTGGAATACAGCGACGATTCTGGCACTTGAAGTCGCCTGAAGGATGGCACTTAGGGCAGTTCCCCTCTTTCTCATCCGAGTTGTCCCTGCAGTCATCCTCCCCATCACAGAGGGCCCAGGTGGGCACGCACCTGTAATTGGTTTCACATTTCCACCAACCAACTTCACACTGTCTGGTTTCTGAAAGGAATAAATTCTCTGGATGAGGGCTCAACATTTTTGTTTGTTTTGTTTTATGGGGAAATGTTAGATCAATATTTACTCCACATCGAACTGATTTTTTTAAAAATATCACATTACGGATCCACTGAATAGACTAGTACTTATTGAAACGTTTTTCCCCAGAAATTTTACCACATTTGTATTCCGGTTTTTCATCAGAGTTGTCACCGCAGTCGTTGTCAAAATCACACTTCCAGTTGGCCTGGATGCAGTTGCCGTTGTCACATCTGAACTGGTTTGCCTTACATGTCGTTTCCTCTGCAAGTTGGTGGGGAGGGGGGCAGCATTTGACAAGTAAAGTTAAATATTAAACCACAATAATTTATGGTACAAAATTGGTTTAGCTAATGTGTGAAAAAGTAAACTTCCTTAAAGGATGTTACGGTTACAGTATACTTCGATGGATTAACTTTTATAGGGTTGACTCATAAACAATTGCAAGTTAACCTTCCCTTTGAACAAATTAGGTACCAATGGGGCTCAATAAATCAAAAAGTTTCTTAAATAAAAAGACACGCATTCATTTCTGTTTTATCTAATATAAAATACATAAGGCATGGTTTGAAAAGATTATTCCTAATAATTACTAATAATCTTACAGTCCTTTTGTAGGGCTTGAATCTAGCCCCTATTCCATATTTGCTAAAAAAAATAGCCTTTCAAATTTTTTTGAAAAGTTTGATGCAAAGAAATATTACTCAATAAATGCAATATACTAATATACACATTTTGCCTTCACATTCTATTCAATCTATTGCATGCAATGATAGCCTGTATGAAGTATAATTAATTGCTGTAACTGTAACCTAAATAAATAAACCTCATCCTAAAACTACAGTGTATGTCCTAATGAACTTACGGCAGTGGGCCTCATCTGTTCCATCACCACAGTCATCTTCCTTGTCACACGTCCAGGCTTTAGGGACACATTTCCCATTGTTGCATTTCATCTGCCAGGGCTCGCATGAGTGCTTCTGACACTCTTCCTCGTCACTGCCGTCACCACAGTCGTCATGGAGGTCGCAGACGCGGAATGCCAGAGTGCAGTTTTTGTTCTTGCATTGGAACTGGCCAGGAGAACAGTGGCTGACGGCTAAACAGGTTTGGAAAAATTATAATCATTACAGTTGTTTAGATACATTAAGCAAGACTAACCATAAAGTTTAAATCCCATGAACCTTGTGGTGCAATGCGTTCTACCTCTCTATTGAAAAAAATAAAATATGGTTCTGATCTTTTTCCTCCATAAAATTATAAGACTTTCATGCCAACTCTTTTTGCATCATTTGCATCCAGCCTTCTTTTCAATCTACATGGGCTTTTATAGCCTTTGGTCACCCAAGATGCAGCAGTTGATGCTTTTGTTTCAAAGTTTTCTCTTCTAGATGATTGCAACCATAGCTATGAGTCTAATCTCCCAGGGCGTTGTAGGTGTTTTATTTGAATATCATTACCATCAGATTTCCTAAAACAAGTTATCCCACACCCGTTTAGGCTATTTAGCTAACCTTTATTAGATCTATATTCTATATATCTAAAGGTCATTTGTCATTCCCATATCCATCTTGTTAGAGAGATATTTAGTAAGAGATCGTAGCTCTCCCAAGCCGAATTTCTTACATTTTACACCTATAAAAAATGGAAGCAACTGTCCATCCATCGTTCATGATTTATAGAGTTAAAAAGAAACAGTTATGTAGAAATAAAGGGGGAAAAAACAGAAATATTAAAATCAAATAATTTACCCAGCTCCATGAAATTAACAACAAAATAAAAGATGGATAAAATCTCTATATTTAACTTACATATGTCAACGACTAAAAAAAACTCTAAAAAATCACAACTTACGACAATCTGCTGGTTCATCGGCACCATCTCGACAATCTTTCTCTCCATCACATTTCCACAGCCGTGGAATACACCTATCATCTGTTCTACCACACCTGAGAAAACGAAAGTTATCAATTGACACTTCTGTTTTCTTTTTTAAATCTTAGCTTGTGTTATATTTCATGTTGCAGACTTTCCTTCTATACAGAATATTATTGCGTATTACACTTTTCCGGGGTTTGCGTCTAGTCATGCTATATTGATAAGAGAGAGTTTTAAATGGCGGTAAGTTGTTGGTTTTCCTGGGTTGTTCGTGCAACCCATTCCGTTTCAAACGTTGATTCTGCCTTATTGAGAAACTTAAAATAAAAAAAAAAGTAATAAGAGTGACAGCATCACAACTATTGGGTTACCTGTATTGAATGCTAGAACACCTGGCTTCACAGGTTGTCTGGTCAGACCTCAGCATGAAGTAGTCTGGACAGGCGCAGGTGTAATCAGTGCCGCCAGGTGCGATGAGGCAGAGGTGAGAGCACCCTCCGTTGTCTTGGCCACATGGGTTCACACCTGGGAGAGACAATGTAACAAGTACACTATACAACCAGATATTGGAACGCAATCACCCCTTCCTCTTGCCACATAGATTTACACTTGCAATTCATCGTAGACTTATCACTATTATATTTCTACCACAGATACTTCAGGGTGTCCTTAACTCTTCCCAGCTCTGATGGGTACCTGACATAAGCTAGGGAAAAGTAAAGGTGGCTGAGGAATGTGCTAGCCATACAATCTTCTAGTATATCGTGGCCACATAAACTTGCAAACGCTGCTTCACAGATCCATCGATGAAATTGGACTGACGGGATCGCGCTACTTCACTTTTTTTTTTACAATACAGATAGTTCTTCTTCTAACCAGGCTACAGAGCTGTTTGTTCTCTTGTGGTATCAACGCCTGGCCACCACATACAAATGCACGGAGAACTGGCAGGCATACAGGGCAGTTCATAACATATATTTAGCTTTTAATGTTTAAAACCTCTTGCTGAGCAGGCGTGTCCGTCAGCCACATCCATTAAAGAATATACTTATTTAGAAATTGTCACCCATACTAAGATTAATTATTTCGAGTCAAAATGAATTCTGCTATGTACCCCAAACCATAAAGTCCTGTAAAGACGGTAAAGACAGTCGAAGAATGTTTCCCATGCATCAATCTGTATTTGAAGCGAAAGAAGCTCTTGCTAAGGGCATCAAGGAAAGGGGGTTCCTCAAACATTTTTCATAACTGTAATTTACCATTGTCCACGTGGTACAATACTGCAAATGGTGCAGCTGAACCAGAATCCACACACACACACACAAAACCACCACATTACATATAATCATACAAAATAATTCAAATCAAAGAATTTCAAACTTAAAAGTTAAAAAGTAAGAAAAAAACTATTCAAACTAAAAATTATAAATAAATTTGAAAAGAAACAACATTAGGCTATCCGTATCTTACTGTAAGTTTTTAATGCAAGAATAAAATTGTATTTTATGGCTCATTATTGTTTATATTTTGTATTACTTATTAAAAATGGAGGAGACACCGGCATTCTTTTATTTCTTAGGGCATCTAAGGGTCTTAATCCTGCGGCATTCCTGCCCTCTGTGCAGAATTAATAACTAGAGTCAACACCACTGTCAGCTGGTGAAAGTTTAGGCTACTATAAGAAACAACAACATGAAACAGCCTACACAGGACGATTGAAATATATTTGGCTGGGAGGCAAATATGTCTTGTTTTCTACTGTAGCTCAGTTACTCTGAAATGCCGTCAATATTCGCAACACTAATGAGAAGGACAGGCCAATACACTTTACACAACTGATAGCACAGTGACTCGTGCCAAGCTCATCTTATTCTATGTGAGAGATGCCTTTAGAAGGCATTCAATTGCATGCTTACAAATGATATCCAAGAACACACACCTGGTTTTTGCTTGAGCGGATGGAAGATGTGGATGTCCATGGGCCTGTGGGTGACGTTCCACAAGACTCTGTGATTCTGTCCAGTGAACTTGTTGGCTTTCTCAATGGTCAGATGGTTCCAGTCAGTCCAGTACATGAAGTCTTCGAACAGTGCAATGGCGAAGGGGTGAGGCACATTCTCAAGGACAATATGTCGATGAGTGCCATCAAGATCAGCATACCTGGAAGTTAGGTAGTTCGAGATATTGAAATGTATTCAATGTTTGATTTTTAATTAGATAATTTTTTTTCCACATGATAAAAATATATTATAGGTTACAATTACTATTACGAAACAAAAATACACTGAAAAAATGTATCCTAATGATTCCTAACACAGAGCTTTTGAACTATGGGAATTAGTGTAAACTTTATTGAAAGTTTAGTAGCTATGGGAATAAGAGTAAACTTAATTTAAGGTTTTGGAGCTAAACGAATAATCTAAATAAACTTACTCTATGATGTCCAAGTGTGCATCTGCCCACCACAACCTGTTCGTCTCGAAGTCCAGAGTCAGGGCGTTGGGCCAGCCCAGTTTCTCTGTGATGAAGTCAGTGGACAGATTTTGACCGTCCATGCCCATACGCCCGATGTATGGCGGAGTCCCCCAGTCAGACCAATACACGAAGCTAAAAGTACAACAACAATAATGACTTAACTTATGTCTTATTGTACAAAAGTATATATCTTATCATCTAATCTTATATATTAGAGAAGCTCCTCTTATAAAGAAGCTTATTGCGTCCTACGCTCATCCGTGGTCTTGCATCTTTATTAATGTTTTCAATGATGTTAAGTTATATTGTGTTTCTCACCCGTTGAAAGGATGAACGCAGATGGCACGAGGTCTACGGATTCCTTCCTTTAGTAAGGTCAGCTGACTGGTTCCGTTCATTTCAGACACCCCGATGGTAGACCGGCGCCCATCTACCCAGTACAACTTTCTAATTATTTTTTTTAGAAAATATAAAAAAAAAGGTAAACAAGCAAAAAAAAAGTTCCACAACTCCTTAAATTGACTTATAAATGGGAGAATTGTGGGTGTATTTTTCAACTAAAATCCAGTCAATAGAGATTTCATCTATTAGAAAATATAATAAAACAAAAGTTATACAAATAAGTTCCATTATTCCTTCATTAAAATATTGAGATAAAGAAAATTTCAATGAGGTTTAAGTTTAAGTAGTTCTTTAACTTGATAGTGTTAAATGTGAGAGTTTTGGGGATATTTTTCACCTTCCTATCCAGTCCACAGAGATGCCTTCCACGCTGGGCACGTTGTCCTTGGTGACTACCTTCTGGTCAGTGCCGTTGAGGAAAATGCTGTATATCTTGTGCTGCTTGACGTCCGTGAAGTAGATGCGGTCGTTGCCCACATCGAAGTCCAGGGAGACAATGTTCTCGAACCCTTGGGCTATGCGCCTGTGGTTGTCCCCTTCTGTGGAAATCTCCCGCAGGTAGTAACGGTTAGTGAAGATTAACCAAGGCGTCACATCTGGGGGATTAAACGATGAGATTAGATGGTTAGGTGAAAAATGTAATAGTTCTTACTGTGTGGGCTACCACGGACTGTCTCTCTCCTATTAGTCTTTTGGGATCAAGGTTTTACTAATGTTGTTTTTTTAGTCTACGTTTAATGTGGCTACTTTATGAACCAGGCTGCGTTGACTTACTGTCAATCTTCTTGCAGGTTTTGCCATCCTCCATTCTCTGGTAGCCGTCGGAACACTTGCAGATGTAGCTACCCTCGGTGTTCTCACACTCTTGTGAGCAAGCCCCGACTAATTCCACACACTCATCGATGTCTGAAAGTGGCCATGAAAGAAAGATGACCAAATGATCAATTACAGTCACGATTAAAAAACAAAAAACACCAGGTCCCTACATTCACTAGGGTCTCGATTATAAGATATCCAATTTTTATCTTAACTAAAAACTAAAATTCTTTCTTTTTAGAATTTACTCTTGATCAACATTTTGTTTTATATGGCTAGAGAAGTATAATTTATTAACATCTATGGCTACATTATTCAAGGGGATTGTGTGGTCAGCATAATGTTAAGTATTGTTAAGTTGTTGTTTTTTTACTATGCACAGCCAATTTAGAGCTTAATAGACTTAGCGATCCGAGATGTGCCAAAAACTTAAAAGATAATAATTTATTACATAATAAAAGCTTTTTTGTGTATAATTTTATGTAAGTGATAAATAACAAGAAATATGTTTTAATAATAATAATGGTTAGATGCGATATCTGACCTGTTATACTTCTCATTTAACTGTTTGTATATAATATTTTACCACTATTGCAGCGCTATCGAAACTAGCTTCAACATTAAATTTTGAGTTATTTTAACCCTTCCCGTACCGACCTACTTCTATCAATGCTGCCTTCAGTTACGCTATATACGCGCCCGGGATTGTAAGGGTTAACTTGAAAAGAAGTTCCCTTTAACTTTTAGTTCAGTTCCAAGAAGAAGAAGAAGAAGATCAAGTTAAAAAAAGGACAAGCTCACCTCGACAACCTTTTCTGTCAGACATCAGTTGGTATCCATGGTTACATTGGCACTTGTAGCTGGTGATCGTGTTTATACAGGTGTGCTGGCATTGGTGGACTCTGGCACTTTGGCATTCATCCACATCTGAGGATAATTTACCGAGCAGAGGGTCATTAGAACCACTCAGCTATAACCCTCAGTAATAATGACCCTTTCACTCCACTTATTCTGGATTTTCTTATATTTGAACATATGTGAACAAATATTTGTTTATGGATTTATGCTGTCCCATAAAATCATTTCAAATTTTTTAAGAATTTAAAAAGCTAACTAAAATAATTTTTTGTATTCAGTGGCGTAAGAAGGAAAAACAAAGCGTACGGCGCCCGGGATGGGGAAGGGGGTCAAAATTAGCGCCTAATTAGAATGTTTGTTGTTATTTAAATGAAAGCTAACGTACGTGGAGAATAATAAAATGTTCGTTTAGAGCCTATCCAACCTTTTGGACCTAGGGCGCCCCCTTTAGTTCGCCACATGTTTAGTATCTAAAAGTCTAAAAGTAAATCTAGACAATTCATTTCTAATTTCACATTTAAGTTCAAAAGATTTTTTGTGTGTGTTTAAAATTGAATAAACAATTTAATTTTAATTTATAGAATGAATGATCTCTTTTAAAAAAAATTTATTTTACGTTTACAGGACCTTGATAAAAAATTATAGTGTTTTATTAAATTAGAAATTTCCACTGAATTTTAAAAAAAAGATATAAATTACTTAATAAGTAGGCTAGTATATTACTTTTATAACTACTTTGATAAAATATAAAACAGCTGTTATGACTTACTGCACCCTTGTTCATCTGATTCGTCCGTACAGTCATTGTTCTTGTTACAGACTAGGTCAGAGGGTATACACAGACCATTGGTACAGCGAAATTTGTTTCCTGGACAGGTGGGCTCTGGAGTTACTGAAACAGCAAACAGAAATCCGATGGTTCAACTACAACAGCTTCAACAATACAAGAGTCTAGATTAGTTGAATGAATCAGTAAACAGAAATCTGATGGTTCAACTACAACAGCTTTAACAATACAAGAGTCTACATTAGTTGAATGAATCAGTAACGGATGACCACAATATTAGCGTGGCATAGGACTGTGAATTGTAATATTTAACTACTTTTATAATCCAGAACAATATTATACACCTACTACTAATTAAACTGGGAAAAATGTGGGTTTAAGATAAGCTTCCTTTTTCAAACCGTTCTGGTCTCTAATGTCAATGAAGCTAGCTCCAAACAGTATACAAAGCACAATGCTCAGCCTTAGAACTATTAGCTGTCCCCGAAGCAATGTACTCATTGAAGCTGATTCAGGAGCACCATACAGACTATGGAGAGAAACTTTTTGGAATCAAGACCTCAATGAATGGCAACTTGGCATTGCTACCAGACCATCATGATGGTGAAAATATAATTATAAAAATTGCTCAATGATTAAGACGACTAGAAATAATTAGAGAGAGTATGTTAAAATATAAGCCAGCGGCAAATTTTTGCACATCAAAGAAAAAAACATCACCTAAACCCCAATCGTAAACCTATTTGTCTGTTTCTCCAGTGAAATTTTTATAAGCTCTATACCAGTGGTTAGACCAAAATCCGAACAAATTTCAAGATGAAGCAAAAGAAGCTTGATTATTTGTTGTGCAATGTGGAAAATTTAGGAAATAGTACCGGGAGACTTACGGCAAACCTCTTCCTTCTCGTCAGACCCATCACCGCAATCATTGTCACCATCACAGCTCCAAGATTTCGGGACACAGCGCAAATTGTCACAAGTGAACTGCTCAGCACTGCAGCTTCGGTAATCTGGAAACATGTTGTTGGGGAATTAGTTTCAGAGACTTAAGACAAACAGGAAAGCAAATAAAATTATATCAAATCAAAATAAAGAGAATGGAAATAATAACTCTCGTTTTGTGAACTAATGACATTTTATTTTTAAAGAAGTATTCTATTTATATAAGTTAAGTAGTTTAAAAGGCAATACGTGTATGTTATAAAAAGTTATATGAAAAGATTGCTTACTGCAATCGGCAGGCTCATCTGAAGAATCTCCACAATCATTATCGTGGTCACACTTGAATCTGGCAGATATACAGATCCCATTGGTACACTGAAAAATCAAAGGGCAAACTGTGTCAATTTCAACACCTTGACAGAGCATTAAAACGTGTAATATTAAACAAATTATGGATAACGAAGACGAATTGTTGCTAGCAGATAACCCACTTTACTCTACCAGTCAAAGTGCACACTGGTCTGTTGTGTGGCCAACATAATGCACACTATTCAGACCTTTACGTACCACAAGTTAGGGTTTCGAGCAAATTAGACTATAAAATAGGTCTTTTATTTCTACCAGAGAAGAAATCATGGACGTTACCAAAGGTCCTTTTAGTATGAAAATTAAGTAAGCTTAGCTAACATGCCCATATTTGAGATAAATGAAAAGTTTGAGAAATATACTGGCCACACATTCCTTTCATTCTCATGCGCTGGATGGCGCATAAATTATAAAAGCAAGAATTTTTTTACCCAGCAATTCTTTTTAGATTGTATCGTTTCTATAGAGATTCTGTGATAAATTGAAAAACAAAAGAAAATACATTCTTTAAGGTTTTATTTTACATTATTGTACAAAAAACTTCAGGGGTTAAATCAATCAGGTATTACAAACATAATTTTTTAAAAATATTTATCGGACTTGCCTGAAATTCATGCACCATGCAAGTTCTCGGCGGGCAGGTCTGCATTTCGTCCTCACCGTTTCGGCAATTCTTGACACCGTCACAGATTCGAGAGAGTGGGATGCAAGGGTAGGAACCCTGCTGCTTGTTAGACTCACAGGTGAACGTATCAGGGGGACAAGTGCGCTCATCTACAAAATACACATGGTTTACATGTCTTATCTTATATATTACAGACGCTCCTTCTATAAAGAAGATTATTGCGTCCTACGCTCAACAGTGGTCCGAGTCTAATCTTGCGTCTTTATTAATGTTTTAAATTATGTTTGTACCGGCAACCCATTCCATGCCCGAATGCCACTCGAGAAGAAAGAGTTTTTTTTTGTATATATCCTTTGTTCACACACATTGTGCCCTCAGGTTTCTAGTACAGGGGTCGGCAACCTACGGCAAGCATGCCAGACTTGGCAGGCAGAGCAATTTTCAATGGCTACAAGGAAGACTTCCGAAAAGGCAATTCAAAGTCTTTTCCTACAAGAAATTGAGTTTCAGAACAGGATGACTTTTAAGCTGTTTGGCACGCTAAATGAATTAGAAATCCTACATTGGCATTGACATTATTAAAAGGTTGCCGACCCCTGTTGTATATGTTTCATGTGATCTAGCGCCCCCTCCTTTTGCTGTAAATCTACTTCGTCATAGTGAGTAAAGTACCCGTTGGACCAAATTGGTCAAGAGACGGTGAAGCAGCGTTCACCAGTTTCTGTGGTCATGGCATACTAGGGTATGTGTGGCCAGCACAATGCCCAGTCCCCTTTACTTTACCTTAACTAATGTCAGCTACCCATCAGAGCTGGATAGACTCAGGGACACCATCGAGTCCCGTGGACAAAAATCCTTGCCTTCACCAGGATTCGAACCCAGGACATAATCTACTTCGTCCTAACTTACTGCAATTCCTGGCCGCCGACTCGTCAGAGTTGTCACCACAATCGTCCTCTCCGTCACACACCCACCTCAGGGACACACACCTGTTGTTGGTGCAGGCGAACTGATCTGTCTGGCACGTCCGGTTGAAATTGGCTAGTTAGCAGAAACAAAAAACACAAATGTAGACAGTTTTGTTTTTACAAGAAAAATCATATCGCTAGTCTGACGCCCACTACAAAACAAAACTACTTAAATTAATTTCTAAGAGTGCCAAAAAATTATAAAAATAAAAACAAGTTGAAATGGGCAAGCGAATTGTGATAGAAACTGAACTGCAGCTTCTAGAGTTTATATCAACTATAGGAGAAAAATCTGTTTTCAAAACAATAACAGTGGCGTAGCTAGGGGAGGGGGGGTCCAAATTCGAAGTCCTCCCGGGCCCCTACTTAAGAGGGGCCCCAAATGAGTGTCCGAATAGTTTTTTTCTCATGTCATAATGCCGAGGGTCAAAATGCAGGGGCCACTAAAAAAAGGCTAAGCCCCCCCCCCCGGGCCCCCAAATCCGTAGCAACGGTACTGCACAATAATGTAAGATAGGATAATAACATATATCTTAAGGGCCAGTCCTGCAGAGCTTTTCGGCTTGTGCAAACTTTTTTGTTGTTTAAATTTTTTTTAAAGATTTTTTTTGTATCGAAGACTTTGTTTCTGCAACATAAACCCATTTACAAGATTTACAGCAAAGGGAGAACATAACATTGGTGTAAAATTACATTATTAACAAGAAAGGGAGGGCATTACATATTGGTGCAATATTACCTCATAACAAGATTCACAGCCAAGGGAGATAATAAAAAATTGTGTGCACATTTACCACAATACAAGAGTTACAACAAAGAAAGAAAATAACATATTGGTGCTAAATTAACCCGTATAATACGGATCGCAGTACTGGCAATAAGCATAATTCAAACCTATCACAAAATATTTACCCCCCCCCCCCTCCCCTTTCAAACAAAATATGGGAGGCAATAACTTACTGCATGATGCCGGAGATTCATCTTCCCCTGAGCCGCAATCATCATCACCATCACATTGCCAGGTGCCAGGTATACATTTGTGGCTGACTGAACACTGGAAGTCACCTGTGTATAGATTCACACAACATCACTGTTTAAGTATAACTTTTGAGTGTAGTGGCCTACATCGTTTGTTTAATCTCATATATTACAGACGCTTCTTCTATTAAAAAAAAGATTATTACGTCCTACGCACATCCGTGGTTTGAGTCTAGTTGTGGACTTCTATTAATCTTTTCAATTATGTTAAGTTATTGGTTTCCCTGTTTTTTTTTTCAGGCAACCCATTCCAAGCTTGGATGCCACTAGGGATAAAAGAATCCTTATATGCATTTGTTCTCGCATAAAGGATAAGGAAATTGTTTTTTGTCCTTATGTTTATCTGTCTTAGTAACTGGTTGTTATTGTGTTGCATTTCTAAAAAGGAAAATAATGCCTTATGTATTATTACTATTTTACTCTTTGCCCTTGTGTCCTCTAGTGCAGGGGTCGGCAACCTAAGGCACCCAGAGCGAATTTTAATGGCGAGAGACCTCCCAGAATTTTTTTTATAGATGAAAAGGAAAACTTAGAAAATTTTTAGGTTCTAAATGAGAAAAACTGACTGTTGAAGCCGATGTTTCTGAATGACAGAGCGACGCATTTCAGTGAGTTGATCTTGCAATTTTAAGAACGACTGGAATGGATTTGCATTTAAACTGGGCATATCTTGCCCTGAAATTAATTTTAAAACATTTAACTACACGTACATCCCTATATTAAGGCATATATTGAGATAAATAGTTAGGACTTTTTCAAAAGTACATCGAAGTACTCAAAGCGGAGTTGTATAACCAAAGGCAAGACTTTCAAATGCATGGACTCATAACTCATCAATCCTCACTAGCTTGATCTTACTACAACCTTCTTAGAGGTGGATCTTACTACAACCTTCTTAGGGGTGGATCTTACTACAACCTTCTTAGAGGTGGATCTTACTACAACCTTCTTAGAGGTGGATCTTTTTTCAAGTGGAGGAATATTGGCCATTTAAAAAATGCAGCAAGTTGAATTTTAAACATTTCAAAAATGGACATCCAAACGAGCCCATTTGTGGAAAAAATCTGGAAGGAAGCTGCTTAGCTTGGGAAAGTAATCTACTATCCTCAACTGATAGGCATTCACTCTCCTACTTTCAGCTTTTGAAATAAAAATTAGTAATATTTTTTAGCTTACAAAACCTAACTCGTTTGGCATCACTATAGAATCAAATTTTAATGTGGAGATCTTTTTTAATTAAAGGGAGATAATGAACGTGTTTTAAATGCGCTAATATTTTTTATAATGTTCCGTTTTTTTTAATAAAAGAATAAATGTCTTACAATTTATAACTTTGAAATGATCAAACTGTTAAAAGCATTTTAAAATTACATAAATATTCTATGACTAAAAATTTATATTTTCAAACACTACATTAACTACCCAGTTTGAATTATTACTACGTGTCTATTCCGCTTAACGGCAGTTATTGGTACGTTATAAGTATGTTATAACACATAAAAGGACATCTCAGTAAAATGAGATCACAATATAATACATATTAGTAACTGTAAGATCCTCATCTAGAGACTAGAGTCTAGAGTACCAAATGATAATTTGAGACAATAATTACCACAAATGTGAAAGTTTGGTAGACTAATCAAATATTGTATTTAAATTAAATTCAAATAAAAGCATGATAATAACAAAGAAGTTAAATTTTTTTAAATTATTATATAAAAAGTTAACTATTTACTCTATTAATCTCTTTTACTTTTGGCCTTGGTCTTGCTACGGAGTTAAATTAATTGTCCTATAAAGTATAATAGAGCAGGTTGACTTTTAGGCTGTTGGCACGCTGATTGATTTAGAAATCCAAGTTCGGCACATTATGAGCAAAAGGTTGCCGAACGCTGCTCTAGTGTTTCTAGGTTTAGTGATTTAACTATCGGTGTTACTCTTGTTAGTTGTGATTTTTTGTTTTCATGCTTTAATAAAATTCATGTCTCTGCTGTTTTTGTATTCCTTTAAATTGAATTTTCAGAGACTATAAAAAAAAGACATTAAAAAAAAAGTCTAAAGATATGTTTTATTAAAAATGTTTTAATTATACTTTGAAATGTAGAGTAAGCATTTAAAAAGTAACTTATGATCTCTTCACGAACCAAAGTTCTAATATAAATCAGTGCATCATGTTATTCTGAGCAGCACTGACCTAAGTAAGTCACATTAACATATTTATACCGACAGCTTACCCGGAGTACAGAAGAGAGAGGGAGGGGGAAAGAGAGAGATAGACAGAGAGAGAGAGAGACAGAGAGAGAGAGGGGGGGGGGAAAAAAGAAAAAGAGAGAGAAAGAGAGAGAGCAAGAAAGAGAGAGAAAGAGAGAGAAAGAGAGAGGTTGACCAGGTTTGTCACGAGGGTAAGACCACTCACCTGGGGCGCAGGACACCAGGTGGCAGAAGAAAGGGTTTTCATCGCTGTTATCTCCACAATCGTTGTCCCCGTCACACATGTAACGCCGAATGATGCAGATGTTGGTGGTCGGGCACTTGACTTGATTGGGTGGGCATGTCCTGGGGGCTGGAATAAAACGACCCCTTCCAATTAATCAAAAGCTACAAGGTAACATTTTTCGAAGAATTTTTTAACATGTTTCTTGCTAACTAACGACCTTCTGGGATGCTATATTGTTCTTATGTTGGCCCAACAGATGACCAAGATTTTAATCTTGATTAAATGTTGAACCAATATTGGGCCTATGTAGTGTGCTGTTGGGTTTGAATAAACCCATCTATGTATTCGTCAAATTTATTTTGTCATAGTTCTCACTTTCGCTTTCCCCCTAATGTTCATTAACTCGAACGCTATTGATTAGCTCTTGCTACAAATGCATGCTAAAACGCAGAAATTTAAACTTTGCTATGAAGTAGGCAAAAACACTTTAAAAGATGACCTTTTGGGGTGAGTGTATAAAATTATTAACCATTTTGTGGTTCTTCATTCAAAATCTATCATGAATCAGATAAGGGAGATTGCAATTGCATCAGACCTGCCAAGTTGAAAACTTCAAAATTAGTAGTGAGCCACCCCAAAATTCGTATTTTGACCCCCAAATTCGTATTTATTAGACCCCAAATTAGTAGTCAATTAGTAGTAATATTTGTAAGCATTTGTACACGTTTTACACGGTGTATTTATTTAACTCATAACTACTCATAAGTCATATAGCATAGGCCTATCCATTTCAAAGAAGCCTAAGAAGTTTCACAAAGTATAGGCTACACTATTTAATATAACATAGAATAGGCTCATAGTGACCTACTATTTTAATTAAATTGTAAATTAAATGAGTTACTAGAACTTTGGAATTAGACTCAATTTCAATTAAATTTTAATTAGAGACGAATGCTAGCCAAGAATTTGAAAGAAAACCTAAGCCGGGCTTGGGCTTATCCGCCTTGTCTTAGCCTCATTAGTAGGCATTAGCATGATTAGCGCATTAGGCTTCATGGCTTCATTAGCCCTACTCTCTTGCCTAGCCCTTGGAACGAAAGATAATGCTATTAAATTTATTCATTTGCTCATAGAAACGATACAGTATCCCAGAATAATCCCAGTTTTAAAGCATGTGAACTTTTTTTTATATAGATCAGTGAGGGACACAAATATTTATTAAATGCAACTTCCGGCCGGAAATCGTAATTTTAACTCCGAGAGCGTCGGCCTGTGTCCCATTCGCATTTTTATATATACGGAATTTGTATTTTTCTTAGAAAATCAGAAAAAAAATCGTAGTTTTTTGCTTTTTAGCGAAAATCGGAGAAAATTCGTAGTTTTTCTGCCCATTTCGTAATTTCGTAGTCGGACCTTGTTTTTCGTATAAACTACGAAAAATTCGTAGTACTTGGCAGGTCTGTTGCATACACGCTATGTGGCCACTTTCATACCCAAGATGTATCCTTTCACTTTTCTGACGATTGTTGTTCTATTGTTATCTGAGTAGGATAGACTTGAAGAAAGACGAAAATCCATCGCAGTGAAACTAAATGCATGCATAATATGACAAGATTTGAACCCAAGATCTTTGCCCCTGAAATACAGAGAGTTTCCGCGCTACAGCAGCTGTATCGTTTAATTGACTCAAAAGTGTGTATGTACAAGCAAACTTACGACAATTTGTTTCATCCGTTCTATTCCCGTCCCTGCAGTTGTCAATGCCGTTACATTTCTGAGCAGCGTCGATACACCTGAAGTTGTTACAGGTAAACTGGTTAGGCCCACAGGTAGGATAGTCTGAAAAAGAAACATGATCCCCAAAAATAAATGGACCTGAATTCGAAGTTCTTCAGAAAAAAAATTCCGTTGAACAAGAATAGTATTTAAAAAAATCATTCTGTTCACATGTGCATAATACAATGCACAAGGTCATCAAGTTTAAAAAAAATTTACATAATAAATAATAGTACAAAAGAGTTTTAAAAGGGGAACTAACCACAAGCTTCCTCATCAGAGTTATCCCTGCAATCATTGTCAAAGTCACACCTGTAGCGTAGCGGAATACAGCGGCCATTTCTACAGCTGAAGTATTTAGGGTCGCACGTATGCAAGGCTGAGAACCAAAATAATACGTTTTAAATTTTACCGCTGTAGAAGATGTTGAGTTGCCAAGGATTAAATACATAACATGTGGACGAATACTCATTGACAAAGCCACATAAGTGACTTAATAATTTTATCCCCAGCGGTCTCACGCAACACGTTTTTTCCCCGTGAATACGGCGTGTTTTGCCCGCTGGGCAGTCTTTGCTTTTAACCAATATACTGACTAATATTAAAAATGAATGAGGCGACTTATGCAGACATTACCACACATGTTGGGCTCCTCGTCTGAGCCATCACCGCAGTCGTTGTCGAGGTCGCAGACCCACCTCTCCCTCAGGCACCTGCCGTTCTGGCACACAAACTGGTCTGGGGTGCAGGTGCTATTTGCTGGAACACACACCTGTTTTTAAAAGAAAAGGGGGATGATGGGTCAATCCATTTTGCCAATAGGCCACCTGCAAAATTACACACACTGAAATTCGGAACTTCATTTTTTCATTTTTTTCAGAGATATTGCAAAAGCAATGTTCACAACTTGTTACTTTCAATGGCATAAAGTATGATTTTGTGGCCAGATGGATGCTCAATTACACTCTATATCCAAAGGTTTAAACATTTGGATGTCAAGGTTTAAAAAAAAGTTTTTAAAAAGTATGGGGTAAAAAGCAGTCTTTGAAGTTTAAACGTGTTAAGTTATGGACAAAATCTCATTCTTCTTTCTAGCATTCTATTAGATCACAAACAGAACAGGGATAGACAACAGCACTGATGTAATCAGGAAATAAGCTGGGAAATGGCTGGGCCACCTTCTTTGCACGAACATGAAATGGCTTCCAAAGCATCACCTTGAGATGGACACAAACAAGAAAATAAAGCGGGAAAGATCACTGGGCAAACGAAGTGGACCCGCGGAAGAAACAGTGACTCAAGACTCACCTGTTTATTATTGACTCCTAGCCCACTTACATTTTTAAACTTTTGTCTGTTATTGTTATCATCGTTAATTGTAATTGTAATTGTAAATGTAATTGTTAAGCGCATAGAACTGATTGCGGGATATGCGCTATATAAGCTTCATTATTATTATTATTATTAGGTTCTTAAGCGAAATTCGGCATGAAGTTAGTTGACTCGACCAGGATAAGGAGACATGGCCGATATTAGTTGCTGCCTTATGCTCGACAGAGACAATGACTAAAAGCCTAGCATGCACGGTGTGATTTGTAAAGACTTACCTTTCCACCGTTGCCGATGACCTGTCCAGTGCCTTCCACACATGTGCACTCCACCGAGCCGTCGGGTCCAGGGTGGCAGCTGTGGCTACAGCCTCCGTTGAAGACAGTGCAAGGATTGTTGCTACCTAAACCAATGGGTACAAACAGAGGTTTTGCGTAACTTTACATATGGGTAAAAAGTAAATACAATGGGTGTAGTTGCACATTGTTATCTATCTATCTATCTATATCTATCTATCTATCTCTCTCTCTCTCTATATATATATATATATAGCCTCTATAGTTTGAAATTGAATGCTGGCCTATAAGAGTTACTGTTCCTTAAGCAAGGTGGCACTGGGTAAAGACTTGGAAACTGGTGCATGATTGAGTTTAAACTTTCTGATCAAACCCTATATTGTGGACAAGAGCTTAATATGATAGCATAGAGAGTCACGCTATACAAATGACCATTATTATCATTACTGCTCATATTGACCAAAAGCCTTTAGACTGATTTTTACTGAATGTCAAGTCAAGTATCCCGTCGGACCAAATTGATCCATGGGGTAGGTGAATTAGCGTTTTTATACAGTTCCTACTTTTAATTAGACAAAAGACCTATATAATTTCTGTTTAAACCCAGTAGACAAACTGGCCCAATTAAAATAGACCAATTATCTTTAAAATTGTTCATTTAAACTAACCAGTGGCCTATAAAGTTAATCATCCGTGACCTGATCTAAGTGCTTACACTTCTGCTTCTCCTGTGAGTAAACTGCCACCCCCATGGGCCTTGTGGACAGGCCCTGCACCAGCATCTTCATGTTAGCCCCCGTGTGCTTCTCGGCCCTGTAGATGCCCCTCAGTGTCCAGTCTGACCAGTAGATGTAGAAGCCGTGGACGGTCAGTGAGAACGGGTGGACCGTGGTCTCCACGATGACCTCCCTGTAGTTGCCGTCTAGGTTGGCTCTCTCTATCCTGTCTCTGTGGAGGAAGAGAGGATGAGAGAGAGAGAGAGAGAGACAATAAGGTCAAGGACAGAACACAACTAATTCCAAATTAGTTCCATCCAATGAGGTTTACACATTCATGGAAGAAATGTACATTCCTGTTTTTATTTTTGACATACAAGAGGATTCTGTTGACAGGCCGATGCCAAGTTCCGTTTACTTAAATCAGTTATCCATTTAAAGCTTGGTAGTGTAACCACCAACTCTTCAGACTTTGAATGAAAGTCAGATGCTGACACCAAGATATGAACACAATTAAAAATTTTTTTCAATTACCCCTAACCTCCCCCCTCCCATCCCCCATATTACCGATGGCATATACCAAGTTGTTTTTTTTTTTTTGTATTATTATTTAGTACAATTACTTATTAAACAAATATGTGCAAACTTAGTTGCGATTCTAAGAAATAATTGACTTTTGTTTAATACATAATGTTGAGCAAAGTAATGTCAACTACAGTTTATTTTTAAAGGAAAAGAGAATCGGACTTTTTTCAACTATACTTAAATTTAAAATAATCACTTTTCTTTCAATATTTGTCTTCAAAAATTTAAAAAAAAATGGCATTCAGCATGACAATGTACAGAATTTCAGACAAGCTGCTTTTTACAAAGTGTATTATTTGCCAAATACATATCACATGAACAATTTTAACCGCAGCACACGCCTTTAACAACAGCACATTCCTTTAAGAACATTACATTAATTTAACAGCAAAATATCACTACTACAACAGTTACAAAATATAAAACGTATCCACTCAATATCTACAATCTTTACCAGATTAGTTGTATAGGAATATTGCAAACGTCCATTTTAACATATTTAAGTGTATTGATCAATAAGACAACCCGTCAACATAATATTTTAATTATTACAATACTCACTTTTGTGCATCTGCCCAATATATTTTTTCCTCCTCGTAGTCCACCGTAAGGCCGTTGGGCCAGCCCAGGTCCGTCGACACGATGGCCTGCCTCTGATTGCCAGCCATTGTGGCCCTCTCTATCTTAGGGGTGTGGCCCCAGTCTGACCAGTAGATGTAGCTGGGGACGAGATGAAAATACAAAGTAGCCAATCTCTTAAAGTCACAGGCAGTAACTCTGAAACACAATCTAAATGTTC
Source organism: Anisus vortex (assembly GCA_949126835.1). Classification (NCBI taxonomy): domain Eukaryota; kingdom Metazoa; phylum Mollusca; class Gastropoda; family Planorbidae; genus Anisus; species Anisus vortex. The sequence goes on from OX421506.1 coordinate 28,520,113, forward strand.
TCCTTCTACAGAGTGATATATCAATAAAGTAATTACACGAAGACAATTTAATATGTAAGCCGTTTTCTGAACATAATCCAAACTTAATAATGGAATACTTTATTAGAGACCAGAGACGTATTTATGCATGTTACACATGTTCTATGGAACAGGGGCCCCAAACATCCCAAAACACAAGCTAACACAGCAATGTTGGAAGACAGGGGCGAGGCCGCGAGGGGCCCGCACATAAATTTGGCACTCTGAACAGGGCCCCCACAATCCTAAATACGGCAATGTTAGAGACACCTTACTGAGGCTCTAGTTCCTGATAATAATTGCCACCATTGCTGACAAATAATCTGACACCAGCTAAAAGATGAATATCTAGAGAGGAATGTATTCTAGAGCTTTAGGTATTGTAAACCTTGTGGATCAAAGCTCGCCAGTTTCAGTGGCAGCTGCTTGCAAAAGGGGAAATGTGGGGACAGCACAATGATGGGCTCCATGGACTCACCATGACTAATGTTTGGGTAGAATTGGGGCACGCTATAAGGTTTGTGGCAAAATATCATGGCAACCACCAGAGAAAGGACAATCAGCTTCGTTAGTAAAAGATTACAGCACATCGGAAAATACGTAAGAAAAAAAACAACTTAATTTTTCACCACTGTTGGACGTCAACAACGCCTCCAGCAAAATGGGCAACAGATATGAAAGAAAGCTAAAAATAAAAGACATACAGTTTAGTGTAATGGTTAAGGTCTAATATTGTGTAGCAACTAACCCTTTGCATGGGTCTATGGCAAGAGCTCTGGGGCTCTGCACAGTTGCTATGACAACCTTGTAGGTCAGGTTGACGTTGATGCTGTAGATTTTGTTCCTGAACAGGTCAGCCCAATAGAGCTTCTTGCCCACCCAATCAAAAGCGATGCCCTCGACGGATGTTACATCATGGACATAACCAGGAGCTGAAAACGACAAGGGCTATGTTGAAATACTTAAATGATTTGTAACAGAATTACAATATGTAAAATCATGATTTAATTTAATTGTCATACATTGCCTTTAAAAAACCCTTCACAATTTGTTTATGACATCGAAGTAGCTAAATGATTTGCATAAATATAAAAAGCCATCTCTTTAATATGTATCATTAGCTGACTACTACTTCATCATAACATAAAATGGTCTTCTGATGTCTTTATTATATCTAACAAGCTAAATTGCCCGGCGTTGCCCGGGGAGAAAATATATTTAATAGAATTATTTACTGAGAACATTTAGGAAAGTAATTTAAAATAAATATTATTTAACAAAAAGTTAGCACTATCCCTGTCTGAGAATCCGAAAATCCGTCCCCAGCAAGTTTCAATCTACCAATCGCGTTAAGCGTTTCAATCTACCAATCGCGTTAAGCGTTTCAATCTACCAATCGCGTTAAGCGTTTCAATCTACCAATCGCGTTAAGCGTTTCAATCTACCAATCGCGTTAAGCGTTTCAATCTACCAATCACACTAAGCGTTTCAATCTACCAATCGCGCTAAGCTTTTCAATCGACCAATCGTGTGTCAAGCAAGTTTCAATCGACCAATCGTGTCAACTTTATTTCATTTACTTGTGTTCATGCTTGGAGACATCAGATCTACCACCACCGTGGAGCCTTTCTTGACTCGGCTGATCTTCTTGGAGTTGACCTGGCTGAAGTAGATGTAATTCTCGTGAGCGTCATAGTCCAAGGCAACAGCCCCCTGGAAGTGAAAAGGCAATTACTTTGAGTTCATGGAAACACCGAGGTAAACGCACCACTCTTTTAATATCTGAATTAAACAAACCCTTACAAACTATAAATCCTTTATATGCGTTTCAGTTTCGCATTAGCCTGTTGTTACGAGTAGATTTATTTCCATATTATATTGGTTTTGTTATTATTAACTAAAGTTAAAATGAAATAATCTTAAACCCGAAATGTTTCCGTGTTAGGAATAAAACATGCATATGTCTAGACACTACGTCATAGCGATAAAATACGTCATATGCACGAGGGTGGAATACCGTTTAGTTTAGTTCTAGTTTGGGCGCTAATGTGTGAGGACTGTTTTTGACCACTTTCTTAAAGATAGGATTACAGCTTAATTCATTATAGAAGAATCTCAACTGATTAAGTTTTATTATATAATACTGGTACATGTATTCTGTGGTATTGTTATATTTTATCATCTCAACTTGTTGGAATAAAATTGTGTTCAATTTCAAACAGGATTGTGGATTTCCTATATATTAAGGTACAGTTTATCTAAATCACTTTGTACACAAAAGATTCATATCGCCACGAGTCAAATAAACATCAAATCTAATTCAATAACATCAATATAAATTATTATACAACCTTGTGAGATCCAAGATGGATATGAATCAAAATAATATATAATAATACATTACTAAAAATATCATCTAACGTCAGTAGCTGATTTCGCACGTGACAAAAGATTGGGGGCTCGTCCGGGATCTAAAGTTTGTATGTATAAGAATTGAGAATATACAACTGTTTTAGTGAAAACGATTTACAACAAATATTTATTCAAATTCTGTCTACGTGGGAGGCACTGTCTGTGTTCGGACATACTGTTTTCAGCTTTGTATACAATCATCTTAAAATTTATCTTCTACAAATATTAAGTGGTGGAAAAATATTTCAAAGGACTTTATGAAAGGTAAAGTTGAAATTTTTTATCTTCTATTTACGTCATTAATATAAAACATGGCGGAAGCTAATCTTACGTTGGAGCAATTGAATATTTTTGCTATCACGTCAGAACAGTTAACTAGCATGTCACTAACCCAGTTAAAAGAGATGGCAAACTCTCTGGGAATAGACATTACTGAAGTTACGCCAGTTAGGAGTAAATTGATTCAAGATATTAAGGACTGTTTGAAAAGACATGGTAGAATGCTTGAAGAAAATACTATGAATAATGAAGAATCAGTGGTTCTCAATGTATCAGAAACCCTGAAAACAGACATAAATAACCATGATATTAAAATGAATGTGAATGAACTAAGTGCGGACATGAAATTCCAGTTAGAAATGAAGAAGTTAGAAATTCAAGTACAGTTAGAGGGTAAAAGAATAGAAGCAGAGAAAGAGAAGGAATTGGAAAAAGAAAGAATCGCTAGTAATGAAAGGATTGAATTGGCAAAGTCTCGTTCGTCAACTCATACGATTCAGGAAACAAATAATGTGGAACTATATAAGTTTAAAAAGCATGTCCCAAGCATGGAGAACATAGAGATTGATGAGTTCTTTATGGTCTTCGAAAGAAACTCGATCGATTATAAATTTCCTGAAGATAAGAAAGCAGTACTTTTACGTTCAGCTCTAACAAAAGGCAAGGCTTTAGATGTTGTATTGAATCTGACTCCAGAAGAATGCAATGATTATGAACTAATAAAGAGCAGAGTACTATTGAGTTATGTTCTAACTCCAGAAAAGTATCGAAAGTTATATCGTGAGTACAAGAAGGAACCAGAAGTTTCACATGTTGACTTCCTGAGATTAGAGAAAAAGTATTTTGATCGATGGTTACGTTCTAAGAATGTGAATAAAGATTATGAGAAACTATATAATCTCATACTGATGGAGGATTTTACTGAGAAGATTCGCACTGATATAAAAGTTCATTTGGCTGATCGTGGTATTGAAATAGCAGAACAAGCAGCAGTTAAGGCCGATGAATACGTCATTATTCACCCGCATAGCCATTATGTTCAAAATGACAGAACAAGTTTGAGGACTCAAAACAGTAATACAGAGAGGAAGTTAAGATCGACAGAGGATAAAAGTAAACAAAAAGCCGATAAACAAGAGAATTCAAGTTTTGTACAAAAGAGAATTACCTGTACATTCTGTAAGAAAGATGGACATATAAAAGAGAATTGTTGGAGTCTACATAAAGAGAAAAGACCCATTAAAAACAAGAACAACGTGGTTTTATCACACATCGCCGTACAAACTGAAACTCACATAAATAAAACTGCCCACAAAAGAATTAAAGCTGAAAGAAAGACATCTGATGTTTGTGATGAGGAGATGGCGAAAAACGCATGTCCAAGTTGCTCAAAGTCGGAAAAAGTCTTTGAAATGAAGACCGAGGCTATTGAACATTCTAGTTTCAACTCCAAAGGGAGTGTGACAGATGAACAATCAGTAAATAAAACGTTTACTTATGGAGGCAGTAGTGTAGCAAGAAACTCAGTAGGCAGAGAACTACCCGAGTGCATGCTATCGGATGTTAGCGAGGGCTATGTGTCACCTATAGATAATCAAGCTAGAGAACGGAAGATTAAAATTCTACGTGACTCCGGTGCTGATATATCTCTACTGTTGAAGAATACTGTACCAACGTCGAAATTGACTCATACAGGCCAGTATGCCTTGATCAGTACTATGGCTGGAACACTTACGGCACCGTTACATCGTATACAGTTGAAGAGTAATTACTTCACTGGATCTGTTATTGTTGGGATAGTGAAGAAATTTCCCTACAGAGGCATTTCATTACTTTTAGGAAGTGACATTGCCAAGAATCAGGTACATCCTGTATTTAAAGAAACCAAAGACTCTGTTCAGTGTAGGAATACTGAAAATTCAGTATGTGTTATCACCAGAGCTATGGAGAAACAGCAGATGACTAATGAATCGACAAAGAAACCAGAACCAACACCAGAGATTGACTTACAGGCAACCTTCATGGCGGATGTTCTGGGTGGTCACTCAAGTCATACTGATCAAAATAATTTGTCGCCTAGACAACTACTCATTCTTGCTCAGGGCAAAGATCCAGAAATCGGGAAGCTAAAAGAGGAAGCAAAGAATGAAGGAGAATTAGAAACAATGGCCGCAGGTTATTACCTGAGGGACGAGTTGTTGATGAGGAAATGGAGAGGGAAAGAAAACGACGATGAAACATGCAGCGAAGTACATCAAATCGTGGTACCCAATGTTTACCGCAAGGACATACTACATATGGCCCATGATTCACCGTATGCTGGTCACCTAGGGATACAGAAAACCTTCGACAGGATTCTTCCATATTTCTTCTGGCCTGGCCTACGTCGTGACGTCACATCGTTTTGCAGATCATGTCATGTCTGCCAGATGGTCGGCAAACTGAATCAGACCATTCCGGTAGCTCCTCTACGACCCATACCAGCATTCTCAGAACCCTTCAGTCACATCATTATAGACTGCGTCGGTCCGTTGCCTAAAACTAAGGCTGGCCACCAGTATCTGTTCACTATTATGTGTTCGGCAACGAGATTCCCAGAGGCTATTCCTCTACGTAGCATCAATGCCGACAAAATCTCTGATGCACTTATCGGATTCTTCACCCGATATGGTCTTCCGAAAACCGTGCAGTCAGATCAAGGTTCAAATTTCACATCGAAGTTATTTCGCCAAGTCTTAGAACGGCTGGGTATTCGTCATGCAGTATCGAGTGCATATCATCCACAGAGTCAAGGCGCACTGGAACGATACCACCAAACATTGAAAAACATGCTCCGTACTTTCTGTTTCGAGCATAACGACGACTGGGATCGTGGTATTCCCTTCGCACTCTTCGCAACCAGAGAGGCTGTACAAGAATCTCTTGGTTTCAGTCCCTTTGAACTGGTATTCGGACACACAGTTCGTGGACCACTAAAGCTGTTACAAGAGACATGGTTGTCATCCACTGAAGACACTGGTCTACTGACATACGTGGAAATTTTTAAAAATAGACTGTATAATGCATTAAAAGTTGTCAGATCTAATCTTTTGCAGGCACAAGACAAGATGAAGGTCTATTATGACGTCAACGCAAGAACCCGTATCTTCCAACCTGGTGATAAAGTTCTCATGCTGACGCCACTGTCTGGTCAACCCCTGAGTGCCAAGTTTACAGGACCCTACGAGGTTATGGCTAAGCTTAGTGAGGTTAACTATCTTGTAAAGACCCCTGATAGACGGAAATCGCAACGAGTGTGCCATATCAATATGTTGAAACCATACATTACCAGAGAAGAACAAAAAGTTGTTGCCTCGGTAAACACTGTTATTAAAGTCGGGAATAATTCACCCGAAATTGAGCGTGAAGTGGCAGAAAGCAAACTGCAAAATACAAAGGCTCTAAAAAACCTAAATGAAAAATTGGCACATTTACCTGATTGCGAACAATCCGCTATCAAAGGTCTAATTAATGAAAATATCCATTTATTTGGAGATGTACCTAGTAGAACTAGTGTAGTTAAGCATGATGTTATTTTAGATGAAAATACTAAAGCTATTAAACAACATCCATACAGGTCAAATCCTATCCAGTTAGAATGCATCCGTAAAGAGGTTCGCTACATGCTTGACAATGACATTATTACACCTAGTAGTAGTGACTGGTCTTCCCCTTGCGTATTGGTACCTAAGGCCGATGGATCCATGAGGTTTTGTGTGGACTACCATAAGGTAAACAAAGTGACAAAAACTGATTCCTATCCAATACCAAGAATCGACGATCTAATAGATCAAGTGAGTAATGCTAAGTTTGTGACGAAAATTGACCTATTGACGGCGTATTTTCAGATTCCACTGACAGAGAGGGCTCAGGAGATATCATCGTTTGTAACCCCTGACGGACTGTACAAATTTAAGGTCATGCCCTTTGGTATGGTTAATGCACCCTCTACTTTTCAACGGTTAATAAATACCATTACTCAGGACATTCCTAAATGTCACGCATACCTCGATGATAGGCCTATTGTTGTTTTTAGTGACGATTTTAAATCTCATTTAGATCAACTACATTTGTTATTTACGAAATTGACTCATGCTAATCTCACCATAAACTTGACTAAGAGTCAGTTCTGCCATGCAACCATCGAGTATCTAGGTCACATAGTGGGAAATGGTTTGGTAAAACCATTAAATGCAAAGGTTAAGGCTATTCGTGAGTTCCCTGTTCCTGAAACCTGTAAACAACTCCGTAGTTTTCTCGGGATGGCGGGGTACTACCGTCGGTTCTGTCAAAATTTCTCAACCATTGCATGTCCATTAACAAATCTATTAAAGAAGAATTGCACTTTCAAATGGTCTAATGAATGCCACCAGGCCTTTGATAAATTAAAAGATGTTCTTTCTGAGGCACCTGTATTAGTAACACCCAATTACAGTAAACCCTTTAAAATTACCGTTGACGCGTGTGATACAGGGATGGGAGCGGTCATTTCCCAAAAGGGTGATGATTCACTGGAACACCCGATTAGTTTTTACTCTCAAAAATTTGATAAGCATCAAAGAAACTATAGTGTGATAGAAAAGGAACTTTTAGGATTAATCCTGGCATTGAAACATTTTGATTTTTATATCAATGGTTCTCCATATCCAATTGATATTTTAACTGATCATAACCCTTTAGTTTTCCTTTCCAGGGTTAAACAGAACCAAAGAATTATTCGCTGGAGCTTATTCCTCCAAGCATATAATTTAAATGTGTTATATTTACCAGGTAAACAAAATGTGGTCGCTGACACGTTGTCGCGCATGTAACTGGTAAACCAGAAGATGAAAGTCAGTTTCTCATTAAATGTTTTCTTTTATGTCATTCATTGTATTGATTAACATTTATATTATTGTAAATATGACAATAAATAAACTATGTTTTGAAATATTGCAATATGAGACATTACAGAACAAAACTTCAAATTCTACTAGAAACAATCATACGTTGTAAGGTAAAAGGTAACTATTGCATACAGCAATTGCACACACACCGGTATTTAACTTGAATACATCCACACTTGTGTTTGTTCAATTGATTATTGATGTGTTTTGAAAATTGTTTGTTTCTATGTTGTCATGTTATAATTTGGATGTCTTATTTTATGCTATGTAAAAGCTAAATCAGCTGAGATTATAACATTTTTTTAAATATTTTTGATGTCATAATTGAGACATCATAATAATCATATAATAACTGAAAATCATTAGTTAATGATACAGTGATCGGTTATAAATAAATTAAATTTTCTAAAGAATTATCTATCAATTATTAATCGGTTCCACTTATTTGGGTAATTCATATCAATTCTGTGGGAATTGGTTATTGGTGGTAATAGTTTTATGGTCAACGTTGTACACACAATAATCATAATTGTAAATATTAATTGATAAATAAATGTTTAATTAATAATCATTGATAGAATAATGTGATAAGGGATTCCATAATAGCGACTTTGTTATTAAGGAATATGTAATATATGGTTCATTTTAATCTTAAAAAGATTGTCCAATAGTCAATTAAATCTTACGAATAGTTTGGGAATTCGGTTCATTTTATGGGTACTCTACAAAGAATTCCATACTTAACGCTGTCTGTAATTCCTTTGTGTCTTAAGGGGGGGGCGAGTGTTACGAGTAGATTTATTTCCATATTATATTGGTTTTGTTATTATTAACTAAAGTTAAAATGAAATAATCTTAAACCCGAAATGTTTCCGTGTTAGGAATAAAACATGCATATGTCTAGACACTACGTCATAGCGATAAAATACGTCATATGCACGAGGGTGGAATACCGTTTAGTTTAGTTCTAGTTTGGGCGCTAATGTGTGAGGACTGTTTTTGACCACTTTCTTAAAGATAGGATTACAGCTTAATTCATTATAGAAGAATCTCAACTGATTAAGTTTTATTATATAATACTGGTACATGTATTCTGTGGTATTGTTATATTTTATCATCTCAACTTGTTGGAATAAAATTGTGTTCAATTTCAAACAGGATTGTGGATTTCCTATATATTAAGGTACAGTTTATCTAAATCACTTTGTACACAAAAGATTCATATCGCCACGAGTCAAATAAACATCAAATCTAATTCAATAACATCAATATAAATTCTTATACAACCTTGTGAGATCCAAGATGGATATGAATCAAAATAATATATAATAATACATTACTAAAAATATCATCTAACGTCAGTAGCTGATTTCGCACGTGACACTGTTTAAAATTTGGCTCATGGCCAACTACAAAAAAAAAAGATCTATAAATAATTAAAAATTGGCGGGAATATATATTATTCAAGTGCGTTCCATAAGGATTCAAAACTCGCACCATAAAGTATAAGAAACAAAAACAGTTCAAAACGGATTTTTTGGAGTTTTAGGATTTGGGGAATTTGGCATGAAAATTGTAGGCCTATAGAATGTGTTGTCATAGACTTAAAAACTAAATGTCAAGTTTCATCTCGATAGGATGATGGAAAACTAGTAACTAGCAATCCGAAGATCCGGTAGTACACATACATACATAAAGTGACATTTATATAACGTATTCAAAAACAACAATTACAATCTTGATAGGATGATGGAAAACTAGTAACTAGCAATCCGAAGATCCGGTAGTACACATACATACACAAAGTGACATTTATATAACGTATTCAAAAACAACAATTACAATCTTGATAGGATGATGGAAAACTAGTAACTAGCAATCCGAAGATCCGGTAGTACACATACATACACAAAGTGACATTTATATAACGTATTCAAAAACAACAATTACAATCTTGATAGGATGATGGAAAACTAGTAACTAGCAATCCGAAGATCCGGTAGTACACATACATACACAAAGTGACATTTATATAACGTATTCAAAAACAACAATTACAATCTTGATAGGATGATGGAAAACTAGTAACTAGCAATCCGAAGATCCGGTAGTACACATACATACACAAAGTGACATTTATATAACGTATTCAAAAACAACAATTACAATCTTGATAGGATGATGGAAAACTAGTAACTAGCAATCCGAAGATCCGGTAGTACACATACATACACAAAGTGACATTTATATAAAGTATTCAAAAACAACAATTACACAAACTCTTTTTTAAAGGATTCAAACTAATTTTTTCTGTATGGTGAGTGTGCGAGATCTGAATGTCTGTGCTATTCTAGTGCTTATAATTGCTACAGAGTAAACAAGATTTTTGATATGTTATAGTTGCTGTAGATATTTAGTTGGTTATAGTTTGTGTTTAATTCTAAAATTAATAATAAAATATTGAAAAAGACAAGCACAATTATTACTTTGTATAAACATTAAAACTATAGAAGAGAAAACACATGTTTATATTTCTTTAAATATCTGGTTAAATGAATTCAGTGGACAGACAGATAGACTTGGGTCTAGATAAACAGAACTAGAAACACACATACAGATAGAAAGACAGATATATAGATAAGGCCTAGATAGGTAGACATACACATATACAGACGTACAGCTAGACATGTAGACAGATTGATACGTTTACTGTAAACATCATATGAGAAGTTTCTACATAGACAAAGCACTGTATACCTGCAGGCCTGAAATAGGTGGGATCGGGTTCGATGTAGAGTTGGGATCCAGCGATAGACTGTAGATCTCAGACTCAGCGGCAAACAGCAGAAATGATGAAGGTGCTGAACATATTGGAAGGGGGGGGGGGAATGAGAGAACAAAAATTCTTTCTTAAACAATCTACAACAATACTTTCACCAATTTACATAAGTACAACATATTTTCTACACCTCGGATATCCGTACCAAAAAAGTCCTGGGTTCCAAGCCTGGTGAAGGATAAGTTGTTTTTGAGGATGTCCATGATTCTACTAATCCCTGTCATAAGTTGGGGTAATACAGCTGAGCTACATAATCCCATAGTATGCCATGGCCACGGAAGCTTGTGGACACCGCTTCATTTGCCACATGGATCAAATCGGTCAGACGGGGATACGTTGCTTTCACTTTGATATCACTAACTTATATATCTTTCGACCATGAGCCTCTCATTCCGGGAAACATTAATGCAGTAAGAATCTCCCATTCCAGTCAATGTTGGCCCAACAAAGCCTTCGAAGCAGCATTCACTAGATTCCGTCGCCACGATCTACAAGAGGATTGTTTGGCTATTGAAATGCTCAGCAACCTTTACATTTCCCAACTGGAAACAGGTACTCATCAGGATGATGTTTAAGCAAGGGAAACCACCTGGTCACGTATACACATATCCTGATTTTTTTTTTTACCAAGATTCTAACCCGTAACCTTAAGAATGGCACTGCGGCACCCGACCACTAAACCACAGTGTCCGACAAGGCTTGACTTAGTTAATAAACATACATTTTTTTCATAACGTCTCAATGTTCACTGGATTTCAATCTTTGGTAAGGGTATCTTTGTCGAATAGCTTTATCTTAACCCATAAACATAACCATAGTGAACATGTTGGAATTTACCTTGGCACGACTTCCTGTTCTGTCCCAGAGCGCCAGTGGAGCATCCGCATTCAGGTTCCGTCTGATTGGGCTTTGCGAAGCACAGCTGTTGACATCCTCCATTGTTGGCGGAACATGGATTGCTGTCGTCTGTTCGTTGCACAGTTGAGTAAAACGGGGAGTTAAATGTAGGTTAAATACAGCTATTCACATTTTAAACTTAAGGATGTATATTAACCCTAACAGTAAGACACAGCATTTTTAAAACTACAATCAAACAGCTGGCAAAATAGTATCCCTTTTGAAATAAAAAACAAAACCATACAAAAATAAATTGTAAAAATGGCATACAATCTTTAAGAGGATTTATATAATGGTGTTTGGAATGTTATATGTATGGCAATAGACCTTTAAAAATTTTAAGGCAGGTTTCTTAGGGAAAATGGAATTCTGTAACCGAAACAGGTAATGCCAAGCTGGTACCCTGGAACTGCCAAGTTAACAAAATGACTCTTTCTAAAGGAAGACACGAAGACAACCAGGACGAGTTGATTGATTAACAAATAGAAGTATTGACTTGGCCGCAGACCCACCTAGCGGCTGCATGCTTAGGTCAAATATGGCGATGTCACTCAGCAATTCCAGGTTACTTTTCAAGACATGAGGAGCCGAGCCTTGTGGAGACTTTAGTGCCCTGAAAATCTGGCCAAAAGAAAATATATGTCAGAATCATAGTGACTTAGTATAATCATAAATAAAATAGAATAATTTGTAGGAAAATATTTTGATTTAGCAAAGATGTTGAAAAGAAGCCACAAATACTAAAATATTATGAAACAAATATTTTGATAAAAAAATTTGGAAATTATTTCACTAGCATTTTCATCGATACTTTTGGTTTACGTGATTGTAGAAGTTCGGTCAGCTTTCATTGCACATATTTTCTCACAGACTTATGTCTGTCTAACTCAACCCTAGTACCTTTGTACCAGTTGTACTCTTCCCAGTTCTATGGGCGCCTTCACTTAAATTGTAGTTCGTTGTCTTATTTTGGGTATAACCTGCATTGTGCACCTTGAATGAAAGGGCAGAATAAAGGGGGGGGGGAGATATGTCCCGACAAAAGTGCCTATTCTTTTTCCATTTCCATTCAAGACCAAATCTTCCAACTATTTTCTAGCCAGCCATTTCATCGAGATCTGTATTTCTAGAACATAAAACATGATAAAAAACACACTATGTAGGTCCAATATTAGTCCAATATTATGCCAATATTGTCAATATAGTGTGCTGTTAGGGCGCACTTATCTGAACAGTTGTTACGTTCATGTTTCTGCTTTCTTACCTTTTGTAAGTTACGGTCAACCCAATACACATAAGACTTGAACACAGACAGGCCGTAAGGGTTTGGTGTGTTGGTCTGAACATAACGTCTGTTCTCTCCATCGAAAGTCACACACTATAACAAAAAAAAAAAAAAACACATTTTAAAAGGTGAAACAAATTCAGAGCTGTAAGGTTCCTTACTAGTGTAACACCGATAGTTATATCACTAAACCTAGAAGCACTAGAGAAAGAAGAGCAAGTAGTAATAATACATAAAAAGCAATTCGTTCTAACTTAGAAATATAATGCAATAATAATATCCCAATACTCAGACATAATGATAAAAAAAATAGCGTATTCCATATGCTAAATCAAACACATAATTAAACGTTCTCTTTCTTCCCAAATAATGTTCTAATGTGCTAGCATGGAATGGGTTGCCTGAACAGATCATGAAAGCCAACAACTTAACATCATTTAAAACACTAATGGACATGCACGACTAAACTCAAACAATGGGTAAGCGAATGACGCAATAATCTTCTGCATAGAAGGAGAATCAGTAATATGTGAGATAATATACTTTTTAGTATCAATAGATAGATATTACTTGAAGATATCAATAACTCAAATAGTTTTTCTTTAAATAATGATTTGTATAATGGTGTCGTCATTTAAATGAAGAAAGTTATGACAAGGGCATTACAAGGTCACTGCACTGACCTGTATGGCATCCACGATGGCGTCAACCCAGTAGACGTCATGTGTGGCGTAGTCAATGGTGACATCCCTGGGTAGGCTGATGCCAGTTTTGACAATCGTTGTCCTGTTTGTGCCGTCCAGCAGTGACCGCTCTATCTTGGCCGTCTGACCCATGTCTGCCCAGTACAGGTATCTGTTAGAAGTCCATAAACATCAATTGATAATAGATACTGAAACTCCGTTGGACGTATAATAATAAAAAAAGAAATTGGTTTACAATAACAACAGACAAATTATAGATCTATGCCTAAATATTACTGTAACATTGAATAAAATATGAGATAACATTGGTGATCGTTTAAAGCAGGGATCGGCAACCTAGGACACGCGAGTTATATTAACTTGGCACGCAGAGCAATTTTCAATGGCACGCGAGAGACCTCCAATAGTGTTTTTCAATTGATTTTCCGGTTCTGAATGAGGAAAATTGATTGTCGAAGCCGATGTTTCTGAATGACATAGCGACACATTTCAGTGCGTTAAAAGCATTGACAAGGACGGGGTCAAACAGCACTTGACCTGTTATATCACTGAAATGGATTTCCATATATCTTGAGTGAAATTAATTTTAAAACATTTAACTAAATGTAGTTCCTTTATTAAGGCATATATTAAAATATATAGTTGGGCTTTTTAATACATAGTTCGAAGCACTCAAAGCAGAGTTTTCTAAACAAAGGCAAGACTTTCAAATTCATGGAATCATTGTTTCATACCTCATCAAGACTAACTGGCTTGATCTTACTACAAACTTCTTAGATATAGATGTATTTTAAGTGGAGGGATATTGACGATTTTAAAACGCTGTCAGTTGAGTTTTAAACATCCAAAAACAATGGGCATCGAAATTCCAATTTGCCGAAAAAATTTGGAAGGAAGATGCTTAGGAAAGTCATCTGCTATTTTCAACTGCCACACATTCATTCGCTCTACTTCCAGCTTTTGGTTCAACTTACTCTAGTGAACAGTGTTTATTGTGTTAAGCTTTCAAAGAGGTCACTTACACTGAACTAGTCTGAAATGACTAAATATGTATCTGCCATTATAAATTAGCGAAGAACATTCAAGACAAGGCGCTCATTAATTGATGCAGACTAATTCATTTTTCTATGCTCATCTTCTATAATGAAACGTATATATAAGTTATTCCAAAACAAAATTTGTTTTTATTAATTTAATAGATATAAGATTAAGAGACTTTTTAATAGCATTATATTATGCAGTTGTTGTCATCATTAGGCAAATGTTAAAAAGATAAACTCCTTTTGGTTAAATGGCCAAACAATTAATGCAGGAAATGTTTATTTACAACTGTTTAACTTATATTAATTGTATCTCTCTAATTAAATCTTGTAATGAATACCATAATGGTGGAATTATTTACAGAAATAATAATTAGTCAGTAATAGTCAGTAATATTTGTTATATTACAAAACATAACTTGTTTGGCATCACTATTGAGTCAAATTTAGAAACCTTATTTTAATTAAAGGGAAATAATTAGCCTGTTATATTTGCGCTGATATTATGTTTCTTATTTTTCTTACATAAAAGACTAAATGGCCTACAACTTATAACTATATAATGACCAAACTGTAAAAAGTATTTGAAATTATATAAATATTATGTGACTAAAGAATTATATGCACATTTTTTAAACATTACATTAACTACCCAATTTGTATGATTACTTCGTATCAATTCCACTTATTGTTAGCATTCATCAATGGCAAGTTAATTAAATAAATAAAAGAAACTCTCAATTTTAACTGAGAACAAAATAGAATCAATACAAGTAGTTGCTAGATCCTAATCTTGACAGCCAAATGATAATGTTTATAAAATAACAAGACAATAAATTATTATTTATATATTTATCATAAATATGAAAGTTTAGTAATAAAATATTGTCTTTGGTATAAATGCAAATAAAAATGATGATAATCACTAACACGTAAATTTTGTAAATATTAAAACGCTTTTGACGATTTTCTCTATACATTTCCTTTGATTTTGGCCTTGGTTTTGTCACAGATTTAAATTAATTGTCTTATAAAAAATAATAAAACAAGTATAATAGAGCAGATTGACATTTAGGCTGTTGGCACGGTGAAGGATTAATAAATCCTAGTTTGGCACACCATTAGCAAAAGGTTGCCGATCCCTGGTTTAAAGTTTTTCAAACAATATTTGTAAATGCATTATTTTATCCTTTTCTTTCCCAAACCCCTTAATCTTTGTGTCTGCATCATTTTACCTTGTTTAGCAAATGCTCTTAATCTTTGTGACTGTACTATTTCACCCTGTCCATCAAGGCCCTTAATCTTTGAACAGATGCATCGGGCGATGCCCTTCATTTTGCCCCTCGTGGTAACGCTCACCTTTTGATGGGATTGACCGCCAGCGATCTCGGCTGGCCCTGTGACTCTTTGACCAAAACCTTTCTGTGTGCGCCGTCCAGCTTGGTCACTTCGATGTACACCTCCACGTCAAAGACATTGGTGAAGTAAATATTGCCTGGACCAGAGACCGAAAAAATAAGTCGAGGCATGTTTTTAAATTTATGAAAATTTTCCTTTAATCATATCTCCTCCCAATTATTTTATATTCCCTCACAGTAAAATAGTCTCAGAAACGATATGTGTTTAAATTATTGTACGTACTTCTTTTATCTATTTCTCTCTCAACTCCTCTCATGACTTCTCTCTCCTGCTCTCTCTATTTCTCTCTCTTTCTCTATTTATCTCTCTCTCTTGCTCAATCTCTTTCTCTCTCTATTTATCTCTTCTCTCTATTTCTCTCTCATGCTCTTTCCCTATTTTCCTTTCTTGCTTTCTTCTTTACTCTCTCTTGTTCTCTCTATTTCTCACACACATATTTTGTTCATATGTCTTCTTAACCCTGAGGTTAAACTTAACATAGCTAAACTTTGCTAGCTTTTGCCTGAATGCATTACATGAAGGAAAAAAATATCTTTTCATAATTAATCTTTCCCTAATGAGAACTCATGGGTGAAATAGTTTTGGGAATTCTTACCTGCGATCCAGTCCACCGACAGCCCTTGAATTCCGTTCGAGCCGATCCCAGTGGTCAAAATGTCCTGGAAACTGGTTCCGTCTGGCTTGATCCTATGAATTCCACCATCTTGCTTGGTGCTGGTGGTGGCTGCTCTTGAGTCCACCCAGTAGATAAAGTTGGCTGCCATGTATACATCTATGGCTACTGGCGCCCTCCCTGCAGACGAGACCAAGGTTCAAAATTAAACTTTACCTTTAACTAGTATAGCCTCATAGTAGCAGGACATTTAAATAGGCGTTTCCAGCATTGTCCTACAGTAGCAGGACAATTAAATAGGCGTTTCAAGCATTGTCCTATAGTTGCAGGGCATTAAAATAGGCCTTTCCAGAGTTGTCCCACAGTTGCAGGGCATTTAAATAGCCTTTCCTATGGCCCTGAGCTCATAACACTTTTTATCCATGGTTGTATATCTTCCAGATGCAATGTTCTCAAATACAAGAGACACGTTTAGAATTCAAAATGGCAATACCCATTTATATTGTAGTTCTATGTTATGCATTACAGACGTGCCCTCAACCCCAAAGTGCATTCTGAATTACCAAACTTCTGGCCAATAGAAAAACCCTACTGTTGGACATTTTGGGAGAAAACGCAAACATAGAAAAAAATCATTGCGCAGTTCATTGCAAGTATTGGACTATTCGTTTATATGAAATGGACTTGTTAACATAGTTGCAGTAAAATCGTATAATTATCGATGTTGTAAAAGAGAGTACCTGAACCAGCGATGGGGACCATGGCTTCTTCCACGTCTACGCGAGTCATGCCAAAACCTCGAATCACATTGTACATTGAGACTATCACGAATGAGCTTTCGGCTAAAATAAATGATAAGAAAACATGGCAAAAACAAAATTGGATATAGAAGATACAAGTATAAGAGTGTCCTGTCCAAACGCTGAAAGACATCATCAATTTCATTTGGACTTGGTCATTTGGACATGATCACTTTAGTTAGCTCGTTTTAAAAATGGTCAGCATCATTATGACAGGGTCAATATCGTTTAAACAAGTAATTACATTCAATATTACTAGGACATGGTCAATATCACTAGGACATGGTCAATACCAGTAGGACCTGGTCAATATCATTTAGATATTGTCAGTATATTGTATATAATAATTAGCTAAATTTGGTTCAAACAACTTTCATTTTATTGGAGAACTCAAAGCGAAGTCAGGGATCTATACACAATGTTTAGCCCATTACTACACAACTCTGTTTATCTTTGAAATATTAGGGGATATAGCTATCAACAAATACACCACTAAAACGGGTAACAAAGATTCACAATTACCTGCACAAGTTCCATCTGTCTTCTGCTCAAAGCCAATGCTGCAGGCGCATGTGAGGCCGTTGCTCTTGGGCAGGCACAGGTGAGGGCAACCGCCGTTGTTGACAGAGCATGCGTTCGTGTCCCCGGCTGAGCAAAACAGAAGAAAAAAAAAGAATTCACATGCATTTGTGGGTGTAAAATGGGAGACTGTAGATACCGTATTCAGCTCATGTCATTCTCCATTTAACGAAAGATAAATTAAGCACCCTTCTGACCAAACTGATCTTTCTGTGGCCACTGCACACTAGGGGATAGTGTGGCCAGCACAATGGCGAGCCGCCTTTACTTTACCCCAGCTAATGTCAGGTACCCATCAGAGCTGAGTTAACTAAACGACACCCTTAAGTCCTAGGAAAAAAATCTTGGATTCGAACCCAGAACCTTCGGAACGCCAGTCTAACGGCCACCATGCCCCACGACGAAAGTTGAACACAGATTACACAGATAATTTTTAAGACAATATTATTAAGAAGTTGTGTTTGAACCTGAAAATCAATTGTGACATTTTCTGATTCTTTGAGTTTACCTCCTATTATTTATAACTAGTATCTGCATTTTAGAAATTGTATATAGGGCATGCGGTTGGCTGGCGCACAAAAGGTCCTGTTTCGAATCCTGGTAAAACCTAGGATTTGTCATGGTTATAGTCATATAGCAAATACGTATTGAAGTATTTGGGTGTCCAATATTATGTCTACACACCAGATTTATTCGAAATGTTAGCACCAAATAAAATTGTAGCTATTTTTACACAGTAAATATATTTTAACACATTAAATCTATTTTAATATATTAGTTTCGAAACTAAGGAAATGGTTTACAACTAAAATACATACAGTTATGTCTGTCGTAATAGACTTTCAGCGACCCGACCAATACATACAGTTATGTCTGTCGTAATAGACTTTCAGCGCCCCGACCAATACATACAGTTATGTCTGTCGTAATAGACTTTCAGCGCCCCGACCAATACATACAGTTATGTCTGTCGTAATAGACTTTCAGCGCCCCGACCAATACATACAGTTATGTCTGTCGTAATAGACTTTCAGCGCCCCGACCAATACATACAGTTATGTCTGTCGTAATAGACTTTCAGCGCCCCGACCAATACATACAGTTATGTCTGTCGTAATAGACTTTCAGCGCCCCGACCAATACATACAGTTATGTCTGTCGTAATAGACTTTCAGCGCCCCGACCAATACATACAGTTATGTCTGTCGTAATAGACTTTCAGCGCCCCGACCAATACATACAGTTATGTCTGTCGTAATAGACTTTCAGCGCCCCGACCAATACATACAGTTATGTCTGTCGTAATAGACTTTCAGCGCCCCGACCAATACATACAGTTATGTCTGTCGTAATAGACTTTCAGCGCCCCGACCAATACATACAGTTATGTCTGTCGTAATAGACTTTCAGCGCCCCGACCAATACATACAGTTATGTCTGTCGTAATAGACTTTCAGCGCCCCGACCAATACATACAGTTATGTCTGTCGTAATAGACTTTCAGCGCCCCGACCAATACATACAGTTATGTCTGACGACTGTCGTAATAGACTTTCAGCGCCCCGACCAATACATACAGTTATGTCTGTCGTAATAGACTTTCAGCGCCCCGACCAATACATACAGTTATGTCTGTCGTAATAGACTTTCAGCGCCCCGACCAATACATACAGTTATGTCTGTCGTAATAGACTTTCAGCGCCCCGACCAATACATACAGTTATGTCTGTCGTAATAGACTTTCAGCGCCCCGACTCCCTTGATGTTGCTCCGGAGCACGGCAGCGGACCGGATGGTCGGGAAAGGTGCCCTGTTGATCGTCTCGAAGACGGCGTCGTAGAAGTACAGCCTGCTGTTGTGGAAGACCACGCCCTGGGGAGACCCCGCGGATACCACCTGGGATATGGAGCCTGACTTGATGTAGTAGCGCTGCAGCTGTTAGAGAAAAAAAAAATTTTGTTTAAGCTCCTTTTAGATCAAACTCTGATGTTTCCACATACATATGGGATTCATGTCTTATGTGATACAGTGTTCCACTGCAGAGGTCGGCAACCTAAGGCACGCATGTCAAACTTGGCACGCGTAAAACCTCCCAAAATGTAAAGTAAATGTCGGTTCTTCAACCCCCCAAAAAAAGAGGAGATTTAATTTTAGACTGTTGGCACGCTGAATGGATTAGAAATCTTACTTTGGCACACTACTATCAGAAAGTTTCCGGCCCCTGGTCTACTGGATAATGTGATCTAGCAGAAAAATTTTCATTCCTAATTTTTCTGGTTTGAATCAATGTTTTACAGTCAGTTTTCGTTTTCCGTCAGCAAAAGAAAGAGAAAGGGTTGCCCCATAGTCAATCATCAGCTCTGGTGGGTACCTAGTATTAAATTGTGTGCTTGTGTGTGTGTGTGTGTGGGGGGGGGGGTTAAGGGGGATGAGCTTTGTGCTGACGAGACAATCCTTTTGTATGTGGTAGTCATTAAAACTAGCAAACATTAGCCTGCATGATGTTGTAGCCTGTAAGGATAACTTTACCTCTTTACTTTTATATTAATTGCCAGGTAAATTTCCAAGTACATTTTCAGAAAGATTTAAAGGAAATTTCTAGGTAGATTTCCAGATTTATTTCCATGTAGATTTTTCAGTAGATTTCCAGGGAAAATTTTAGGTAGATTTCGAGGTAAATTTTTTAAGTATTTAAGGAAAATTTTAGGTAGATTTCAATGTACATTTTAGGTAGATTTCGCGGTAAATTTTAGGTAGATTTCAAGGTAAATGTTTAGGTATTCAAGGTAAATTTTAGGTAGATTTCGAGGTAAATTTTAGGTAGATTTCAAGGTAAATTTTTAGGTATTCAAGGTAAATTTTAGGTAGATTTCAATGTAAATTTTAGGTAGATTTCAAGGTAAATTTTTAGGTAGATTTCAAGGTAAATTTTAGGTGATTTCAAGGTAAATTTACAGATAGGTTTCCTGGTAGATTTCCGTTAAAAGTTCTAGGTAAATTTCCTGGTAGACTTTCAGGAAGATATTGATGTAGATTCACAGTCACATTTTCAAATGGACTAACTTTATTATTACTTTTGCTTACCTTGTTGTGGAAAGTGTCCGTGTAGTACAAACTCTGTGACTGGGTGTCCAGCGTCATGTACATGGGGGTCCTGATCCCTACGGAGAGCAACACCCTTGGATTAGTGCCATCCATGTCCACCACTGCAATCTTCGCTGGCACACCCGGAACTCCACCGTCACCCCAGTACAACAACCTAGGGCGAAACAAAGGCATTACAAATTGTATTATGACAACAGTATTGTTTTAATATTTCTAAACAACATTCGATTATATTATACGCAGCAAATGTTTAAATTAAGAACTAAAGGATTGAGTTAAAATGTGCATTAAATAATTATATTTAATTTTACACCTAATAAGACATAAGCGTACATGAAATAAACACCTAAAAGAAAGTTAATTTACGACAAAAACAGTTTAAGTTTGCAACTTAAACAATACATTAAATTTATCATAAAAAAAGTTATATTAGATTTACTACCGAAAACATTGGATCAAGTTTAAATGTGTATGTTGAACATATAAATTATATTCAGATACTAACATAAACAGTCCTTTTATGTCATATGAACTACAAGGCTAATTTATTTATTTTTTAATTGAAAGTTGATAATTTACATCAAAGATGTTCACCTCGTTGATCAAGTATTAAAAGTATAACACTTTTTAGTTACGAAAAAGCACTCACCCTGCAACGGGATCAACACACAAAGACAATGGGTTGGCCACATCTCTCCTTCTTCCATTATTGCTCAGCAAGACTTTCCTGTAATGTTCATTTCCGTCTAGACGCATCACCTGTATGTCATTTTTTTTAGAAACAAAATATTCCGACTTTGAATAATAGAATTTGGGAAATTGCGACCTTCCTCTTAGTCTTATTAGTTACCAGGAAACTAGGACAATAGTAAACCTGTAGATTTTTCTTAAATAATAAAGAGTTAACAAGGAGCAATGGTTTTTATAGCTTTGTCGTGTCTGAAATACGCACGCCTTTTTAACGATTATGCCTAATTAAATGCACATTGTAGTTTGTTAATTACATTTTTATTACTTTTGTTTATGTAGATTTAAAGCTGTGTTCCTCTATGAGAATTCAGAATTATAAAGAACTTCTTTGACTTATATTTAACATTAGCTCTAACATGATATAAAATGATAATTAAAAAAATATCCTAAAACATCAGTAAAAACAAGGAAAAAAAATGGAAATATTTATCAATCATGTAACAAATACTTAGAGATTACATCAATACAGGACACGGTCCTACCTCCATCAGCCCTGCTGCTGCATTGGCCCAGTAGAGATTCCTGGAGATCCAGTCTATGGCAATGGCGTTGGGGCTTCCGATGACCGCAGTGGGCACATATTCAGACGTATTTCTCCCATTCAGCTGAATTCTCTTGAGACTGCCCTGGAAAACAAAAATTTGAGTGAAACACTCACAAAAGTCTAGTGAAACTTTAACGATTTGGTCCCACGGGATATTTAAATTTTTTTGTTTATATAGCGCTAGGTTGCCAAGCGAGTTGATCTCTGATTTAAATGCCTACCAAAGGAGTTTAAATTGTTGTTGTTCTTCAATTTGCTAGTTATTAATATAATGAAGATTCTACACCAGCTATACCAAATGAAAGTTGTTTCGACATTGTGTTAATCCCACAATCTTCGACCACAAGATGCCAGAGTTTGGAAAATTCTTATTTTTTGCTGTTAGCCTAAGACTTCGCTAGCTTTGCTTTCCCAAAAAAAAATCTTTAGAAACTTAAAAAAAGAAGATAGCCTAAAGTAAATCCCAACTCACATTGATTTTTTCAACATAGTAGATATAGCCTTCCTTGCTGTCGAAATCGAAATCCTGGCCACTGCTTATGGAGCTGACAGGGATGATTCCCGTGACGTTAGTACTGCCCAGCTTGATGCCCGCGATGAAACGAGATTGCATGAACAGCAATATTTCAGATGGGTCTGAAAAAAACATGAAATTTCATTTACATTTTCTTTATCTAAGACTAAGACTGATATCTCTGTGTTTTCCGACTCATTTTGATGAAGTTTTCTTGTCTTTTTTTCAATATATATTTTAATATTTTATTTTACCAAAATATACAACCTAATTTGCTTGATACTATATAATGAACACATAGAAGTGTCAATCTCTGCGTTATTAACATTGTGATTGTGTTAGTTCTGTTCTTAGTATCATGATTATAATCATCTAGGCTTGTTAGCTATGAGACATATATCTTCTAAAAACATAGTGCAGTCCTGTACTAGAAAAACTGGAGTATGTGGCCGACCACATAACCCAACACATTAAAGAAGTCAAAGACACCACATGCTTTTACCTTTGATACAGTTATGAGCCGTTCCGTCCAGCTGCATCCCGACTGGGCAGGCACAGCTGTAGCCGGTGGGCCTCGGGGAAAGAAGACACAGGTGACTGCACTTGGCACCTTCACACGGGTTGGTTCCTGGAAATAACAACATCAACAACCATCTAGTATTAACACGTTCAAGTTACAACTAGCCAACAAATGAAACTTACTAACCTAGTATTTTAATAGTATAGTATTTACCACTGAACATGGAGTGCATGGAAAATGCAGACTTTTATATATAGATAGGTGATGCGTATGCTAATGGCCGATTATAGATACTGACATATATATTCATAAACATCTACTTAATAATCGTGTTATTTTAAAAAGCCTGTTAACATTGTCTTATTAATTATATTATTATTATAAATTATAGCCATACTATGGCATTTCTAATGTGTGACATGAGTTATGAACTAAAATATTAAGTGTATAAGTGTAGGAATACATTACTTACTAAGATATTATTCATACAATAGGCATTCAAAGCATTCAATCGAAAAAGATCAGCCTCAATTTTGTAAGCTTCATTTTCAGGAATGCATTGTCGAACATTGCTTACTTTGAAATCGTTATATATGTCAGTGTCTAAAATCGGCCATTAGCATACGCACGCATTTTCGACGACATTTTTATGCTTTATTTTAAGTGATTGAGCACTCTATGCATATATTTAGATCAGTGGTATATACCACCACAGAAGGCAGAAAAGGAAGGCAAAAGCATCCTCCATACAGCCGCCCTCGATGTTCAAATGTGAGGGATGCTCAAGGGACTGTCATTCAAGGATCGGGCTGTTCAGCCACGGCAAGCGCTGACCTTTCCTAAAATCCATTGTCTTGCGAGACAGATAGGAGTCAGATATATACCACTGGTTAGCAATGCTAGAAACAGTTTTTTATAAACAGGAAATGCATTTATGTATATATCACACCTGTTGGCTGTTTGATGATGTTATATACGGCGATTCCCAAGGGTCGGGCAATGCTGGAGGCAACGACAGAGCGTTCTGAGCAGTTGAACTTGTTGCACTTGGAAACCCTGCTGGCCGCCCTATCCGTCCAGTAGATCCAGTCTTCAAAGATAGCCAGGGAGTGAGGGTGTCTCAAAAACTTTGAAATAAAACAAAATCGTCTTCGTCAATTTCAATACTTTATCACAGCATCGCTAAACAAACACACATACGTATACACAACACACATCAACTTCAATATAAACTAAACAACAGACTGCTCACCAATGAACATTAAATGAAAGCTAATCAATGTAAATAGTTATAGTCGTATAATTGCCATATATAAACTCAAAAGGTAACAGAACGTTCTTAAAGGTGTTAATAGAGTAAGTCGTTCCCTTTCAAATCATTTTTGTTCATTGGGCTAGTGAAGCATTGTTCACTCACGTCTTTAACTAAGGGATTGTGTTGCCAGGAAACGTTTACATAAATTATGTCATAAAAGCTGGGTGGTTTATGGACACCTTCAAGACTTGAGAAACAAAATTATTAGCTATTAGCCTATAATATCCAAATTTGTGTTCACTAATGTTTTAGGCTAATGGGATTGTGTGGCCAGCACACTTTTATCCAACTAATGTCAGGTGCCAGTGTTTGACTTATAGACAATCGGCAGACAAGGAAATAAAAATCATAGTGTTCGAATTCAAGACATTTTATTGGCATCTCGCACGCTGCCACTTGACCATCCTTTCCTATAACAAGTATTAAGAAAACAAAAACAAGTTGACCTACATGATCGTTAGCGAACACCTGGTGCCTGCCAGAGCCGTCGTAGTTGCAGAACTCTATGAAGTCCATGCGGGCGTCAGCGAAGTACAGCCTCTTGTTGGGGTAGTCAATGGTAAGCGCGTTGGGCCAGAACAGTTTCTCAGAGACCAGCACCAGCCTTCCAGTGCCGTCCAGACCAGATCGCTCAATGCGAGGGTTCTGTCCCCAGTCGGACCAGAACAGGTAGCGTACTCTGTATACAATAACATGTATATTAAAAGTACTAAAGGGAAAAACGTTTCTAGGTACCGTATATACTCGAGTAAAAGTCGATATCAGTTTTTAAACCAAAGTAATCTTATCTTACAGGCGCCCTTATATTATTTTGCGCTTTGAGCCTACACTATGTTTGTTGAGAGCGCTTTATAAATACAATTATTTCATTTGTTAAGGGCTGCTATATGAAATATGAAACTCTACAGAAGCAACCACTATGAGGCTTTTGTTAGGTTTCAATTCTCACCCGTCTCTGGGATCTACTTCAATGGCTCTAGGGTTGGTGATGTTCTCACTGAACAAGACCATCCTGTTCTCGCCAGCCAGATTCACAACTTCGATGGTCTCCATGCCATAGTCTGTCCAGTACAGGTTTTTACCAATCCAGTCCACTGCTATATCTTCCACCACATCAATGCCTGTGGCCACAATCTGGTAAGAAATTAAAGAGGGTTCTACCTGATTGGTCACAATCTGATTGAATGTAAATGAGGCTTTATTTCATTGGTCCTATCTGATTGAATCTAAATAAGGCTTTATTTGATTGGTCACAATCTGAATTAATTTAAATAAGACTTTATTTTATTGGTCACAATCTGATTGAATTTTAAAAAACTTCATTTCATTGGTCACAATGTGATTGAATTTAAATAAGGCTTTATTTGATTGGTCACAACCTGATGGAATTTAAATATGTCTTTTTTTTTGTTTGGCCACAATCTAATAAGAAATAAAGATTGGATATATGATTGGTCACAATCTGGCGGGAAATTCAAAAAGTCTTTATTTTATTGGTTATATTCTTATGAAAAAACTACTTTAAAACTTGGTTTGATTAGTCACAATATAAAAAAGAAATTATATAACGCTTTAATTGATGAACCACAATCTAATGAAAAATTAACAAAGACCTTTTCATTGGTCAAATTGTGATCAGAAACAAAGCGTTTATTTCATTGATCATTCGAGAAAGAACTTTTCCTAAAGCTGATGGACTGACAGAGACACAATTTGGGAACTATATAGAGTTGGTGGACTCGGATTCTACTTTTTTCGTTCTGTAAATGGTTGTTAATACGTTAATATTCTGTAGCAACGCGGCATTTGTAATGGCGCATTAAATGAGCAGATACTTTATCATCTCCTGCCCTAATTAAGCCACCAATATTTTACAAGATATGCTGAGAGTCTTTTTTCAACTTTCCGTTTGACTCAAGGGATGATTAGGAACGAGACTGACCTCCGTCAAATTCCCGCCATCGATGGTTGTGCGGAAGATCTTCTTCAGCACCGTGTCGGAGAAGTAAATGTGTGACCGGTTGACGTCGATGTCAATGGCCGTGAGGGATCGGAACGGGGGAAGAGGCAGCGGGTCGTACATCAAGATGTCCAGATTCGACTTGACCACAGCTGTCCGGCTGGCTATAAGTAGACTCAGTACTGTATCGTCTGAAACAAGTTTTTTTTAAAAAAGAGCCAAAATTTAAATTTGAAAATTATTGTAACAAAGTTGAATTTTAAACGAAACAAATAAAGAGTATATATTCTAAAAATGTGAACAATAAAATAATGAATTAATGTTTTATAAATTATTTTGACGCTTACTTCTTTTGACTTTGCATGTTTTCCTGTCTGTCAACAGGGTGTAGCCATCAACACATTCACATTTGAAAGAGCCTTTGGTGTTGATGCAGGTCTGGCTGCACCTGCCCGGGGGCGTACACTCGTCTTCATCTGAAGAGAAACCAAACAACTACAATATTATTATTCTATTTATGATATTGGTAAGTACATACCGTTTTATGATTCATGGGAGTTAGTGAAGCGGCATTAACCAGCTTCCATTACCACAGTTTGCAAGAGAAATTTATAGGGCAATGTAAAGTGTAGTCACCATTACTTTTAAAAGTAAAGTAAAGTATATCGTCGGACTATCCCGTGGGGCTAGTGAAGCAGTTATTGTGAAGCTAGCACGACGCCCAGCTTTCTTTACTTTACCCCAACTAAGGTCAGGTACCCATCAGAGCTGGGTAGACCATGGGACACCCTCAAGTTCCGTGAACTAATCCTAACCTTCACACCAGGGTTCGAGCCCAGGACCTTCGATAGAGCTAGCCGAACCCTACCGTGCTCCACCGCCATTTTTCCCTCCCAGTAATTTCAGTTTTCCCATCAGAACTTGGTAGACTCATGGAAACCCTCCCGGCCTTGACTAAAATATGAAACTAGCGTTTCATAAGCCTGGATTCAAACCCGATACACTCGGAATTATTGTGATAACAATGCCAGAACCACCATCACCAATAACGGTGGAGAATAATAAATGCATAAAAGTATTGTTGATTCCCAATTGGAAGTAAGATCGTTTTAGAGGAATAACCTGCTAGGAGATAAGTTGATACTCAATTCACATTTGCCTATTAATTAGAACTAAAATAAATAAAACCCACAACACTAGATTAAGGAAAGGTAGGTAAAGTTCAACAGATAACTAAAGTTCAAAGAAAATAGCTGGCAGGTCTAGAACAACGTGTAGAAGATCGTGCAAGGAAGAAATAAAGCAATGCAACATGACGTGGGGTGAACTAAAGAAATCAGTCCAGAACCGAGGGCGTTAGAGACTTGTTGCTTGAGGCCCTTTGTTCCACAAGAAACGTAAGGAAATAAGTAAAAAAAAAATAACATTTAATAAGTCCGAACTTGAAAGCTCTCTGTCGTCTGCTTCTTAGTAACCAAAAACAAAAATATATCTAGCTGATTCTTACCAATGCAATTTTTAGTTCCGTTCAACACTTGTCCCCGAGGGCACTTGCACTCCGCCCCTCTGGGTGTCTGCATACAGATGTGGCTGCAGCCTCCGTTGGAGTCGCGACAGTTATCTTGATCTGAAAGTGAAGATTTCGTTTATTTTTCGTATTTGATTATTACCTTCAATCTGAAGAAGGTATTGCAGGCTGAGCTGCACTAACATGGATAGATCAGAGCAGAATAAAATCTATAATTAAAAGAAAAACAATACGACTTCTATCTAAAGCTGGATTTAATTTTGCACCTGGTCGAATGTGTTTCGAAGGCCTTGATTTTGACATGATCTATGATCTAAAGTCTAAAGCATTAAACGTAAATAAAGAGCTATCAAATACTTTGGCATCTTCAAAATGAGAGTGTTAATTAAACCACAATAATGAATTATTAGATAAATGAAGAAGTTACATACTGCATATAGGACTCTCATCATGTCCTCCTGGACAGTCCTGGCTGCCGTCACACACCTGGGTCGTGTTGATGCAAACGTGACTCCCTCCTGGGCACTCCCACTTGCCCCTCTGACAGGAGAACGGAGGAGGAGCTGGGGGGGGGGACAGTTCAATTCCAGGTTACTACTAGAAACATGTTTACATACATGCAACAAGAAACTAAGTAACTTAACATCATTTAAAACACTATTAGAAATGAAGGACTAGACTCAAACCACGGATGTGCGTAGGACGCAATAATTGAAGAGCTCCAAAGCATATGAAGCACCACTTAGCATAAGAAATCTTTTTCATAACTATCTAGAGAAAACATAGTCGTTATGAACCAATTATAGTATAAGATCAGCCAGCATGAAATTAGAAACTTCAAGAAAATGTGGCATCCGGGCATGGAATGGGTTGACTGGACAAACCAGGAGAACCAGTTACTTGACATCATTTAAAACACTAGCCTAATAGAAATGCGGGACTAGACTCAAACTGCAGACGAGCGTAGGACGCAATAATATTCTTTATTGAAGAAGCGTCTGTAATGTACAAGATAAGAACTTCAGGATTTATAAGAAAATGAGGTCTCTAAGAATATTTTTTAAAGAAGAGACTGTATTGACAATAATTTTCTTTGCCCTTATTGGAAGAGTTTCAAAGCATATGAAGCACCCTTTATCTTATTGATTTAAAATACATAGCAAGTAGAAAATAATTATGCAAAAAGTTCAGATTTCTATAAAAATACAAAGTTATCACGATATAGATCAATAGAACATAAATTTTTCATCAACTAATAATAATAAATAATAATAAGACTTGTATTGCGCATATCCCGTTGTGAACAGTTCTATGCGCTTTAATAGTGTATCAAATGAAAATAGCCTATTTAACTGAAGTATATGTTAAAGATATACCATTGTAAATATAAAACCGATTTGAAAACGTGTTAACTTAATATAACTATAGTTAGATTTATTTTAATAATTATCCATAATAATTTTTAATTATTCATAGTTTCGTAAAGAATGTGTGTCTCATGGAAGAGGTTTGAGCCTATGCTACGCCACTTTTTGTCAGATATGGACACTTTTAAGTTAAGTAAGGACTTGTATGCACACTCTCTCTCTCTCCATTGAGCATATTGTATAGATCTTACGGCAAGTCAGAGAAGCGTCTTCGTCAGAGTTGTCCCCGCAATCATCATCTCCATCACACACCCATCCTTGGAAGATGCAGCGGGCGTTGGCGCAGCGGAACCTGTTGCCGAAGCAAGTCACTGGAGCTGAAAATATTCCCCCACAGTACAGTCAATGTTTTGTGACAAAAAAAATATTCCTTACAGTACAGTCAATGTTTTGTGACAAAAATAATATTCCTTGCAGTACATTCAATGTTTTGTGACAAAAATAATATTCCTTGCAGTACTGTTAATGTTTTGTGACAAAAATAATATTCCTTACAGAACAGTCAATATTCCTTACAGTACAGTCAATGTTTTTGAGACAAAAATAATATTCATTACAGTACAGTCAATGTTTTTGAGACAAAAATAATATTTCTTACAGTACAGTCAATATTCCTTACAGTACAGTCAATGTTTTTGAGACAAAAATAATATTCCTTACAGTACAGTCAATGTTTTTGAAACAAAAATAATATTTCTTACAGTACAGTCAATGTTTGTGACAAAAAAATATTTCCCTCTGTATAGTCAAATATGTGTGACAATTTATTTTTTATTTAGCTTATTTCATGGAAAAAAATCCAATGAATAATAGGTTGCGTGTCTGTGTTTATTACTGGCGCGCAAGCGGAAGCTGTAACTTACGACACTGAGTTCCTTCGTCAGAGCCATCATCACAGTCTGTCTGTCCATCGCATTTCCAAGTTTCAGGAATGCAGCCACCATCTTTACATCGGTACTGGTCTCGTAGGCAACTGTCTGTTGATTGCTGAGCTGAAAATCATTACAATAAACACGTTTGAAAAAACACCAACTATCTAGTCATTTAGTCCTAAATGATTATAGAATCTATAATAGGACTAGATATGAAAAATCCCAAATCTTGCAATCTGCAAGAGAATATAAGCTTATAAAATATAAATACTATTCTTTCTTTCTATATATACAGATTAGTGCCTATTATAGAATATTGACATAACTTTTCGCAATTCTGTGGAATTTTCATTCTTCATAGTTTGTCAACGGCAAAGTTTTTTGTTAAAAAATCCCACTTCTCAATTGTTCCTTTTTTATGACGTTTGTTAATGTTTCTACCATTCTCAGAAAAAAAGTTTAAAATAGACACGAAGAACACTGTTACGAATGTTTAATTTCGTGTTATTATAAAGTTATTATAAAGTTATAATACAATGATACTTGGCCAGACGCATCTCCATTTTTTTTCTCTAGCAATCCAAATAATTGAATAAAAATATTTACTTTTGCTGACTTACTATCTAATTAATTTGGGATAAGGTCTTGAAATCTTCGAAAATACGATATTCTATAACAATGGTTCAGAGAGGAATTTACCCTAACAACTCTTTTGGTACATTAACTATGAAGAAATGAAAGGAAAACTTCAAAATGTTTTTTCAAATAGACTACACAACTGTCATGGATTTTAATGGGTCAAATTTGGTCTGCATGGCTTAATTGCTCACCGGCGGAATATCAATATATATATAATTACCGTGAGTTCGTTTATATGTTTATATATATGTTTGTATTGAAATGTAGAATGTCCCTGGAAAAAGAAATACAAACCAGAATCGGCAAGGCAGTATCTTTAATGGCAAGGCTCAACCAAAGAGTATGGGATAATGCTCAACTTACTGATAGGACAAAAAATCTGTCTACCAGGCCTGTGTGCTAAGCACACTTCTCTATGGAAGCGAGACCTGGGCTACATACGCTAAGCAAATTAAGCAGCTCAATAGCTTTCACCTGCGATGCCTGCGCAGGATACTCCACATCAAATGGCAGGAAAGAGTCACAAATGTGGAGGTGCTCAGGAGAAGCCATATGCTGAGCATAAACTCAATCCTGAGTGAGAGCGCCTGCGATGGATAGGCCATGTCCACAGGATGGGTGCGGAGCGCATCCCAAGAGCCCTACTGTATGGAGAGCTGGCAGCCGGTACAAGAAAGAGGGGTCGCCCTTGGCTGCGGTTCAAAGACGTCTGCAAGAAAGACTTATTACTGGCACGCATTGAGCCCAACACGTGGGAGAGCCATGCTGAGGAACGCACCTCCTGGCGGTCCAAGGTGCGCGAGGGCAGAAGCCACCCTCACAGAAAGAAGCGAAGAGAAACGAGCCAGGAGAAAGGCGAGAGGCAGAGAGAAAGGAGACTGCGCCATCGTCCCTTGAGGATGGAAGGATGCCATATATATATGTTTGTATTAATAGGCTCCTAAGCCGTTTGACTAATCGGGCCAAAAGTTAAATGTATAAATTGAAAACGTCCTCCAAAATAAATCTTTATTATAAAAACAATATTGTTTAATTCCTTTATTTTTTTTTTATAAATAAACTTAGACCTATTGATAATCACCACATGTTAAAGTTCTAAGCTGAGCGCCATTTCAGCATTATCTCCCTTTGAAATACTTTAATAAAAAAATAAAAAAATAAAAAATAAAAAAAAAGAACAAAAACTAAATACCGTAAGATACGTTCTCACTATAGTTTTTTATTTTGTAATAGTGTATAACCACTAATATATATATATAAGCCAGAGAGAGAGAGAGAGTACACAGTAAAACCTACGACAATCCTGTTCGTCTGACTCATCGTTGCAGTCCGGAACTCCGTCACAGTGGTGCTTGGTCAGGATGCACTGCCGGACGTTCTTGCACGTCCACCTGGTGCCGGTGCAGTTCAGGGGAGGGCAGTCCCGTTCGTCAGTGTTGTCGTAGCAGTCGTTGCCCCCGTCGCAGATCCTCAGCTCCGGGATGCACCTCTTGTCATCGCACTGGAAGAAGTGAGCCGGACAGGTGTGCACACCTGTGTGGAGAAATTAATTTCTATCTTAGAAACATTAATCCAATAGTTCGAAGTATCACATACACAATTTCTTCATAACTTTATCAAAAATACATTCCGACGAACATCATAACATATTATAGCCAGTCCATTTTACTCTGGATATTACACACTATCTTTCAACTCTTACACACTGTTTACAATCTCCACCTAACTCTCTCCTTCACATGCCCCGTGCCCGAACAAAACCGGTCATACCACTGTCAGCATCACAGTTCTCCCCACAATGACCAGCCACCGTCTGCTGCTGCCCTACAATAACACACACAAAAAATAGTCAAAAGCAAACTTACCGCAAAATTCTCCTTCATCGGAGCCATCACCGCAGTCGTTATCTGTGTCACACTTCAGGGACTGGCTGATACAGAGACTGTTGTTGCACTGGAACTCCCTGGAGTTGCACGTCTTGGCGGCTAAACAGAAATATTCCATGAATTTACATTTTAAGAACACAAAATAGCC
This sequence comes from Anisus vortex, assembly GCA_949126835.1. Classification (NCBI taxonomy): domain Eukaryota; kingdom Metazoa; phylum Mollusca; class Gastropoda; family Planorbidae; genus Anisus; species Anisus vortex. Next base: position 28,553,131 of record OX421506.1, read on the forward strand.
AATGGTTCAGATTAATGAATTGTCTTTCTTGTTAATTATCTCAATATAGCATTTGTAATCACGTGTTGTTTGTTTACTTTGTGCAGTGATGAACAATTCAGCCGTTCTACTATAGGCTTAAGATGTTGTTTTGTTTTTTTAATATCATCATTTCAACAATGTGACTGTGAGGATTTAAAATATAGATAGTTGTTTTATGGGACAATTTTTATAATCTATAACCCGGTGTTAATGTATGGAATAAATGAGTGACGTTTTACGATAGAAACAATGACGTAGGAGTTAGATTGAACGTAGCGTAGATTTGGTAGTAAAGACAGACGACCTTAGAATTTGGTAGTGGCTGGACGTGTTTTGGACTAGGCTATATAAACTGTGATGTATTTGAATTCATCTTGTACATAAATTACATTAAATATTGAGTTCTCATTTCTACTAAAAGCCGGCAGTTTGTTCATTGTTTATTATTATATAATGTGATCTCCCTGAGAGTTGTATACATAGTAATTACAAAATAACGGTCACATTATTTGGCGCCCAACTAAAATTTGGAAGCTCAAGGTGAATTCGGAAGCCCAATGTGGAATATTGAAAATCAACGGAGAATGTTGAAGGAGAATCAAGGTGAATATTATTGAAAATCAATTTGAAAGAAAGCCTACAATATATTGTGAAGCACAGCTTAAAGAATACCGCAAATGAACGTTTCTTACGACTAAAAGAAGACTAAAATTCAATGTGAAAAAATATCGACGAGAAAGAAAATTTGACGGTTTAACAGTATAGCATAGCACGTCTTGGAAATAAGCGCTACCAGTACATAACGGTGTACATGAAGATAGAAACGGAAGTTTATGTATGTTACCAAGCAAGTCGGTTAAAAAGGACACTAGAAAATCTTAAGTTGAAAGGCGTCTCGGATACATTTTAAAAGTATCGAAAGTGGTAACAATTATTGAAACAATAGTGAAGCTGTGATTAATAGGACAAGCTAAGTTTGTCAAGTGAAGAGATTAAAAAAGAATCTCCGTAGAACTAGTGAATGGTTCGAGAAAAGAAGAATACTTCAGAATAGTCACAGAACTAGAAGTCAGTGCAGTACAGTAGCAGAAGTCAAGTGAAATTGGAAGTAAAAAGAAACTTTAACAAAGTGAAAGGATTGTAATCCTTAAGGAATTAATGAACATACTTCGTGCTGAAAGAACCTGTGTGGTGGAGGATCATTTCGAGTTTGGAACCTGGATTCGGAGACGGAAGGAAAAGGAACGCGTTTATTAAGATAAGTAAACTGGTGTATACGTTATGTTGTAGTATAGTATATGCCTAGATTTTTCTTGTGAAATCACTGGCATGTATTAGTTTCTTTTAGGAATTTTGTGTATACACTTATTGAAAAGTCCCTGTAAGTCAGGTTAGTTGAAAAAGACTTTTCATAAGTGTGTATTACATAATATATGTTAGATTGTATAGTCTTGTATGCACAGTGTTATTATATTGTTTATATATGTGTCATAGTAAATTTTGTGTGAATCTCTGGTCTCATCTACTATCTGTGGTGTTCTTATTTTTTATATGTATTGATTATTATATTGATATTTATTTTATGCATATTGCAATATTGCTTCCATTTTAAATTATATTAGTTTGTTGTAGGTATATATTTATTAATTGAAAATGGAGGGGTCCTCAGTGGACATATTAGCAAATTATATAAGTTGTGGTAAGGAGTTGGGATATGCTGGTAAGGAATTGGATGAGTGGGCGGAGAGAAAATATAGAGAGCAGTTAGAAAGAGTAGAAAGGGCTAAAGATAAAGCTAGAGCTGATGAGATTGAGCTAGAGAGATTAAAACAAATTGATAAAGATAAGGAAAGAGAAGAGAAGGCTAAAGAGAGGGAGGAAAAGGAGAAAGATAGAATTTTTCAGCTAAAAAAGTTAGAATTAGAGGCTAAGAATAATACTGCAAATGTAAACATTGGAGTCACTAGACCTGTTGTTGACCAGGAAATGGCTATTAGAAATAACATGTGCAGATTTACCTTCCAATTATTTAATGAAAAAGATGGTTCTATTGATACATTTCTAAAAAAATTTGAAATGGAAATGGAGAGACAAAATTTTTCTTCATGTTATTGGTCTGGACTACTTGGAAAATCCTTTACAGGAGATATTCCATCAAAAATTTGTATGGAACAATCAGATTATGCATCTGTCAAGGAACAATTGTTAAGACATTTTGGAAGTACAGAGGAGGCTTATAGAAAGAAATTTTTTGAAATGACTTTATCAAAGGAAGAAGATCCAAAAAGTTATTTTGACTCATTGACAAGTGCTATGGACAAATGGTTAAAATGTGCTAAAATAGAAAAATCATTTGAGGAACTGAAGAATTTTATTATTAGAGATAAGGCAATATATTCACTCGATAAGACTCTCAAAGCATTCATTCAGGAGAGATCTCCCAAGACTATAGAAGAAATAGTTGACCTGGTTAGGAACTATAAATTAGCTCATCCTATGGCACCTACTTCTAAAGGAGAGGATTACCAGGATATAATATGCTTTGCTAAAGGCAATGATAATTTTCAAAGAGGAAGACAATTATCAAGGAGCAAGATGAAGTGTGGTAATTGCGGAAGAAATAACCATGTTACTTAGGATTGTAAAGATAAGAGAGATAACACATTGACATGTTTTATATGTAAAAAGAAAGGACATATAGCAAGAAATTGCTTCAGAAGGTCAAGTTCTGCTGGAAACAATAATAATAATAATAGATCTCAGGGATATACACAACAAAGAGATCACAACTCCAGATTTAATCAAAACAGGAATCATTGTGGAGCTGTGTTATCAAGAAGCAAAGGAATAAAGTTTTTTCCAGGATATGTGGGATTAATACCAGTTTTTGCAGTTCGTGACACAGGAGCCTCTGTCATTGCAATAAACAGCAAATATGTTCAGTCAAATCAATATACTGGTGAGGTAGCAGATTGTACATCATTTGATGGAAGAGTGATTAAATTGAGGTTGGCCTACATTGATATTAGGACACCATATATTACAGGTAGAGTACTGGCTCATGTTATAAATGATGCACCAATTGATTTAATTATTGGAAATGTTGAATCAGTTAAAGAATGTACTAGAGAGGAAATAGAAGCATGGGAATTTAATAATAATCAAGCACAATGTAATGTGATTAATGAATGTAAAGCAAGCAATACTGAAGAAAGTCAGACAATGGTGAATAATGAAAAAGACACATCAGTTGATAGTGAATCATTACTGAATGAAAACTTTAATTTGGAAAAATTCAAAAAGGAACAAAGAGAGGATACTACATTGAATAGACTATTCAAATCTACAGAGAAAGGAAATATTAATAAAAATAGTGTATGCAAAGTGAAAAATGATACACAACTATTAGTCAGAGAGATACTCATAAATGGCAGACAAGTGGAACAAATAGTGGTACCATATAAATATAGAACAGAAATAATGACTAATGCTCATTCTATACCATTGGCTGGTCATATGGGAGTTGGCAAAACCAAAAACAGAATAATACAACATTATTTTTGGCCTAAAATGTCAAAAGATGTGAAAAGATTTGTTAAACAATGCAAAGTGTGTCAGATGAAAGGATCTGGAAGTAACTTTACCAAAGCACCAATACAAAAAGGAGTGACTGCAACTAGACCATTTCAGAAGGTAGCCATAGATATCATTGGTTTGATGCCTATTATGTCTAACAGAGGACATAGATATATTGTTACATTGATTGATATATGTTCAAGGTATGCAGAGGCAGTACCATTAAAGAAAATTGAATCTACAGATATAGTGCAAGCATTATATTTAATATTTACTAGAATTGGATTTCCTGAAGAGATAATATCAGATAGAGGAACTCAATTTACATCAAAATTGACTAAGGAATTTATGGAAACATTTGGAATAAAGCAGAAGTTTACAACACCCTATCATCCACAATGTAATGGAATGTGTGAGAGATTTAACAAAACTCTGAAGGAAATGTTGTCAAAAGTTAGTAATGAGGATCCAAAGAATTGGGATTTAGCAATTCCATCAATTTTATTTGCATATAGAGAAACTACTCATGATAGTACAGGTTTTTCACCATTTCAATTGATATATGGAAATAATCCAAGAAATCCACTTAGTATTCTCAAAGAACCATTGGTAGGTACTAGTGAAAACAAGGAAATGACTAATTATGAGTTAGTTACAAATAAGAAACAACAATTAGAAATTGCTTTGGAAGAGGCTAGAAAGAATTCAGACAATAATAAGGAAAAGAAAATAAATAGAGTAAATCAGGATAGGAAACTAAGAACCTTGGAACCAGGAGATAAAGCTTTGCTAAAATTAAAAAATCAAATTAACAAGCTATTTACTGAATGGCTAGGGCCATATGATGTGGTTAGAAAGGTCACAGATGTGGATTATGAGATAAGAATTAAGGATCAACTTAAAGTTTTTCATATTAATAATTTAAAAAAGTATAATGATCAATCAGTAGAAAGCAATATATGCTGTAGTATAATATCAGAAGAAATTAAAGAGGATATTGAAGAAATAGCAACAGTGAATACACAGGGTCAGCAAACATATAAAGATGTGAATTTAGAGAAATTGACACATGAACAAGCATATGAGATGGCAAAAATAATACACAGGCATAAGGGTATATTTTCTGATTTGCCTGGTAAGACCAATGTCATACAACATGACATTATTGTAACAGATGATAAGCCGGTGAGGCTAAAACCATACACAATCCCTATTCATTTGAGGGATAACTTGCAAAAAGAGATAGATGAGCTTGTGAGTATGGGGTTGATAGAGCCATCCAATTCAGCATATGCATCTCCAATAGTATTAGTTAAGAAAAAAGATAAAACTATAAGGTTGTGTGTGGACTATAGGAAGCTGAATAATGTTACTCTCTTTGACCCATATCCTATGAACAATGCTGAAGATATTATGGCTCAGCTATCCAATGCAACTATTTTTTCTAAATTGGATATGGCTAAAGGGTACTATCAAGTAGGTTTAACTGATAGAGCTAAACCATTTACAAGTTTTGTTACTCCATTGGGGTTATATCAATGGAAGGTGATGAGTTTTGGATTGGTGAATGCTCCTGCAACTTTTAACAGGATGATGGGTATGATTTTAAGACATAGGAAGGATACTATATTTTATTTGGATGACATATGTGTTTTTAATGATACTTGGGAAAATCATTTAAAAAGTCTTAATGATATCTTTGAAATTATAGAAAAACATAATTTGACAATTAAACCTAACAAATTAGAAATAGGCATGAAAGAAATTACTTTTTTGGGACACAAGATATCCAATAACACCATTAAGCCATTGGAGGAGAATATTACTAAAATCCTTAAAATTGACATTCCAAGAAATAAAAAAGAAGTGAGGAGTCTTCTAGGTGTATGTAATTTTTATAGGAAATTTATTCCTAATTTTTCAGAGATGGTAGCTCCATTGACTGAACTTATTAAAAAGAAAAGCCCAATTAAAATAATTTGGTCTCAGGAGTGTGAAATGGCATTAAATAGGATAAAGGTTGCTTTTTCTGAACAACCTATATTAAGACTACCAGACATTAAAAAAAGATTTGTGGTTTTGACTGATGCAAGTTTGGTTGGTTTGGGAGGAATTTTGGGACAATATCATGACAATGTCTTACACCCGATTCAGTATATTAGCAGGAAATTAAGTGAGGCTGAGGTTAGGTATGCAACAGTAGAACGGGAAGCTCTGGGTGTGGTTTGGTGTATTACTAAATTGGCAAGGTACTTGATGGGTACAAAGTTTATTCTTATGACTGACCATAAGCCTTTGTCCTTTATAAATCAGAACAAGTTAAACAACAGTAGGATAGCAAGATGGTCACTTATCCTGCAGGCATACAGTTTTACTGTGGAAAATATACCTGGGGTGGATAATATATTGGCTGATTTGTTGTCTAGATGTGGTGTTTAAGGTGTGTTGTTTGATACGTAATCACCAGTTTGAAACGCGGTTAAAAATTATTTTTCATGTAAATATAAAGTATAGATACGGTGTTAATGAAATATTGATTTTTTCCAAAGGTTCTGGACGAGAAATGGTTCTACAACGGAAGCACGGTGATTCAAGCACAACGTACCATTTGTAAGTGAGAGATGTTCTATCACGTCCTCACATTATCGTGAACGGTTTTTATGGACACCATATCAAACGCAAACATGAAGACATCATATGAAGAGTACATTTATGGTGCTGACATGGAATCGAGGTCTTGTCATCGCTATATCAAGGTATATTGACATTATCAACATGGAATCGAGGTCTTGTCATCGCTATATCAAGGTATATTGACATTATCAACATGGAATCGAGGTCTTGTCATCGCTATATCAAGGTAAATTGACATTATCAACATGGAATCGAGGTCATGTCATCGCTATATCAAGGTATATTGACATAATCAACATAGAATCAAGGTCATGTCGTTGCATGATTAAGGTACATTTACATTGTCAACGCAGAATGAAGGTCATGTCATCAACATATGGAGGAATCAACAGATCAACACGTTATTGATAACATTATACATTTTTTTTGGTTTATGACCAATTCAACACTATATTGCTTACAGACAGACAGCTCGTGGTTAAGTATTCAATGGTAAATTCTTGAGATGTATCTGTGAACAATGCATTGTAATTATTGTTGTGACATTATTGGAACTATTTTATCAAGGTGTTGAAACTCTACAGGATGGATAATCTACAAAGGACCTATGAAATATTCAATAAATGTATTGTTGGACGTTCAGAAGAGGAAGGTTGCAATGATATTACATGGACCAGTATGAACTGTTGTGTTCGGATTTGATATTTATAATGTTGGTTTGTGTATTTCAGTGATACAGGACAGGATATACTTTGAAACATTATGGACATAGATATTAGTGAAAGTTATTGGTTAATATATTAATATATTGATGAAATTGTTGGTTTTGTTAAAGGTTATTTGTGTTGCATAAATTATTTTAATATGCATGATAATTATGATTATTTATATAATTATATGATTAAAGACAGGGGATTAAGGATATATATATTTAATTTTATCAAAGTATTTGACGGAGATAGGGATTTTATTTTAAGAAATTTGTATGACAAATTTAAAGGGTCGATGGGGGAATGTGAGGATTTAAAATATAGATAGTTGTTTTATGGGACAATTTTTATAATCTATAACCCGGTGTTAATGTATGGAATAAATGAGTGACGTTTTACGATAGAAACAATGACGTAGGAGTTAGATTGAACGTAGCGTAGATTTGGTAGTAAAGACAGACTACCTTAGAATTTGGTAGTGGCTGGACGTGTTTTGGACTAGGCTATATAAACTGTGATGTATTTGAATTCATCTTGTACATAAATTGCATTAAATATTGAGTTCTCATTTCTACTAAAAGCCGGCAGTTTGTTCATTGTTTATTATTATATAATGTGATCTCCCTGAGAGTTGTATACATAGTAATTACAAAATAACGGTCACAGTGACGTAAAAATATATAAAACACTGTCATGCATTGAATATTAACATTCAAAACTAAATTTAAGCAATAAAAAATCATTAAAATGGAATAGGTTTTGTAAGTGCAGAATATTTAATTGAAGATGTCAATTGTCGAAAGTTAGCTTACCTTACTAACTAAAAATAAAGCATAATGCAGGCTGTGAAATGTTTCACAATAACTATAAAAGCCTAAAATCTTTTTTACTTCGTGGACGGACCACTACGGACTAGTATCACAGTTAAATATCAAGAGTTATTGAAACAAATTGCTTATATTTTGGGTGTAAAATAGACATGGTAAAGAACAATTTTATTCTACAATGTCTCCAACATGGCTTCTATTTACATAGTTACGTGACATAGAAACCGAAGCCACGCCTATTGCAAACGCTCTATTAGATCTAGTAACGTGTCTTTTTTTTCCAGATATTTTCTGAACTCTTAGTCACGAGTTCTATGTTGTATAATACAAGTGGGACCAAAAACAGAACGTTTATATCAGTTTTCACTTGTATGGTAAGATGTGTGTTGACTCAAAGTGGCCATATAACTTTTAACTTTTATTTGTACTAGTGTTTGAGCTCAATTCCTTCACATATAATTATACCACTCTTTCCTTAGATCACTTTAATTATTTTTTATTTTAAGTATTTAGGAAGAAAGTGGAATAGGTAACAAATACAACTATTTCCTGAAAAACTGTTTGGTAGAAAGTTTTGCCAGCTTACAAGGTTTTGATCTACCATGCTATTAGTTACAATGATGTTGTTGAATGATCAACTATTTTTAATGATCTAATGTTCTTCAATAATCTTATTATGATCAATGAACTAATGTTGCTCAATAAACTACTGTGGATCTATAGCCTACTGTAGTTCATTGACCAACTGTTTAATGACCTATTATTGTTCACTGACCTAATTTTGTTCAATAACCCACTATTGTCCAATAAACTACTAGTCTATTGTTCATTGACCGACTGTTGTTAATTGACAATATCAATGATCCTACTGTTATTCTATAATCTACAGTTGTTCAATGACCTTCTGTTTGTAAAATGACCTACAAGAGATACATACAATCAGGGCGGGGCTACTTACAGCAGTTCTTTTCATCAGTCATGTCCCCGCAGTCATTATCTCCGTCACAGACCCACACACGACTGATGCACTGGCCATTGTCACACTTGAACCGGTTGGATGGGCACGTCGTAGCTGTCGGACCATATAGAACAAGCATTAAGAGACTGGCATCTCATATACTGAGCAACATAAAACAGCTACTAACATATAACGGTAATATATTGGTTACTTCAAAATATTGTTTGTTGACAAACTGACAAAACCATTTTTACTGGGAAGTGAAAATAAATTGCCACAACCAAACCAAGAAAGAAAATATAAAATTGACATTTGTGTGAACATGTTAACCCAATATTTTTTTTTACTTGTGAAGTTTCATTGGATGATATAGTTGTTCTTGGTACGAAGTTAGACAGTCATATCTATTATAATAATAAGTATAGTCATAAAGCTTAAATCAGAGGTTGGCTGCCTACGACCCGCATGACACGCTTGGCACGCAAAGGACTTTTCAATGGCACATGAAGGATTACCAAAAAGGCAATTTTTCTACAAGAAACTTGAGTGCTTGATGTCGCTTGTAAAATGTTGGCACGCTGAATGATATAGAAATCCTACCTTGGAAAACTGTTTATGAAAAGGTTGCCGACCCCGGGCTTAAATTATTTAAGTCGTGAGATTTCGAGGTAATTAGACAAGTTTGAAGAAAACGCTGTAATTATATAGTTCAAATGGGTTCTATCTAAAGAATAAGCAAAATTTGACTTGCATCGTTCTTGCATATTGACCTTCTTTTTTTCGATAGAAACTTTAAAGGCCGGCTGCTGGTCCTGCGGTTAGTTCACTATACTGTCAACAAAACGGCCCGGGTTTTAGCCCTGCCGCTGACCAATCCCTGTTGCCCCGCAAGAGTTTTGGGCCCAGTGGACGTAATAATCTTATATCTAGAAAGAACGTATGTAAGCATATAAAGTCAAGTCCAAAGGAACTAAACAAACATGATGCTAACCTTCTGGGCAGTTCATCTCATCGGTTCGGTCCAGACAATCATTGTCCCTGTCACACCTGTAAGAGTTCGGAATGCACCGTCCGTTCTGGCACTGGAACAGGCCCGGTCGGCATGTGGTCACGTCCACCTCCTCGGGGTTGGGCTCACAGTTGCGCTGGTCCCGGCTGAGCTTCATCCCGTATGGGCAGCCGCAGTGTCTGCCGACGTTGCTGAGGCCTTCCTGCACGGGGACCACGAAACAGAAGTGGGAGCAGTCTCCGTTTCTGAGATGGCAAGGGTTTTGAGCTGCAACATTGAATACTAAGACATTATAATGTTAAACGATACAGAGTGTTCTACATCCAAACTACGAACAGCTACAAAAAGTCTGCAATGTATTCACCATAGCCTCAGGCCGAAGGTCAAGTGCTCAGAATGGCTCAGATGGATGCTGGATCAGGATGATGATGATGAATGTTAAACGATACATGAAAAAAAGTTTGCATTGTAACCATAGGCCAAAAACGTATTTAATCTATAGGGGCCTTCTTCGTAAGCTTTTGTGATTTATAAAAATTTAAAAATTAATGTTTTAAAAGAATAAATAAATATCTATCAAATGAAATTTGTTGAATATATCATGGGCTATTTGTATGTATCCTGGATAACAAATTCTCGCTATTGTAAACATTCAAAATTATTACTGATAAGTTGTCGTTGCTAGATGAAATTGACCAATGAAATTGTCAAAGCAATATTTTGGTTAACTTGTAAAACTGTAACCCGAAACCTTTAGCATTGAATTAACTCATGGAGACATTAACATTAGTATCAGCTCAAATAATATGAATCGATCAATCTCTATAGGAGAAAAAGAGTTAAATCAAGCAAACACGGAAGTACAAGAAGAATCATTAGCTCCCGTAAGCAATATTTGAATCTGTGGTGTCTTGTATAATATGGAAAAGCTTGCCCCAGACACTGAGAGAATCTGAGACAAAAGAGTCTTTTAAAAGAGCTTAAAGAACTTTCTCTTTGACTAGTAGCTGTGTGCCTTACATACCAACATAGTGGAGGCCTTGCATACCAACTGGCACCGAAAATTATTCCAAGAGCACACTGAACATGCTCAATGTAATAGCATGGATACAATGTTAAATAAATAGCCATTATTATTATTGAATCCACTCATTTAAACAATTATGCCTACTTAACTTGAATAAATTCAGCTTAATGATAGTTATAAGAATTGAATCGTTTCAATTCAATACTACCAAGTGGAATCTATTCAACTCAATAAAAATCTTGATCATCAAAAGATGTACAAGTAAAAATATATTTTTTAAAAGTGTTCCTTTCACATGGACTACCCCACACCAAGAATGTAATCACTCTTTCACATGGACTACCCCACACCAAGAATGTGGTCACACTTTCACATGGACTACCCCACACCAAGAATGTGGTCACACTTTCACATGGACTACCCCACACCAAGAATGTGGTCACACTTTCACATGGACTACCCCACACCAAGAATGTGGTCACACTTTCACATGGACTACCCCACACCAAGGATGAAGTCACACTTTCACATGGACTACCCCACACCAAGAATGAAGTCACACTTTCACATGGACTACCCCCTCACCAAGGATGTGGTCACACTTTCACATGGACTACCCCACACCAAGAATGAAGTCACACTTTCACATGGACTACCCCACACCAAGGATGAAGTCACACTTTCACATGGACTACCCCACACCAAGAATGTGGTCACACTTTCACATGGACTACCCCACACCAAGAATGTGGTCACACTTTCGCATGGACTACCCCACACCAAGGATGAAGTCACACTTTCACATGGACTACCCCCTCACCAAGGATGTGGTCACACTCACCTGATAAAGGTTGGAGACTTGGGTCGTACACCCTAATGCCCATGACACGCCCGATTCCAGATCTGATCTTCTGCTCCTGGCCTCCCCTTTTGTTGATCCTTATGATGGACTGGAGGCGCCAGTCGGTATAATAAATGAAATCTGGCAACAACAACACAACAATAATAACAACACGAAATAATTAAAACAGTGTTATTAATTGATTTATATATTTATTTTTTTTTAACATTTTAGTATTACGCCTAAAGCTTTATGACTGCTTATGAAATATTTATTAGCTACTAACTAATTGATGTTAATTCAATAGATGATATTCGTAAAAGAGTCATCTTGGTCGAAATCTGTACTGTACTGAACTGTACCTTTATAGATGGCTATTCCAAAAGGATGGACAATCGTATGGCCAGTCAGAGTTTGTAGATCATCACCGTCCAGTTTGGAATGCTGAATTCTACAAATACAAAGGATGACATACATACATACGTTTACTACCATCGCCTTCATAGATGTATTTCTCCAAAAAATATATAGTTTGTGAGTTAAATTTAGTCCCAGTTCTAGCTGAGTGCTTAGGTACCTGTCAAAGTAAGCGTCCGCCCAGTACAGACGGTCGTTGACAAAGTCTATGGTCAAGCCGTTTGGCCAGCCCAGCTGGCTCTTCTTGATCTGTGTAATGTTGGTGCCATCGGTAAAGCTCCGAGCTATATATGCGCTTTGTCTCGAATTCCTCAGCCAGTCAGAGTAGTACAGGTACCTAAAACCAAAATTGTTTCAAAGCAGCAGTCAAAACATTGGAACCGCTACAACTATCAATAATAGAATACAAGGGTTCTCTAGTTGAGTGATTCTCAAACCGTGGTTTTAAGAACAGTTCGGTACGGTTTCGAAATAGGTGAAAAATAAAAATAAAAAAAGTTAACAATTAAGACAATGTCAAATGGGCGGGTTTGTAAGAGTCAAAAGATTTTCAATAACAAAACTTTGACTTAATGGAATAATGGATTCGAGAATTGAAAAATATATATGACAGCTGTAGGCTATAAGTTGATGTTAACGTTTACTTAATACAGGTTAATCTTGTTATGTTACAGACGCTTCGTTTATATTGAAGATTATTGCGTCCTACACGTATCTGTGCTTTTAGTTTAATGTATCATTTTCATTCGGTATTCAAATGATGTTACGCTGTAAGTTTTCCTTTTTTAAATATATTTTCAGGTGATCCATTCTATGACCGGGTGCCACTCGGGACAAAAAGAGAATTGATTTGCATTTTCTTCACTATGTATTTCTGAGCAATTAAATAATTTCACTACAGACTGCTTGTTATTGTTAATGTGTTAGATATATACAGTATAAGGGAGATAACTGGGGTAATACTATCTCAACTGGAAAATTAGTAAAAAAGTAAACATACTGGTCTATCACTGATTATTTACTTTAGTTAAGGGGCATAACTTTTTGACTATCTTTCCGGTTGAGTTAGTATTACCCCCAGTTATCTCCATTTGACTGTATATCTCTAATTAACACATTAACAATTATAATTTCATGTTTGACTTCGGTTAAAACAATTTGATAAATCTCCACTGTATAAGCTTGTAAAAAAAAGTTAACAAAAATTGTGTTATTTTGCAAGTGCCAATCTCAACGTAAAATTTAATGGCTAACTAAAATACTATTTTCTTACCCTTTGAGCGGGTGGACTACTACTAAAATACTATTTTCTTACCCTTTGAGCGGGTGGACTACTACTAAAATACTATTTTCTTACCCTTTGAGCGGGTGGACTACTACTAAAATACTATTTTCTTACCCTTTGAGCGGGTGGACTACTACTAAAATACTATTTTCTTACCCTTTGAGCGGGTGGACTACTACTAAAATACTATTTTCTTACCCTTTGAGCGGGTGGACTACTACTAAAATACTATTTTCTTACCCTTTGAGCGGGTGGACTACTACTAAAATACTATTTTCTTACCCTTTGAGCGGGTGGACTACTACTAAAATACTATTTTCTTACCCTTTAAGCGGGTGGACTACTACTAAAATACTATTTTCTTACCCTTTGAGCGGGTGGTCTACTACTAAAATACTATTTTCTTACCCTTTGAGCGGGTGGACTACTACTAAAATACTATTTTCTTACCCTTTGAGCGGGTGGACTATTACTAAAATACTATTTTCTTACCCTTTGAGCGGGTGGACTACTACTAAATACTATTTTCTTACCCTTTGAGCGGGTGGACTACTACTAAAATACTATTTTCTTACCCTTTGAGCGGGTGGACTACTACTAAAATACTATTTTCTTACCCTTTGAGCGGGTGGACTACTACTAAAATACTATTTTCTTACCCTTTGAGCGGGTGGACTACTACTAAAATACTATTTTCTTACCCTTTGAGCGGGTGGACTACTACTAAAATACTATTTTCTTACCCTTTGAGCGGGTGGACTACTACTAAAATACTATTTTCTTACCCTTTGAGCGGGTGGACTACTACTAAAATACTATTTTCTTACCCTTTGAGCGGGTGGACTACTACTTTCTAAAAACAAACTTACCCTTTAAGCGGGTGGACTACTACTAAAATACTATTTTCTTACCCTTTGAGCGGGTGGACTACTACTAAAATACTATTTTCTTACCCTTTAAGCAGGTGGAATTCTACTTTCTAAAAACAAACTTACCCTTTAAGCGGGTGGACTACTACTTTCTAAAAACAAACTTACCCTTTAAGCGGGTGGACTACTACTAAAATACTATTTTCTTACCCTTTGAGCGGGTGGACTACTACTAAAATACTATTTTCTTACCCTTTAAGCGGGTGGACTACTACTTTCTAAACACAAACTTACCCTTTAAGCGGGTGGACTACTACTTTCTAAAAACAAACTTACCCTTTAAGCGGGTGGACTACTACTTTCTAAAAACAAACTTACCCTTTAAGCGGGTGGACTACTACTTTCTAAAAACAAACTTACCCTTTAAGCGGGTGGACTACTACTTTCTAAAAACAAACTTACCCTTTAAGCGGGTGGACTACTACTTTCTAAAAACAAACTTACCCTTTAAGCGGGTGGACTACTACTTTCTAAAAACAAACTTACTCTTTAAGCGGGTGGACTACTACTTTCTAAAAACAAACTTACCCTTTAAGCGGGTGGACTACTTCTTTCTAAAAACAAACTTACCCTTTAAGCGGGTGGACTACTACTTTCTAAAAACAAACTTACCCTTTAAGCGGGTGGACTACTACTTTCTAAAAACAAACTTACCCTTTAAGCGGGTGGACTACTACTTTCTAAAAACAAACTTACCCTTTAAGCGGATGGACTACTACTTTCTAAAAACAAACTTACCCTTTAAGCGGGTGGACTACTACTTTCTAAAAACAAACTTACCCTTTAAGCGGGTGGACTATTACTTTCTAAAAACAAACTTACCCTTTAAGCGGGTGGACTACTACTTTCTAAAAACAAACTTACCCTTTAAGCGGGTGGACTACTACTTTCTAAAATCTAACTTACCCTTTAAGCGGGTGGACTTCTACTTTCTAAAAACAAACTTACCCTTTAAGCGGGTGGACTACTACTTTCTAAAAACAAACTTACCCTTTAAGCGGGTGGACTACTACTTTCTAAAAACAAACTTACCCTTTAAGCGGGTGGACTACTACTTTCTAAAAACAAACTTACCCTTTAAGCGGGTGGGATACTACTTTCTAAAAACAAACTTACCCTTTAAGCGGGTGGACTACTACTTTCTAAAAACAAACTTACCCTTTAAGCGGGTGGACTACTACTTTCTAAAAACAAACTTACCCTTTAAGCGGGTGGACTACTACTTTCTAAAAAGAAACTTACCCTTTAAGCGGGTGGACTACTACTTTCTAAAAACAAACGTACCCTTTAAGCGGGTGGACTACTACTTTCTAAAAACAAACGTACCCTTTAAGCGGGTGGACTACTACTTTCTAAAAACAAGTGTACCCTTTAAGCGGGTGGACTACTACTTTCTAAAAACAAATGTACCCTTTAAGCGGGTGGACTACTACTTTCTAAAAACAAATGTACCCTTTAAGCGGGTGGACTACTACTTTCTAAAAACAAATGTACCCTTTAAGCGGGTGGACTACTACTAAAATACTATTTTCTTACCCTTTAAGCGGGTGGACTACTACTAAAATACCTTTTTCTTACCCTTTAAGCGGGTGGACTACTACTAAAATACTATTTTCTTACCCTTTAAGCGGGTGGACTACTACTAAAATACTATTTTCTTACCCTTTAAGCGGGTGGACTACTACTAAAATACTATTTTCTTACCCTTTAAGCGGGTGGACTACTACTAAAATACTATTTTCTTACCCTTTAAGCGGGTGGACTACTACTAAAATACTATTTTCTTACCCTTTAAGCGGGTGGACTACTACGGATCTTGCGTTCCCTAGGTTCTTGATCAAATCTCTCCTGTCCGACGGATGGTAAGCCCTGATCACAGACAATGTGCTGCGCCGGAAGTCAGTGAAGAAGAGATTCTTGGAGATCCAGTCGAAGGAGATGCCCTCCACTGACCCGATGTCGGTGACAAGCTGGGGCATTGGATCTGATCGACAGAGAGACGAACATTCAATGGGAAGCAGGTGAGTTATATAAATACATATACTAAATACGAAAAGTAAGTAAAGTATCCTTCGGACCACATTGATCCATAGGGCTGGTGAAGCAAGTTCACCAATTTCTGTGGCCACGGCCTACTAGGTGATTGTGTAGCCAGCTCTATGCACAGCCGCCTTTACTTTACCCCAACTAAGGTCAGGTACCCATCAGAGCTGGGTAGACTCAAGGACACCCTCCAGACCTGGGAAAAAAGTCCTAGCCTCCACCAGGATTCGAACCCAGGACCTTTGGTTCGCCAGCCTAACGCGCTGCCGCACGGTCACCGTTTCCCCCCACATATACTAAAAGTAAGGTAAAAATAAAGAAATATTTTTAGCGAGAGAGAGGCTTACTTTTAAACGTTTTCTAAATTCAAAATGTGTTGAAATGAAGACAAAATGTTCATTCAATTACAGTTGCGCAACTAGAGGGTGTGTTCGGGGGGGGGGGGGGGGAGGGGAGGGTGTTGAACCCAGGTGCCAAAGTTTAGATGACAAAAATGTGGTGGTGTTTTTTTGCTACTAAAATTTGAATTATAAAAAAAAAAAATCACGATCTTAACACATTACCCAATCATACCATCTACATACGCTAGCACAGGGGTCGGCAACCTTTTACTAATAGTGCGCCAAACTAGGATTTCTTAATCTTTCAGCGTGCCGAATGCCAAACAGCCAATACGCTTTATTATATTTAAAAAAAATATTTGATAAGAAAAATGATTTAGCAAGTCAGAGGCCCAAAAACAAAGGAGCTATATATAGACAATCGTTAAAGAGTTTAATATTAAATAAAAAAAAAATAATGTGTTTGTTGTTATAATCCTTTATTATTTCCATTTTATACCAAATACAAAATTGTATAGATAAACTTTCACATTTATGGTTAATTATTGTCTGTAAATTATCGTTTAGTCCTTGAGATGTAGATATAGCACCCACAGTTAATTAATTATATTATGTTGATCTCAGCTTTACTGATTAATATTTTCATTAGATTATTTCTTAAATGGTTCAAGATTACTGTGAGGCGGTATAGATAATTTTTTTATTATACAAACAGGGTAGTTTATGTAAGGTTTAAAAATGTACATATTATAAATTCTGTAGTCATATCATATTTATAAAATTTTGTATTATCTTTACGGTTTGATAATTTTTAAGTAATAAAATGTAAGCCATTTATTGTTTTATAAAATAAAATACGAAACATATAAGAAAAATTAGCACAAATAAATGGGTTAATTATATCCCTTTCCTTTCAATAATGTATCCAAATTTGGTTCTATGGTGATAGTGATGCCTAAAAAATTTTTTTTTAATATAACTAATATTATTTTTCATTATTATTTCTTGATACAAATCTAGGGTTTCGATGCCCTTTTGATTTTGTTTAAAGTTGAATTTGTTTGGAGGCCTCTCGCGTGCCATTTAAAATCGCCCGGCGTGCCAAGTCTGGCACGCGTGCCTTAGGTGTCCGACCACTGTGCTAGCATATTTATAAATGAATACTAGCATTCAATTCTTACTGCCTTCCATCTCCCCGCTCCATGCATCATTTCCCCTAATAATGCAATTTAATGTATACAAATTGTATCAATGTTTTATGGATATATATCAACACATGTTATCTTATATATATATTACAGACGCTGCTTCTATGAAGAAGATTATTGAGAAGCAAGTTCATCTTGCATATTGATTAGTGTTTAAATTATGTTAAGTTATTGGTTTTCATGGTTTGTTCAGGCAATCCGGATGTTACAAACAAAATACAAAGAAGAAGTACTGATATAATATATAGTGTTTGAATCAGAACAAATGAGTCTAAGTATTTCTTAATCTCATTCAGTAACACTTAATTCCCTTTTAATCACAACAAATAAATCTCAGTATTTTCACAATCTCACATTCAGTTACACTTAATTCACTTTGAATCACAACCAATAAATATCATGTTGGGTCTCAATTTCATTCAGAAACACTTAATTGACTTTGAATCACAACAAATAAATCTCAGTATTGTTTCAATCTCATTCAGTAAAACTTAATTCACTTTGAATCACAACAAATAAATATCATGTTGGGTCTCAATTTCATTCAGATTCACTTTGAATCACAACTAATAAATCTCAGTATTGTTTCAATCTCATCCAGTAAAACTTAATTCACCTGAGTCACCAACGTGAGCTCTATAGATGACCCGATTTCTGACATCCGAGAAGAAGACCGTCTCATTCTCGGCATCGTAGTCCACGGCCACGTAGTTGACCCCCAGCCTGCCCCACCTCTGGCCGACTATCGGCTGGATGGCGTCGATGGGGTACTGGCCGGGATCCTCCAGGGAGATGCCGCGTATGGCGCGGGGTGTGGCGAAGAGGATAAATTTCTCAACCTCTGAAAAATAAGAAAGAGTGATTAACAAGGATTCGAACGCGAGACCTTTGGGATGGCAATAATCCACCGTGTCCAGTTTTTGCTAAAATGTTCACTTACTTGTACAGTTGTTCAGATTATGATCCAGTTCACAGCCGGCCTTGCAGAGACACCTGTAGCCAAGGCCATTGTTGTCGGTGTTGTGTGACAGAGCACATATGTGCTGACAAGGATTCCCGCTGCAGGGGTTGGATGCTGCAAATCGAATACAGTAAAGAAAAGATTAAGCGGGAGGGAAAATGTTAAAAATTCTTTCTAAGCAAAGACTTAGATCAGTGGTAAAGTATTTAAATGGTAATGGTCTGGTAGTGCAATGCACAACGTTTCGGCCGTCCCATAATGCTTAGAATGGAAGGCACCGACAACGGAAACCAAATAGACTTATAGGCGACTGCTACAGGTATATAGCTTTTTTTTTAAAAAAAAAAAAAATGATATCAGTGATCGTATATAAACCTATTTGTTTGCATTCCTAAAACTGGTGTGAAAAAAGGGACACATTTCTCTTCACCAGGCTAGGTTTTGAATCCTGGACTTTTACATAAGCTCTCCCGTTCTCTACCAACAATATTGGCTTTTAACGGTTTCAGATAAACAAAGAGGGCCTCAGATAAACAAAGAGGGCCTCAGATAAACATAGAGGGTCTCAATTAAACAAAGATGGCCTCAGATAAACAAAGAGGGCCTCAGATAAACATAGAGGGTCTCAGATAAACAAAGAGGGCCTCATATAAACAAAGAGGGCCTCAGATAAACAAAGAGGGCCTCAGATAAACATAGAGGGCCTAAGATAAACAAAAGGGCATCAGATAAACATAGAGGGCCTCAGATAAACAAAAAGGCCTCAGATAAACAAAAAGGCCTCAGATAAACAAAGAGGGCCTCAGATAAACATAGAGGGCCTCAGATAAACAAAGAGGGCCTCATATAAACAAAGAGGGCCTCAGATAAACAAAGAGGGCCTCAGATAAACAAAAGGGCCTTAGATAAACATAGAGGGCCTCAGATAAACAAAAAGGCCTCAGATAAACAAAGAGGGCCTCAGATAAACAAAGAAGGCCTCAGATAAACATAGAGGGCCTCAGATAAACAAAGAGGGCCTCAGAAAAAAATATAGGGTCTCAGAGAAACAAAGAGGGCCTCAAATAAGCATCGAGGGCCTAAGATAAACAAAGAGCACACATAAATACATGTCGTAACTTACTTTGCAAATAAATTAATGATACGTAAAACTATTGGAGCAAAAGAAAAAGTAGCTGTAAGCGACTTACGCCTGGTGGTCAGTTTATAGAATGACCTATGATTAGTGACCACAGCTGTGGGTATCCCAGTGTCGGCTCTGTATATCTGCTTCAAGGTCGTGGGCACGACGGCGCTGTCGTTCCTGTTGATGCGAACAACCCCAAGCTTGGTGATGTCTGCGAAGAAGAACTGGTTCTCAAACACAGCCACGGATACTGGGGCTGGGATGCGCAGGCCTCCTGACAGTACGGTCCTCCTGTTGAAGCACAAGGGTTTTTAATATAATTACATTTTAAGTAAAACTACGTGGATGTGTTCAGGATTAAACGCACAAACTCCATCTTGAGTGAGAGACGCCTGAGGTGTCCCCAGAAAGAGCTCCAAAAGCATGTTCAGATCTTTGCTCTAAAGAAAGCTGACAGTCGCTGCACACAAAACAAAACACTACAATACATAGCAAAACTTGCCTCCTCTGGCCATTGTAATCCACACCTTCCAAGTGGTCAAGCTGCGAGTCCACCCAGTACACACGTTGGTTGACAACATCGAGGGCAAGGCCCTGGGGGTGCAGCATCTTGGTCAGCCCCAGGTCCCACCGGTGACTTCCGTCCATGAAAACTCTCTCGATCCTGGGCTTCATCGTGGGCCCCTTTTGTCCGCGGTCAGCAAAGAATAAAAACCTGTGGAACAGAAAATTGCCCAAAATTCTAAATAGGTTTCACATATTGAATTAATACAATTAGGGATGTGGTGGGTCAGTGATAGAGTGTTGAACTACTTGTCAAAGTTCTTGATCTACATGGATGAGTACCAGTGTTTGTTTTACCATCTCTAACGGGTACCTGGACTTTAAATAAGAAGACTACTGGTGCTGACAATTCGTTAGTATGTCATGGCCAAAAAATCTTTGCTTGCCCCATAGACCAAATGGCAAAAGGGAACTTTAATTATTGACTTTTGATAGTATTTGTTTATGTTGCAATGTGGACCATCTAAAATTACTCATGATATTACACACAAGACCGTGGAAGATGCACCTTCAACAGTGTGCATAGTGTTAGTTACAGGTTCATTGATTGAATCATTGATTATATGGCAACGGTAGATATGGCAACGGTAAATTCGGCAACGGTAAATTTCGGCAACGGTAAATTCGGCAAAGGTTAAGTTTGGCACTGGAAATTCGGCAACGGTAAATTTGGCAATACTAGCAAAACGGTAAAACATAGTAAACTTGGAATTACTTATTATAAGTGGTTTACCTTATATTACTATAGTATCATAAGTATGTTTATTTAGAAAGAGTTGGTTTCATAGTAAACGTGAATATTAAATAGTACAAGTGCATTTCATAGTGCATATGACTGTGCACCTTGACTGCACCCTTCCTGTACTACAAAACTACAAAGTAAAGCCTGCAAGAAGCTGCACACCTACCCGACATTAGGGTCCACCGCCACGGCTATGGGGGTCTGCAGGTTGTCCGAAACGATGTTGTGCTGGAACCCTGACGTTATGCTGAACAGCTCGATTCTCGCCGTGTCCCTGTCCACGACATAAAGGTTCTTGGTCACCCAGTCCAGCGCTATGTCCACAGGCACCGCCAGGCCCTGGATCGCCAGCTTTCTGACTGTAGAAACTTCACTGGACACATGTTCGTAAATCTAGAAGGGGAAGTAATCAATAAATGACTGACCATATGTTTATGCAAGAACAAAAATACATATGCACTATCTTCCACAGTGGCATACAGGTATGGAATTGGTTGCCTGAAAAAAAAACCCAAGGAAAACCAATAACTTGATATCATTTAAAACACAAACCAAAATGCAAGACTAGACTCAGACCACGGATAAGCGTAGGACACAAACACCTTCTGTATAGAAGAAACGACTGTAATATATATGATAAAGTATTATTTTTAAAAGCTGTATATAGGCCTAAGTAAAAAAAAATTCGAAATGATGGAAATAATTGTCCATTGTAGGTTCTTTTTGTCTGGCAAGACAATGGATGTGACGTTTGAGTCTGTCTGGTATTTTGATATATGGCATCGCATATTGTGCGTCCAGACCATTGCAGGAAAGTCCTTTGTAAGAAATTTGAACTGCAGCGAACTGCATTAATCTTGGTGCTGTGGATTTTCTTATATGCTTTTTTTGTTGTTGGCCGTTACAGGTTTCACTCTGGCTTTCATTGTCTTCGCTGGTAAAAATACAGAGTAGACTTGTACATAGCCCACCACATAGCCGACCAATCCCTGTCGCTCTGCGTGAGTTTTGGGCCTAGAACATAATGAATCTTCTATCTAGAAGGAACGTCTGTAAATATAGAAGCTATACAATCAACTCTATTATCACTCAAGTAAGATCTCAGTAAGATATAAGATGATGTGCTCTACCTGATTATCCGTGTTGTTGATGTAGTAGTAAATGTCATTTACTTTATCCCAATCCACTTCAACATCCACAGCATCCATTCTGGCTATCACCTTGACCCCACTCCCGTCTCTGTTCATTGACACGATAGCTGTGGTACTTGTTACATAGATCTTGAGGTCGTTACCTGATAAAACACAGTTACAATTGTAAGACTATTATATTTGACACTTTCAGAAACACTACTAGCACGAGCAGGGCCGTATTTAGGATTGTAGGGCCCTGTTCCCAAGAGCCAAATTATTTTGCAGGCGCCCCTCCTGGCCTAGCCCTGCCTTCCGATATTGCTGTGTTAGCCTGTGTTTTGGGATGTGTGAGGGACCATTTTGTGTGGGGGCCCCTGTTCCATGAAAAATGCCTAAATACGCCTTTGAGCTTAAGAGAAGGAACTAGCCTAAAAGAGCAATTTCGACATCCACAGGCACAATTGAAGCTCAATATGCATATTGAGTTTCATCTATAACACGTGAGCGTTATGTTTAAGTCAAGAAAATCAGACTCAAATATGTTCTTGAACCACGCTGGTCTTAAGGGCATAGGCCCGGGGCTCCTAATAGGGGGAGATAATAATTATGATTGTTAATGCAATTTAGGTAAGTACAATAACTCCGTCGGACCTAATGACCTAATTGATTCATAGGGCCGGTGAAGCAGCGTTTCTTTGGTCCCAGCATATTCTACTAGGGGATTATGTGGCCAGCACAATGCCTAGCCGTCTTTACCGCCTTTAATTAATCTCACCTAATGTCAAACTCGGGGAAACCCTCCAGTCTCGGGAACATATCCTAACCTTTACCAGAATTTGAACCCAGAACCTTCGGTGTGCTAGCCGAACGCGCTGCAACTCGTCCACCGCTTAAATGCTATTTAAACAACAGTTAATTAGTTATAACTGTCCTTTGAAATATACATCTGTTACCCCATTCTTCCCCTCGTCCACAAATACTCTTCAGTTTGGAAAAAGAACTCCGGTGGTTCTCAATCCTGTTAGAGTTGGCTATCTATCCATACTGCTGGATAGAATTGAAATTGTATTTTCAGAACAGAAAACTCAAGTAATGAAAAAAATCTCTGAAAAGCCAGAGTGGATAAATCTTAAAAGACTCAGTTCGACATTGTTCTAATTCTTCCATTGCCATTGCTAATTCTTGTTTTGTATTCAGCCTCGGATCTCTAGACTGACTCTTCAAGCGAGCATGATTTACTTCACTAGAGTTTCATCAAATAGCGAGCTTACTGTCGGGGGCCCGGCAGGTATTATTTTGATCCAGCGTGTAACCCTCCCTGCAGGAGCACGTGAATCCGCCTAGTGTGTTGGTACACAACTGGTCGCAGAATCCAAATGTTGAGCATTCATCAAAGTCTGGAGTTTAAAAAAAAAAAGCAATATAATATATTATACATTCTTTGTATATTAATTTGTAAATGGCATTTTAACAAATCTTATTGCAATCTTATCAAATTGCAACATTAATTTTTCTTTAAAACCTAACAATATTTAAGCGAGACATAATAATAATAGGCCTAATAATAATAATAATAATAGTAATAATAATAATAGTGCTTGTATAGCGCATATCCCGTTGATGACAGTTCTATGCGCTGACGACAACTACAAAGTATAGACAATGAACAAGAGATGAAAATGTATATATGTACAAGTGAATACTGCTACTGGAATAGGTGAGTCTTCAGTCGGCTCCTGAAGGTGTCGAAGCTAGGGCTCTGGCGAAGCTGTAGTGAGATATTATTAAAAGTATATTCAATGAACCTGTTTTAACTTTATAACTATAAATAAAGTTACCTATACAAGTCCTGTTATCCTCCTTGCTTATCTGATATCCCGGCCGGCAAAAGCACTGCCCTCCTGTGGGGGTGGGTCGGCAGGAATGGGCGCAGGACAAGAAAACACACGCCGAATCTGAAACGCAAATGTCCAATGAAAAAAAAGCAAGATTTCGTTTCGAATTAACATAATTTGTGCTAGTAGAGTGACATACTTACTGTAATGTTTATGTTTACGTAATTACATTTTTTTATAACGGCCAAAACTTAAAGTGAATCTGCAGGCCAAAAAAATAGTTTAACCATAACATATATATACATAGTGAGAGAGATAGAGACAGAGATAGATAAATCAATATATAGAGAGAGAGTGAAATAAACAAATATAGATATAGATAGATAGATAGAAAGATAGAGAGATAGCTAGATAAAGAGAAAACAGATAGATAGAAAGATAGAGAGATAGCTAGATAAAGAGAAAAACAGATAGATTGAAAGATAGAGAGAGAAACAGATAGAAAGATAGATAGGAAGATAGAGAAATACATAGAAAGATATATAGGAAGATAGATATAAAGATAGATAGCCTAGATAGATAGATAGATAGAAAAACAGATAGATAGAAAGGTATAGATAGAAAAAGATAGAAAGATAGATAGATAGGTAGGTATGTAGGTAGGTAGGTAGAAAGAAAGATAGAAATATAGATAGATAGAAAGATAGATTGAAAGATAGATTGATAGATGTAGATCGATAGATAGACAGACAGATAGATGGATAAAACTACAGATTGAATCGCATTCAAAACGGTTAACGTAATGTTCAACAAATGTACAGTTTGGAGTTGTACACAAAGCTAAAAAGGTTTCCCAAGAGTCTGGCTTACACCAACTATAAGTTAAGAGAGCCTAGGGGAGCATGAAACAGCTGGAAGAAGATAAATGTGAGAAAATCAATGGACTACAACCTTATTACGTGAATTTCAATAAATAATAATTATCATATCAACTAGGATTATAACATAAGCATAGAAAGAAACCTTACCACACAATCCATCTTCATCCCCTCCAGAAGGACAATGCTTTGTTTTATCACAAACTTGAGAGAGCGGTATGCACAGACCACTGTGTGGACAAGGCCATTCTTGGGGGTGGCAGGCATAGTTATCTGGTTCAAATAGTGACATTTAGTTATTAAGTTATATTATATATGTATTGTGCGAATGGGTTTCTGTGAATGTCTTAGTTTCGATATTAACTGTGTTTAAGTAAATATTTGTGTTCTTTGTCATTAGACGTCACTTCCTCTTACTAGTATGTCCAATTATTATTTTCTATTATTTTTTGTGTTTCTTACTTACATTTTAGCACTGATTTATATATACATGGAGTTACCAATAACTTAAAATAAAGCAAAAAAAAAAAAGTGTCGGGAAAATAAGACTTTTAACCATAGACTATAATAAGATGGACCGCTTGCTCTATTTTTAGAGCTTATATCAACTTTTTTTCCGTGCGCAACCAATAAGGCTGTCTTAAATTACTTCTCCGCTCCTCGTTG
Source organism: Anisus vortex (assembly GCA_949126835.1). NCBI lineage: Eukaryota > Metazoa > Mollusca > Gastropoda > Planorbidae > Anisus > Anisus vortex. Next base: position 28,578,862 of record OX421506.1, read on the forward strand.
TTTCTTAAATGTTTCCGCTTTATACAACTTTCGATTTAAATTTTAATTTTTCATTATGAAAATCGAAGCAATTCAATAAAACGGAAGTGCAAAGGAAACAACGAATCGGAAATTCCGAAAATCAATGTTTCGAGTCATCATATAGCAGAAATACTAAAGCAAGCGGTCCATGTATATTATAGTCTATGTTTTAATTAAAGATAAGTTTTAAACTAGTAAAATGTGTACTTTTGATTTAAACACTTTCCGGAAATGCGTCCATGAAAATGAACTCAACAAAATGGTTGTTGATCTTTCTCGATTGAATGCGTTGAACAAGAGCTAAGCAACAAGGAGCACTCAGTGTGTATATAGATAGCTAAGTGCATTTTAGATTCTAGAATTTTTATACTTTTCAGATATATGATAGTACCTTTCATATTAAAACTAATAGATCTTCTAAAATATAAATCACACTCTATTAATACACTTATGAAACAGAATGTTAAAGAAACTTACACGATAATAAATTAATAATACATCTATAGTAACTTATACGATAATAATTTAATGATAGATCTGTATCTCTGTTAACGACTATAATACAAAAATTAATAAATACGATGTTAGCTTACATGAAATAAATAAGTAATATATCCATGTTAACATATATGACAATAACTTAAGAATTGGTAAAAAAAAAAGTAATAATTTAAATAAAAGTTTTTCTCATACTGCAGTATTGTTCATCCGTTCCATCGGAACAATCGTCGGAACCATCACAGACCCACTCTTGGGATATGCAGACTTTGTTATTACATGTGTACTCGTGTCCTGCACAACTTGGGTAAGCTCAAAAAATGATAGCAAAGAAACATATTAGGCAAAAAAGGCAAACTGAGGGTCTCTCACACACAACTTCTTTATAATGAAACATATTAGGCAAACTGTTGGTCTCTCACATAACTACTCAATTTGTCAACATATTAGGCACACCGAGGGTTTGACACATGCAAATACTCGATAATGAAACATATTAGGCGAACTGTTGGTCTCTCACATAACTACTCAATTTGTCAACATATTAGGCACACCGAGGGTTTGACATATACAACTACTCAATAATCAAATATAATAGGCAAACTGGTTGTCTCTCACATAACTAATCAATTATTCAACATATTAGGCACACCGAGGGTTTGACATATACAACTACTCAATAATGAAATATAATAGGCAAACTGGTTGTCTCTCACATAACTACTCAATTTGTCAACATATTAGGCACACCGAGGGTCTGACACATACAACTACTCGATAATGAAACATAATAGGCAACTTGTGGGTCCGTCAACACATACAATAGTATAGTAAGATTAAAATGTTCGAAAATTCTGCATTTCTTAAAAAAATGTGCCTGTTATTGCTTAAACTCCTTTGGGGGGGGGGGGGGCAATCCTAGCTACGATATAGGGTACAGCTGATGGTTGACAATAACTTCTTTTATAAACGCTAACACTAACAATAACACAACTTACTGCAGTTGGATTCATCACTCAGATCACCACAGTCATTGCTTCGGTCACAGCGGGCAGTCTGTAGAATACAGCGGCAGTTCTTACACTGGAACTGTCCTTCTAGGCAGGGCAAGCACGTGACATCTGAATGGGAGGGACATAATGAAATAACAACGAAACAGAAATGAGCGATAATATTATAATATTTAATCTTTCGGACACAGGCGCTGCTCCAAACATACCGGGTCGCGTACCGATGCAGGGATACAAAAGTATACTTTACCGGGTCTTAAAAAAATAAAGTTTTAATAACTAAATCAGGTTATCTTGATGTAGTCTCTCATAAGCCTATAACAGTATATTTCAAGCTACAATTAAGCCTATATAACAGTATATTTTACCCCAACAATAACGATTGAGCTACAGCCTAGTAAAGACAGGATTCGAACCCAGGACCTTTGGTACGCCAGCCAAACGCACCTTGCCCCATTTAATAAACCTAGTTAGTTAGAGTTTAATCTTCAAGACATTCAATGCAGAATGCATTCATTGAAGAACGGTTGGACTGCACGCCGGGTGTACTGCATGGCGGTTAGACAACACACTGAGCTGACCGCTCATTTATAAGACAACTGATTGATTATCGATTCGCCCACTCATTGATCGGAACAATCATTGATTGGACCACGTAATCACTGGTCCACTTACTGATTGGGCCACTCATTGTTTGGACACTCTCAATGAACATGCAACATTAAAATGCTACGAACGTTAACTCATGCACATCTACCGATCTAGCTGCCAGTCTATTGCTGTTTATTTGAAAACAATTGCAAGAAAACGGACAACTGGTTTTAAAATAGCCACTGTGTCGTGTAGGTAAAACCCTGCTAAACCTTAATATAATGACCATGACCTTTTGCGAGAAAAGAGAGGGGGTTTAGGGAGGGGCGGACAGTTGTCATCGTTAATCTTATGACGTCACCATCGTGCTGTCCGACATGGGGGATGAAATATTCATTACACATCGACAAACACACACACAAGTTCACGTACACTCACTGGTGTGTTCATTTATAGTTTGGGTGGGGGGGGGGGGAGATGTCATTTATCATATGTGTGTGTGTCCTTGATAAACAGACATAGACATATAGTTAAAGTAAAGTACCCTTCGGACCAAAGTTTTCCTCGGGCTGGTGAAGCAGCGAGTACCAATTTCTGTGGCCACGGCATACTAGGAGATTTGTGGCCAACACAATGCCCAGCCGCCTTTAATTCACCCCCCCCCCAACTAGTGTCAGGTACCCATCAGATCTGGATAGACTCAGGGGCACCCTCAAGTCCTTCGGAAACAATCCTAGCATGCACAATGATTCGAACCCAGAACCTTCGGATCGCCAGTCTAACGCGCTGCCACTCGGCCACCGTGTGTACAACTCACAGACAAAGTTATGGTTAAAGACAGACACACTACGTCACTTTTTTATGGAGTATTCAACCTGGACTTAAAAACTATACACTCTTTTCAAGGCTCGTCCAACGGTGAATAGCGTACGTCATGAGTCGCTGGACGATACTGACTTTAAGAAAGGCTGTATGTTGGACCTAACCGAGTAGTAGTCGATTTCTGCCAAGCAGCGAATCCGAGTATTTGAACTTACTATTTGTTGAATCTTATCTTATATATTACAGACGCTCCTTCTATAAAGAAGATTATTGCGTCCTACGCTCATCCGTGGTCCGAGTTTAGTCTTGTATTTTATTTAGTGTTTTAAATGATGTTAAGTTACTGGTTTTCCTGGTTTGTCCAGGCAACCCATTCCATGTCCGAATGCCACTTGGAAGAAAGAGTACTTAGATACATTTGTTCTAGCATAACGGATAAGGAAAGTGTTTTTATCTTACTGTTTATCTGATCATCGCAACAGGATTTTATTGAGTTGTATTTCTAAATTAGAGTTTAATGCCCTATGTATTATTACTACTTTACTCTTTGTTCTTCTGTCCTCTAGTGCAGGGATCGGCAACCTTTTGCTAATGGTGTGCCAAACTAGGATTTCTAAATCATTCAGCGTGCCAACAGCCCTGAAAGTTAAAATGCTCTAGTAAACTTTTAAAATTAATTTTTATAGAACAATTAATTAAACTCCGCAGTAAGACCAAAAGCAAAGGGAGATTATTTATACAGAAAATCGTCAAAGCATTTTATATTTATTTAACATGTTTGTGATTATCATCCGTTTTACTCCCTTTCTATTAACTTGTATTTTCTGTCTGTCTGCTTGCTTGCTTGCTTGGTTGTTAGCAAAACTTAGCATCGATTTTTCGACCACTTCCCGTCGTCCAATCGAGCTGAAAATTGGGCAGCAGACTTGTCTCAACTAACAATACATTCTATCAAATTTTCAGCATCATAGCCTTTGGAATAGTCACGAATTCCTTCGACCAATTTGCGAATCGAAGAAAATATTTTACGTCAAACATGGCTGCCTCTACCGGAAGATTTTTTTCTGATTTGTTCGTTTTTACGAAATAAATAGATTGAAAACGACACAATGTAGCCGAAACAAAGCGAGTTATCTTTTTATGGTTTTTGCGGGCCAAAGCTAGAAAAAAAAGGGATGCGCACAATTTTATAGTAGAAATTCATGAGGTATAATATAACTTATATATATTTTAATATAGCAAAATATAAAATAAATATAAACTACAAAGAAAGGGAGTATAATAAAAACTGTGTTTTTATGGGTTAGTTTATTATTTGCATGTATATCAAATACAATATTTTATTACTAAGCGTTCAAGGTAATTATTGTCTAAACTCTAAACATTATCATTTGTTAGTCAAGATGAGGATCTTTCATCTGCCAATGTTAATTATTTATTTTTTCATCTCAGTTTGATTGGAGATGTCATTTATTATAATCAAGAAACCTGCACATTACAATTAAGCGGTGCAGATACTCTGTAATCACACAAACTGTGTACAACTTTCATGTGCGATAAAATCTGTTCACATGTGTAAGTTGAATCAAAAGCTGAAAGTAAAAGATCTAATGCCTATCTAACATCCTTCCAGATTTGTTCCTCATATAGGCACATTGGGATGCCAAGTTTGCCTTAGGTTGCCGACCCCTGCTCTATTGTTTTTGGATTTAGCGATTTAACTATTGGTGTTAATCTTGTCAGAGATTAAAGTAGTATTGCGGAACTCTTAATGTACATTTCTTCGAGATGTTTTTGTCACTTTTTTTTGTTGGTAATATGATAACAAAAGAGATTTTGACTCTTTTAATGTATTTATTTAAACAGCGTTTCTTTTTAAATTGTTTTTTTTAAGTCGGTTATTGTGACTCGGTTATTGTGACCCGGTTATTGTGACTCGGTTATTGTGACTCGGTTATTGTGACTCGGTTATTGTAACTCGGTTATTGTGACTCAGTTATTGTGACTCGATTATTGTGACTCGGTTTTTGTGACTCGGTTATTGTGACTCGGTTATTGTGACTCGGTTATTTTTTAATTCTTCTACCGTGTCACCCACTAACAGTTACCGGTACATTTTCTATTGTAGCCTATAACTAATCTGATGATTATGCGTCTCCATCGCTTTCGATGATGACCATCCTTTGTCATAGTCGTGATTTCTTGTGGGTTCGGAGATGGCTGATGAGGCCTAATTTTTGCCCGAAAGTATTCGCCACTGTGGGAGCACATATGCGTGGCTTGATGGCCGGTAGTAGGGAGCTGTCTCTGTTAGATTGAGTTGTTTTTCAGTAGCAACCCTTCGTCTTTTATCTTCGTGAGCTGCTTCTCCAGTTCTGGTCATGTTGCACCAAGAGGATCGGTCGTCGGCTAGGCTTTCTCAGTTGTTTGGATTGATTTCAGAGTTTCTTAGAGTGACTTTCAGGTTGGCTTTAAACCCATTCTTTTGCCCTCCCCGCGAGCGAATCCCTGCGACTAGTTCACGAGAGAAGATCTTCTAATCTATTTTTTTATTAGACTCTATAACAGATTTTACTTTTTCACACAACCTTCGAGACTACACTCAAGAGTTTTTGGTTTAAGTAAATAAGGTTCAACTATCACACAATATTCCGAAACATAATATAATTTAAAAAGTTCTATCGTGAATACATAAGAAATTTTTACCTAGATTTTGAATTTCGTTTTATCGCTTTATTTTGCTATTCGGTAATTTTGCTTTTGTCGCCCCGGGTTCCCGATAACCTGACTACTCTAGTTCAGGCTCATTTAATGCGGGAATTTCATTAACCCTTTGTGGCCGGAACGTTTAAGAATCAGATTGAGTCAGACACCGATGAGTTAATTCTATACTCTTATTATCACAATGAAGATCGAGAAGATGGAACTCATGGAACGGGTTGCCCTTTTTTTTTTTTTTTTTAGAGATGATTGTTTTGATTGAATTGACATTTGAAACAGGAAAATTTAAATTAGATAGACATTTTAAAGATAGACGTTTTGAAATGACTGACCTTTTAAAGATGGACGTTCATAGATGAACTTTTAGAGTACAACGTTTTGATTGGATTGAAATTTTAGAGTTGAAAATTTTGATTGGATTGAAATTTTAGATTTGAATGTTGTGATTGGAATGAAATGTTATAGTTGAAACGTTTGATTGGATTGACATTTTAGAGTTGAAAATTTTGATTGGATTGAAATTTTAGAGTTGAAAATTTTGATTGGATTGAAATTTTAGAGTTGAAAATTTTGATTGGATTGAAATTATAGAGTTGACAGTTTTGATTGGATTGAAATTATAGAATTGACAGTTTTGATTGGATTGAAATTTTAGAGTTGACAGTTTTGATTGGATTGAAATTTTAGAGTTGAAAGTTTTCATTGGACTGCCTTTTGAGAGTAAGATTTGATTGAAATTTCAGAAATGGAATTTTTGAATAGCGCAACCTCTTCAGAGAAACATGCACAGAGAAATGCATCTCTAAAGTTACGCCACATCAAACCTTTCTTGCAGGGTTACAGATTTCTCGTAAGACAAAACGTCCGCCGCAGTATTAATCATTTTGCCAACGAGGACTTTAAAAAGCCGTACAACATGCTGAGCACAGATTAATGGCGTGGCCTTCATTACGACCATTGTATCCATTAGTTGCACTTGATTGCATTTCCTCGTGTTCTTTGAAATATCTTTTCTTTATCCTTTAAATGTAAAAAAGGGTATAAATCAAGATTTCTTTTTTAGGATTCCAAAATGGCTTCGGCGAGTTAAACAAACACACACCTGGCGAATGTGTAGAAACAACATCTTATATATTATAGACTAATACAGACGCTCCTTATATAAAGAAGATTATTGCGTCCTAAGCTCATCCGTGGTCCGAGTCTAGTCTTGTATTTTATTTAGTGTTTTAAATGATGTTAAGTTACTGGTTTTCCTGGTTTGTTCAGGTAGCCCATCCCTTGCCCCGAATGCCACTGGGGAAGAAAGAGTAGGCCTACTCGCATAAATGATAAGAAAAGTGTGTTTGTCATTATGTTTATCTGAGCATTGCAACAGGTTGTTATTAGGCCTATGTTGTATTTCTAAATAAGAGTTTAATGTCTTATGTTATTACTGCTTTACTCTTTTCTAGGTTTAGTGATTTGACTAATGGTGTTACTCTTGTCAGTTGTGAATATATTCACTAGTTGAACCTTGCGGATCTTTTCTGAATTTGTTGTAATCTAGGAATCGGAATACGAAACGAGTAGTAGCGGCACTTCCGGAGTCTCGCTATGCTTATTATGCACTATGCACAAGTTTTTCCTTCATAATTTTCCCCATTGTCCAGGCCTATAGTCTGGAATTCGTTTGCATTTACAAGAAGATTTGAATCAATTCTCTTTCTGTTGAGTGTGTCCATTTCCCTAACATCACAGAAACGGAGAAAGAACTTGGCTGGCTAAAGAATACAGAAGTGATATTTTGATATCAGAAAGGAAAACATCCATTTGTTTACAGACCTTTAGTAGCTATATTTAGCAACTGTTTACGTAGAAGATTGGCAACGTTCACTGGCCGATAATGTTTTCAAGGTTGCTGGCAAATGTAATTACTGCGTTAATTAATTAATTATCCCCCCCCCCCAAATAACCCTATCTAATTAGGATTACCACGACGCGTACGTGATGTCCACATAAACTGACCTCTGAATGCCAGAGGCGTAGGCTACCCATGCGAGATGTTAGTTATATAGATAACCTGAGGGACATTACTTAATCTCGTGGGCCCAAATATGAGCAAAGTGGTGTAATTATTACACATTATCCCCACAATTATTACACATCTTTCCACATTTTACTCTTTCTTCCCGAGTGGCATTCGGGTGTGGAATGGGTTACCTGAACAAACCCAGAAAACCAGTAACTTAGCATCATTTACAACATTAATAAAGATGCAAGACTAGACTCGGACCACGGATGCAATAATCTTCTTTATAGAAGAAGCGTCTGTAATATATAAGAAAAGACAATTTCAGTGGTCTTGTTCTTGGGCCTCTTCCCTCGCTTGGGTTTAAATAAGGCCCACAGCCTTTGCCTTGCTGACAACCGACGAAGGGTCTGGGTTCGAGTCCTGGCGGAGGCTAGGATTTTTTCCCGGAACTTGAGAGTGTTCCTGAGCCTACCCAGCTCTGATGGGTACCTGACAGTTGGGGTAAAGTAAAGGCGGCTGGGCATTGTGCTGGCCACACATCCCCTAGTATGTCGTGGCCACAGAAACTGGTCGTGCTTATACTTGGCCATCTTGCTTTAAAGGCTTCCGGCTTATAAAAAGGAGTACATCAGCCCATCGAGTACATCTTCATGAACAGACCCTTAGCAAGTCTTCATTTTGAGCCCCTCTGTGTCTTTGTGAGCAAATCGTTTGGTGACCTATTTCTCTGGTCGTCCCAGTGGGCCTTTTACCCTCACAAGTACTGTTTGCTAATTCCCCTCCCCCTCTTCTCCACTCTTTTCATATAATTGCACTTCTATTAGCATCTATAACAAGGGGCACCGATACCTCTGAGGCAACTCGCTAACTACTGTAGTCTTCACAAGAAAATGGTAAAGCAGAGGGGGAAAACGGGGCCCGGATGTCAAGGGTTAGGGTAGCAGAACACAATTACTTCACACTGTAAAATAATTTTTTTTTACTGAAAGAAAAGGGGGGAAATTTATCACTTTTTAGACTTTAGATCGTGGCCCTTTGTTTATGCCAAAATAGAAATAATATTTACTCCACCTGATCCACCTTTTGGTGTTTTAATTTAATCCAATCAGGAAGTCACGCACAATTATTATAAATAAACACGTGTATGTGTGCTTGTGGGCGACCAGGTTATAATCAAAATCAACAGTTTAGCTAGCGGATTTCTGTTTAAAAAACAAAAATCTGTTTCTTAGAAAGAAACAAAAAAACACGCCACCTACATGGACAAGTTAATTGGTAAAATCCTGTTGGAAATGATTGATGGACAAAAAGACAAAGGGTTTTCGATTCAAAGAAAGTATATACATTGTTATTGCGGATTTTCAATTTATTTTGAGAATGTGTGGACTACTTTTAAATTTATCTCATCATAATATATTATTTTAACATATCGTATCTTATTAGTTATGGTCGCTCTTCTTGTGTGGAAGATCATGATGTCCCAGCAGTGGCGTAGCTAGGTTAATCTGCGCCCGGGGACATGACACAAAGTCCGCGCCCCTTCTCGGACCGACCAAGAAAATGTTGAAATTTTACGGTTTATATGGTTCATTTTCGAAGCATCTGGTATTTTAATGAAATAGAAAACAGACCAATAAGTCTCTTTATGATTGTAAACAATTTATTTAAAAAAAAATTCTACTAATTATACATGACTGGAATAGACATACATAGTCTACAACAAATTGATTCTTCTTGATTAGACTGTCGCAAACTCGTCAATCACGTTGTCAAAATTAATATTCTCAAGTGTTTCTCTTTCGATGCTAAGGAGTGCAAGATCACTCAGACCAGGGGTCGGCAACCTTTTGCTAATTGTGTGCCAAACTAGGATTTCTAATTTCTAAACCGTTCAGCGTGCCAACAGCCTAAAAGTCAACCTGCTTTATTATACTTGTTTTATTTTATTTTTTTATAAGACAATTTAACTCCGAAGCAAGACCAAGGCCAAAAGCAAAGGAAAGTTATGGAAAAAAAACGGTAAAGCGTTTTATATTTAATAACAATAATGAACGCATTTGTAATTATCAACCTTTTTATTTGCATTTATACCAAAAAATAATATTACCAAACTTTCACATTTTTGGTAATGATTTTGTAAACATTTATCATTTGGTTGTCCAGATAAGGATCTAGCAACTGATAATATTGATGATAGTTTATTCTCAGTTTAACTGAGATTGTTTTAAATTTGCTTAATGCTATAAAAACCGTCAGACAACTATAGTAGAGAGGAATTCATATGAAGTAATCATACAAACTGGGTAGTTAATGTAATGTATAAAAAATGTGCATGAAATGTTTTAGTCACATAGATCTATTATTTATATACTTTTCAACTACATTTTACAGTTTGGTCATTATAACGTTATAAGTTGTAGGCCATTTAGTCTATTATTAAAGAAAAATAAGAAACACAATATTAGAAATAATAGCATAAATTAAACGGGCTAATTATATCCCTTTAATTCAACTAAAGTTTCTAATTTTGATTCAATATTGATGCCAAATAAGTTATGTTTTATAATATAACATATATTTCTGACTAATTTTTTTAAAATAAATCCAGCATTATGGTATTCATTACAATATTTAATTATTAGAGATATACAATTGATTTACGTTAAACAGTTGTAGATAAACATTTCCTGCATTAATTGTTTGTCCATTTAACCCCCTTGATTTAAACCGTCCTTAAGTAAATGCGTTCAACTAACTGAAATGTGTCGCTCTGTCATTCAGAAATATCGTCTTCAACTGTCAGTTTTCCTCATTAAGAACTGGAAAATGTTTGTTTTTTCATCAATAAAAAAAACATCTTTTTCATCAATAAAGTCTCTCGCGTGCCATTGAAAATCGCTCTGCCTGCCAAATTTGGCACGCGTGCCCTAGGTTGCCGACCCCTAAATAACACGATCTTGTCCCAATGAATATATAAGACAAAATAAGCTTCAGTTTGCTGAAGGACCGCTCACAGCTTGCAAATGAAACAGCAATCGTTAGAAGTATTTGCAGTGAAATGCGCAGATCCGGAAATACGTCATCTCCATATGGAACAACAAAATCAAGAAGATCCAAAGGCGTTTTCGGTAGAAATTCATTCCGGGCACCGAGAGGCATTTTGCAGTCTCCGATTGCTGTGCACAATTCGTGACCATTGACGTTAGTGTCGTAGAAATTTTGCAATTGTTACGTCCACAATCCCCTTGTGGCCAGAGCTGTGTAGATCTTGCTGATAATTCTCGTTAGTCCTAGGGGAGACTTTAATTATTAGTATTTATGTTTCAGTATTACACGAACTCTTCTTATAGTCCTGGGCACAAACTCAGTATTTGTATTCCAACATTTCCTTTCTTGGGCATTAGAGTAGTAGATAAATCTTATAGTAATGTATACAACACAATAGAATAGTAACTTGACAAGGAAGCTTCAGTGTAACTGTTGTTGATAGTTTATTTCAGGTGATATGTTCAATATATACAATATATCTATTATGTACAGTTAGAATAAAATAGTGCAAACACAAACGTTCTCAAAGGAACATATTTTGAAACTCTCTGTCTTTCAGACAAAACAAATCATTAAATACTATCCGAGTGGTGCAAGGGACAGACCCATTACCAATAGGGGTGAAAATCATGGTATCATTACTAAACTCATAACAAAAACGATAGGAACTTCCCCTATTAAATAATGAGTCGTTCCCAGACCCTGAGAATTTGAGATCAACACAGAATCCCAACATTACCTAGAATCTTTCGTTTTCCTACATCAACGTCCTAATATTGTGTGTAGTGAGAAAAGAGAGAGAGAGAAGAATAAACATTGCGTGTTCCAATTCTTGGAAAAACAATATACATGACACGCCCCCACCCAATGAAAGAAATAATGTACCATAATTACCCAAGTAATACTCAACATGGTACATTTTTCGTACATTTTTCGTACTTAACACTATCGTTTTAACAACCATCAATCAATGGAAGATTATAAGACAATTTAAGCAAACATGGCTCACTGGCACAACTAAATTATAAAAAGTGTCACTACCCAATGGTAATTGTGATTATAACGTGATGGACAAATATTTCCCCGTTAATATTAATATTAACTAATGTCTCAACAAGTACAAATAATTCCTAAATATTCTAGTCATTCTTATTTTAACTATGTACAGTTGTGTGGATTTCCACCAAAAATTTGCAAAAAGTTTTAATCTATTTAAACAAATATAACATTGCGCAAACTCTGTCAATTTTCAACAGTTTACTTCTAATATACAAACCAAAAGATAAGTAATACGTAACTCGAATCAAACTATAGGTTACTTCCCCTTTAAATTACAGTGTCAACTTGACATTAACAGGGTTCATACCTAAGATGATGATACTTCCCCTTTTCTTAAATATGAGGAGAAAATACGCTTTAGTTACGATTACTACAGTAATCTCAATATTAAAATGTAATCCACTATTATGCGTTTTTGGCAAATTTGAAAGTTTAATATAAAAGATTGTTCAGGGTTGAATGAGTGCCCACCTTTAGGTACCTTTGTTTCCCTCCATTCCCGGATATATGGAATATATAACAACCTATATACAACATAGTGAATATCCACTAGTTTTTCCCATTCTATTACCATGATATAACAATTTAGCAATCGATTTCAAATATTATCTATTAATTTATACCAATTGATATTACATCTCTTTCTAAGATAAAAATTGTACATATTATTATTTAGTTCCATTCATTAACTAAAATAAAACAAGATAATAAATCAACTAGCTCAAAGTTTTCCCACTTAATTGCATGTGATGACAAATACTTTTATTCATCCATATCAAGTAAATACGTGCATATTTATATATTTATTGCATCATGCATCAACATTTAAATGGAATTTCTTTTCCATAATCAAATGAATTTAAAATATATCAGAACATCAATATTATACATGATTATAAAAATTATTAATACTTTCAAAAGACTTGACTTCTGTATGATACAAGTATTCTATAGGTATTCCATAATCAAAATTCAAACGAATGATAGGTTATCATGACACATTCTTAATGAATAAGTGAGATGATCTGAAAAAGAAGTATAGGGTTATTCAGTCAATCATGTAGCACCCGAGATAGAGTATCAGCTGTGACGTTGTCTCTAGTCTCTATCTCGTCGATGATACGGGAGTGGGATACCAGTCGGTCTTTGTCAAATTACTTAATTTCCCAAAGTCTCTATAAAACTGCAGTGTGTGGTCGGCTTTTGGTACCATCACACAGGGTGTAGACCATTTGCTATCACATTTTTCTCATATGTCATCTTCTAACCTGCACTTTACATCTGCTCTAATATGCTCAGGTCTGATGGGGTCAACTCTATATGGATGCTGCTTAATAGACCTGACACCCTCGGTTAACACTACATCGTGCTCTATGACATGTGTCCGACTGGGAACATTTGTAAACATTGACTTATTTTCATGTTTCATGCTCAATAATCTTCTTCTTATCTTCTACCGGAAGATGTTCTAGCCTTGTATCTAAACTCTTAAGGGCGTCTGTATTATTAAGTTTACTTTCTGCAAACTTATATTCTATCCTAGATAAATCCGTCGGGACTCTAGCTAACGAAATCATGGGGACCTCCCGTGGTTTACTCTTTTCCCTGGAAACATAGGGCTTAAGCAAATTTGGCATACCCTCTGCTTTTGTCTCCGGTCAGGAGTCTTTATCAAATAATTGACCTCGCCAAGCTTTGACTCTATCTCATAGGGTCCACTAAACTTTGCACTTAAAGGCTGATTTTGCAAAGGTAGAAACACAAGAACTTTGTCACCTGGTGCAAAAGTTCTAGCTGTAGCTTTACGGTCATAGTTCTGTCTCATACGCTCCTGCATCTGTGGAAAATGAATCTTCACATGGTTAAAAGCATGATAAAGCCTATTTTTAAATTTATCTACATATGACAAAAGTCCAATCGGTTCACTGTCCGTTAGCCAAGTTTCATGTAGAAGTTTCAACGGACCTCTGACTGAGTGTCCATACACAAGTTCGAATGGGCTAAACCCCAGGGATTCCTGAGTGGCCTCCCTTGCAGCGAACAGTACATAAGGCACACCCTTATCCCAGTCTTTCTCGTTTTCATAACAGTACTTTTTAAGCATCGATTTTAATGTCTGATGAAACCTTTCCAGAGCTCCCTGGCTCTCAGGATGATAGGCACTTGATAGCCTATGGCTTATCCCTAATTGTTCCATGACTTGTTTGAAGATGTTCGAAGTAAAGTTAGTCCCCTGGTCAGACTGTACTGTCTTCGGTAGGCCATAACGTGTGAAGAAATTTGTCAGGGCGTCTACCACCTTCACTGTTGTTATGTTCCGCAACGGAATGGCTTCCGGGAAGCGAGTGGATGAACACGTGACTGTGAGCAGGTATTGGAAACCGGCTTTTGTTTTCGGCAACGGGCCCACGCAATCAATGAGTATATGACTGAATGGTTCGTCGAACGCTGGTATCGGCTGGAGTGGAGCGACAGGAATTCGTTGGTTAGGACGTCCTACCATTTGGCATACGTGGCAAGTCTTGCAGTATTGTTCGACATCTCTTCTCAGTCCTGGCCAGTAGAAGTAAGGGAGGATACGGTGGTGCGTTTTTCGGACTCCCATGTGACCAGCGAAAGGAAGATCATGCGCCATACGCAGTATATCTTGACGATAGCACTTAGGTATTGCAATCTGGTGAATACTGTCCCACTCGTTTGTACCTGAGTTGAGCGGTTTCGACTTTCTCATCAACACTTCATCTTTCATGTAGAAACATTCCGCCATTGCATCTGCAGTCTTTTCATCAACAGCTTTCATTCTGAGTTGCATTATTACTTCGTCATTCAATTGTTCTTTCACCAATTTCTGCTTTGGTGACAAAATGTTATCGTTCTCTGTTGCATCACCCGTTGTTAGTTCAGCAAAGAACGTAGCACTTAAATCGATGTCAGGTGTTTCAGTTATCACTGTTTCATTCGCATGTGTGTCTTCAGAACAGACAAACACATCTTTCGTTGCACTACACGGCGTAGCAGGAGTCTTTACCGACTTCTTTTTCTGCATTGCTCTTGTCAGTGCACATGTTGGGCGTTCATTGGCAGGACGTAGGTTTTTGTCCTCCGCAATCTTTGTCTCCAAAACTTTAACCATGGGCTCGACAGTGACTCTGCCGCCCATAATGTCATTTCCTAATATCATGGAAACGCCTTTGACGGGTAGTGCGCGCCACACTCCCACTACGATGTTACCTGTAAAAATATCCGACTCGAGTTTTATTCTGTGCAGTGGAGCTTCCACAGCCTCCATACTAGCACCTCTCAGCACAACAGACTCACCGGTACTGGTGGCATCCGTTAACGGCACACTGCCCTCCAGGATCACGCTGACAGCAGAACCCGTGTCACGTAATATCTGTATTTTCTTCTTGCCGAGTACATCGACTTCTGTCGACACTGTCCCCTCGTAGACAAAGGGTCGAAAATCGGATAGGTCGTCCTCTTCCGGGACTTCAGGAACCATCTGTTCCTCACGGCCTTCTGAAAGTATAATAGATTGAGTACAGCTATTCTCTTTAACCTTAGATAGACTGTTCTCAAAAACCATCGACTCCACAACTATGGGCGATGCCGGCCGCATTTCTTTTGAGTTTCTTGACCCTGTGTTGCACACTTCTTCTGTCTGCTTGCTGTCTTTCTGCACTTTGGCACAGTGTAGAATAGCACCTTGCTTCTTGGTAAGGATCCAACAATCTTTCTTCATGTGGCCCTCTTTCTTGCAATTGAAACATACCACCTTTGCTTTATTTACATCTGTCTGCTTCCTGAAATGAACTAAGTTACTATTATTATTTACACCACTGTTCTTATTATTGTTTTCACTTGTCTCTTTTGGTTTACTAGCCTCCTTGGGCTCTGGTTTGTGCACTTTGGGTTTGTCAGCATAATATGGCTTTATGCTGGCGTGAATTATGGCATAGTTATCTGCCAATCTAGCAGCTTCATGCACATCTTCAACCCCTCGGTCTGAGATGTGGGTTTTAATATCCACTCGAATACAATCATTGAATTCCTCAAACAATATTAGGTTCTTGAGTTTATCAAACTCACTTACATTCTGTGACCTTAGCCACTGTTCTAACGTTTTCTCCTTTTGTCTCAAAAAGTCTACATGAGTTTGATCATATGCCTTCTTTCTGTCTCTAAATAGCTTTCTATATTTTTCTGGTGTCAGGGAATAACTTTTTAGCACCCTATCTTTGATTACTTCATAGTCATTTATTTCCTCGGGTGTTAAACTCAACACTACGTCCAATGCTTTTCCTTTGTTGAGAGTTGACCTTAACAATAAACCATCTTATCATCAGGGAACTGATAATCTACAGCTATCCTCTCAAAAAGCAAAAAGAAATCTTGAACATCTTCTTCTCTGAATATAGGCAAGTGTTGCTTCATTGCGCTAATATCCATACCATTGCTGTCCCTACGATGGTCAGGTCTGTTCATGCGTGCCATCTCTATCCTTTCTCTGCTTTCAATTTCTATCGTAATTCTTTCCAATTCCATTCTCTTCATAGCTAATTGGAATTTTAGGTTTTCACTCAACCCTTCATCTTTATCATTGTTTGATGATCTAGATGACATATTTCTTACCTCGTCTCCGTGGGCAATTACCTCGCCCCCACTGGGAGCTACATAACCTTCATTGATATCGTTCTGTCCCACTTCAACTACATTACCAGTGTTCATGGCATTCTGCCCGTTCAAACATGTCATAATTTCTTTGATCAAACGATTACGATTAGGTCTTGCCTGTCCTGCCTCAATCCCAAAGGACTCAGCTAATTCTTTTAGTTCAGCAAATGACATGGCATTAAGTTCCTCACTTGATATATTCGAAGCCTTAGTATAGCGTTCGAAATATTTGTGATAGTAGAGTAGTATATATTGTATAATAAAAAATAAAGTTCCAACTTACGATTTGTCCAGAAATTTGCACAATATAATATTACACACTTCGTGGAATCTTCACACTTCCCAAGGAATAAATACGCAAACCAGTTCTCTCCTCTTTTTAAACAAAATAGTTTCACAGTCCTAGAAAACGAAACACAAATATGCCGCTCTCAGTACTACTAATGTCACAAAATATTTCTAGGTCAGGAAAAATATAACTCAAATTTTCCAGACGAGATCAACAAATTTTTTCCAATCCTAGATCAGAAAAAGTAGAACTCAAATATATCGAACAAGACCACCAAATTTTGTTACGTCCACAATCCCCTTGTGGCCAGAGCTGTGTAGATCTTGCTGATAATTCTCGTTAGTCCTAGGGGAGACTTTAATTATTAGTATTTATGTTTCAGTATTACACGAACTCTTCTTATAGTCCTGGGCACAAACTCAGTATTTGTATTCCAACATTTCCTTTCTTGGGCATTAGAGTAGTAGATAAATCTTATAGTAATGTATACAACACAATAGAATAGTAACTTGACAAGGAAGCTTCAGTGTAACTGTTGTTGATAGTTTATTTCAGGTGATATGTTCAATATATACAATATATCTATTATGTACAGTTAGAATAAAATAGTGCAAACACAAACGTTCTCAAAGGAACATATTTTGAAACTCTCTGTCTTTCAGACAAAACAAATCATTAAATACTTTCCGAGTGGTGCAAGGGACAGACCCATTACCAGTAGGGGTGAAAATCATGGTATCATTACTAAACTCATAACAAAAACGATAGGAACTTCCCCTATTAAATAATGAGTCGTTCCCAGACCCTGAGAATTTGAGATCAACACAGAATCCCAACATTACCTAGAATCTTTCGTTTTCCTACTAAACGTCCTAATATTGTGTGTAGTGAGAAAAGAGAGAGAGAGAAGAATAAACATTGCGTGTTCCAATTCTTGGAAAAACAATATACATGACACAATTTTGACGAAATTTATCGACATTTGTCTCAGCGAGAAGAGTTTTGACGACGAGTAAAAATCCAAATTTGGTGTTTAGCTTTTTTAGACGTAAAAACCGTATTGATATCTCCTGAGTCTATCAATTAGCATACGCTGTTCATAACACGTGCAATGTCTTCTTCTGCAGAAAGTCATGCAATTCTTGCTAATCCTTCTGTCAACCTCGATTCCCAAAGTTGCGCATCTTGTTTTTCCATTGTCTACCGCAACCTGGCTCAAATTATCACGAATATTGACAAGTTCTTTCTCCAGCGATTCAAGATCAGATGCTTGCTGCTTCCTTGAAATTCATAGGATCCTGCGACCGTTTCTGGACACGATCAATTTTCCCAAGTATAATGTTTCAGAAATGTAACAAAACTAGGAAGTTAAAATTTAATATACCTTCCAGCAAAGTTTCTGCATCACTTCTGGTGTCAGGCGTCATAGTTGCATCTTCTGATAATTATTCCAACAGCCCTACTAGTTCATATAGTCCTTCATAAATAGCTTTAACAGCTTCTGATCGTGCACTCCAGCGTGTTTCAGACTCCCTCTTCACTGTGATTGGCACAACTCTTTTTAATTCTCCCCTACGAGGTGTTGAACGAGAGAAAAACAAAAATATACTTTCAACTGTTCCAAAAAATGTGATAACAACTGGATCCTGTTTAGCCGAGTGTACTCATGCTAAGTATATTCGACTCGAAATTATCCAACCTGTATAATTGTTAAAACCAGATGCCACTTTCAGTATATGAAAAATAATATTTGAACCCGAACTGATCTTTGTTTTAAAAAAAAAATCCATCAGCAATCCTACATTGTGGATGTGTCATTTGTTATATGAGTAGAATGGCGCCACTTAATGCTCAATGGGGGCGCCAAAATCATGCTTGCCAACTGGTTTGTAATGAAGATATTTGTGGAGCTCCAAAATTCAATCTTGCAAACGTATTTGGGATACATTAGTTTACATAAAAATACAATTAAAAAAATTAGGTCTAATTCTCATTTCGGCGCCCCCTAACGTGGCGCCCGGGGACATATGTCCCCCCTGCCCCTCCCTAGCTACGCCACTGTGTCCCAGTAATGAAAAAACAGTTTTAGATTATGCTATGTTGTTTATTTTCCTCATGTTTTCATGCAACCCATTCCAGGACCGAATACCGCTTGATAGAAAGAAAATCTATATGCATTCGTCCTTCGTTATAGAATGAAAACAGTCCTTTTCATGTCTATATTTTCTGAGTATTTTATGATATTTTTGTAAAGTATTGAATTTAAATGTTTTATGCATTATTACCGTTTCCTATTTCAAACTTATTTCCCGAAGTGTTTCTAAATTTGGTGCTAAGTGATAAACACTTTTCTTATTTAACCTTTTTAAGAAATTATAGATATTTCTTCCCGAGTGGCATCCGGAAACGGAATGGGTTGCCTGAACAAACTATGAAACATCATTTAAATCACTAATCAAAATGCAAGACTAGAATCAAACCACGTATAAGCGTAAGACGCAATAATATTCAATATAGAAGGAGCGACTGTAACTTAAAAGAGAAGATTGTAAATAAATAAAACAAAAACAAAAATACATGAAATGATAGCATTGAGATAAATATGTTACAGACATTACCTCTGTACTTACGCCACCTAGCGGTGTTACATGGCCATCAAATGCAATATAAAACAAATGTTTTCTTCATCAACTATGTTGCCTAAGTTATGTGTGTGTATGCTTCTGTAGTGCTGTTGACGTTTTAATGCAAATGCTGAGATAAAACTGTAATAGTGTGACTTCAAGTGGATTGGTGTGACAACTAACTGTATTAATTTATTCTCCGTCTGGTACATGACATGAGCCATTCACTACCTATTCATACACCTCCACGAGATGTCCATGAACCAGGCTCACTATGTCCAGCCAGTCACATAAACAACAACACAGAGGTATCGGGTCACTAAGTCCGGTCAACTCATTACAATAATACAGTCCAATGTGTGTCACTAAGTCTCAGTCAAGTTTATAATTATTCCGTCCCTTACACACTCACAGTTACACTTACACAGTCAGATAAATCAGCATTATCTTTGAGCAACAATGAATATATCTAACATATCTGCGAACAATAGCGCATGGGTGTAGACATACATTTGTTTTAGCTATTATGCCATTTTATTCGTGGTGTTTGCACCAATATGAAGCTCCATCTGAATCTTAATACATATTCTGTTGTCTTTTTCTGTCGAATAACTTGCAGAGTGGTTCGCTCTCTTGCAGCCAATGACAGATCAAATATATTGGTAAGACTTCTTTTTTTTTTAAAGCTGTTCCGTGTTGTAGAGCAGATGTCGGCAACCTACGGCACGCGTACCAAGCGTGGCACGCAAAGCGATTTCCGATGGCACGCGGAATACCTCCAAATAAGACGATCAACTAACTTCTTCAAAAAATTGGGTGCTAGAGCAGGATGACTTTTAGTCTGTTGGCACGCTTAGTAAACTAAAAGTCCTACTTTGGCACACTACCATCAAAACGTTGCCGACCCCTGCTGTACAGTGTAAGGTGTATAGGGGGGGGGGGCAGTAGTGTCGGACCTTCAGAAATACAATAGACAATGACAGCAGAGCCCACCCAAGCCTATGGAGCGCCCCAGGGCAAAAGTTTCGGCGAAGCCCCGAAACATACTGTAACTGCTTTGTTTAGTGCTATATTTAAACTATAGTTGCCACCCTCCCCCCCCCCTAGAAGTGTCGCCCCCTGGGCATATGCCTCCTTTGTTCCCCCCTCCACACTGTATGTGAGGGCACTGAATTACAGCATACCATAATGGCATAATAAGACGTTTAAAGAAAAAATTAAAGTACCCCTCGGACCAAACTGACCATAGGGCTGGTGGTGCAGCGTTCACCATTTTCTGTGACCACGACATACTAGGGGATGTGTGGCCAGCAAAATGCCCAGCCAGCCTTTACTTTACCCCAAATAATGCCAGTTACCCATCACAGCTGGCACACCCTCCAGTCCCCGGGAACATATCCAAGCCTTCACCAAGATTCACACCCATAACCTTTGGAACGCGAGTCAAACGCGCTGCCGCTCGACCACCTTGCTCCATGTATTCTGACAGTATTTAAATGTTGGGTGAAATTAGCGTGCCAGTAAAATAGCTAAATTAATTAAATAGCAGAAATATGTATGCATGAATTTTTTGTCCAACTAATTATCCCTAACATTCTCCATTCTAAATGCAAATGTTTTACCTCGCTTGCCTCCCTTGCTATAATATATCAGTGTCAAGGGAGACCACCATTGTTATGTGAGAACTTTATAACTTTCCTTTCTAAAGGACAACATTTTGTACTGGTGCAGTATTTTTACTTTTAATTTATCAACATTATATGGTAAAATTTAAACACTGTATGATAGATTATATTATCAATACGTATATTAATCTAAATATTACTGCACCTGTTATAATATATAAAAAAAAACTGTGATAATAAATTATAACTATAAAATAAAATCGATGACAAAAAAGAAATCTCGCCTACGGGTTGTGACGTTTGATATTTATGTTCCTATTCGAGCATATTTGTTTTATTTATTATTTAAGTTAATTTTCGGCTCTTGTAACAAAAATGTGATTTCGCAACAACAAAAAATAATGAAATTATAAAAACGTAAAAAAAAAATAAAAAAAAAAAAATAACGGCCATGTTTAAGAATGAAAGAATACCAAATGGATTATGGTTTTTTACGGTCAATAAAAAAAAGTCCTAAATTAATTGTGTAAAGTATCACCACTCGCCGTTGCAATTGCATACAAGGGGATTGTGTGTACCTTAGGTACGCTATCTGTGCTAGGCGGACGTGTATGAATTGACTGTTTATATTATATATATATATATTTAACTGCTGTCTTCAGCTACATCACCGGGGCCTCTCCTATTAATATTGTGGGCCATTACAATCATAAGAGTTGGGCCACTATGGCTTGGACTTTGTGTTGCCCCCCCCCCTCGTTAGATCTGATTAACTCTTTCCGGTCAGATTGTATATATCCAGTGCTCAACTGCACCACAAGTCATGGGCGTCTCAGACATATATACTTTCCGTGTGGGGTAGGGGTGGTGGTGTCCGATTATCTTTACTACACGCATACACGTTTGTGATTTTATTTTGGGAAATGGGGTTTGGAAGAAGAGCAAACCCAAGGATAGTCTCAATAGGCCTAATTACTAGTAATTAGTAGCACCCTCTCTAACGAGGACGCCCATGGAAGGATTTATCACAAAAAACGTGTACAATGAGGAAGATACAGAGAGTGAGGACGAGAAAGAGAGAGAGAGGGGAGGAGAGAGAGAAAGAGAGGGAGAGAGAGACTGGCGTACTGCAAATAAAGACACACGACTAGAGCATGGAAGATTTCAAACAGCAAACAAAGCAAAGGCCACATACTTGTTATGTCTGCGCAGGTTTAAAAAAAAATCTTCAACAACAATACATAAGCAGGATGATACGGTAAAATAACAACTCCAACAATTCCAACAACACATACGTTGAACGGCGGTATTTTTCTACACTGGATGAGAATTGAATTGAAGTTCTGAGCGACTCGACAGTGCGAGTCCGCCAAGCTCTGGTGAATAGCCTACCCTGATATTAGCTGCGGTGTAAGGATACAAAGCATCTGGGCACTGTGCTTGCGAAAACAATCTTCTAGTACAATGGTCGGCAACCTTTCGATAATAGTGTGCCAAAATGGGATTTCTAATTCATTCAGCGTGCCAACAGCCTAAAAGTCCACAGAATTTCTAATAGAACAGTGAATAGTGTTTTTTTAGGAGTCTTCCGCGTGCCACTGAAAATTGTTCTGCGTGCCAAGTCTGGCACGCGTGCCATAGGTTGTCGAACCCTATTCTAGTATGAGGTGACCCACTGGGAACTTGTTCACACTGCTTCATGGGCCTATATATATATATATATGTATAGATCAAATTTTGCTAATCGGTATGACTGGGATATTTTGCTCTAATAGCCCATGTGGTCAGCATATACTTGGACTTTGAGTCAATTGTGACCTTGTGACTTGTGAACTGGGTGACCTGATTATATTGCAAGATTTATCTTTTTACCTGTTAAGCGAACGCTTCGAATAACGAACTTAGATTCTGAACCGGGAAGTAAATTGTTGATAGCGGAGATGACAGTATTGATAGAAACTGAATATCATTAATTATATTCCAAAAGGTCGCCCTTATATATCTCCTTTCGCATCTTTATTCATAGGATCTTCACGTTTCCCAAGAGCCGGGTCAAGACCCGGGTAGAAAGCAAAGCTACCGGGTCGCGAAAAGAAGACGATGAGTCTGAGTAAATTCTTGATACAATACAAATGTTATAAATGTTAATGTGTCGCGGAGTAGAAATATGACATTAACCGGGGCGCGGGAAAAAAAGGTTTAGGGAAACGCTGGCCTAACCTTAATCAAGTTCCACTCTTGTTAAACATGAATTGTGTCAGTTATTAATAACAAGAAATAGCCTTTTTTTTCCCACTATGCTCCATTTGATGTTTGTGGCCACAGAGAATGCACTAGTTTCTGTGGTCATAGCTGTACTTACATACGATTGTGTTGCCAGAACAACGTCTCCCCGCTTGTTCTCTCGCCCAAAACTAAAGTACGACTTAGCTGCAGAATATATGCAGGAAATTTCGCAAATTCGCGAAATAGAAACAAACTATTATTCATTAGCGTGAAAAAAAAATCGCAATTTCAACTATCTCTCTTTCTTTCTTTCTCTCTCTCTCTCTCTCTCTCTCTGCATGTTGTCATTGACATACCATTATGTCTGAATGCGTATGCAAGAGAAAAAACATAAAAAAGAATTAATTACGTACCTTGACAGTGTGACGTAGAAAGCAACCACGATGACGCAATCAGAAATACTGAAATATGGTGTAATCGAATATCCATGGTTGTTATCGGTTACCATCAACACAATCTTTTATCTGTTGTTGTCTTTTTAAAAATATATATATAAATATGTATTCACTTGTGTTTTAATTTTTCTCACGTTCAAACGTCCACAGCGATTACTTCTCCAATATATACTCGATTACTGCTCCAATATAAGGTGCGATTATTTCTCCAATATGAGAATCGTCTACTTCTCCGAAATGAGACTCGATTACTTCTCCTACATGAGTCCCGAAGTCGAAATCATCCTAAGGGTTATCCAATCAGTCACAGTTTGGATGTAAAACCGCATCTAGTAAATGACAGAAACTGGATCTAGAATCATCTTTTCAGTTGGTGTGTGTGCATTGCCACAATGTTTAAAACATCGTCTGCAAGCTTGATCTTTGATTCCAATATTTTGGTACTTTGTGCTACCTGGGAGGGGGGAAAGAAAAAAAAAACAAAGAAAATTAAAACAAATGAAAATTAACGAAATAAAAAAAGAACACGTGATGATGTTTTTATGTGACGCAATTGAAATCTATTTTTAAATCACATGACATGGTTTAAAAATAGATACAGTCACATGATCACTATTCTATACTTCCTTACCTGGCATGGAAAGAGTTCTCACTATAGACACATGTTATTTTAGAGATCTGTTATAAAGTAAAAGCTTAAGACTAGTAGACTGGGTTGGAACAAGTCTTTAACTTCAGTATAGTATGTATCACGCTCAAAGGCGAAGTCACGGGGCTAGTGTTGATGCTAGGGGGCGCCTGCTCCCTCAACTTCGTTTACCTCTCCCCCGCCATGTTATTTAAAAAAATAACAGGTTTAAAAAAAATTCCATCTTTTCTGATTTATTTGTATTGTAGAAATCTTTAATTAATTTCAATTAAAGTTGCACTAATTAGGCCTATAAAATAGTTGTCCGCAATTGTTTAAGAGGAAATCGTGCCCCCCCCCCCGGCCAATTACACCAAGTGCCCCTTTGCCCCCCCCCCACCCACCGCCACAAACATTCCAATGTTTATCACGACCTACCTTGAAATCCTAGCAGCTACGCCACTAATCAACCTACAAGGCCAATTTGAAAATTTGCAAAACCCCATTGGATTAAACGTATCCGTCAAATCAGCGTTAAGGAAACATTTTTTTTATTCAGTCGTAATCCTTATATCAAAATCTATATAAATAGATATAGACATATACATCTTTTAGCTAATTGGGATGAAATTGAAGAGACATTAGTTACACATTTATAAAATAAATAATGCCTGTCCTAAATTAACCCCTTCCCCCCCCCCCCCGCCTCCTCGTCTTGGTTTTTCCATCTGCCGTAATCATTTCAAAGTAAAACCTAGAACTAATTGGATTCTTTATTTAAATGTTAGCTGTAAAAAAAATTAGTTCTAGTTTAATTTGTTTACCTGTTGTTTCTTTTGTCTTTGCAGACAAAAAAAGAAATAATGGTCCTTTTTAAAAGTAATATTTTGTTTGTGCTTGCCAATGCAAAAATGACTGATTCGGACATAAACCTTGTGTTTGAAATAATTATACAGTAGAATTGGGCACAGTCTAGACTTAAGACTATTCTAGATCAAAGAATGTTAGGCGTTTTACACAATTATTATTATACTCACTATAAAATACACGTATATATATATATATATATATATATATATTTATATATATATATTTATATATATATATCAATGTATTTATCTATCTATCCAGCCATCTAAACATCCATTTATTCATTCTTTCATTTATCTACTGTCTATCCATCTGTCTGTTGTTTTGTTGCTGTTTTTTTGTCTATCGTGACTAGAACAATATCTATATCCAAAATCGAATTATAACAAAATAAACATTCACAACAAAGAGATATTAGAAGAAGGATATAACAAAAACATTCGTTTTTCTATGTATACCTGACTTTTACCCCGGGCTACGCCCCGGGTAAATTTTGCTAGTAAATAAATACGCAATCTTTAATTAGCTGCATTGAATATAGCCATAAAGGATTGAATCTAAATAACTTATTTAAAACTGTTTATTGTGTAGTAGAAATAATTGTGAGAAAATATCAACGAATTCAATTGAATACAAAACATTCTCTGATTGGTGGAATCAGCATAGCGAGGAAAAGATCTGACCACTTCCTGCCCCACACGTGACCAGCTAATGGGGGCAATCACCTGTAGCCCGAGCGCGAGCCATGAGGCTTAACTTTCCACCGTTTAGCGTTGGGCGCGAGGTTAATCCTCAGATCAGCGAGCTGCCTTGTGTCAACGCACAGTGGCGGGGTCCACGGGGACCTTGGGTCTCCGGTCTAGGCTGTATGTGTAGGCTGTGTGTGGGCGTGTGTGTGTATTTACACATCATAAGTATCACTTGCAGTTTGCTCGAGAATGAGATGAACCGTATTGGGACATTTGGAACTGGTGTGTCTGATTTGTGTCTATTGTACTTTGAAGTAATCCAGCACTATGTTACGATTCCTTATATCAAGGCTCAGATATATCCATAGGTCCGATAAAGCAGCGTTCACCAGTTTCTGTGGCCACGGCATACTAGGTGATTGTGTGGCCAGCACTATGCACAGCCGCCTTTACTTTAACCCAACTAAGGTCAGGTACCCATCAGAGCTGGGTAGACTCAGGGACACCCTCCAGACCCGGGAAAAAAATCCTAGCCTGCACCAGGATTCGAACCCGGGACCTTCGGCTTGCCAGTCGAATGGCTTAACGTGCCCCCTATGGTACTATTTGTATAATATTGCTTTTCAAATCATCTAATTTAACAGCGATAGTGATTCCATTAATGCAGGTATTGAATAAAAACATTTTTTTTTATTGAAGAATCAATTTATTTACAGAAATATAGTCTATATATACAAAATACTGGACGAGAACTAAAATCCATAAAATATGCATACAACTTTACTCTACAAGTCTACAAGCTCTGAACTCGAACTGCTCTCTATAAGCTTTCAAACAGAACTAACCTAACTAAAAACGGAACCCAACGAGGTAATGAGAAATCAAGAATCATGCTTTTTCACGGGTGTTCAGAATAATTATAAGTAAAAAAGCTTCGATTTCCACAGGATGGACAAAGTATTTAGTTAAATCCAAAATAATGTCTCGAAGGTCGTACATCCCCCCTTCTCTTCTCGGACTCTTATGTGGACAATGAAGGGTCAATGTAATAATATTATCATGTATTTATAAACTATGTTTATATTAAAAGTAAAGTAATGTTAATGGACCAAACTGATCCATGGAGTTTGGAGAGAGGTCCCTTTTTCTAACCAGCTCTGATGGGTACCTGACATTAGTTTGGACGAAGTAAAGGCCATTACGCTGGCCACACAATCCGCTAGTATGCCGCGTCCATAGAGAAACTGGCAAACCCTGCTTCACCGGCCCTATTGTTCTATGTTAATATTACTTAAAGTAACCCTGCAATGTTCAGATGCGTTTTGTACTAAGAAGAAATCCAACACTGTTTCCATGCCTATAGTACTTCAAGTTAACCATTCCCGTACCGACCTACTTCTATCTATGCTTCCTTCAGTTCCGCTATATACGCGCCCGGGACTGTAAGGGTTAACCAACACTGTTTCCTGCGTATTGTACATTGAAGTGAACCAATAGGCTTATGTTTTTATGCCTAAATTACTTTCAAGAAACACAAAGCCCTAGAGTGATTTTTTGATGCTGATAATACAGTAGCAGTAATAAAACCCTAAAGTCCCGTATAATGTGCTTGAAACGGGATTACCAAGCCTTGTCCGCCCCTTTTTGAAGCACGGTGGCGCCCTTAGCTAAAAAGCCCTAGGAGTCGCATTTTATCCGAAAGCGTAAATAATCTTTCAGCGCCCTCGTAACGACGCCACGGATCACAGGGTGTACTCTTTTGGAACCTTTTTTTTTAGAAGTTTGTACTACTAAGAATTTTAAGTAGCACTTTGAGCGTTTCTTTGTCAATCGTACCGTACTGAGAAGTAGCTTAACAAAAATCAATAAATTTCTATTGAAATATCTTCTTTATAGAATAATCATCAGTAATGTATAAGATAAAAAGATAAGATCTAATCTCTCTCTCTCTCTGTATGTCTTCCTCTCTCCAGTGGAACACAGAGACACAAACAGAGTATGATGTTGATAAGATTTAAAGCAGATTAAATCACCATTAAATCACCATTAAATTACCATTAAATCACCATAGTTAAGGAATACCCTGGCATCATCTAAAGATCTGTATCATCAACCTATCAACATTAACTCTTCGCGTACATTCAGTGGCTGAGAAAAAGGTTTTTTTAAATACTTTCAACACCTCCCCCCCCCCCAATTATCGTTTCCCGTTTCTGCATCGAATTTCCACACAATTTTCTAGGCATTCTCGTTCTGCTCCCACCTACCTACCTGCTCCCTGAACCTTGTTGGGGGGTGTTATAGAATCTTTGCCCTTACCACCCCATCCCCCAAATCTCCCATTTAGGCCTCAAATTGCGAATAATTGAATAGCAATGTTCACATCCTGTAAAGAAGACATGCTCATTTATCAAGCTCTTTACAGAAAAACAACAAAAAAGGGCCACCAGTTCAATGACGTGTCCTGCTGCTATGTTTTTTACTAGGACGTAAACAGGATCCAGAAGTTCAAAGAAAGGGCAACTGATTTATCGAATCATGACCACCCTCCACCTGACCCCCTCCCTCCTTCCCAAACCACAGAGTTCGTCACTAAGAAGGCAACGTTATAGACCCGTAGTTTAAAAGTCAACGGAAGCGTATCGTATAAAAGATTTGCAAAGTATAAAAGAAAACTATAAATTTGCACAAAGTCTAAAAGATCTTATAGATTCGCCATTGCTTCAAAATCATTAAGGTTTGCAAAAGTCTAAAAACCAGATAGATTTGTAAAGTCTAAAAAATCATATACATTTGCAAAGTCTAAACAAAATACATCGCAAAAGGTTTTGCAATGTATTTTGTTTAGACTGCATTGGGTTTTAAAATATCTCATAGGTTATATTTTATCTTATTTGTTACAGACGCTCCTTCCATTCAAAAAAGGATTATTGCGTTTTACGCATATCCGCGGTTTGAGTCTAGCCTTGCATTTTGATTAGTGTTTTAAATGATGTCAAGTTACTGCTTTTTCTAGTTTGTTTAGGCGCCCCATGACACGCCCCGATGCCACTCGAGAAGAAGGAGTACTTGTTCCCGCATAAGGGATAAGGAAAGTGTTTTTGTCCTTATGTTTATCTGAGCATATTAACAGATTGTTATTGTGTTGTATTTGCAACATACAATCAAAGAGAGAAAAAGTTGTTTACAAATCGCCGTAATGCATAATTCAACAGACATATTATGAATATGAATCATGTAATGGACATATTGTTGTGCATGCAATTGTCCTATTCCCGTTTAAGATTTTTTGCTTATAAGGATTGTCCACCATTAATTTTATGCATTCAAGGCACAAAGTTAATTTACATATTTTCCTTTATATGTGCTTGCAGTTTCTGAAATAATAAATAAAAAAAATTGAGCCTATGTGAAGGGGAGAAGGGGGGGGTCCTTCTGTCTTGTTGCTTGTCTTGTATCAAGAATAATGGGGACTGTATTTCATTATTAATGTCATCTTAAACAAGTCTTCATCGCATCCGTGTTTCAGCTCCATCTCCCAACACACACACACACACAACCTTTTTTAAATTTATATTTAAGGTTACAATTTGTTACTTTATAAAGACAACCAAGAGAAGAGAATGAAATAGACCAACCTATAATACTGGTGTAACGTGTGTTGTTTTCGCGTTCTTGTGTTCGCTAGTAGAAAGACAAAAAATGGCGCAGACGCACACACGCACCAAACATTATAATTGTGACGCACTTTTAAACTCAACTATCTTGGTTGTTTGTTTGTTGTAGTTGTTGTTGTTTAAGTATATATGGACTTCAAAATTAATGAATATGGTTATGGCCTGGCTAAAGAAGAACAAGTAAGCCAGCTCCCCCCCCCCCCCAAACTCCCAACACACACAAATTCACATACACACAAACACAGAACTGCCCCCGGTAGCTAGTATCAAAAGGCAACTGCAGTCGTATAATGGAACTGATGGAACCCATCATAGGGCTGGAAATAACAGCAAAAAAAAAAGCTCTTGCAATTGGGCATCAAGAAAAGGTGACACAAGAGACAATTTACTCCGCAGGAGTTTACTATAATTCTTTAAGTGGTGGGAGTTTAAACTAATTCATTGGTTGGTGCCATTCTGCAAATGGTGCGGCAGAACCAGATTAAGTAATTAAGGAAACCAAGTTGAAGATTACTCCCAAAAAAAATATTTTCGAAAAAATAAAAATTGTTAAATGTTGGGGGGAAGGGGGGGGGGGGGATTTTGAAATATAAACGTTGAACAATAAAACCAATATACAAAACCATTTGTGTCCACCCTAATTTAAGTTTTTGTTCAATTAAAATAAATAAATTGTATTTATTTATTTATTTTTTTTTATTTTTTAAATATTTTAAAGTATTTATGTATAGAGTAGGTATCAATCTTCTTTTCGGAAGATAATATCAGGGAATGGACAGGTACAAAACTGTGCGAGGCAATGAGAACGGCTGAGAGACGGGAGGAGTGGAGGAGGCTGGTTTACATGTCATCTGTGGCGCCCCAACGGTCTAACAGACTACTGGATATGTAGGATGTAGGATCAAATTCCATTCGGTGCTTAGGGACTCGAAGGATGTCAGGCCCCCGAGAGAAGAGAAGAAAACAAAAAGGTCGAATTGAACACAAATTATTCAGAGAAGTAGAATAACCTGGAAGTAGATGACGGTATGATAGGACGCATCGCTAGA
The DNA here is from genome assembly GCA_949126835.1 of Anisus vortex. Taxonomy (NCBI): domain Eukaryota; kingdom Metazoa; phylum Mollusca; class Gastropoda; family Planorbidae; genus Anisus; species Anisus vortex. The sequence continues at coordinate 28,609,452 of OX421506.1, forward strand.
TCAGAGGTGGGCAGATTACGGTCCTGTGGGCCAACTCTGTCGCTAAATGAGAATTTGTGTTTTTATCTCGTACAATGGGCGGTCAGAAAAAGCACTCGTTGCGCAACACACACACCCCTAAACACGCATGTCAAGCACATCTTAAGCCTGCGTTACTCTCCAGAAGTGAACTCTCGAAGCGTGTTCTGCCAGGTAGAAGCTGTCTAACTACTTTATAGGCACCCACCCTGGGGGGGGGGGGGGGGGGAGGTGGGGAGATTCTTTTTCCCCCCTTTTTGTTACACATGACAACTGGAGCACACCGAAATGTCATTCTTAGCTAAATGTCACAGTCCGAGCTTGAAACAATGGTCGTTTTATTTTCTTTATATTTTAGTATAAAATGTCCCCATAACATTAAATAATAATAATAATGGATATGTAGGCCCCCTATATAGCGCTTCTGTCCATGAAATTAAATTTAGCATCTCAGTGCGCTCTTAGAATAAATTGCAGTCGCAGTTGTATTGGTATGTAAGGCACACAGCCACTAGCCAAGTAGAAAGGTCTTTAAGATTTTTTGTCTCAGATTCTCCAAGTGTCCGAGGCAAGCTGTTCCATATAAACGGCGCCACAGATTCAAATGAACGCACCCCTAGCAAAGACTTTAATAAGATGGACCGCCTGCTTTGCTTTAATATTTCTACTATTTGATGACTCAAATGACTTCTTTTTGGAATTCCCGATCGCACCCGGTACTCTAGACTTCCGGTTTAGTTACTCACTATGATTTACTAAATGGAAAATTAAGATTAAAATATCGAAAGTTGTATAGATCTACAGCGGAAAACTTTAGGCATGTGTAGGAGTCATTTAGGACAGCTTTATTGGCTGCGCACGGAAAAAGGCACTTTTTTTGTGCACTACAAAAATAAAATAACCAAAGAAAGAAAGTATTTATTTTCACTTCATGTTGATTAAAAGAAAGGGCCAGGAAAGAAACATATCAAAGCTGCCGTGGTCATGACGTATAGAGGATCGTGTGGTTATCACAGTGCTTTTACTTTTTCTAGATAAAACAGACGCAAATCTCAGGAATTTAAACTTGAGACTAGTGGGTGTGTCATTTCTACTCTCTGCTACTTTATATTCTTCTTACTCTAACCAGGAATTAGAAATATATGTTTGTTTTCTCAAAATGTACTTGACGGCAATATTAAAACGGTGTTTTTGCGCATATACAATGTTTGCGCTGTTTACATCTGAATGAGAATATAACCGCGCAGAGAAAAGAATGGAAAAAAACACACACAAAAAACAGAACCAACAAACCTCTGTTGAAATCAGAGAGAAGTTAATTTGAAGGAAAAACATTAGGTATAAACATGTAATAACAATGTAATATATACTGTATAGGTATATATATAAATGGTGTAATAAATGTATATAAAAGGTGTTTACATAATTATAGAAACTAGATTCTAACCTAGGATTTTACATGGTACTAGCGCGCTCCTTCTGTTCAGAAGGTAATGACTTCCTACGAATGTCCATGGTTTAAGTTTAGTCTTTTTTTTTTGGATTAGGATTTAAAAATTATTATACGTTTTAGAATTTCCAGATATGTAATGTATGAATAATATTATGCTGAGTCCAACAGGCAAACCAGAAAAGGCCGTTCCCAAAACCCTCCAGATCTTGCCTAAACCATCTCCTTGTCAAATTGTGGGTGTACCTTCCAGGCAAGGGTTGGCTTGATCAGTCACACATGAGCGCACCGATCAGCCACAGCCCCAAAACCCACCTGGATGCTGAGTGGTCATCTTCGAACACGACGGACGCACAACAATGTAAGACTCGGAAAAATTCACGTTGGAATCAATCGAAGTTCCTATCGCTGGGCCTGTGGCTACTGTGGCAGTTGTTCTAGTTACCAGCCCTAAAGACTGCCTCTGCTAGTATGTAGTCTGTTCTGTATAATAGTAGGCCCTACATCCACTCGCCTATGTTGTACATCAGATTCAATAGTACAATGTGTATTACGTACTAAAGTACACTCCAATTGACGTACTTTACAAGGACCTACAACGGGCATTATATATTTAGTATTCAAATACAATGCTAGCTTAACGGACAGAGGTGTTAATTAATGGGTGTGTGTAGGTGGGGGGGGGGGGGATTTTAAGACCAATGACATCTCTTTTTCTTTGTGTTTAATTATATCTAGGTATGCGCATGACATGTTTATTGCAGCAGTCAGAGACAACGGTGTTAATTAATCATGTCGTGATGACCTGTGCTCAGATTAGGGTGTGAAACGGAGACACACATACACCCAGGGACTATTGTTATCGTATCACTGTTTTGTCACCAAAAATTCCTACACGATTTCTCTGTTCTACATTTTTTTTGTTCTTTGCACTTAACCCTTACAGTCCCGGGCGCGTATATAGCGGAACTGAAGGCAGCATAGACAGAAGTAGGTCGGTACGGGAAGGGTTAAAATAAGTTAAAATATTACGATAGGAGTGGAAGTTTTAAACATTTTGTTTAAATTAATATTTTGGAATGTAGGCTACTCATACAGTATCCTGTTTAACCATAGACTTTAATAATTTGGACCGCTTGCTCTATTTTTAGAGTTTATATCAACTTTTTTTCCCGTGCGCAACCAATAAGGCTGTCTTGAATTACTTCTACGCACCTCGTTGTTTCTTAAATGTTTCCGCTTTATAGAACTTTCGATTTTAATTTTAATTTTTTCATTGAGAAAATCGAAGCGATTCATTAAAACGGAAGTGCAAAGGAAACTACGAATCGGAAATTCCGAAAATCAGTGATTCGAGTTATCATATAGCAGTCTATGGTTTAACAAATCAGTCTTGGTTTATAGTTTATGTCATTTAGATAGGCTGCTGAACAAAGCACTCTTTGTTTATGTCATTTAGACAGGCTGCTAAACAAAGCAGTCTTTGTTTATGTCATTTAGACAGGCTGCTAAACAAAGCAGTCTTTGTTTATGTAATTTAGACAGGCTGCTAAACAAAGCAGTCTTTGTTTATGTCATTTAGACAGGCTGCTAAACAAAGCAGTCTTTGTTTATGTCATTTAGACAGGCTGCTTAAACAAAGCAGTCTTTGTTGATGTCATTTAGACAGGCTGCTAAACAAAGCAGTCTTTGTTTATGTCATTTAGACAGGCTGCTAAACAAAGCAGTCTTTGTTTATGTCATTTAGACAGGCTGCTAAACAAAGCAGTCTTTGTTTTTGTCATTTAGATAGGCTGCTAAACAAAGCAGTCTTTGTTTATGTCATTTAGAGAGGCTATTAAACTAATCAATCTTTGTTTATCTCATTTAGATATGGTGTTTCACTACCATTCAGAGCTAGGTAAACTATGAATATTTCTAAATCTTAGGGTCTATCTCTCCGATTTCCATTTTTCTATTTATCTATCTCTTTATCTACGTGTTTGTTTGTTTATATCTCACTCTATTTATCTATATATCTATATATCAATGTATTAGTATGTTGTCTATTTATGTTAGTTTGTCTTTTAATATCTCTATTTATCATTCTATCAATCTATTTATCTCTCTATCTATTCATCTATCTATCTTTTAATATGTTGGCAATTTACCTGTTAGTTTGTCTATGTATCAATCTATTTATCTTTTATCTATTTATCTTTTTGCCTATATATTTATCTGTCTGTCTGTTTGTCTTTCTATCTATTTATCCAGATCCATTTTCTATTTATCCAGATCCATTTATCTTTCTAAAATTAGGAAATAAATGGGACATCTTTTTTGTTTTTCAGGAACAGGTTTACAGTCAATTGATTAGTACTTAAAATATTACTTCTATTGTGAAAAAACAATACAAGGTGTTAGGACCAGAACTAAGAAACGAACAAAAATCACACACTAACACACAAAGCGCATTATGTGTTAACTAATCCCTGAGTGTACATAGCGTCGACTTAATTAATTAATGCCGAAAAAAGAAAAGAACCGAAGAGTTATGAGGAGGGCGTGGTGTGTCTGCCAACTAAAAGCAGGTAAGTGTGGGAAAGGACAGTCACTAGATGAATAATTCGATAAATACAACAGGCCAAACGAGGTCGGAATTAATAGAGAAAAAGACTTTATGATTAGTCCTTCCTCCCATTTTCGCCATTTTGTTTTTCTTCTTTATTATCTTATCTTATATGTTACCGACGCTCCTTCTATACCGAAGATTATTGCGTCTTACGCTTACTGTGGTCTGAATCTAGCCTTGCATTTTGATAAGTGTTTTAAATGATGTTAACTTACTGGTTTTCTTGGATTCTTCAGGCAACCCATTCCATGCCTGAATGCCACTCGGGAAGAAATAGTACTTATATGCATTTGTTCTCGCATAAGGGATAAGGAAAGCTTTTTTGTCCTTATGCCTATCTGAGAATTTCAACAGGTTGTTATTGGGTTGTATTTCTAAATTAGAATTTACTGTGGAGACCCCGTTATTCGAGAAAAAAGTCCACAATTTTGGGTGATTTGACAACGAATGCTCTGGTATCACAGTTTGTGCATTAACAATTTATAACTTTGGAAGTCAGAAACTGTCGACGGAGTTTCATTGAAGGTCTTTGGTCCAATTTTTGGTCCAGTCTTTCAGTAATGACTTGAAAGCCGACACAGAGTGGGGCAGTGATGGAGGCTTGGTCCAGTTCCACGGTCTAGTGGCTGACGGGAAAAAAAAGAATATTTATAAACGTCAGTGCGTGCGTGTGGAACAGTCAGTTGTGGCTGATGACCTCTGGTAGAGCTGGACAATTGTTAGATGAGACTGTGTGTTCATGATCTTGTACATCATAGTGACTTTGTCCACCGCCCCTGCGGTGTTGTAGGGGCTCGAGATAGAGTTTGGCCACCAAAGCAGAGGCACTTGTTTTGAGGTTGTAGTTCTGTAGGATATGACGTGTTGAACGTCGTTGGGTCATCTCCAATGTGGATATCGGTTGTTGTTGTTTTCTTTTGTGGTGGGGATCGCACACCTTCGATGCGTCATCCAGGACGGGTCTAGCTAAACTCTTAAAGCAATGGGTCTGGATCCTTGTGGAGCATCCCTTGAGGGTTCCTGTGAGCGAAGGCGCAGTCTCTGATTAGCTTTGGCAACAATAGATTGGACATGTGTGCCCCAGTGGTGGCTTTTCTGTCGTAAGCACTCCCAGATACTTGGGACACGCCAACGCTTCCCCACGCTATTCCCACTCATATCCACCTCTGAGAAACTTTACGATAATCATCGCCGTTTTATTGTTATTCCACTAGATATGCACGGGATAATATTATACAGGTTGGGAAAAAAAAGGGGGGGGGGTGAATATATAAATAAGACAATAATAAAGGGGGACAATTACAAAGGAGGAAATTGTATCATTACAAAAGGGACATGTATTAAGAGGACAGTTGTGAAAGATGGGGGGGGGGGGGGTAATTATGACTGGGACAATGTATGAAAAATTTTGAAGAAGACAATATTAAAATGGGACAGACTTGAAGGATAGATTTATGGAGAAGACAATAACGCAAGTCAACAACTAGGCAAGGGGACATGTATGATTGGGACAGTTATGAATGTGACAATTCTAATGGGCGCGATATTAAAAGTGACAATTATTAAATATATACTTATAAAGGTAACACTTATGCAAGGAGACAGTATTAAAAAAGAAAACTAAAAAAAAGAAAATAATAAACATAAAATAATAATAATAAAATTATATAACAATTTTGAAGAGGGTATATTAAAGAAGGGAATCTTGATGGAGAGAATTATTAAGGAGAAAACTTATGAAGGGAACATCATTTTGGATAGGAAACAATATTTCAATATTTAATAAAGACCAAGTGAACAGCTTTTTATCAAAATTGAGATAAACGTTTATTTTGATAGCAAATAGTGTATTCAGTACCCAAATGGTAATGGTAATTTATATAGCGCTTCTATCCATGCTATTTTAGCATGCTCTTAAATCATTTATACAAAATATTAAACCTAACTTTCAAGTAATTAGTTCAATATTAGCAGTTAAATGTGCGTAGGAAAAATCCAAATCTCGTAGCCATTTGATATGGCAACAAAGGGTATAGACGTCAGAGAGGAAATTCCACCAAGGAAAAATGAGTATTTTCACATGTTTTGAATCTGTTTTCACGTGTTTTGAATCTTTTCCCGGTCTTATTTTTAACAAAATGGTTAAATATAGATTTTGTGGGTCGTGTCTTGTTTATTTATTGTCCTTCTAACACGTCACTTCCGTATGAGACTTTTACAAATCTCGTCCTTTCGAGAAAATGCTGTTCACTTGGTCTTTACGGATAGGCATGAATTGGACAGGGGCAATAATAAAAGGGGCAATAACACAATGGGCAATAATGCAAGGGGCGGGAGACAATTAGGAAGGACAAATATGCGTCTGTCCCTACAAAACTAAGCAATCAACGGCAATGCTAAAGTATCCCGTCGGACAATGAGCCGGTGAAGCAGCTCTTACCATTTTCTGTGGTCACGACACACTAGGTGATTGTGTGGCGTGCACAATGCCCAGCAGCCTTTACTTTACCCCATCCAAAAGGCAGATAACACTCCAGAGCTGGGTAGACTCAGGGACACCCTCCAGACCCGAGATCAAATCTTAGCCTCCACCAGGATTCGCACAAATTCCTAGCCTCCACCAGGATTCGAACAAATTCCTAGCCTCCACCAGGATTCGAACAAATTCCTAGCCTCCACCAGGATTCGAACAAATTCCTAGCCTCCACCAGGATTCGAACAAATTCCTAGCCTCCACCAGGTACGCGCTGTCAGCTCGGCTACAGTCCCCCACTAGTTGGCAACGGTGGGATCTGTAAAAGCTAGTTAGCTGTAAGCTTCAGCTAATTCTTGCTTTAGCTGATGGGTAAATGCAATTGAGGACAAAGTAAATATTATTGCAATCAAGGGGAGTTAATTCTACTTGGGAGAGCCCAAGGGGAGGTAAAGTGAATATTAACAGTTAGTTTGTATGTTTGCATTATTTATCTCACTAAAACTAAGAAACGGAGAGAGAAAAAAAGAGCATTAAGAGAGAAAGAACCAGGCAATCGGACATGAAGAGAAGATAATAAAACATATATATATATATATAATAGAGAGTGACACTTATAAACACTGCAATAATAATACCAACTACCAACACAACATATTGGCTTTTGGGGTTTAAATATTCAGTTCCTGTTGCAGACAAAAGAAATATACATATTATAATATATAGGTCTGAGTAAACATTTTGTTTTTCTCACTTTCTTTAGTAATAGATAAATAGATACTGGGCTTAAAAGATATTATAGGATTGAAAGTAATAAAATCACAAGTGTCAAAAGAAAAACAAACAAAAACCAACAAATAAACGCAAATAAAAGGTCAACAAAACTTCTCAACACGGGAATACATTCTATAAATAGAGATCACGTGATGGAAAAAAAAATAGAAAAAGGCAAATGGCAGTTAACTCTATATAGAGATTTAGATGATAATTTTGTCAACAGTCTCATGTCAAACTTCCTTTTGTATTCAACTTTTGTTACTCATTAGTTTTGCTTTTCTTTATCATACTTTATGAGTGTGAAAATTCTTGTTTCTTTTATCTGTTCCGAAAATCGGATACAAATAGGCAAATGATATATGGAACAATATATATATATATAAACAATCAACAATGTGTTAGTTCTGTTGTAATGGGTCGTCTGCTTGTCTAATCTAATATCATTGAACGAGACGTAACGTTATACCGTTCACGTTACATGTATACGTCATTTGAGAATGTCAATACAGAATGGTATTTGGGCATGGAATGGGTTGCCTGAACATACTAGTAAAAAAAAAAGGATGCATCGAAAGTAAAACATTACTGATTGACTGAATTTGTTATAACGTCGTCATCAAACCTTGTTTTAATTAGTGTCCGCAACATTGAAGTAGAACGCGAAAACAAGGATTTTATCGATCAATCTGGCCTGCTTTTAAGAAACGAATACAACTTACAAACTCATTTGGGGCCATTCGATGAAAGGCCCTTAGAATGAAAAAGTCAACTTCACATAAGAATAAACGAGCCACCCCCTTAAACATTATAACAGCAGATACTTGAATATCTTACCTAGCAGCAATGCCTTGAGTCTGTAGAACGAGTAAATGTCATATTCTTAAAAATACCTTAATTCCAGCAGTTCAGTAAAAAAAAAATCAGAATTTGTCATAAAATTCGTTTTCTCTGTTTACCCAATAAGTCAAACGTAGACCGTCTAAAGTCTAAAGTCTAAAGTCTAAACATTAAAGCTTAACGTTGTTTTTCTTACAATTATGTATCTCGTCTGCAACATTTGATTGACTTGCTCTAGAGAGCAAAAATGTACCTTCATCTCGAATTGAAACTTAAAAAGAACTTTAAATTGACTTTAACAATTAATGATTATCTAGGAACCATGATATTTACATAGGCGTAGGCAGTGGGGACGGGGAGGGGCGATGAGAGCTAATGTCTTTCTACCAATTAAACAAAACAAACATTTTTTTTTCAGCAAGCGAATATTTTTAAAAGTATAATTTGTTGTAAGAAAATGTGAATTGTGATCATTTCAAAAAGACAGTTAACAGAGTTGACTTATAGAAACATTATGTTAGCATTCATGTTTATGTACCGCTAAAGTTTTTAAAATGAAATATTCTTTGTAATTATTTTGATATTAAATTTTGGTCATTTTATGCTGTTGTACCATAGACTATAGACTATAATATACATGGACCGCTGTAGTTTTTTATGCTATTATCTTCTTTGTTTTTTTTTACAATTCCCGATTCTAAATGAAGTAATTGTCATACAAGTTCCGTTTTATTAAATCGCATTTTTTTTTTGATTTTAAATTTTAAATACTTGTAGGCCTATTAATCCTATTATCATTGACTATAATAAGATAGACCACCTGCTCTATTTTTAGAGCTTATGTTCTTTTTCCGGGCGCACACAACACTGATCTATAAATGTTTCCGCTCTGTACAACTTTCGATTTTAATTTTTCATGAGAAAATCATAGCGATTAAATAAAACGGAACTTGTATATCAATAACTGTATTTCCTGTACAGCAATTACTTTATTTAGAATCGGAAATTCTGAAAATCAGTGTTTCAAGTCATCATATAGGAGAAATACTAGAGCAAGCGGTCCATGTATATTATAGTCTATGGTTGTACATTGTGCTTACTTTGGCTTTCGATAGAAATGTTTTTGTACATGTTGCTTTAATGGTTGTTGTTTGTTTTTTTTAATAGTTTACTCTCTCAAAGATGTGAACTCTTTGCCCCCCCCCCCTTCCTCTCCACATCCAGACCTCACTTTGCACCTCAACCCATCCGCCAACGATCCATCACACCTTGAATTACTTCCCCATTTCCTGCCCCCACTCTCATAGGCTGCGCCGCAGTTCATAGCCAGTGGCGTTTTTAGACATGTTCCATTGGAACAGAGGTCCCCACACAAAAGGGGTCCCCACACATCACAAAAAGAATTTTTTTAGTGACATCCTCATTCTTTCGTTGAAAATGTAAGATAAAATTCAATTATTCCCCTGCAATTTTAAGCGTTCCAGTCCAACCAAGCTAAGCGCAACATACACTTTATGATTATACAGAATGTAACATTAATTATAAGAGGCACTTTTTTGAAGTATGTGGAAGGCAGATTTTTCGAATCAGACGATTAATATAATATTTAAGGTAACTTTCACTTCAAATTATCAAGAACACAAACTCTAAAACATACAAGTCCTGATTTTATTGTTTAGTATTAAGACTACCTCATAATATTATAAAAGGGATAAGATCACTATTTAACTATATACAGATCCGTAACGTCGGAGTAGATTCTAGTGAATGAAGTTTAAAAAGTTAGTTAAAAAAAAAGTAATCATAGGGCCGGTGAAGCAGCGTTCCCCAGTTTCTAGGGCCACGGCATACTAGGTGATTGTGGGGCCATCACATTGCACAGTCGCCGTTACTTTACCCCATCAGAGCTGGGTAGACTCAAGGACACTTTCCAGTCCCGGCGAAAAAATCCTAGTCTTCACCAGTCTATCGCGCTGCGGCTCGGCCACCCTGCCCCAAAAAAGGTTAATAGGGGCGTATTTTTTAATTTAACCTAGGTCAAAATCAAACAATATTTACTTAATATTCCATTAACCTTTAGATAGTCAAGTATATCATTGGTAGGCTACAATACATTTCACATGGTGTTACGTTTTGTTTATATGATTGTACAATGAGGTAGTATTGTTATCCCTAAGTTTTTATGAATCGGTTACTGACACTTCTTATATAAACAAGATTATTCTTGTTGATCTCTCTAAATCTACGTTTTTCTTCTTACTTCCTGGGGCGTCTTCATAACAAAAGCAAAAGAAAGTAAACATACACACAATACTATCAATGAAGATAGACTATATATAGTCTGAAGATATTTTATATAAAAATAGCAGTGATAAACAAGTTCTAAATAGTTCTTTGCCGGATTCGACCTTGACCTATTTAGAATAGAAGACCAAAGAGCGGATTGAGAAAAAAAAAACAACGTCATATCCTGCAGGAGACATTATCACTCAGTATTCAGCAATGATTCTTTTTTTTAATCTTATATATCACAGACGATCCTTATATAAAGAAGATTGTTGCGTCCTACTCTCATCCGTGGCCAGAGTCTAGTCTTGCATTTTTATTAGTGTTTTAAAGGATGTTAAGTTGCTGTTTTCCAGGTTTGTTCGGACAACCCATTCCATGCCCGGATGCCACTCTGGAAGAAAGAGTACTTATATGCATAATTTGTATCCTTAAAATCAATATTGATTAAAATTATATGACTTAAAAAAAAAAAAAATCCTTAACCTTAGGGGGAGCCAATAGACACTGCGTGCCAATTGGTCCTTTCAATTGGCTTGTTACGCTCCAAGTCAGCGGTGAATTTGTATACTTAATTTTCTGCACAATGTGTCCAACCATTGTGAGTCAAGCTCACTGTCGACTTTGCTATCCAGCTATTTAATTATTACCTACAATACTATAATGAATATTAAATTAAACACGGACACATTTCTAAATATTTTTAAAAAATTTAAAAAAAAATGAAATACAAATTAGCAAATGCTAAAATGGGAGTTGAAGTGGCGACACCTTGCGTCGAAGTCCGTCTTGGCACAAAGCCAAGGTTGCAGTCCTGTTTATGCGTGGAAAAATTTTTTTTAGAAATACATTTGTAATTTCTAATTGTTATTTTATAAGATGAAGATGTATATAAACACCTACAGAAGTTTTATATCCTGTTTTTCAAGCAAATATTGAGTTTCTAAAGCAAAGTCTACAAAATATGGAAGCATCTAAAACTGATAGATAATACTAGTTTTTCGAGTGGGAATGAATCGCTTTATACTATACAATCTGATGTGTTAGGATCAATTCAGGTCAATGCGTCCTCAAATCATGTGGAAAGAGCCCCCATAATATAACTAAAGTAGTTTTTAGTTTTGTTAGGTTAGCCACACACACCCCAGTTCCCTTTATCCTTGCAAGCCAAAGTTACTGAAGCGTAAAGGCTTTACTTGACAAACTCTATAGACAAAAAAGAGGTTCGTAAAATGTCCAGCGGGCACACCACGTCGTATCGACGGGGGGAAAACGTGGAAACCACGGAGAAAAAACGTGGAAATAAAGTTTTTAACCCGTCGATGCGACGTGGTGTGTCCCCCCCCTCCTGTTCCCATCCCTCATAGGTACGTTGATATCAAGCATGGAAACTTTAAATTACGGTAGCTTGGTTTTGCAGTGGCTACACTACACTTTCATTCCCTTGTCGCCTCTATGCTTTTAAATAATATATTTTGTTATTTTAATTAAGGATTTGTCTGAGATGTTGTTTCTACACATTCGCCAGTTTTTTTTTCTTTAGCTCGCCAAAGCTATTTTGGAAACCTAAAAAAAAACTTGATTTATAACTTTTTTTGTTTTCCTCATATTTCAAGGAACTTGAGGAAATGCAATCGAGTGCAACAAATGGATTCAATGGTCGTAGTGAAGGCCACGCTCTTGACGAATGCCATTAATTTGTGCTAAGCATATTGTACGAGTTTTTAGGTCCTCTTTGGCAAAATGATTAATACTGCGGCGGACGTTATTTTTTTTTAACGAGAAATCTGTAACACTGCAACACTGGAAATGACCAGGTGAAAGAATAACCCCACTGCTAAGTCCCACGAGCATGTCGCAAAAGACAACAAATAGTGGGTTGTGCATTGGGTATAACCCGGGCACGTAAAACGTGTACTCCCTTTTGTGGTGCTGTTCGACAGAGGTCCAGATTGAACTACCCTGGATAGAGGCTTTGTGCAACTCCTGCTGGAGGGCTCTGATGTTGGTAGCATGGAGATGGGTGGGTGTAAAGTCGTGAAGGGGCCTGGATCACGGATGTGACAATTCCACAGAGTATTTCCAGAATCTAAAAAACGAAATGGCACAACTGAGTGTCATAAGCATTTGGAGAGCTCTGTGGATGGCGGAGATTGAACCATAGGCCAGCCCCACCCCAGCACAACTCAGCCCTGGCTCAATGCAGCCCGATCCCGAGTACAACTCACGCGCAGAACCGAAAACTCTCTTAAACTGCGGGGTTTGGAAAAAGCCACTAAGGAAATCCCAGAAAAACAATGCCAGTGTTATTGATTGCAAGAGAGTAAACTGCTCTGCAGACTAGCTAAGAAGAAAAAGTAACACTGCAAGCAGGTTTGAGGTAACGTAACTTTAGGAATACATTTCTCTGTGCATGTTTCTTTAGGAGGTTACGCTATTCAAAACTTCCATCCAATCCAATCAAAACATTCAAATCTAAACTTTCAATCAAAACTTTCAACTCTAAAAAAGGCAGTCCAATCAAAATTTTCAACTCGAAAAAAGGCAGTCCAATCAAAATTTTCCACTATAAAATATCAGTCCATTCAAAACGTCCACCTTCGAAAAATGTCAATCTAATCAAAATGTTAAAAGTTCAATTCAATCAAAAAAATCATCTCTAAAAATGGGCATCCATCGTCTCGATCTTCACCGCGATTAGAACAGCCATAGAATTAACATTCTTTGGTGTCTGACTCATTCCAAAAAAAATAATATTGTTCGAAGAAACCAGAAATATTGTTCCATATTCCAAGGAAAAAAAAATGCCACATTAATGAACCTGGACTAGAGTATCCAATTTATCGGGAACTAGAGTATCCAATTTATCGGGAACTAGAATATCCAATTCATCGGGAACTAGAATATCCAATTTATCGTGAACCAGGCAAACAAAAGCCAAATTACCGAAAAGTAATAAAAAAAATGTTAAGACGAAATTCCAAATCTAGGTGACATTTTCTTGTTGTTGTTGTTTTTTGTTTTTTTGCGATAGACCTTTTTAATTATATTTTGGAACCTTATGTTATAGTTGATCCTGATTTTCTAAAGCCACAAACGTTGAGTATAGTCTAGAGCAGGGGTCAGCAACCTTTTGGTAATGGTGTGCCAAACAAGGATTTCTAAATCATTCAGCGTGCCAACAGCCTAAAAGTTAACCTGCTCTATTATACTTGTTTTTTTATAAGACAAGTAGGTAATTTAAATCCGTAGCAAGACAAAAGCAAAGGAACTCTATACAGAAATCGTTAAAATATTTTATATTTAATTTAAAAAACAATGTGTACCCGGTATGTAATTATCATCTTTTTTTATTAGCAATTATACCAAATGTCACGATTCTGGACTTAAACCGTGACTCGTAGCACTCATAGATAGATTATAGCGTAGGTAGTAGTATAGAACCATAGGTTAGCGTAGAGTTAGATTAGATAGAACGAGTAGTCTGGAACTATTACCTTCTTTCTCTCTCACGCAATAGGAACACCCCAACCACCCCCATTCTTCACCTGTCCTTTAACCTTCACTACACTCTTTTAGTTTTAGTCCCAATTCAGAGTTTGCTAATCAATACGCCCAAACTGGTACTAAAACCGTGAGTGAATGAAGTGTGAATCTTAATGTATATATTCTATTATAATTTTAACTATCCATTTATGTTGTTAATTCAAACTATTTTTCATTCATGTTGTTAATTCAACATGCTGTATGTAGACATTACGCGCCTTGTACACACACCCCACCCACCCCGCTAAACCCCCCCCCCTCCTAACCACCTTACTCCTATCACCCAAAGGCGGCGACTCGTTTACTAACCTTTGAGACGGTCAATAATTTCGCAACTACTTAATACCCCCTCGGCCGAAAACCCACGCCAGCCACTTGAGTGACCAGGTCAAAGTCTATCAAAGGGAGATAATTCCCTTAACTCAGCATGACGTATGTATCAATCGTCTTTTATCTAGATTAACCCCTCCCACTTCGACCCCCCCCCGTCTCCCTTGTTCACCCCGCTGAGTGCGGGCGGCAGTAAATTATTTCATCTACCCCCTTCCCGCAGTTTTGGCGGTATAATTGCTTACCCACCCCAACTCCATTTTCGGCTCCAATAAACCTTGCTCCTTTATGTAAATATATGTTCGAAAGGACCAATGGGAATTATCCGTAATTCTAAGTTAGTGTAATCACCCAACCAAATTGAGGAGCGGTCACGTGACTGGTATCACGAGACGCCCGCTCAACTCTTGTAGAGCAGTCTGAGATTGGCGCTTGACCGATACACTGTTTTTTTAGTCTGGCTCAGCTCTCGAAGAAGACGCATCGTCTTAGCTTAACTCCCAACCTGTACACTCGGACTATAGATAATTAGCCAGTAATAGTAATTCGTTAATACAGTTGTGTAACCTAAAAGTGGCTTCCACAACACTACCGTGTACTAATGTTAGACATTCTGACCAATTTCATATCTGTTCCAGTAGTATATCGCCTCACATGTTATATATATATATCGGTCTAGCCAGTATTCGCATTTTCCACCAGTATACGTTGTGTAACCTACCTTTGGACTCCATAACACTCGCATATACTCGTGTCAATATTACTGTATAACTTCACATGTATTTCTCACCATTGGATATTCGAACGTAATAAACACCTGAACGGTAACCAGAGACTTGCTTGCTTATCTTAGAACTGTTTGTTTGTATACTCTTAACATCTTCACGAGCCAAGGAGAGAAATAATCATTGTTCCAGAACGATTGCAGCGTCGGTACTTCATACCCCATGACAACCAGCCATCATTAACCATTAACCCCACTCAACCATTACCCCGAACCCCTCCCCTCTCTGTGTCAACATTGTGACGAGTTGCTCATCCCAACAGCAACATCGTGACACCAAATACAGAATTGTATTATCAAACGTTCACATTTATGGTAACTATTTTTTAAAGGTTATCATTTAGTTATCAAGATAATGATCTATCAACGATTCCACGACAACTCGTCTACAGACTTTTCGTCTACGACACTTCGTCTACAGAAAGTAGGTCAACCGACATTACGTCTACCGCGACAACTGGTCTAACGACACTTCGTATAACGACAATTGGTCTAATGCGACAGTTCGTCTACCGACACTTTGTCTAATGCGACATTTCGTCTACCAGACGATTCGTCTTCAACGACAGTTCGTCTACCGACACCTCGTCTACCGCGACAGTTCGTCTACCAGACGATTCGTCTACCACGACAATTCGTCTACCGATGTTTCGTCTACCGCGACAGTTCGTCTACCGGACGATTCGTCTACTGCGACAGTTCGTCTACCGGACAATTCGTCTAAATGTAGTTCATTTACTACAACAGTCTACGCCTACTGACAATTTGTCTGTCTACTCTTTATCAACCGACATTTTGCCAATCGTCTACCCATTTCTTTTCCACAAAAACATCGAATACAATTAAAATGTGTCCACTACACTAATGTTTGTCTACAGCATTTGTTTCTTAGCAAATTTTCTATTTATTTAAGTACTAAACAATAGCATGTATAGTCTAAAGATAAAACTCATTCTTTCCATTCTCAATCCAGAATTTATATAAATTCAATTTAATAATTTTTTTTTCGAAACGCAAAAATACAATATTATATTTCAAAATTAAATGATCATTTCTGCAATTATTACATTATCATCTTTATTAATTATACAATATACTTATCTGACGAGCCAACATTTTGCAAATGGTTGTCGTTAGCAAGCACACATGCATATAACTGTTCACTTTATGACAACAATCAAACGGCGAAAACTGACATCGTTCGGTCATGTGTTGTAGTATAATGGCCTGTCTAAAACAATCCTCCAGGGCACGGTAGAAGGTGGACGTCGGGGAGGCCGTCAGCGGAGATGCTGGTTCGAAAATGTAAAGTATTGGTCGGGCCTTCAGTCGACTCAACTATTGAGAACCGCTCAAGATAGGCAAAGGTGTCATATTGTACTTTGTAAGAATAAGCTTAATGCATTTTACATAGTTACATGAGAGTCTGTTTCATTCCTTTGTCTATTGAGCGCCCGCCATAGCCGTTGTTTAGACTAGTGAGTCAACAAGTCAGTGGAGCTCCTATATGCCAGGTCATATATCTTGTAACAATAAATCAATAAGCTTATAATAGGTAAGGCACTAAAGTCATAAAAAATCACAACATAAGCAATAGGGACTACACCAAAATACTAAATATCACATCGCAATATTTCGTTGATCTAGAATAGACAATAGATAAAAACCCAAAAGTAAAAAAAATGTGTAAATAAATCAAACATAGCACAACACAACTTCTGTAGACCAAATTCTAAAATTATATAAATAGTGTTGTTGCCGGTACCATTAATAGTCGGTGTACTAGCAAGAGACAGTAATTGAATTCAATTATGTTCAAACTATTGATAGACCATATTTGGAGAGACGAAGTGGTGAAATTCCCATTTTAATTTTCGTTAGACGAACATTAAATGTCATTTGGCAAAATGTCAGTTGATAAAGAGTAGTCAGTCAAACTGTCAGTAGCCGTAGACTGTTGTGGTAAACGAACTGTCGCGGTAGACGAATTGTCCGGTAGACGAACTGTCGCGGTAGACGAATCGTCCGGTAGACAAACTGTCGCGGTAGACGAAACGTCGGTAGACGAACTGTCGTTGTAGACGAATCGTCCGGTAGACGAACTGTCGCGGTAGACGAAGTGTCGGTAGACGAACTGTCGTGGTAGACGAATCGTCTGGTAGACGAAATGTCGCATTAGACGAAGTGTCGGTAGATGAATTGTCGCATTAGATCAAGTGTCGGTAGACGAAGTATCGTTAGACCAGTTGTCGCGGTAGACGTATTGTCGGTTGACCTACTTTCTGTAGACGAAGTGTCGTAGACGAAAAGTCTGTAGACGAGTTGTCGTGACACCTCTATCAACTGCTAATATTGATTTTAATATTTTGTTCTCAGCTATGTTCAGTACTTTTTACTCCCTTTCTCTTAACTTGTGCTGTCTGCTTGCTTGTCTGGTTGTCTGTAATCTTGCAAAACTTTGCATCGATTTTTCGACCACTTCCCGTCGTCCAATCGACCTGAAACTTGGGCAGCAGACTTTTCCCGACTAACAATACATTCTATCAAATTTTCAGCATCATAACCTTTGGAATAGTCACGAATTCCTTCGACCACTTTGCGAATCGAAGAAAATATTTTACGTAAAGCATGGCTGCCTCTACCGGAAGAGACGGAAGTAAATAAACTTTTCCGATATGTTCGTTTTTACGAAATAAATAGAATGAAAACGACACAATGTAGCCGAAACAAAGCGAGTTATCTTTTTATGGTTTTTGCGGGCCAAAGCTAGAAAAAAAAAAGGATGCGCCAAATTTTAGTTTGGAAATTCATAAGGTATGATATCACTTATCTTTATTTTAATCTATCAAAATATAAATTAAATTTTAATATAAACTTAAATTACAAAGAAAGGGAGTATAATAAAAACTTTACTTTTATGGGTTAAAACTACAGGAAACGCCGAAATGGAACTATCGTACAGCTGAATTAATACAAAGTAATCATTCAAACTGGGTAGTTAATGTAATGTTCAGAAAATGTGCATATAATTTTTTGTCATACAATATTTATACAATTTTCAACTTCTTCTTACCGTCTGGTTAACGTTATAAGTTGTAGAACTTTTAGTCTTTTACAAAATAAAAATTTAAAAAAAACATAATATTAGAAATATTAGCGCAAAAAAATGGGGCTAATTATCTACCTTTAATTAAAATGATTCTAAATTTGATTCAATAGTGAAGAAAACGAGTTATGTTTTCAAATAATATAACACATTTTGCTGACTAATTATTATTTTTGGTACATAAACTAGCATTATGGTATTCATTACAAGATTTAATTATTAGAGGTATTAAATAAATTTACGTTATACAGTTGTAAATAGACACTTCCTGCATTAATTATTTGGAAACCTTAAGGAGTTTATCTTCTAAACAAATTGGCACATTTCGATGCACATTCGTTTAAATGTTTAAAATTCAACTGGCTATGTTTTAAAATCGCCAATATCCCTACACTTAATAAAATTTAAAAACATCTACATCTAAGGAGGTTGCAGTACGACCAAGCCAGTTATGCTTGATTGGGTATGAAAAAAATCAATTGAAAGTCTTGAAACTTGCTTTGAGTGCTTCGATGTACTTCTAAAAAAGCCCAACTATCTATCTTAATATATACCTTTGTAAAGGGAAGTATATATAGTTAAATGTTTTGAATTTGATTTCACACAAGATAGATCTATATACTACCAGAAAATATAGTGTTTTTTTTTTCATCAATAATAAAACTTCTTTTGGAGGTCTCTCGCGTGCCATTGAAAATCGCCCCGCGTGCCACGTTTGGCACGCGTGCCTTAGGTTGCCGACCCCTGGTCTAGAGTCTAGAAGGTTGTGTTGAAAATTCAAATCTGTTATAATAAATAATAATTAGTTATAGGCTAGAACAGGAGATGTACCGGTAACTGTTAGTGGGCGGCAAAGTAAAGTAAAGTATCCCGTCGGACCAAACTGATCATAGGGCCGGTGAAGCAGCGTTCACCAGTTTCTGTGGCCACAGCATACTAGAGAATGTCCAACACAAAGCCCAGCCGTCTTTACTTTACCCTAACTACTGTCATGTACCCATCAGAGCTTGGTATACTCAGGTACACCCTCCAGACCCGGAAACAAATCCTAGCCTTCACCAGGACTAGAACCCTGGACATTCGGTACGCCAGTCGAACGCGCATATCGCACGGAAACTGTGCTCCCCCCCCCCCCCTCCCCACCAGCCTTCACCAGGATTTGAACCTAGGACCTTTGGTACGGCAGCCAAATGCGAGTCACAATAACCAAATTTAAAGAAATCAATTTTTAAAATAGAATGCTGTAGAAATAAATACTTTAACCCTTCCCGTACCGACCTACTTCTATCTATGCTGCCTTCAGTTCCGCTATATACGCGCCCAGGACTGTAAGGGTTAAAAGAGTCAAAACCTCTTTTATTATCATATTACCAAAAGAAATGTGAAAAAAACATCTCTAAGAAATGTGCCTCTGGGCCTCTAGGCCTATACATTTAAAGGTCCGAAATACCACTTTCATCTATGTGCACTGATAAACATGTAGTCTAGATGTCTATATGCACTAAAGACTGACGCAGTCACGTGGTCTTTCTCCATGTCACTGACCTATACTTGTAGTCAACAGATTGACCTTGGAATAAAAGGATTTACAGTAAACACCTTAATAATATGTGAACAGAAAAAACTGTAGAAAACTTTTTTAAAATTCAGAAGAGAGATGCAAGGTTCATTACTAGTGAATATTCACAACGGTCAAGAGTAACACCAATAGTTAAATCACTAAACCTAGAAACACTAGATCAGGAGTCTGCAACCTAAGGCACGCGTGCCAAACTTGGCACACAATAGAGATTTTCAATGTCACGCGAGAGACCTCCAAGAGGTGTTTTTTTATTGATAAAAAACAACAACAAGATTTTCTAAGAAAAACTGACAATTGAAGCCGATGTTTCTGAATGACATAGCGACACGTGTAATTGAGTTGAACTTGGATTTACAAGGACCACTGGAACGGATTTGTATTTGAAAAGGACATATCTTGCCGTGAAATCAATTTCAAAACATTTAACTACATTTACATCCCTATATTAAGGCCTATATTGAGATAGTTGGGCTTTTTCAGAATTACATTGAAATACTCAAAGCGGAGTTTTTTAATCAAAGGCAAGACTTTCAAATTATGAAGCTCATCTTTTCATATCACATCCAGCTTAACATGTTTGATATTACTACAACCTTCTTAGATGCATATCTTTTTTTAATTGGAGGGATATTGGAGATTTTAAAATACATCAAATTGAATTTTAAACATTTAAAAAAATGTCCAAATGTGCCCTTTAGAGGCCGACAGAAATTCGGCTTCGGTTTCGGCGCCGAAAGTAGGCAAGTGGCTCCGTTTGGCATAATTTCGGTTTCGACCAAAGCCAAAAAGCTATCTTTCGGTTTTCTTTCGGTTTCGGGCGAAACATATATTGACTTTCGGTCATCAGCCGAATATCTAATTTAAAAAGTTTTCTCTCATTCTATACAAATTATGTCATAACATTTGAATACAAAAATCTTATATAAGTTTATATTGCCTTGTGGGTTATTAAATCTTAAAGAGTATTCATTTCTAAATAAAAAGGTATATAATACATGTATATACAACTGTATATTACATGTTCTATGGTTTACTTCAAGTAAATAAATTACCCATAAACTAGTTAAATTTCCACAAATATATGCAGTCTTTTACAATATTTTTTTGCAATTTCGGTTTATCTTTTAGTTTTGGCCGAAGGTGTCGTGAAACTTTCAGTTTCGGCTTCAGTTTCGGCCGAAAGCCAATTTATATTTTAGGTATAATTTCGTTTCGTGCCGGAATTTGGTTGCGGTCGGCCTCTAGTGCCCATTTGAGGAAAAAATCTGGAACGAAGCTGCTAGGCAATCGTTCTTTTACTTTCAGCTTTTGGTTCAACTTAAACTTGTGAACTAACTAACTAACTAACTTGAACTCCTATTGGAAACGAGAGCTGGGAGTATTATTCCCTTGTAGCTCTGAGCAAGAACTCAGCTGTGCGTTTGAGCACGGCTCTATCTCCGTAGAGATCAGTGGGTAGTGGGTCACCCGTCCCATCTCCTCGATCGACGAGACGGGGGCACTCCCGCAGGAGTAATTTTACTTGTAATTTTACAAGTCAGTCATAAAAGATTGACTTGTGAAAGGGGCAAGGGTGTTAACTCTCAGCAGCAATACGGCCCATTAAGCTGTAGTTGCTTTTTAAAAGTTAAAACAAATAAATTTGATCTCGAATTATTTTGTGTGCTTATTTGAAGAAGATAAAAAAACATTTGAATGCAATTTGTCTGTATCAATTAATGTGAGCCTTGCTTAATGCTTCAAGAGTTAGGCGACTTTCTTAGGGGATTAAAAAAGTTTTATTGAATGAGAAAATCTTGTATGAGAAAATCTGTTTACAAGTGTAAGTTGAGCCAATAGATGAAAGTAAAACAAATGCAACGTTTTTCAAACGAATGAACAGTTTAAATATAGCTGACGACCTTTCTAAGCAGCTTTCTTCCAGATTTGTTCGCAATTCTGCAAATTTTGATGTCCATAAATCGGGATGTTTAAAATTCAATTTGCTGCATTTCAAAATAGACTTCAGCCATAAAACTCCGCTTTGAGTGCTTCAATGTACTTCTCAAGCTCATCTATGTGTAATGTATATAGATCTGAATGAGTTTTAACATTGGGGAAGTACTATAATGTTTTAGTAATATCACGGATAAATATGTCCAATGTCCAGTTTCAATCCAAATTCTTTTCAGTAAAAATGAGTAACCAAACAGTTCAAGAATTGTTTGATCCTGTCCTTGTAAACACAGGTTCAACATTTAAATGAGTCAAAACGAGTCAATGAGTCTGTCAAAAACATCAGTTTCATCAGGCATTCTTCATCATTCAATTACGAAAAATATTGTTTCATCAAGAAACATCGTATACTGCTTCCAGACACGAAACGAATCTATTGAACACTTAACCTTGACTAAACCAGCGAACACTGCTGTGCAACAGAAGATCTCCATATTCACTTTCAATTTCTTGTAGTAAATAAAGATTTTAATTGTCGGTAAGTCAACGAAGAGTGGGAAACTATAAAGTTGACTATTTTAACAACAGTTTCGATTACGGAGCGCAAGTCCAATACAGAAATCTTTGCACACAAACCTTCATGGTGTATAATGCAATGGAAGCTTAGCAGCAGCCTTCCAATGTGGTTTACATGAAATTGGACAAATCTTTTCTGTTTGCCAACCATCGCAGCAGCGTTTTTTGTCATTTTCGGACATTTTATGGGCACTTACACTTATACCTTGATATGTACCGCCGCATAATATAGCATTTTAAATAATTGTAAACGTTTTCTATGTAGGCTATAATATAGGCCTACAGATATGGTGAAATTATATTAATTTGAGGAATATCCTCTTGTTAAGATAAATTTTAAATATCAAATCGGAAATCTGAAATCGATCAAGGTTGTTGTTTATTTTTCATTATTACGGGGTTGGGGGGGGGGGAGTTCATTTCGGTGGCACACTATTTTTTTTACGTTAAATTGAAGGATATACTTTAGAATAACATTTTATTGCAATCTCGAAAAACAATTCAGTTAATGGTTTGCAGGTGGTAATCACTTGTATTCAATATTTTTCGGCTTGCGATATAATACAAACAAAACCAACCAAATGTAGAATAGTCGGCACATTCTTTTGATGTAGCATTCTTTGATGTAAGCACAGGAGACGCACAGACTAATTTTTGAATCTGAACGCTTTTGAACAGACAAACGACAGAATGATTTATTTTGATTTATTTGAAAAAGATCAGTGAGAGCTAATAAAATAAAAGGACATGGCACGCAGAAGCCATTAAAAACACAATTTTTTCGGGGGTCCTCCGCGTGCCAATGAAAAGGGCTCCACGTGCCAAGTCTGGCACGCGTGCCGTAGGTTGCCGATCCCTGCACTAGAGGACAGAAGGGCAAAGAGTAAACTAGTAATAATACATAGGGCATTAAACTGTAATTAATTTAGAAATAGAACTCAGTAAAATACTGTTGCAATGCTCAGATAAACAGAAGGATAAAAACACTTTCCTTATCTCTTATTCTAGAACAAATGCATATAAGTACTCTTTCTTCCCGAGTGGCACTCGGGCATGGAATGGGTTGCCTGAACAAACCAGGAAAACCAGTAACTTCATCATCATTTAAAGCACTAATAAAAATGCAAGACTAAACTCGGACCACTAATGAGCGTAGGACGCAATAATCTTCTTTATAGAAGGATCGTCTGTAATATATAAGATAAGATGAGTAAATACGCAAGAAGAATTGGCTAATAATATTACATGTATATAATATGTATAAATATATAGTAAATAGGTAAGTAAGGTTTCTCTTAAACGCCTATACTAAAACAACGTTCACGAGTTACTGTGGCCACGGTATACAACGGGATTGTGTCTCTAGATGCCGCTTCCACAACTAATGATACTAAAGTACCCGTCGGAACAAATTGATCCATATGGCGGGAAAGCAGCGTTTGCCAGTTTCTGTGGCCACGGCATACTAGAAGGGGCCTTTACCCCAAATAATGTCAGGTACCCATTAGATCAGTGGTTCCCAAACTTTTTTAGGCCGCGACCCCTTTTTACATTTTTATCATGCTTTGGCGCCCCCCCCCCCCTTCCATTAAAAAAATAATAATTTCGTTTCTAGTTTATTACTGCATTTTGCGACGTTTATGAATTGTAATTGTAATTGTAATCTAATATGAAGGATGTATTTTTATTGTTACAAATTGAACCTAATTAAAGCATAGCGATTAATCATTTAAAAAAAAAGAAGACATACAAACAAATGTAATTTAACATTTCAAGATACCGGTATAGGCTTAGGCCTATATTTCTAATTACAACACGAACGTCAGCTATTGTGATGGTTGACATTGCGTATTTCTCATCGGTTCAGAAATTCTTGGGACAGTCTTTGCAAGAGCACAACTAAGCAGTTCACCTCCAACAATAAGTCTACTGTGTTTAGACTTGATAACCAACAAGGTGGAAAAGCATGTTTACTAAGATATTTTGTTGGAAATGGAAGAAAATGGCGCAACACAATCTCAGTCAAAATAGTTTATGACTTCAAACATTTGATTCAGAATTTTGTACCTGGCATAATAGAGAAATCAGTTCTCTATGCATCGTTGTTAATACGCTCAATGAACTTTGTGCTTTCTCAGGAATATCTTAAACTTTGAATGTGAATGGGCTTCTGGTAAGTACATAGATATGTAGTGTCCGGTAGATTTGGAAAGTATCATGAAATTTCGGCTGCAAGCATGTGAAAGTGTTATTTCACAGAATTTATCATCGTAATCATTTTGTCATGTTTTTCAAAGAAAGCAGATAAAGTAGACCAGGAGCCGCATGAGAAAAAAAAGTCCCGGTTCGATTACCACTTTTCAACACTAGTCAAATCTAGATGATTTATTTGCATTACATACGTTTATAGAAATCAGGAATCTTTTAAAAGGTCTGTGGACCATTTTATGAAACTGCCATAAGAATTACCATTAGTATGTAATCATATCATTCACAACCTTACAAACCTATTCACAAACTTTAATCAAATACAGTTTTTAATTTAAATTAATTTAACTTTTCCTAAACTTCAGCATTGATCTTACAAATAATATTACAAAGATAAACTCTTCTTCTTCAATAACCACACACACACACACACACACACGCACACACGCACGCACGCACACACACACACACACACACACACACACACACATACAAACACACGCCCTCTTCGTGGGGCCTGAAGTAGACAGCATATATACATTTCATTTTCATCAAATTTTTTTATGCAAAAGCTAAATTTCATTTGGAATGATCGGATTTTTTTTAGAGAAATGAAGGCATGTTACATTTTCCTCCTTGAAGTAATCAATTTAACTCCTTCAAGACGACAAAATGTCAACAAAGTAAGTTATTGTCTGCAGTTCACTTTAATCGCCGAAAAGTGCTTCAAAGAGCAGTCTTGCTTTCTGATATAAAATATATAAAAAAAACTAGTTCACAATAAAGCTAAAAAAAACAAGTTTTAATTTCTCTCGACAATCATCTCACAAGTGTGAAATAGCTAGCCTTTTTCGGAGCATCATACTCTTTGCACAATTGCGAAAACAGTCGACTGTTTAAAGATCTTGTTTTTACAAAAGGGCACAACTTATGACGCTTTATATTACTTCTTTTAACTGGTGTGACAATGTCTTTGTTGCTAATATTTGTCCATATATCATAAAGTGAGCTCAGATTACTTTTGGTCACTAATTATTTTAAAATCCAGGCCGAACAGAATCTACACTAAATTCCAAAATATTCATGAAGTGTCGGTCGTTTAATCGCCAATACTACTGCTTTTAACACAATGGCTGCTTTTAACAGAGAAGAGGCTTTTTAACACAACTCTCTACACACGTGTTGCTGGTCAGCATACGTGCATTATGGTGCCGAACTTGTCACATACACCTGTATTGATGTCATTATGCCAAGTAACCTACACGTATGCGGATGTATCTGCATGTAGGTGGACTTGCTTGGAGACGGAAAGATGAACTGTGTTTCGGCTCCTAAGACCATCAAAAACATACGTTTTCCGAAGGTCTTTGGCGACCCCCGCGAAATGGTCATTCGACCCCCAAGGGGGTCGCGCCCCCCAGTTTGGGAACCACTGCATTAGATAATGCTGAAAAGAAAATTATTGGAGATTTTGGTTTTAGGCTTTATCCTATTTGAATTATTTATCTAAATTCTTTATATTTTTTTTTATTAAATTAAAATGTTTAGTATGTATTCATCTATTAGAAAATGATGATCGCTTCAAATATATTTATAGATCAGTGTTTAGGAAATATATTTTTTTAAAGGTCAGTGATGGCGAAATGAAATTTACCAATGCTTTGAATTTTGCGGCTGATCCTGCGATTAGTTCACCGGACTGTGAACCAAAACGTCGCGTGTTCTATCCCTGCCGCCGACCGATCCCTGTCACCCTGCAGGAGTTTTCGGGCCTATTGGACGTAATAATCTCTTACCTAGAAGGAACGTCTGTAAACGCATACGAAGAATCAGTATTAAAAAATGCTACTTGCCAAACCCATTCTTTTGATTGACCAGTGGTAAAAATCATTTGTAAGTATTTTTGTAATGACCTTCCAAAGATCTTAACCCTTAGCCACTTACGAAGTAAAATAAAAAACAAGAACAAAAGCTAAAAGATCTACACATGTACGGGGAGAGGGGGGTGGCTCAATAGAAATGGCGAGGGTGGAGATCATAAGAGCTTTGCAATGGAAAGGGCTGCAAGAGATTTAAGGATTCTGGCCGTAGAAGGTTTCAATGGAGATGGCGTCGGTGGAGTCGGGTACTAGAGATGTAGGGATCGTCCTCATAGAATGTGGTTAGTAGATCAGGAATGGGCGGGAACAGATTTGCGGAAGGTGTCAGCAGCCACTTGACGTAGACTGACAAGTGACAACGGAGAATCCTTGTCTTCTAATACTGTCTGTCGGCAAGTCTATCAGACAGGTACGTCAGAGTGACGTCATTGTGTGTAGCCGGCGTGTGTTTGGAGGCTTGTATCTATCTGGAAAGGGTCAAAACTCTTGCCTTTGATTTGTATTTATTTCTTTATTCTTAGTTTCATGTATTTATCCTCAAATAATAATCTTAACGTAAGTAAAAAAAAGTACCCTTCGCACCAAATTGATCATAGGGCCGGTGGGGCAACGTTCACCAATTTCTGTTGCCACGCTATACTAGGGGATTGTATGGCCAGCACAATGCCCAGTAGGTTTTTTATTTACCACAACTAATGTCTGGTACCTATCAGAGCTGGGTTAGACTCCGGGACAATCTCCAGTACCGGGAACAATCCTAGCCCTCACCTTGTAAAAAGTCTCAAAACCCAGACGAGCCGAAGCTCTTAAGCCGGGGCGTAACGCTTTAGAAGTGGGTTATTTAAAACCCTGTCCGGGATCCAGCCACCCCACGGCACGCCGAAGGCGTGGTGTGCCATGTAAAAGGGAAGGATTCCGCAGGCCAGCGACCGTTCACTGCGGTTCCCCTAAGGATCATTATCGTGGTGGCTCTCCCGTATATCTGCATTGTCACCCGGTAGCACAAATCCTGTACTATAGGCACAGGCATCCAGGCACCGGGTGGGTCGTGAGACGGGGTTGCAGCATCCATTGCTTCCTCCCCACCGAGACCCGGTGGCCTCTCGGCAGTGCAATGGATCTCGGACATGCTGCGGGGGCTGTCCCCCATGCGTTAGCCCGCCGGTGTTTCACCAGAATTCGTACCCAGAACCTTTGGTACGTCATGCGAACGCGCTGCCACTCGACCACCTTGGTCCCTTAATCTTAACGTAACCAAGTATATTGGCCCGCCCTTGGGCGAAGGGTAAAATCCTGTGAACGACATTGACACGAATTATAGTATCACTTCAATGATCCGTTTCTAGGCGTGTAAAATAGGTATTGGCAGTGTTGTAGGGTTGAAGGTTAAGTCATTAGCCTGGTTATGTAGTGTTGACAAGATAAATCGTAGTTGGTACTACAAACGCGCAAAAGAATAGTGAGCTGTTTAAAGTAACAATGTTAGGACCGCAATCTCCACCTAGAAAGGATAGAAGGGCTTGCTAGGGATTGTGTAAAATAAATGCATTCCTGTCAGAGCAATTTCATATATAGGCTAGGGCACTCACAAAGTTCCATGGCCACGGCATTTTAGAGGATTGTGTTGCCAGCATAACACCATCAATAAATGTAAGGCCAGTGTGGCATAAATCATTAAATGTATGTCCAACACGGCATGAAAACACCATAATAACAACACCAAACAGTTTGGCCAACAAACCCCCCCCCCCCCCCCAAAAAAAAAACAAAAAAAAAACCAGTAGGCCATCAAATATTAGAGAATACTTAGGTAGTCTGACGCTGATGCAACAACGAAAGAAAACCAATAACAGCAAAAATGTTGCAATAACAGCAAAACACACAGCAAAACACATAACAAAACACACAACAAAACAACAACAGACCAAAACAACAAAATGATCAACGTGGCAAAAAGAAGACAAGATAACGACCCCCCCCCCCCTCTCCAAAAAACAAACAAAAGAAAACGTAAATAGCTAAAAGAAAAACTGGCAAGTAATCTTCACACTTAACACACACAAAAAAACTTCAGAAAAATGTTAACAAGCGCCATCTAGGTTTATGGTTGTGTACGACTAGAGCAGAGGGATGAGAAGAAGAAGAAGAAGAGGGGACACAACTGGTAATGGACTTCACATTCCATCGCAATCCGACCTATGACCTTTTCCGCCATCTACACACAAACACGCACAAGTGGCCTTCCGTCTTAGCTAGATTGTTTCGTAAAATTAAAAAAAGCGAAAAACAAGAAAAGCAAAAGTAGAATTTTTGTTCCGTTTAAAATGAAGTTGGAAGGTTTATAGTTTTATAACAAATGCATATTCGCGCCAAGCAAGAGGCACCGCAAAAGTTAAATTGCTAAATTCAAAAACTAGACTTTCTGAAAAAAAAGTGTAAATAGCAAAGTAGTAATAGAGTCTAATACATAAAGCAACGAATTTCAAATTCTTATACAAGGAAAAAGTAAACTTAAATTTTCTTATTTCAATTTGCCTATCGCTATGTAATAGTCGACCTGTAGGCCTACTAGTGATGAAAACTATCAATTTAAAATCATTCTTAAATCTTGAAAACCACGTTTTTCCGCCGTTGATACGGCATGGTATGCTCGCTGGGTAATAGTTACAATTTAAAAAGTACATCAGATACCTTAAAGTTATTTTTCCCCCTTAAAAGCAAGCTGGGCTTGACAAGTTTTTAAGAGGCCCGACCTTTTGGGTTCAATACAAGCATGAACTTCCGATTTATTTCCGGCAACAAACATTAAATAATGTTTTCGGCTGTTTTCAAGAAAAGCTTTTAGAAATATTCAAAGGCTACAAGATTAGTTATGAGGTATCCGTTTTTAACGTCAAAACTGATGTATGCGATAATTAATGGTCGACGTACTAATAAAAATGTGTTACACTACAACTAGCATACACTAAACTAAACTATATAGGTCAGGTGTCAATGCATACATTTACTTTCATTTTACTTCGGTTAAATGTATTTTTTAAATATCTTACATTTAAATCAGTGAGTCTGACTTTCAAAATCAATCTTTTGTTTTCGGCAGTAGGCCTATAGTCTAGATTCTATTTCGGAAATGATTTTATCCCCTACATCTTTCCTTACTCGCAAAACAACCTAGGAAAGCAGCACATAGCCATGTTTTGTCAGTAAATTAACGAGTAGGACCTGCAGGACTAGATTTCAACGACATAGATTATAACAAAAAAAAGTGGAACGTAAAATTTGTTCTAAATATTATGACGAAAAAGTTTGTAATGTATTTATTCGCTAAGAGATAAGTTGAGATGTTCTCGCAAGGAATTAGAAAACTCCACTAAACAACGTTTGTAGTCTAAAAAACAATGATTAATTTACGCATTAGCGTTCCAAAGATTTCGCTCTTAACTACTAACAAATGAAGAAATACACAAAAAGCGAAGTTAATGGATTTATAAATGATTTTGAAATTAAGGAAATCACTTAGCCACACATTGATGTTATTTATAGCTTGATGTGGGGAGGGGGGAAATACACATGTTTGTCAGTCAGCCGCGTTCAATAATCATTTAAAAAATGCGATCAATAAGGATTTGAAAATGCGCACCATACAGTTTAAAAAACAACTTTTTTTGTGGGGTGAGGTGGAGGATATGGCTGAAAAATTGAGAGAATGTATTGTCAAATAAAACGCGTCTCTGTGCCAAGTTTCATATTGATGGCATGACGGAAAGTGGGTCAGTTGACCTGTCAAAGATCGGGTCAGTTGCCCGGCGCAGACGTAGAAAGACAGTTTAGCTGCGTTCATATGATGGATTTTAAAAAATGCTGGTAAATTATACTATAAGATAATATACTACTCCGGCTAGATAATACAGAATACATGGCTAATTATGATAAGAATACTATACTGCTCTCGTTATAAAGAAAATGTATGTGTATTATAGGATAAGCTAAGAGTAGAGTCATTAATTGCGGTTGACATACAAGATTAATGCAATAATCAAATGATGTTTCCCTCGTTGGGGTTATTTTTTAGAGAAAAAAAAAGACTCTGATGTTTTGTTTAGTTAGTTCCTGGTACAAGTTTGTGTGGTCTTAAAAACTTAACACAGTGACGCAAATCCTCACCAGGCAACTATTTAGTAGCCTTTTCTTAGCCACCTTTGCCAGATTAGTAAAACTTTACGGTGTAATGTTAGACTATACTCCATTATATATTTTGGTCCTATCTAAATGTATGTATGTATATATAATGCATTTATGTTCGAAGCCATGTAGAAACAAGATGTTTTTTTTTGTACCGGGCCTGTGGGCTGTCTCCGTGCCATTGCAATCGTGTCACCTCTTTTTTAAGTGGCGCACCAGTTAAGCTGCCCTTACGCTTCAGTTGTTTTTACAGGTCTCTTGAAGTCCCCCCCCCCCCTTCCTGCTAAAAGTACAAGCTAATCAACTAACCAGTAGCGAGCATCCTTTTTTATATATTGACGGTTTAGGGCTACGACGCAAAAATATGTTCCCCTAGAAAAGCCATCAACACTTTACCCCTTTCCTATTGTTGCAAAAAAAAAACCAACATAGAACAATTTTAGTACTATTCACGTCAATATCCTGAATTGGTTTAATCAATTTGAATGATGGACATTCTTGGCCCTTAATCTTCAAATCTCTTAATTTAAAACAAGCAAATTTTTATTTTTGTAAACAATGTGCAAAAAAAAAAAAGTAAACATTGATTTACAAAACCTTAGCATATAGATGTATAAACTCGTTTGGGTGTTGTTTCTTTTAGAAGTTTTACTTCGCACACAAGAACCGTCTTGGGCAAGGTTAAATTGGTTCTCATTAAGTTACAACTGTTATTTTAGAAAAAAAAAAGACCAATTCGGACATAACCATAACTTTGTGGTTATCCCAAAGATAGATCGATCACCATATCAGCTAAGTTGTCTTTCTTTGATGAGCCAAAGACTATAATAAGATGGACCGCTTGCTTTAATATTACTGCTATTTGATGACTCGAATAACTTCTTTTCGGAATTCCTGTTTCCCATTTGTACTGTGCACTTCCGTTTTATTTAATCAATGAAAAATTAAAATTAAACTCAAAAGTTGTATGCAGCGGAAACATTTAGGCAAACGTAGGAGCGTAGAAGTCATTTAAGACAGCGTTATTCGATGCGCATGGCAAAAAGACCATATTAGCTCTAGAAATAGTGCAAGCGGTCCATCTTATTATAGTCTTTGTATGAACAGTAATCGTTCGGTGGAGCCCATTAAAGATTTGGATAGAACATTGACTTACTATTCTAAATGACTAACTGTGCGTATATTAGTTTGTAACTGCAATTATAGAATCAATTATCACTAGATTGCTGTGTTAACAACTCGTGTGTTGTTATAGTGTGTGTGTGTGTGTGTATTCTTGTACGCCATATTTCTACTATAACTACTATCGTAAGAGCGTTCAGGCTTTACCGCTGTCGTGGGGGCATTATATATTATGTTTGTTAGCCTAGAGATTATATCCCTGTTCTTACTTGTTTGTTGCTCAATGTTAAATGCGCTCTGTGCTTATCTTAGCTTGTTGGCAACTAACACAACTATGTGTCTACTCTAGCCTTCTCACTTTCTTCTTTCTATCCATCCAAAAATTCGCTTTAACTTATCTTATACATTACAGACGCTCCTTCTATAAAGAAGATTATTGCTACCTAAGCTTATCCGTGGTCTGAGTCTAAGTCTTGCAGTTTTAAATAATGTTAAGTTACTGGTTTTCCTGGTTTGTTCAGGCAACCAATTCCATGCTCAGATGCCCCTCGGGAAGAAAGAGTACTTATATGCATTTGTCCTCGCTTTATCCATAACAAAATCCAATAACAATAACTAAACAGTCAATAACAAAGCCTCAACATCCACGTATCTACTCCAATAATAGCTTATTGTCCCTGTTTTAAACCATTTTTTCTTAAGTTTCTATATGTGTGTTTCTGTTTTTTCGAGGGGGATTTTTCGCGGGTCTTATCCCAAAGCATGTCTGTTCGACACGCACGCACGCATACAAGTACACACATTACGCACACAACGACGCGTGTACATTGTCTCCAGTGATGAATGAACGAAAGAGAAAGAGAAAGATATATAACAAGCTTTAAAAAAGCAAACCGCGGACAAAAAAAAAAAGAATAGACCTAGCTTAACAAAGATTTAGAGTTAAACTTTCTATGAAGATTTAACAGAGAGAGAAAGAGAAATGCATTTTAAAAAACTCGAAATAATAAAAAAATGAAAATGTCTTTATTACTTTAGGTGAACTGTATTATTGTCGCTGTATGTTTCTATGGCTACAGCTTTCGGTTTGCATTCGGTTTCGGCCGAAATTGATGTTGACTTTTCGGTAATCAGCCAAATTATCTATTTCAACTTTCAAAATTTTGACTGCATCTATATTAGGCTACTCTGCTGTATGTTATTTTAGCTATACTACACTACTGTAGTTATGCAGTAGGCGAACTGTATCTATAACATTACTGTATTTATGTTTTAATGCAGCTATATAATATATTTATAAAAGTTATATGTTGATTTATAGATGTACATATTCTAGCCTACACAAATATTTCAATTTGGTTTTGTAACGGCCAAAAGTAAAATCAAAAACAATAAACTTTAATGTTTTTTCTAAATTTAAAATCAGAATTTACAACAAATTCAACTGCATTGACTTTTTTTTTCTTGAATGAAAAGTCAATGATAAATTTACTCAGGATTCATTTTGCATATTATATATATTTGAAATATTTATATATTTGTTTATATTTTGTTGTTTTTTTAGTTTGTCTTATAACTGTGTAGTTGTTGTTTTTTTTTAAGTTAAGTTTACAATTTGACACAATGTGTTAAAACGGGCTAATAATAAATACATTTTTACTCTCCATATGGTAATTTTTAATATTTAAACGCATATGTTTACATCAATAATATTTATATTAATATACAGCAATATAATGAATATAGATATATTATATGTAATGCTAGAAACTGCAGTGTAACAAACAGAACATAGAAGAAAGCATGAAATAAAGAGACGTTAATACAACTGTTTTAGTTACCTGTAAGCGTGGAGTGTCAACAGGTATCTCAACTGACAGGTACAGCCTGGATTGTCTTCTCCTTGTATAGGTAGCCTTACTGGTATACGAGATGAGCAGGCCAAGTGCAGACGACAAAGGGGGGGGGGAGGGAGGGGAAGGGGTTTGACCAAGGGGTCACCAGTTGACGGATTTCTGTTTAAAAAAAAGGGTGGGGGGGGGGGGAGAGAAAGCTGACTAGGCCGCCATTTGTAAATTATTACCATTTTTATGTCACGTGAAGCTGCCATTTTTTTTTTACGCAATTATGATTAGCTACACAGGAACTAGACAAGCAGGGCTTACTAGGCGTTGCATACCCTTTCGGGCCTGATAGATCCATTGGGCCCGTGAATCAGCGTTCACAGGTGTCTGTGGTCATGGCATACAAGGGGATTGTGTGGCCAGCAATGCCCAGTATCACCAACTACTTATCAGGTGCCCATCAGAGCTCGGCAGACTTACCAGACCCGGAAACAACTCCTAGCCTTACAAGGATTGGATTCCAATCTTCAGAATCTGCACCATAATATTTTACAATATGCGAATTGAACCACTTTTCTTATTCTAAAGGAGGCTTGGTGGCCGAGCAGCAGCACGTTCCGAAATGTGGTTTAGGTTTCGGTGCAGAAAGTAGGCAAATGACCTCTTTCGGTATAGTTTCGGTTTCGACCGAAGCCAAAAAGTTAGGTTCCGATTTGCTGTCGGTTTCGACCTAAATATTATTTTTTTATTTCAAATTTCGTTAAACTGTTTGCGAATTGATCTGTGTGACGTTGAAGATTAAAGTTAATAATAAACGGATTATTTAATCACACCAAAGAATGTAGAAAAATGGAATGTGGATTTATAAAATGGCTTTGTGTTAACCCCCAGGTCACCGCCTTTTTTTTTTTCTTTCATTGCATTTGTCAGTTTTATGTTGTTGTGTCTAATTTTATAAAAATTATGTAATAATATTTAGATACAAAAATCTTATAAATAAAGTTTATATTGCCTTTTATGCTAACAAATTTTAAGAGTATACCTATTCAATTCTGAAATAAATGATAGATAATACATTTATATACAACTGTATATTACATGTTCTATGGTTTACTTAAATAGAGTACACATCAACTAGTTAATATTACATAAAAATGTGCAGTATTTTGTTTGGCAATTTCGGTTTATCTTTCGGTTTTGGCCGAAGGTGTAGTGAAACTTTCGGTTTCTGCTGCTGTTTCGACCGAAAGTCAATTTATAACTTTCAGTATGGTTTCGTTGGCGGCCGAAACCAAAAATTTCGTTTCAGTCAGCTTCTAATTAATACAATATATATATATATATATATATATATATATATATATATATATATATAATAAAAATTGAAGTATTCAAACCATTGTTCAAAGCATATTAGAACATAGTCACCAAACCCCCGACCCCCCCCCCCCCCCCCACAGGAGGGGCAAAGAGGTAACACTCCGACGCGCCTCCTAATGGAAAAAAAAAATGATAATGAATTATTGACAGGTGCTAAAATTAGATCTTGACTATTCTTGACACATAAATTACAATCTTAGTCTCTTAGTCATAAACCATTGTAGCGTAAGCTGAGTAATGACATTTTGTAATTGCCATAAATGCAAAATAAAAAGATGATTTTCTCAAACACGTCATTTTTTTATCAAATATTTAATACAAAAACCACTTTAAACGAATTTCCAATGTAACAACCTTTTGTTTTGGCCTTGGTCTTGCTACGGCATTAAATTATTTGTCTTATAAAAATTAAAATAGAAATATAGTAGAGCAGATTGAGTTTTGGGCTGTTGGCAAGATGAATGATTGAGAAATTCTAGTTTGGCACACTATTAGCAAAAGGTTGCCGACCTACGGTCTATAGCGGGGATCGGCAACCTACGACACGCGTGCCAGAATTGGCACGCAGAGTGATTTTTAATGTCACGCGGAAGACCTCCCCAAAAAAGGCAACCGAAGAATCCTCTACAAGAAATTGAGTTCTAGAGAATAATGAGTTTTAAGCTGTTGGCACGCTGACTATGTTAGAAATCCTGCTTTAGTACACTATTGTCAACAAGTTGCCGACCCCTGAAATAGAGTCAAAAGTCTAGACACTGATTCCTCTATTGCTCCGTTTCAGGTTACAGGTTTAACAGTAAAGGCTTTTTTAAGGCTAGAAACAAAATCACGGTCCTCCGTCCGGCAGGCAAAGCTAAAAACTTGTAAAATGTCCGGCTTTTGTAATATTTTATGTTTTGTAGCGTACAGATCATTTGTACAAGAAAAGAATTATCCGTTTTCTTAAAGACTCCTGTATGAGCTGTAAAGTTTATTTTTCAAAGTTGCCCGAAAACCAAGCTACCTTTTAGCCTAATGTGAATTTATTATTATATTATTTTTTAAAAAAATGTTTATTTTGCAGTTTACCAAAACTTGTATTTCTGCACTTATTGGCAACACTTGTAATAAAATTTTACTGATTAGGAGTTTATTGCGAAACTATGCAATTGAAACACAATGTCCTCCTTTGTCCTCCTTTTTGTCTCTGGATGTCCTCCTTTCGACACCTATTTTTCTGGCAACCCTAAGTACACCCGACTGTCAACATTAGTTGGGTTTAAGTAAAAGCAGCTGGGCATTGTGCTGGCTACACAGACCTTAGTATGCCGTGTCCACAGAAACTTCACTGGCCCTATGATGATCAGTTTAGGTACCGGTACGTTAATTTATAAACAATGCATCAGTAATAGTTAGGACCGTCTAGTATACAATGACCATAGCAATGATCGAAAAAGGAGCACAGTAGCTTTCTAATGTGATTTTTCCGAGATTGCTTTTCTTCCAACATACAAACACACACACATACACGCCCGCACTTAGACTTATACACCCATCACAAAACCGTCTTTAACGTGATTAACTATTTTAGTCAATCCATTATTTTCCTACGCCACACATTTTCGGGTCATTTGTCTTTATTGCGTTGCATTCCAAAGGACTTTTATTTTAAAATAACAATTGGGTTCTAGTATTGTATAGTGTTCTTTTGAATAACATTGTTATTGTGAATGGGTTTTAGCAGTTTAGTTGTTATTGTTTATTGGTCATTGAATATGCGAAGTTGTTTGTTGTTTGTTTTTTAAACCGTCCACCTTTTTTGCTTTCGTAAAGTAAAATGGCGTACCGAAAACATAATATTCAGAATAACAACACGGAGTTAAGTTTATTGAAATGTTATTCAAATTGAGGCAGAGTCGGCAGACGTTACTGACACGAAAGGGGACTTAACGCCTTACAATAAATCATACATAAAAACCAAGATCTATGTTGAAAACTTTATCGTCCTTTTTCACAGCATTTATTTGTGTTATTTCTTGATTTTTCTTTTCTAAATATAGCGAGCATTTTCTAAATTGTCAAAATATGAGTTGGCATACAGTTGTTGTAATTGAAAGGTAATGATTTATAAAATGTGTCTTGTGTTAAATGATTGTATCGTAGTGGTATGTGCAAGGAGAACACACTCCCCTCCCTCTCTTAACCTCTTCCATGGCAAAGAGTTGTAGTACTAATTACTAAAAGAGCGATTGCAATAGGCGTGGCTTAGGTTTTTTAGTGACGTACTTGTGTAAATAGCGGCCATCTTGGCGGTAATGGCATTAATGAGAAATAAACATTGCTCCTTACAATGTGTATTTTAAACCCAAAATAAAAGGAATTAGTTTCCATAAATCTTGATATTTAACTGTGATACTAGTCCTTAGTAGTCTGTCCACGTAATAAACAAAATTTTAGGCTTTTATAGTTGTTCAATAGCTCTTTTGAAACATTGTACATTTTGCTTTACTTTTAAATAGAAAGTTAAGATAGGCTAACTTTCGACAATCGACATCTTCAATTAAATATTCGGTACTTACGGAACCTTTTCCATTGATTTTTAATGGTTTAAATTTTAGCTTTGAATGTTAATTTACATCGCTTGACAGTGTTTTATATATATTGTTGAAATGATCACATTTAAAATAAAACCTTCTTACGGCTATAGTAATACGGCTGCCATTTATCACCACTAGACAAAGTAAATAAAAAGCACGCGCTTTTTGTCACGTGATTGCAATCGCTCTATACAAAAATGCATTAAATTATAACTAAGAAATACAACCCACTAGCAAGCTGTTACAATGGTCAAATAAGAATAAAGATTAAAAAAACACGTTTCTGATCCCATATGCGAGAACAAATGCATTTAAGTACTTTTTTTTCACGAGTGGCATCCGGGCTTGGTATGGGTTGCCTGAGCAAACCAGGAAAACCATTAATAATTTAACATCATTTCAAACACTAATCAATTTGCAAGACTAGACTCGGACCATGGATAAGGGTAGGACACAACTATTTTCTGTATAGAAGGAGCGTCTGTAACATATAAGATAGAATAAGAAAAAAACTACAACATCAAAATGGGAAAGGGCAGGGGATAAAATAATAACTCTAAAAATTGTTCCATAAAGCAGGGATCGGCAACCTATGGCACGCGTGCCAGATTTGGCACGCAGAGGAATTTTCAGGCAATTCAAGTCTCTCCTACAAGAAATTAAGTGCTAGAAAGTGATGACTTTTAGGAGGTTAGCACGCTGAATAAATTAGAAATCTTACTTTGGCACACTGCAATCAAAAGGTTGACGACAACTGCCATAGAGTTAACATAATTTTAAATTAACATTTCCTTCACATTATTTCACCTTCAAAAATACAAAAAACTAATAAAATGTTAGATTTATCTTTTGTAGGTCAACTATTTATTTATAGCCACGATTTAAAAAATGAAATAAATCATGGCCTCCTCTAGAAATTTTTAGTCTGTTTGACATTGCCTTCTTATTCTTAAGATAGTTAATTCATTATATATTTATTATATAAATATCATATTGTGTATATACTATATAGAGGGTGGAAGTAAGGAAGAAAAAAAGGGGGGACGGTAGAAGCAATGGATATGGAATGAGAAGATAAATCCTAGAACTCTGACAGATCGTGCAATCCAGGTGTTGTGTTCATGTAATAAAGAGATATTGTGCACTTGTGCATACAGGCCAAGCGCATACAGGTCTTTAGGATCTAAAGATAAAAAGAATTGTTTCAATAGTGTTCTTCTTACCTTATATATTACAGGCGCTCCTTCTATAAAGTAAGATTATAGCGTCCTACGCCCATCCGTGGTCCGAGTCTAGTCTTGCATCTTTATTAATGTTTAAAATGATGTTCTTATTTATGTTGTTGATTTTTAAGATGGAAATTCTAATACCAAGACAAGTGATCAGATAATAAAAAACAATTAATTGTATCAATAGTTTTACAGATAAGAAAGATGGATCACTGTTTCGACCATAGACTATAATATACATGGACCGCTTGCTTTAGTAGTTCTGCTATATCAGGGGTCTCCAAACTTTTCAGCCCGAGGGCCGCATTAACTATCAAACAGCAGCTCGGGGGCCAACTACACACTCGAGGTCCTAATAAAAAAAAGAATCAAAACATGGATGTTGTTTTTTTATTATGTATTTAATATTATTGTATTCAATTATAATTTAATTACACATTGGATAAACGCCATGGAAATGAGATGCTTCAGGACCATGCTCGGTATCTGCTACAAAGACAATATCTCCAACGAACAGATACGAAAAAGAATACATCAGGAAGTCGTAAAATATGAAGACCTGCTGGCCACAGCCAAGAAAAGAAAACTGGAATGGTATGGCCACGTCACCAGAACCAACGGGCTTGCAAAGACCATCCTGCAGGGTACCACCGGAAGAGGCAGAAAGAGAGGAAGACAAAAGAAGCGTTGGGAAGATAATATCAGAGAATGGACAGGTACAAAACTATGCGAGGCATTGAGAACGGCCGAGAGACGGTAGGAATGGAGCAGGCTGGTTTGCATGTCATGTGTGGCGCCCCAACGGTCCAACAGACTACGGGATACGTAAGATTATAAGAAGCACTACACTTGAACACTTGTATAAGTGGGAGTGGTGAAATGTTTTCCTGGATGCAAAAATAGTAGACATCAACATTGACCTGAGATTATCATCGGACAAATATATTATCGGACAAATATGTTATCAAATTGTTCTTTGCGTATTTAATTCTTGAAAATGTTTGTTCACACAGATATGTTGTTCCAAAGATTGAAAGGTACCTTGATGCAAACGTCTTGATATTAGGAAAGTCTTCCTTGGGCAAAAACTGGTAAAAATCCATCAGTCCTTCTTTGAACTTGTCCCTCAGGAGGTCATTTGCTTGCAACTCCATGACCTCCAGGTGCAGTTCATCTGGGCAACTGGTCACGTCTGCTTCGAATGGGTTTTGAAACAATCTTAATTCTTCTGCCATTGAATACAAATCAGAAAACCGCTCCTGAAATTGCAGCTGGGGGTATTTGATGATCTCGCATGCAAATGACGTGGGGAAATCAGCTGTTGCTTCAGCCATGAATACCCTGCACTGCTGAAAGTGCGTCAAGTTGTTGGCCTGTACTTGTTCCAAAAACAAGACAAGTTTAGAAATGAAGGCCTTTAGGTGGGTGTATAGATCAGAAACTAGATTTTTCTCTCCTTGTAGTTTTAGGTTCAGAAAATTTAAATGACTAGTCTGTAGTTATGTCTGTAGCAAAGGCCGATTTCCATACCCTCTCTTCATCAGACAGTAATGGCCGTGGCTTGCCTTTACTTTCCAGGAACTCACCCATTTCCTTTCTTAACTTCAATCCTCTGCTCAGAACTTTCTCACAAGTTAGCCATCTTACTGCTGTGAATATATTCAGTGCCATACGTGCTGTGTAGGAAAGCCAGCACTTGTGTTATGTTCATGTCTTCGTCCACACCTTTATTGAACACAAGCATTTGAGAGGTGGAACAGCTGTCCAGCGATTCATCCATTTGAATTGAAAAATGGCAAAATTTGCTTACATTCTTCGCTATTTGATTCACAATGTTTTCACCAATATCTGCAACACTGCGGGCAGTGGTATTTGCACCCAAAGCTACATTTTGAAATTGTTTTGACTTTTCTGGGCAAAGTTCCTCAGCCACCTCTAACAAACATTCCTTCACTACTTCACCATCTGTAAACGGTTTGCCACTTTTAGCCAGGACGTAAGCAACTTTATAACTGGCCTTAGTTAAAGATGTGTTTTCATTTGAGGATTTACTGAACAATGTCCTCTGAGATGTGAGTTGATTTTGTAATTTAGCAAATTGTGTTGCACGGACTTCACCCTCCAAATGTGCATATTATTATTTCTCCTGGTGTTTGCTTTGACGGCGCAGGTTGTATTATTTCATCACAGCCACATCACACACAATGCTTTCTTGGCGGATCTGATGAAGAAGTATTTCAAACTCCATTCTTCTTGAAATTGCATTGTTTTTGTCTCAGCCCTTTCCAGTTAAAAATATAAATAATAAGCAGCGTATAAGGTTTTGCATTGTAGTGATCGGTTGGAAAACATAAAGCACTACTGCGCGCCTCAATTTTTATTCGGTAAAAACATAACGTCCACGTATGCGGCGGCTGAACTTGGCAGGATACAGGTAAAATTCCGTAATTTTTTTCCGCACATTAAAAGGACTCCACGGGCCGCATAAAATGGCCTCGCGGGCCGCATGCGGCCCGCGGGCCGTAGTTTGGAGACCCCTGTGCTATATGATGACTCGAAACACTGATTTTCTGATTTCCCGATTCTAAATAAAGCAGTTGCTATAAAGTAGTTTCTATACTAGTTCGTTTCATTTAATCGCTATGATTTTCTGAAGTAAAATCAAAATCGAAACATTTATAGATCAGTGTTGTATGCGCACGGAAAAAGAATATAAGCTCTAAAAATAGAGCAAGCGGTCCATCTTATTATAGTCAATGATAATAGGAATAATAGGACAACAAGTATTCATTTAAAGTCGAAAAAATGCGATTTAATAAAACGGAACTTGTATCGCAACTACTTTATTTAGAATCGGGAATGACAAAACAAGAAGATAAGAGCATAAAAAACTAAAGCAAGCGGTCCATGTGTATTGTAGTCTATGGTTTCGACTAGGGATGTTAAAACCGGTTGTTTTCCAAAACCGGTTTTCGGTTCTATAAAACCGGTTTAAAACCGGATTTCGCTTCCCCCCCCCCCTTCGCAATATCACAAGTTACAGGCCGGAAAAGCCAAAATGTGCGTACTTTTGTAGGTGTAGACTATTTAAAAAATAGTTCAAACTTAATTAGTATTTGCAGGGCATTCAAGGGGTTGATTTGTGTGAATACAATATAATTTTGAACACTTGACCATAAAATTCTTTAGAACTAAAAAAAATCTGGGCTAATTTATTAAAACCGTTAATAGCTTTCAATTTTTCATTAGTGATAATCAAATTACCGATTATTGTTGACCATATATTAAATATTAAGAAGCATTTGAAGAGGCATTTATGGTAACTTGTAAAATAATGTATTGAAAGGTTTCGCGTAGCACAAATCAAAAGAATGTGTATTTAATAGTGCCGTTAATAATAAAGCACAGACGCGGTGACTAGCCAAATAGTTCAGGGTCACAGGGAACGGCACGTTTGCGACTCCATTGCGTATATCAAAGAGCAGCGGACATCTAAAAGATGAGCCGACAAGTAAAAAGATTCATGTTAATTGTTAACAATTGGTTTGATGTTGTTTTTATGGCAAGCCATAGTTGGCATTGGGAAACACAAGAAACACAATATCTAAGACTTAATAGTGTTAGCAAGGCATTTCAGGAATTGTTTTGTTCGAATCCAACTTTATTTATTAAAAATATTTCCATTAGAACCAAAAAAAAAGGGTCTTCTACTTGAAGTAATGAATACCTTCCAACTGCCAACCAACAAACCGAAATCCGGTTTTGAAAATCAAAACCGGTTTTCGGATTCAAAACCGGAATCCGGTATTCCGGTGTTCGTTTAGCATCCCTAGTTTCGACGAATAAAAAAATGGGGGATATAACTCTTTAAATATTGCATGAATTCCTATTAAGTAATTCTTATCTACCTTTAATTTAACTAAAATTTACCTAAAATTTCCCAAGAATTAACTAAAATTTACCAAAAATTAACTAAACTTTCTGTATAAATGAATATGATACAAATTTAACATAGGTTTAAAAAAATATATCAGTTATATTTTTTTTATTTTATTTTATTTCATGTTTTCATTATTTAGTTAAAAATCATTCATTCATTGGCTCCATAGTCTTGAAAGACGATTATATTTGCGCTCCTGTGATTTGGCCAGCCCTGCAAAATTGGCTGTGTCTGTGGAGACCTATCCTTGAGTAGGGTTGCCAGATACGTGGGTACCAAAAGGAGGACACAGCGAGACAAAAGGAGGATAAAGGAGGACACATGGCTACCAAAAGGAGGACAAATTGAGTGTTTCATTTAAATCATTTAATTTATTTTCAATTGAATGCTGATTTAACCAGCTATCAGTACAATTTTACTTCAATGGTTGCCAATAATTATCTATTTGTAAGTAAATTCACCAAGAAAAGTATTGTAAAAAAAATATTAAATATGAATTCAATAGATTTTTCTTTTCATAATGGAAAAATACTATATTATTCGAAAATTAAACAGTCAATTCTACAGTTAATACATTATCATCTTTCTTTAAATATACAAAATATCTCTGGCGAGCAAACTTTTTGCACAAGATTCTTATTAACAAACACACATTTATAAAACTGTTTAGCCTACATTTGAGATTTTTCAAGTTTGATTTTGTAGGAATGATGCCCTGAGTCGGTTTCTTTCCATTGTCCATTGAGCGTTTATCAATGAGAACACTCTTTTCACATTACCATTGAGTCCAGGAAACAGAAAAAAGTTCACAATTTTTTTTAGTAACTCTGAAAAGCAACTTGAATTTGGGAAACTTTAAAAAACAACAACTCCACTGCAATTATTAACCTAACAAAGAATTAGATTTGGGGTCGGCAACCTTTTGCTAACAATGTGCCAAACTAGGATTTCTAAATCAATCTGCATGCCAACAGCTTCAAAGTCAACCTATTCTATAATACTTTGTTAAAATTATTTTTATAGGACCATTAAATTAACTCCGTAAAAAGACCAAGGCCAACAAAATGAACGTGTTTGTGATTATCATCCTTTTTATTTGCATTTATATCAATTACAATCTTTTATTAGTCTACATAACTTAGACAATTATGGTAATTATTGTCTAAAGTCTTAACATTATTTTGGTACCGTACTCAAGATGAAGATCTAACACTAATCTAAATTATATTGTAATCTCAGTTTACTGAGATGTCATTTAATGTGTTTAAGTTACTCTGTCGCATCCAAGGTACTAACGTTAAGTGGAATAGATACGTAGTAATCAGGCAAACAGGGTAGTTAATGTAATGTTTGAGAACATACATAGAAATTCTTTAGTCATAAAATATTTATACAATTTTCAAATACCGGTACTTTTTAAAGTTTGTTCATTTCAAAGTTATAACTTGTAAGCCGTTAATTCTTTAAGAAAAGAAAAAAAAAACGGAAACATACTAAAATTATTACCACAAATAAAATATTTTAATTATCTCCCGCTAATTAAAAAA
Source organism: Anisus vortex (assembly GCA_949126835.1). Taxonomy (NCBI): domain Eukaryota; kingdom Metazoa; phylum Mollusca; class Gastropoda; family Planorbidae; genus Anisus; species Anisus vortex. Next base: position 28,653,671 of record OX421506.1, read on the forward strand.
ATCGTTTCCACATTTGATTCAATAGCGATGCCAAACAAGTTATGTTTTGTAATATAAACAATATTACTGACTTATTTTTATTTCTTTATAAGTGTAGGTTTTACCAAAAGCTGAAAGTAGAAGAGCGAATCCCTATCCCTATATTGAGAATAGCAGATGACTTTTCTAAGCTAAGAAGCTCCCTGCTAGTATGCACTAACATGGTCAAAGGGAAATGACTCAGTAAATAGTCAAAAGTCAATAGTATAGTACAAGAGTTATGGGGACTGGGAAGATTGAAAATATCACAATCTAGTTGGTTCTACTGCGTCGTAGCTATACAAAGCATGCTTTCCACGTTTTACATGTCTGAGTCTGATCACGGGGTTTTACATGTCTCAGTCTGATCACGGGGGGTAAAGGACCGGAGAATAGTCAGTCGACTCAAATATCTAGAAGCGTATGGACGCATACGTTAGACTCGGAACTATACCACATTTTATCAGAATACTATTTCATTTCTTGGACTTATATTATATTATATGATTGTTGGATGTACTGTGAATAATGTATTGTAAGTAATAATAAATATATATATATATTGCTGCAAAGATTTGAATTATCAAGTGTGTTAAACGTACTGTGAAAATAATATTAAAGAAACATTTAACTCAACTCAAGCAACTCAATCAACTCATGATTCTATTAGCCTACGAAGAACAATAATAATTAAAATAGAATCAATAACAGTGGTGGCAGCGGTAAACGGTAACGGTAAACGGCAGCGGTGAACGGCAGCGGTGTACGGCAACTACTAAACTACAACATAATGAAATGCTTCCACAAAACCAAATCTTAGAAGGTAAAGTCTGATTTTCAAATTGTCAACTCTCTCATGCAAACTATTCAGCAAACTATTCAACCAGTCAACCTGGTCATAAAATCGTTAGAGAGAACGCTAAAACATCTCTCAGAAAATATATGATTTGATGGTGGATGGCAGAATTTAATGGACGATTTCTAAAGATATTAATCAAGATGTAATCAACACTGTATAAAGCCATATTCAGGGTAACAGGAAACAGAGACACTGCAGCAAGACTTGTAAAAGTCAGTAGATACATAGGCGGCACAACAGGCAACAAAAAGGTGGGTGCACGTGGCGCTCTACATCTCAACCCACATTACATTTTTCAAAGGTGCCGACGCTGGAATTAATAAATTTTTTTCAAGATTATATTTGGATTACGTGGAACGTCGAGAGCTGTCGTATAAATTTCTTTGTGATCAATCGTTGATCATGAAAAATTGAATTATCACGCATGAAACATTTTTAAACAAAACAGCTTCTGAATCGAGACTCTGTAATATTTTACAATACGCTATGAAGTGAAGCAATGACGTCACACAAGATGGCTAACACTAAATAAACAAGATGGCGGACACTAGTTCAACTAGAGGTCAACACGTGTGTGTGTGAGATCCGAAGGTAACAAGGCAATCATCAACGCATAGTATTCACTTAGTCATACTTTGTGAAATACCAAGACCTTATTGAAGACAGATTGTACTCTAACGTACATCAATTCAAGAGATTCGTTTACATTATGCGAATTATAGCTATCTCGCTATACAGTAAAGTTAATTTGAATTAATGTGATGGAGATTGTGTTAATTAATTTAAATCATTCGTAACTGGATTAACGTCATGAAGTATGTGTTAGTTAAAATTTAAGCTACTATTAGACCATTCACTTGGATCAAATGGATTAACTTCATCGTCAAGAAGATTCATTGTGTTACTTAAATACTATTTAAGTTTGATATAATTAACATTTATTTTAGTATTATACATGTTAAATGATTCTTTGATAGGGTAATTTCTGTTAGCTGTATTGACTTGTTTGTTTTTGTTCAAATATTGAAGTAAAATTATTGTCTTTGTCAATGTTGATAAATATTGTGATTCTAGTGTGAACATTTCCTCTATCACTGTTGTCCATGCAGCATTTGTGTCCTTAATTAAGATTGTGTTGTGTTTCATTTATTTTAGTTATACATAATTGTTGTGTTGTGTTTCATTTATTTTAGTTATACATAATTGTTGTTTTGTTTTGTTTTTTAAATATAATTAATATTATTGGTTCAAGATAGCCACTATTATTTCTGATAGATTCTTGATAGTAACAATAACTATCAATTGTTTATAAATATAATTTATGCAAAGGTCAATATTTATGTACACACTATAGAAAATAGTAAATAAGGCATTTTTACAAATATAATAATTGACAATAGTCAACATTTACATACAAGTAAAGTAAATTATACACTATAGAAAATAGTAAATAGTAAATTACACACTATAGAAAATAGTAAATAATGCATTTTTACAAATATAATAATTGACAATAGTCAACATATACATACAAGTAAAGTAAATTGAAAAATAAGAATAGAAAATAATTTATCAATCAAAATATTATGCTTTGCATTGTTCCAATTCCAAAATGCTTTCAATTATAATAGCATAGTGAATAGAAATAATAGTATTACAAGTGTTTAGCTTCAACTTAATAATACATGGTCTACATAATAATTATAAGAATTACATTGTGAATGTCCACTCTATAAATAATAATAAATAATAGCATTGTCCTGTACATAATAATATTTTATTGTTAATGATCAAGAATTAAATATGGATGTAAAAGTTAAATTAATGTATGAAGAAGCTAAAGCTTTAGCTAAGGAATTTGAAATAACAGAAAAAAAAGAATTGCAAGAATTTAAAGAAAATAAAGTAAAAGAGTTAAAAAAGGAATTATCTGATAAAGAAAGAGATGAGCGTGCAGAAAGTAGGTCACATGAACTTAAACAATTAGAATTAGAACTTAAACAAAAAGAAATACAATTAAAACTAGACCATGAATTAGAACTAGCTAAATTGCAACAAAATAAGGTTGAGCATTCAACTAATTCATCTAATAAACATGGCGTTAGATTTAAAATGCCACCATTTGATGGAAAAGAAAAAATTTTAGATTTTTTAACTCTCTTTGAAACAACATGTAAAGGGTATAACATTCCGCAATCGGAATGGTATATTCATTTAATTCCTCAATTGAAAGACAAAGGAAGGGAAGCATTAGCTCATATTGATAAAGAGATTACTGATTACACAATAATTAGAGAACAGTTGATAAAATTTTTTATCCATTCAGAGGACTATTATAGACAGAAATTTCATTCTTTTTTATTAACTGATAAAATAGAACCAAGAGCCTTTGTCTCTGAAGTGAAATCATTCTTATTAACTTGGTTAGAACTAATCAAAATAGACAAAAAAAATCCCAATGAAATTATTGAGATGGTAGTAGTAGATAAAGTGTTACAAATGGCTTCCAAACCTTTGTTTACACATATTATGGAGAGGAAAGTAAGAAATATTGAAAATTTAATAGATGCTATCTCCAATTTTAAAGATAGTAATCCCAATGTAGAACTTACTAAACAGACTCAAACAGTAAATACCATGCAAAATAGAAGATATAGGAGTTATTCACCTCCTAAAACAAATAGTCAATATGGTAGAAGACAAAACTATGGTAATGAAACAAATACAAACAGACAAAATCTTAGATGTCACTTTTGTAATCGTTATGGACATATAGACAGATTTTGTGGTTTCAGAATAAAATATGTAAGTAACAGGTATAGACAAAATGAAAATAGACAAAATAATCAAAATTTTCAAAACAAAAACTTTCCAAGACAGAATTTTCCACAAGGAAATCAAAATCAAAACTTTACAAGACAGAATTTTCCACAAGGAAATCAAAATCAAAACTTTACGAGACGGAATTTTCCACAAGGAAATTCTACAAATCAGCATGTTACCAATCCAAATTCTGAAAATCAAAATTTTCAGAATAGAAATAAAGGCAATACAAATAATCCTACTACTCACAGAAACAATGTCATATTTGAGAATAAAGGTCAACTGATCTTATTCCCTGCATATGTTGAGGGAATACGTACCTATTGTCTAAGGGATACTGGTTCATCTCTCACTTGTGTAGATGAGAGGATTATTCCTCCTCATAAAGCCAAAAATATCTTAAGGATAGAAACAATTAAACTAGGTAATGGATCTATGGTTAGTTGTCCAATCACTACCATACAAATTGATACTCCTTGGCTTACAGGATATACTGAAGCAGCCATCTTAAAAAATTGTGTTGCTCCTCTGATAATAGGTAATACATATGGAGTCAAACAGGACAATAGTTTTGAAATATTTCAACAATGGATGGATCTTAAATCCACAGATTTAAACTTAAAACCTGTAATTTTGTTAGAAAATAATCAACTGGGAGATTTATCACAAGATGAATTCGGCCCTGCCTTGCAAACTGTCAGTTTTTTACAAACACTAGGCAAGTCAGACAGTAGCATTATTAATGACACACCTAATATAGATATACCTATAAACAAAGTGAAAGAAAATCTAATGCCTAAATGGAATGGTACAGAGAAATTGAATCAATATATTGAAAGGTTTGAAGAACAATGTGAAATAAATAATATACCTAAACAATTGCATGCCATATCACTGTGCAAACATTTAGAAAATCACAAAGCAATATACAATATTGCAGAGAAAGAAATCAATGACTTTTAAACATTGAAATCAAACATTTTAGCATATATTGATACTACTCAAAAGAAAACTGAAACACAAATGAAAAAACGTGAACAGATTAGCTTAAATAGTATGCCTTTTGATGAACAAACTTTGAAAAATGAACAAAAACAAGATGAGTATATAAACAAAATTGTGTCACAACTTGGTAAAGAAAATTTTAAACAAGGACAAATGAAATTAATTAATGGAATTCTTTGTAGGATAGAAACAAAAACTGATATAACTCAAATAGTTGTGCCAAAATCTTTGACAGTGCAAATAATGAAAATTTCGCATGATAATGCATTAGCAGGTCACTTAAGTACAAAAAAAACTTGTAACAAAATCAAAAACAACTTCTGGTGGCCCAATTTAGAAAAGGATTTGAAAACATTCATAAAAAGTTGTTCAACATGTCTGATACATAATCAGAAAAATTCAAAACATAAAGCACCTTTACAAAAAACAGATACTGTAGACAAACCTTTTGTAAAGATAGCCATTGATATTATTGGACCTATGAAAGAAGCTAGGAATTCAAAAGCTAAATTTGCATTAACACTCATTGATATGGGTAGTAGATGGGTGGAAGTAATCCCTCTAAGAGAAATAACCGCAGATAGAGTATGTAACTCACTATTGCCAATATTCTGCAGATTTGGATTTCCTAAAACTATATTAAGTGATAATGGTACCCAATTCAAATCCAAATTGACTCAAGCTTTTACTAAAATGCTCAACATAACACAAATTTTTAGTTCAATCTACCACCCAGAGTCAAATGGTATGGTTGAAAGGGCAAATCAAACTATAAAACAAATGTTAGCTAAGGTTTGCGAAGAACACCCTTATGAATGGGATGAATTCCTACCAGCCATTCTCTTTGCTTATAGACAGGCAAAGCATGAAAGCACTGGTTACTCACCTTTTGAGTTAATCTTTGGTAGAAATGCCAATGGTCCATTAGAGAATTTTAAAGCAGAATTACTAAAAACCAAAGAAACAAAAATGTCACCTTTTGATCTAATAAATAAGACAGAAAAACATATGCAAACAGCATATCAATTTGCTGTGGAAAAAAAAAAAGAAATTAAAGAAAAAACCATACTTAGAGAAAACATGAATAAAAACTTAAGAAAGTTAGATATAGGAAACAAAGTACTTGTATATTTACCCATTGGTTCTGGTAATACCATGCAATGGAAAGGTCCTTATGACATTATACATAAATTGTCAGATGTTACATATAAAATTGACATAAATGGTAGTGAAAAAATTGTTCACATCAACAATTTAAGACATTATGAAGAAAGCAATATAGTTGATACTACATCAAAAACTAATGACAAAATAGAAAACAACAATGTTATCATCGTTGAAGATGAAAATATTAAAGACATTCCAAGTAATGTTAACTACTTGTGTGGCATGACTGCAAATACAACTAATGAATTAGAGCAAATTAACTTAGATCATATTCAAAGTGTAGAAACTAAAAATAAAATTGTGAAAATATTAAACAAATTTAAAGATACAATCACAGAAACACCTGGTTTGACTAATGTCATTGAACATACAATAGAATTAACTGACAAAAAAGAGTTTAGATCAAAAGCTTATAGAATTCCACAAATGCTAGTTGACAAAGTGGATAAAGAATTGGACCAATTAATTGAAAATAAGATTATAAACAAATCTATGTCTCAATACTCTTCACCAATGGTAATAGTAAGAAAAAAAAATGGTTCAATTAGACTTTGCTGTGACTATCGCAAATTAAATAAAATCACAAAAATTGATCAAGAAGGGTTACCTAACATAGACAATATCATCAATACTATGGCAACTGGGAAAATATTTTCCACTATAGACTTGACCAGAGGTTTTTGGCAAGTACCTCTAGATAAAAATTCTAAAGATTACGCAGCTTTTATTACTCATAGAGGTGTGTTTAACTGGAATGTAATGCCATTTGGTCTCATAAATAGTACTGCATCTTTCACTAAATTAATGAGAAAAATTCTTCCTCAAAGAAACAACATAATTCACTATGTGGATGATGTATGTATATATACAGAAACTTGGGATGAACACTTGACTATCTTAGAAGAAGTATTACAAATACTAAAAGATAACAATTTAACTGTATCCCCAACCAAATTAAAGATAGGACAATCAGAAATAGAATTTCTGGGACATACATTTTCTAATGGCCAAGTCAAGCCAACAGAACAATTACACAAAAAGATCTTAGAAATAAAGACACCTAAAACTAAGAAAGAAGTTAGAGCACTCTTAGGTTTATTCAATTATTACAGCAAGTTTATTCCAAAATACAGTCAAATAGTTAGACCTATCATAGATCTTACAAAAAAATTTCAACCAAATTATGTAAATTGGAATAATGAATGTGAACAATCATTCAGACAACTAGTTAATGAGTTTTCTAAAGAACCAATTCTGGAAACTATTCAGAAAAATGATGACATTATTTTAGCCTGTGATGCCTCAAAAATAGGACTAGGTGCTTGTATTTTTAAGAAAGTAATGATAGATTCAGAAATGGTGTACAAACCAGCATTCTATATAAGCCGTGCATTAACTAATAGTGAAAAAAATTTCAGTATATTGGAATTGGAAGGTTTATGCATAGCTTATGCGGTATTGAAATTTCAATACTATTTGTTAGGACGTAAGTTTACAATTCTCACAGATCACAAACCATTAGTAAATTTTAATGTGTCAAATGTAAATAAAAAACGCATAAACAAATATGCATTATTACTATCTGATTATCAGTTTCAGATCAAAAGCATAGTTGGAAAAGATAATCATTTGCCAGATGTGTTATCAAGATTATCCATTTATATCCCAGATATTGAATAGACAATACTGAAAGATAATTGTCTAGGACTAATGTAAAACTTGAGACTTCAGATTTTTGGTCTCATAGTTAATAAAATGGTGCATAACTTCTGTAAGACACCGATGTAAATTGTTTTTATGATGATTATTTATGTTTTTATGATGATTATTTATGTTTTTTGTACTATGATTACATGAATATTACATGACTTAATTAGATATGTTAACTATTGATATGCAACTAAATATTTCATTGATTTTTTAACAATAATTTATGTTCCCTATATATGTAATTATGCAAAAATAATAATGAATTATTATTTTTTTCCGGGAGGGGTGAGTAATGCTAGTATGCACTAACATGGTCAAAGGGAAATGACTCAGTAAATAGTCAAAAGTCAATAGTATAGTACAAGAGTTATGGGGACTGGGAAGATTGAAAATATCACAATCTAGTTGGTTCTACTGCGTCGTAGCTATACAAAGCATGCTTTCCACGTTTTACATGTCTGAGTCTGATCACGGGGTTTTACATGTCTCAGTCTGATCACGGGGGGTAAAGGACCGGAGAATAGTCAGTCGACTCAAATATCTAGAAGCGTATGGACGCATACGTTAGACTCGGAACTATACCACATTTTATCAGAATACTATTTCATTTCTTGGACTTATATTATATTATATGATTGTTGGATGTACTGTGAATAATGTATTGTAAGTAATAATAAATATATATATATATTGCTGCAAAGATTTGAATTATCAAGTGTGTTAAACGTACTGTGAAAATAATATTAAAGAAACATTTAACTCAACTCAAGCAACTCAATCAACTCATGATTCTATTAGCCTACGAAGAACAATAATAATTAAAATAGAATCAATAACACTCCCTTTCAGATTTTTGTCTGCAAATGGGCACATTTGGATGCCCATTTTTGAAAGTCTTGCCTTTTGTTAGAAAACTCCGCTTTGAATACTTCAGAAATATCGGCTTCAACAGTCAGTTTTCCTCATTTAGAACCGGAAACTGTTGTTTGTTTTTTTCATCAATAAAAAAAAATCTTGGAGGTCTCTCGCATGCCATTGAAAATCGCTATTTCCTGCCAACCCCTGCATTAGGTAACACAATCTAATTCATTTCATTTCCTGCTAAATACTCCAGTGTTATGCTTTACTCGACCCAGCCAGTTATTGACAGTAAAAAAGAACATAAAAAGTGCACTAAGGACTTATAAAACCTTTGGCACAAAAAAGCCGGACATTTTAAGGGTTTTTAGCTTTGCCTGCCGGACGGAGGACACAGTGCTAAAAAGGAGGACATGTCCTCCTTTTGCCGGGCGTCTGGCAACCCTATCCTTGAGAGACAGGCTCTGTCGCATCTCTAGCACGTGAAAGCGGCACCGTTGGAGTTTGTCAGGGGCAGTCTATGTTCTTTACTTTTCTTCGCTGCTCTTTTAGCCTGCGCGATTAGGCGAAGTTTGCCCTCTGCTGCATTTATACCGGTGTGTAGGGTGCTGCTCCAACTACTTCTGTGCTGAGCAATGTTCTCCACGTTTCCGACCTCTACATCTAGAATTTCGGCAAAATCTTTTTTCTTTTTTTTTTTTTTTAAATCTGACATGCCTACTTATTTGTTTGATTACAATATAGATTCTAGTCTATATTGAATATTTTTCCATTATTATTTCTTCAATACATATAAAGTCTACTTAAAACTGTAGCGAAACATGTCCAATTTACAATTATTGTGCGTCTGTCGTGTTAGAACATGATGACCGTACTATTGGATTTTGGGCTGTGGCTGATCGGTGTATTTGCTAGTGACTGATTCAAACCAATCCTTGCCCTGAAGATACCCTTACACACTTTGTAGTATATGTACGTCGCAGATGACACATACATTTTAGTATTTTATTGTTGTAAAATTATTATTTTTTGTTTCTACCAAAACCATACACTGTACGAAGGTAAACAACTCTCAAAAAATATATTCGTAAACAAGAAAATGAGAGTGATTACTCATGAAAATTATTCCGATCACTTAACTATATATATTGGGAATGATCAATCACTTAAATTTTAGGAAAAATGCGGACTTTTATAACAAATTAAATAAGTACTTTATGATATTGTTTTAAATACTTTAAAATTGAATCATTACCGTAACATAGAAATAATTATTTTTAAGTAAATTATGTAACTGAGCTATCCAAATTAAATACAAATTTTATAATTTCAGTTAAAGCAAATAGATATTATATACATAAAATGCATGTTCAGTGTAAACGATTTTATTTTCATCAAATTTCGTTTGGAAAGTGTTTAAATTTTATGTGGCGCCCCAGGGCAAAAGTTTCAGCGACGCCCCCTTGCATTGTGTGACTGCTTTGTTTAGTGCTATATTTATACTATATTTGCCGCCCTTAGAAGTGTCGCCCCCATTGCTAAAAGCATGAATAGACACACTATACAAGTGACCCCTGTTAACTCATTATATAGGCTAAATCATTATCTATAAATAAATAATCTTCTTTATAGAAGGAGCGTCTATAAAATAGAAGATAAAATATAAATGTAGATCTATGTCAGCTCATATTTTGAAAATTTAATATTAAGTTAAATCGGAAAACAAGACTATAGACAAGCCACGGATAGAAGTAGGCTAGGACGCAAAAGTCGTCCAATCTGTATAGGAAAATATTCGGTAACACATAGTCTAGATTCTAGATTCTAGAATAATAAAGAAAATGGCTTCACTTACATTAACGAGTATTTTACACAGCCAAGTAGTCTATTTGCACACTATGCTTTGAGTTTTAAAAATATTCTGGGAAATTTCCGTGGGTAAAAATAAATCGGTTCTGTAATGCGCATGCATACAAGACGGAAGGGGAAGTTACTACCACAAGCTAAAGAAAAGGTAAACAAATGTACGCTTAATTAATATATTTGGCTGTAATGTTACATTATTGTGGGTGGCACGAAGTTTTAGGGGCAGCACGCTCGAATAGAACACCGAAGGTCCCGAGTTCTTATCCTGATGGAGGATAAGATTTTGTCCCTGGTTAGGAGGGTTCCTTGCACTGATGGCTACCTTATATTATTATACCCTTATATTAACTTAACCTTTATTGGGTTGCCTGAACAAACCAGGAAAACCAGTAAATTAAAATCATAAAAAATATTAATAAAAATGCAATACTAGACTCGGACCACGGATGAGCGTAGGACGCAATAATCTTCTTTATAGAGAAGCGTCTGTAATGTATAAGATAAGATAACAATGGCGATGGGGAAAATAAAAATAAACGCTGGTGGCCACACAATCCCCTAGCATATGCCGTGGCCACGGTAACATGTGTCCACTGCTCCTTTACGGCCCTGTAAACCAAATTGGACTGCCGAAGAAACTTGATTTTTTATAAAGCTATTTTAATGTGGGTTTGATTTCAAAATGGCAGTTGTGGGTAAAATTAAATAGAGAAATTATCATCTCACTCGCTTGGTACCGGATATTTCCTGGAATACAAGACAGTGTCTTTATTTGTGTAAATGTGTCTCATTCAGACGATTTAAAAAACAACAGACAATAAATTACTTTTGATTTTATTGAAAAGCCAATAGTGGAGCGTAGCCCAGAATTTAGACCTGCGTTGTACACTAAGCTGTACATAAAACTCATTTTATCATCAGATTCCGACCTACTTTAAACACTAGATTCCGACCTACTTTAAACACTAGATTCCGACCTACTTTAAACACTAGATTCCAACCTACTTTAAACACTAGATTCCAACCTACTTTAAACACTAGATTCCAACCTACTTTAAACACTAGATTCCAACCTACTTTAAACACTAGATTCCGAAATACTTTAAAGACTAGATTCCTACTTAAATAACATTATTCCGACCTACTATAAAACACAATATTCCGACCTGCTTTAAACACGTATATTCCGACCTACTTTAAAACACACAGGCATAACTGAATTTTGCATTCAACTAATGAATATCTCGTTGTTGTTTTTTTCATCGCCAACAGGTCCAGTGCCGGTAATTTAGGGCATTTGGTAGACCCCGGGGGGCCCTTGTACACCAGAAAGACGGTTACGATAACGCTGGGAGATTATAGCAGAAACGGCAGAAGAAATGATTGGGGCCAGACATCCAAGCGGCCGGGATGCAAACTTTTTGAGAATCGACTCAAGTTTAGTATAATTACCGGACAAAGACCTTTTTTAAAACTAGTGTAACTGAAGCTGGTGATACATCAAAGTTAGAAGCTGGTGATACATCAAAGTTAGAAGCTGGTGATACATCAAAGTTAGAAGCTGGTGATACATCAAAGTTAGAAGCTGGTGATACATCAAATTCAGAAGCTGGTGATACATCAAAGTTAAAAGCTTGTGATACATCAAATTCAGAAACTGGTGATACATCAAAGTTAAAAGCTGGTGATACATCAAAGTTAGAAGATGGTGTAACATCAAAGTTAGAAGCTGGTGTAACATTAAAGATAGAAGCTGGTATGATAGCAAGGTAGAAAAATCATATTATAAAAACAAACAAAGCGAAGACTGTCAATATTACCTTCAAATGTCAGTGCCCAACTGTTTCTACGTCTGCTCGAAACCTCAAAGCGTCATTGAAAAACAATAACTCAAAAAATGAAGACGATTCGTCAAATTTAAAGGAAACGATTAATTTCAATTTATTTATTTTTATTTCAAGAATTTTAAGTCGAAATTTTTGCCTTATCGGATTCGCTGTAGCGTAATTAGAAATTAGAGTAACATTTTTTTTTTACTGGTGTACATTTTAACAGACTACTTGACAAAGCAAAATGCCAACCAAGCGCCTGTGAATCGAGCTAGCTAGCGGCTGCTGCAAGAACTTTGGGTCAAGCTGTAGGGAGTGGGATATCGGGGATCGCTCCACGGATGGCGGCGCACTGGCGTGCGGAAACAGCGATGCATGGGTACTCTTAAGGGAGGCGGGGGGCTCGGGGGCCCCGGCATGAAAAGTCCACGATCAAATCTATGGAAGATGCGTCTCTTGAGAAGTTGACGCCTTGGCTCACACTGAGATTGACATTCACCTCAAGTAAGCCGAATCGGGATGATAGAAAATCACTGTCTTTGCATTGCACGGTAAGTTCAATATCATTATAGATAATCCATTTGTTATATTATTATTATTAAACGCCTGGATATTTCTGGGGTCTGTTTTCTTTTATGTAACTGTAACAGAAAAAGCAATTCATAAGAATTTTTGAACTACCCGAAACACACTCATACCCAAGGCAAGGTAAATTAAAATCATTTACGACTAACCTCCAGGCCATGGTCTTGTTTATTTCACTCCCTAACGTCCTTTTAAATCTATGTGTAAAATGTGTTGTTGTTTTTTCTCCAGTTGAGAAGCATTCTGGATAGAAGTGAAGTAAATATGGAGTAGCGGACATCACAAACCCCAACACGCCTGCTAAAAGCGTGCTCTTAACAAGAGTGTCCAATGCTGTTGGTTCTTTCCTCGGAACCAGGCCTTTGAACCGTCGTGAATTGGTCTGCACATGGCCTGAACCATTTGATTCTTCTGCCAATCTGTGCACGAGATGACAGGTAAGGCAAAATCTAGGTTGCCTTCCAAGCTTTGGTTTCATACCTCGTTCCTTATTAGTCTTAGTCACAGAACATAGGTATAGAACAGAATGCGCAATTCCTATATGCGCACTCACTAAAAGTGAAGCTCGGATTCCGCCATTTTTTTTTTACGGAAGGCAGCGGTCGCTATACTCGCTACAATAGTAAAATGAGAATGGCTAAATTTATTACTGATGTCTACTCTTAGCAAGTTTAGGACTAAAGCAAGGCTACTAATATTAAGTAATATGAGGTTACAACTTTCCGTTGTTTATCCTTTACGGGGTCAGGAAAGCCATGTAGTTTGACATGCTTATTTGTTCGATAATCAATCGTTTTCGCATCATTGTTGCAGTTTATTACACAACAGCCTTTGTACCTTTTGCCTATAACATTAGCTTTGCTTGTTAGAACTTTAAGATTTGATGAAAAAGACATTGTAAATAAGCATCAATATATAGTGTAACCAGGACCGCTGCGTTTAAACAGTATTGCGTCGGTGTTACTTCCGGAAACAGAAAAAAATACGATTGCGCATTCTGTGGTCTTAGTTGTGAGGTGTTTTTTTTTACATACCATCTCGAAAGGAATAGGGCGTTTGCAATCTCGTGACAAAAAGCACGTGGTTTGTGTTTACTTTGAGTAATGGTGTACAATTAAATATGGCCGCTGTATTAATAAAGTTTCTTATAGGCTCGAGCTTTTTTTAAATGATGTGTTGTGTTTTAAGTCTTATTAAGATTTAAGCTGTATTATGTATGGTAAATACAATAGGCTATTTTATTATTATCATAGACATAGATCATAGACGATGTGAGCCTATTAGTGACTTGACTAGATAGTCTATTCACCAACAATATCACTTGACATCGTATCCTAGCCTACGAAACATTGAAAGTGTAGGCCTATAAAGTGAAATTGAAAGTGTAAATAGGTCTAGCCGGCCCTAGCCTAATCACATTAATCAATTAATCTACAGTACTACTATTTACCTCCTTATTTTCGAGTAGGATAGCCAATATTCAGATGTGAATTTTGCATGATAAAGAAGTACTTCACTTTCAACACGTTACGTTTGTACCTCAAGTGGGTTCTATATTTACACAAATACGTCACTAAATGTACACAAAAAAACTTAAGCTCCGCCTACTGAGAACGCTCTATTGCTTTTCCTTTTCATTACTAAAACGTATAATTCCACCAATGTGCTAATAGAAATATCATTGTTGATTTAATAATATATTATATAGAATCTATTACTTTTATCCTGAATTAATTGTTCTTCCCATTCTTCGGCTTCTAGATTTTTTTAAAGAAATGCAAATTGATATTTCGGAGAATTTCTGGCCAAAGCTGTCGCCCGAGTCCACCCCGAGCGACCTGAAATCCTACGAGCCGGCTCGGAGAGTGTCGGAGATTTGGTTTGTGCCGATCCGAGACGAGCATGGCCCGAGCCCATTCCGCTCTGAATGGTCTGCATCCAGCGACGACGCCTCGTTCACCTCTAATCTGACGCCCTTCTCGCCGGCCAAGACCACGATGTGCTTCATGAACACCCAGCGCAGCGACGCCACATGCGAGTGCGACTTCACCTGCGAGAGCCTGGCCATGAACATGCTGAGCCTGGCCATCTCCCCCAGCGCGTTCGACGAGAGCAGCTCCGAGCTGGAGTGCATCTTCAGCGACCACGCCTCCGAGCATACCGAGGAGGATGAAGTTCACGAGCAGGGCTTCGTGGCGACCCCTGCGTCGAAAAGCAAGAAGCACAAGTCGGTGTTTTACGCAGACCTGTCGCAAGAGGAAAGGTGCAGACTTCCGAAGTCGAATCTTTACCTGTACAGCATAACTCGCGAGTCGTCTGGCCCGGAAAAGGAAGCGACTATACACCAGTACTGGGAGCTGTGTCA
Organism: Anisus vortex; assembly: GCA_949126835.1. Classification (NCBI taxonomy): domain Eukaryota; kingdom Metazoa; phylum Mollusca; class Gastropoda; family Planorbidae; genus Anisus; species Anisus vortex. The sequence goes on from OX421506.1 coordinate 28,668,756, forward strand.
GGAGGACGGCGAACTGTGTGCAATATCCGCCGCGACTAGTCCGTCTTTGCCCTCGACCACCCTCGGCTGCGTTCGCCAGAACCTGGATTCCGTGGCTACGTCGGTGGCGTCTGAGGCCTTGGAGGACGAGGATGACGCGGTGGACGCCCTGACACTCCCCGTGGGTTTCGCTCCGAAGAAAAAGAGCGTCACTTTCGTCGACGGAAACAGCGTGCACCATCCGAGGCGAGACTTCCTCTGCAAGCGCAGCCGCGAGCAGTTCATGCAAGACGCCAGAAGGGCAAAAAGGCACGTGAAGCGCAAGAAGAAAAACGCATCGGAATCGCTGAGAAGACACGGCGACCAGCTGGCGAACTCACAGAAAATAATTCGTAGACCGGGCAACCGCTTCGTCGGAGAGAAAACAGCAAGCGACGCTGTAACTACATCTAATTTGGACATCGAGCGAAACGCATTGGAGAAGAGAATGTCAACATTAAGGTTTTATAGATCAGATGGCCATCTGCGGTCGAGTTCGCTCGAATCATTCAATGGAAGTAATAAAACAGAAAACCCTCTAATTAAAAGCGCTAACTACAAATCACACAAATCTATCGGGAACACCCCATGTAGAATTATGAAGAACACATCCTCTAACCCTGATTTTTCATTGAACGTGTGCGGGAAAGCGGCGCAGGTCAAGGAAAATGCCGCAAAAGGCTCGCCGACTTCTAAGAAATATTTTGAGAAATTCTCTCGACAGAGCGAAGAGTTGGGCCAATCAGGATGCTCGACTCTGAGCGAGTTCGGGACCTTAACGCCTTTCGAGAGAGACAGCCTCGACGAACGCTTGCTGGAGGCTTTGCTCGAGCAGAACGCACTGCGAAGGGGCCGCGCCCCGCGGGTCGCGAGAAACTCCCTCTGGAGTTCTTACGACAGAAAAGTTAAGCCCGGGAATAATACCGGTAACTGCGGGGAGGGCTGGAGATCGGGAAGAGGAAAATCGCTACCGTGTCGTTTCCAGGGTCGAAACTTCGTCTCGAAGCACAAGTCTTCCAGCATGGACAATCACCACTCGAGAACACCCGTGGTGAAAGAGTCCCCCAAGCAGAACAGACCGGACTTCTCCAAATCGAAGCCGAACACACTCAGAGAACATAGCTCGCTCAAGAAGGGCTTTGAAAGTGAGCTCACTTTGAACCACAAAATGAAAAAGTCTACACAATTTAAGCCCGTGGCAAGCTGCAAGCTGCTGAACTTCAACAGGCCAAAGCATACGTTCTGGTTCGATCCGCCGTCACAAAGGAACGCGTCGCCTCGAAACGAAGCAAGTCACAAAAGTGCTAAGCTCTTGAGAAAAGCGAAATCGGAGCCCGTTCTCTCGCATCACGCGCAGCCATCTAGGCCATCGAGTTCTAAAAAAATCAAGGAGAAGAAATGTCACGTGATGCTGGGGGAACCAACCGCCGAAGATGGCGGGAAACTGTGCGCAAGAAGCAAACAGAGCGTTGATCGAACGCGAAGCAACTCTGCAAAGGCGGGGAAAAAATCGAAGCACAAACCCAGTTCAACTGGGCGTGATCCAAGACACAACTCTCGTAAGCACCACTGCTTGAACCCGCAGAGGTCCGCCAGTTTCGCCCACACGAAAACCTGCAGCGGCGGTGGACATAAAAAGAGAAAAGCGGCGCCCTGTTCCTGCGTCAGACATTGTCCTCAACTGAAAATGGGGACACCGGGAAAAGCGAAATCAGCTCATTCGTGCAAACTATGTCAGTGGTCTGTTTCTCATTCGCCACTTTCAGAATTTCCAGTTCGTAAAAAAAAAATTAAAGAAAGAATACCTGGGAAAAAAGGGCATGTTGAAATAAGATCCACAAGACATAAAAAAGACTCTAAATCTGGAAGCAAGAAGAAAAGAAAAAATGGTTTAAGCCCGACCATAAAAAAATCTACAGATATAAGAAATTGCAAAAGTTGTTTAAAAATAGGAAAATCCAAGAGCCTGGCCAGAAGCGCTTTAGTTTGCAGATCGAGTTCAGACCTGCTCAGTGCAAGAACGCATCGAAATTGCGCGGAAAGCCCGCTCGCTGGAACGTCACGAACATTGTGCGAAACCCCGAAGGAAGATTCGACGACAGGAAGCAAAGCGGCGCCGAGAGTTGCAGTCGACGCCTGGACTTCGCACAAGACTCCACCGCCCGAGTCCCTCGGCGGCCGTCGCCGGGTCGAAAAGAACGAAGACGCCGGGACCGAGGAGCGCAACATATTCAGCATCATCCACGGCAAGCTGGGCACGCTCATTAATACTTTAGGCACGCATTCTGTTTGAACCAACGTCATAAAAAGGGATTTTTGAAAACCAGTTGTTTGTTGTTGTTTATTCTGGCATAATCCTCGAAGCCTAAACGCCGGAAAATTTTTTAGAAACGTATTCAAATATATTCTGATTGTATGATCATGTCCCCCATGACAAGATACGTGCAACAATATCCACAAATAGCAACTATATATCCACAATAACAGCTAATTTATCCACAATTAGAAATTATATCCACAATTAGCAACTATATCCACAAGAACAGCTAATTTATCCACAATTAGAAATTATATCCACAATTAGCAGCTATATCCACGATAACAGCTACTTTACCCACAATTAGCAACTATATCCACAATTAGCAACTATATCCACAGTAATTTAATTTAAGTAATATCGGGTAACTGCCAACATCGGTACTAGGGCATGTCGCGGTTTGGCAGCTTGAGTACCCTGACAACCCCCAGAGCTATACCAGCGGGAGTTTTAACTCCTGGCAGGTTCAATCAAGTTGGGAAGGTCTGTGCGGGTAGGGGTCAGACTAAAGCTAGTACCCTGGTCCTCCAGGTTAAGGGTTGGGCATTGGGCACAGGGTTAACCACTCTGTCCTGGAAAAACAAGCTGGTTACGGAAATAGCAACAAAGTCAATACCTATAAACAGGTGCGATAAAAGTTGCCCCAAGTGACTAATATGCATGGAATGAAAGAAATTTGGTCACTCCTGGGGTACGATTGGAATTGTCGCACATGACAGAGAAAGATGGAAAGACTTTGTTGCTGCCCTATGCGCCCACGGTGTTACGGGCAGTAAGTAGGTAAATAAAAATAATATCGGGTAAAAAAAGACGTCTTTTTATTTAACAAAATCTAAATTGCCTGGTGTTGCTCGTAGATTTACAATCTTTTTTTATAGTATTATTAATTGTAATAAAAAAATTGTAGAAAAAAAGGTATAGAATAACTGCAGAATTAACCCGGGTCGCCCGCATGACAGTCTAGCGAAAACACATGTCCGAATTGAAATCGCAAAGTATAATATGAGACAATAAGGTCACGTGTCTTTTAATTAACTAATACGATTGGTTGAACACACACACACTGTCCACTTTATATATATATATATATCATCATCATCATTGGCTCCATAGTCTCGAAAGACGATTAGATTTGCGCTCCTGTGATTTGGCCAGCCCTGCAAAATATTGACTGTGTCTGTGGAGACCTATCCTTGAGAGACAGGCTCTGTCGCATCTCTGGTACTTGAAAGCTAAACCGTTGGAGATTGTTAGGGGCAGCCTACTTTTCTTCGCTGCTCTTTTAGCCTCCGACATAAGGCGAAGTTTGCCCTCTGCCGCATTTATACCGGTGTGTAAGGTGCCTCTCCAACTATTTCTGTGCTGAGCAAGGTTCTCCCAGTTTCCGACCTCTACATCTATAGCATTAGCATTTAGGTCACGTTTGCATATATATATGCAAATGACTATTGTGAATTCCAAATGTAGGCTTTTGTTTTGAATCGAGGCTATGGAGTGGAGCTCAGTGTTAGAGATTCTAGAAGTTTCACGGGAGGCTGTCTGGCTAATGACATCTACTTGTCTATACACTGTTTATCCGAATTTCTACACTAAACTATTGACTTGTTAGTGGACATTCCAAATAACTTATCTATATACTTTTCTCATTGTACATATACAAAGAGTTTTCTTTACTAAATAAGCTATGCACAATCTCACTGACATTTCCCATACACATTCTCAAAGTTCTTCATTCCCATTTTCACTTTTTCTATTTTTATAATTCTACAAGCTAAATTGCCCGGCGTTGGCTGAAGGAAATAAAACAGGCTTGTATAAGTTTCAGTTTTAAAAAAAATGTATAAACTACAATGACCAGAAAGCTATAAATCTAGATCAGCGGTTCCCAACCTGTGGGTCGCGACCCCTTTGGAGGTCGAACGACCATTTCATGGTGTCTAGCCGAATTGTTCATGGTCACATGGAAGGGCTAGTTTGCGTCTCTCCATTGCGTACATCAAAGAGCAGCGCATATCTCAAAGATGAGCCGACAAGTAAAAAAGATTCATGTTAATTGTAACTGTAACTTAACATTTGGTTTGATGTTGTTCTTATCGCAAGCCATAGTTGGTATTTGGAAACACAACATCTAAGACAAAATAGTGTTAGCAAGCAAGGCATTTCAGGAATTGTTTTGCGCGAATCCAACAATATTTCCATTAGAACCCCCCCCCCCCCCCCAAAAAAAAAAAAGGGTCTTCTACTTGAAGTAATGATTACCTCCAACTTCCAACCAACAAACCAAAATCCGGTTCTGAAAATCAAAACCGGTTTTCGGTTTCAAAATCATCACCGGTTTTTTGTTTAACATCCCTATTTGGTACGTTGAAAGAATAAGTTGGTCTTGTTTTACACTTGGGACACGCGGCCTCCAAAGGGTTCGCCACCACTGGTCTAGTATCCTAGACTATTCCTCGTTTCTTTTCATTTTTCAAAGCTTAAAAATAAGGCTTTTCAAAAAGTATCGTAACAGTAACAATATATTATCGCTGTATACTACTAAACGAAGTAAATGCGTACTTATGAAAACAAGTTAGTAGCTAAAAAGGTGTTTTAAAAATTACATTTATAATGTAAACATATGAATTAATTGATAGTTCATTTTGCGTATTTTTATCAATTAGAGTGCCGGTACTGGTATACGCATATATAATATTTTATTTTTCTCAAATGCAAATTGTGTAGTAAAAAAAATATTTCATAAAATCTATGTCCCAAAGACTTAAAAATAGGACAATTATCTCCCTAGATTAGATTTAGTAAGCATTTGTTTAAATTTGTTAAAATATCCAGTTCGCTCACGTTGAATTTTTTTTCAAGATAAAATGATTTTGCGGTAATGATTTTTGTGGAAAAAAAACACTTGCACATGCTGGCAAAAGAATATGGTTTCAATATAATATCAACATTATATGTTAAATCTTAATAGGGGTCGAAGAAACATTTCATGGGGGCCGCCTCAGAACACCAGAAAAATACATATTTTATTAGTCTACAGGCGGGCCCACCCACATGCAGACACATGGCCTAATAGAAATATAATTCTATACTTATTCTGTGCATGCGGATACATACACATACGAGTACCCGGCGTGATGACATCAGCGCACTAACCCCATCACATTCCTACTTTCAACAATTGCCAAAACAGTCGGATGCGCCGAATTACTATTTCACTCTGAAGTCAGATGGTTGTCGAGAGGAAAAATGTAAAAACTCAAATCTCTTTAACTTTAAAATAATAATAATAATAATTTCTTATAGAAAGTAAGACCGCAGTTCAAAGCACTTTATGGCGATAAAAGTGAACTGCAGAAAATAACTTACTTTGTTGATATCTTTGAAATCTTGAATAAGTCAAATTTATCACTGCAAGGTCCAGTTAATTTGAGTAAAAAAAAAACTATTGTCTGAAAAGATTGGATCATTCCAAATAAAACTTTAGTTTTGGCAAAAACAAATGGATGTAAACAAAATATACAAACTATCTGCTTTCTTTGAGGAACATGACATTGAAGCACATAAAAGGATTACGATAATGATTTTTACGGTAATGATTTTTGTGAAAGAACACTTGCACATGCTGGCAGACGAAATTTCATCGTACCTTTCAAATTTATCTGACACTTCATTTGCACTTGAAAGAAATTCACGAATAGTCAAATTTGAAGATATTCCTGAGACAACACAAGGAAAGTTCATTTAAATTATAAACAATTAATTAATTTCTCTACAATGCCAATTACAAATTCAGGATCAGGTGTTTGCAGTCATATACTATTCTGTCTGAGACTGTGTTGCGCCTTCTTCTTCCATCTCCAACAAATTATCTTTGTGAAAGGACTTTCAAGTTTGTTGATTATCAAATCTAAATACAGAAGTAGACTTGTTGTGAAAGATGATCTTCGTTGTGTAAGCCGATGAGAAAGGTGCATTTTCAATCTTAGCACTGACGTTGAATTGTAATTAGAAATAAATATTTCACAATATATAATTTCAAATGGATTTTTGTGATTAATCACTGTGCGTTAATTATGTTCAATTTGTAACACTGAAAATATATCCTGCATATGAGATATTTACATTACATTTTATAACAGTAGCGAATTAAAGTTATAAGGTTGCGACGAAAAAAAAAGTGTATGGTTGGGGTCGCCATAACGTGAAAAGTTGTATAAAAGGGTCGCGGCATTAAAAAGGTTGGGAACCACTGATCTAGATCAGAATATAAAAAAAAAATTAAATATTTTTTACTGAAGACATTTAGGAAAGTAATTTAAAATAAATATTGTTAGCGGGTGAAAAATTGGCTAGTCTTTTTTTTTTAACAAAAAGCTCAATTGTCTGTGGATTTGCAATCTTTTTTTTATTTTTTTAGTAATATCAATTTTAAACAATTTTTTTTAGAAAATAAAAAGGTATAGACTAACTGGAGACTCGAACCCGGGTTCGACTGCATGACAGTCCGATACGTTATCCACACAGCTAGCGAGGACACATGTGCTAAGTCAAATTGCAAAGTTGAAAGATGAGGCAATTAGGCCACCTGTCTTTAAACCAATTTGATTGGTTAAACACACACAGGTTTTTATACTTATGTATACTTATGTAGACTATATTTTAAGGTAGTAATGTCTTTTTTTTTTATAGTTTTTTTTAATTCTTTTCTCTTTTTTTCCCTTAACACATGAAAAAAAACCACACAAAACAATGAAAGAAAATTGAAATACAAAAAAAAAATTTGTTTAATTATTCTTTTCATACATTTGTGTATAACAGGTACAAATTAAATTCATTGTCAACGTACTACTTAAGTAAAAATATTATTTATTATACAAAAAACACAAAGTTAATAATAAAGCATGTGAAGTTGTAGAGAGCAATGTAAGGAACTTAATACTCATATAGAAAATATTCATTCATTCATATATCAGACAGTTGATCCATGAGTTTTTGTGTGCAACTGATGAATTTTAAAAAAAAAGTCAATCAGCAACATATGTGTGTGTGTGTCTGTAGCGTGGCGGGCACTCTACGTGGTTGTTTGGCTCGTGTAGAGGCTGATTATTGGGATGTCACAGTGAAGTTTGGGCCTTAGAATTATTTATATTTTAGTCCGTTATCCCGCTTGGCTGGCGGGTGCTGTAAGCCTACTGAATAGGGTAATTTTTACTACTATATGACACGAGTGCTAATATGTGAGCAGACACAAGAACAATGATTGATTCAATGCTGGGATGAGTTTCAAATACTGTTTATTTAGGCATAAACGATAGATAGCAGAAGTTAATCCACAACACAAATTTACAGTGTAAACAGTATATATTTGGATCGACCGAAGACAGGACTGTTTCGTTCCTTGTCTAAGGCCCCAATACCCGTTTCTTATTTCTATCTTAAACCAAGAAGTGCCCTCTGTGGGGGTAGGGGCAATGGGGAGGGGGAGAAGAGGGCGGTCGGGGGAGGGATACAAAATCTCTTTGATACCATACATACCGACGAGGGCTGTTGCGTATGTGTCAGTTTACGGGGGAAAGAGTTAGGGGGAGGGGTTTCCCTGGCCACCTGGGCCGACTGTAATAGATTTCGCGTGTAGACGCAAGTTGTTTATCTTGACCAGTGGTCAGTAGCCGGGAGGGGGATCAAAGGGAGGGCTTGGCGAGGGTGGGGGTTTAGACTGTACATACAAGGGGAGTGTAAACATGTTAAATATATACAAGGGCGGATAACTAAGCTTGTATAATAATAATATAAGGAATATATGTATTGATGCATGTACAACAGTTATGGAAGAGAGTAAGTACATTCATACATACAAAATAAAGATACAAGATACAAATACAGTCACACATTCTTCATTCATTGGTGAGCACCGCAATGAGCCAGGATTAATTGTAGTTTATAGGTTGGAGCCATAGTGAATAAGTGCCATGGCACCAGGCTGAGCGCTGGCGCTTCTAGTGAGTTTACCACACCATCCCCCCTTTTACGAGACAATTAGTCAGGCGTGCAATTGTCTGTTTTACTATAAACTTACGGTACTAGTCCTAAGCTAGGCGAACCCAACGAGAGAAAAGTATGTCTATTGTCTATTTGCTACCAGTCCTGTTATTTCTGTTACATGTCCTTTTGAAGGGTCCCCCGAGGTCTATGGGGACCCCTTGAAATGGAGTTCCCCCCTCCGCCTGCCGTGATAACGGTACGGGTGGGGTGTAGTAGTTCCGTGACGTGAGTTTGCACAGGTGGCGGTTTACTCCCACATGCATGCCTGGCCAGAAGTAATAATGTTTTATCTTACTGAGAGTGGCATTCTGGCCCCGACGACTCCGCCCGACGGAGTCATAAGCGGCCTCTATCACTTGCTTACGGTAGGGGGAGGGGACTACTAATTGATTTCTTATTGTCCCATCTGGTAGGGGCACCTGGCGGTATAACAGCTGTCCCTTGAGTGAGTAGTGGCCTGCTGATCTTGGTTTTCCTTGATAGGTCTTTGCTTCGTTTAGCAGCCTTTTTAGGGTAGGGTCCTCCTGTTGTGCCTTCAGGAATTCTTGATGGGACGGGTTTAAGGTCGGCTGGGTGGCGCTAGGTTCGGGGTGTGTCCGGGCGACCACCGACGCGTGGGGAGGTGGGGATCCATAGTGACATGGGGTAAAGTACTTCTTGCCTAGAATGACATCATACGGCAGGTCTTCTCGCACTGCTAATGTCGCTAACCCGGTAAATTGGGCTGATTCAATGTGCACTAATGCCGTGGGGAGCGTTTCCACGTGGCCCCATATGCTCTGAATTTGGACAGTGTCCCCGGTGAAGTCGGAGTCGCGGATATATGCCCGTTTGGCTATGCCTTCTGACTCACAGCCTGTGTCGAACAAATATGAGGCGAGTTTATTATTGATTTTTAGTTTCTCCGTAGAGTTGCTATGGGTCCGGTTCAAGGGCCCGGAGCCTGGGGCGCCACCTGGGTAAATCGCGGCGGCGAAACCCAGTAGGGCGGGCTGACGGGTGTTGGGTTCTCTTCGCGGCCGCTCTTGGCTTACCGTTTGAGGGGGTGTAGGGTGGCGCCCGTCTTCGTACGTAACGGGGCGCCTTAAGTGCTCGGCGTACTCAGGTGTAAAGTACCGGGGGTAGGGCGTTTCTGCCTCTTGCTCCGACAGACCGTTAGTAGAGTCTTGTCCCGAATGCATGGTAGGTGTCAGAGCACAGAACGCTCCTGCGGGGAAGAAAGGGGTGGGGCCGCCTCTGTGTTTCTCGTGAGCTGACGGATTTGTGGGCCCAATGGGGCGGGGTTCTCCACGTGGATTCTGGGGCCGATGTTGACCGAAGTTGGACGTGCGCTGCTGGGGAGTGGGGGGGCCTTTTGGAGTTTTGTGCCTGTACGCCTCCTCTTTGTTTTTCTCCGGCCTATGGTGATGTGGGTGAGAGGGGGGGTTGGCAAACTCATCCTTGTGGGCCAACATATATCGATCGGCGGCCACGATAACCTCGTTTAGTCCCTCTAAACCCCATTCGGCTAAGAACGTTTTAACGGTTCTGGGCATGAGGGACTGTAACTGCTCTGAAAGAATCAGATCAATTAAGCCTTCATATGTCCTATCCTGATTTGCTAATTCAATCCATTTGTTAAGGTATTTCCTTAGCCTGTCTACCAGCTCTCTGATTGACTCCCCCTCTTCTAGTCTGGCTGACCTGAACATACTCTGAAACGCCCGTGCGTTTAACTCAAATTTGTTAAGCAGGGCATTTTTGAGTTGTATATATGGGTCCTGATCGGAGGGGCTTAGTTTAGCGTAGACCTCGTAGGTGTCTCCCCTGAGGGTGTGTACTAGGTTCCTGCACCAGGACTCGCGAGGCACGTCGTGGTACGCCATAGCCTCCTCAAAACGTGTGAGGTAGGTATCGAATTGTTCTTGATTTGGTAAGAAGGTGTCAGTCCAGACGGGCACATGGCGCCCGTTAGCAAAACCGCTATGAAGGGAGCCGGGTGGGGAAAGGGGTGGGTCGTCTAATTGCCTGTTTCTACCAGCAATTTCTGCTAGTCTAATCTCTTTGTCTGTCTCTAGTTTTTTTATTTCTAGCTCTGCCTGTCTAGTTTCTCTCTCCCTCTCTAGCTCTGCCTGTCTAATTTTCTCTCTATCTTCTAGTTCTAATTCTAGTTTCTTCAAGTCGTCCTGTCGACGTTTTTCCTCTATCTCTAATTCTCTATCCCTTCTCTCTAACTGCTCTTGGACGTATTTATACACCTCGTCCCCTTGGAGATTCAGTGCTATCGCTTCTTCCCTAATGGCCTTACGAAAGTTAACCAGCTCTGCCATGGTATGCTGTGGCGCTAAATGGCTCCTAACCCAAACTGTCCCTTAATCCAGACAAAAAGCGGTACTCACCAGGTTTATTTCTCAGTCTTCCACACACTCGCACTCTTGTCCCTCGTTGCGTTGTCGACTGGGGTGACGACACTGGTCTCGTTGATTGGTGTTGATGGTAGAGCGGCCTATAGCGCACTGGTTAATCCGAGTGAATAGAAGTTCGAGTGCTAATGAATGTTATTGTTTATTTTTGCGCTAGGCACTAACGACACAGGGGCGTGTCTGGTACGCTGGTAATCTGGAGCGCTGGAACAAGGCGTCTTGAAGCGGCTAAGGGCGAGCGTTGCCCCGTCGCTAGCTTTTGCTAGCGATGTACGGTAGCCAGGCACTGGAACACTGGAACAGGTAGCAAAATAGTCTACTGGAGCAGGCGACACCGAGTGTCGGAGCTGTGATGGCCCAGGAGCAGGTGACGGAAACGTCGGAGTGGTGGTAGCGCAGGAGCAGGTGACGGAACGTCAGAGCGGTGATGGCGCAGGAGCGGGTGACCGATTGTCAGGTCTATGGTTGCGCAGGAGCAGGTGACCAAGTGTCAGAGCTGTAATGGCGAAAGAGCAGATAATATCGAGTGTCGAATTCTGTACTGTGGTAGCGGTGTCCTGTTGGAATTTCAGCAAACGGAGTGAGCCCCCATCTAAGGGTGCCAAGTTCAATGTGATGACAATAGGCCCAGGCCTGCAGGGTGTTTGCAGAGTTTCTGATCCCGGCGAGGTCCTCAGGTGTAGCGTGGCGGGCACTCTACGTGGTTGTTTGGCTCGTGTAGAGGCTGATTATTGGGATGTCACAGTGAAGTTTGGGCCTTAGAATTATTTATATTTTAGTCCGTTATCCCGCTTGGCTGGCGGGTGCTGTAAGCCTACTGAATAGGGTAATTTTTACTACTATATGACACGAGTGCTAATATGTGAGCAGACACAAGAACAATGATTGATTCAATGCTGGGATGAGTTTCAAATACTGTTTATTTAGGCATAAACGATAGATAGCAGAAGTTAATCCACAACACAAATTTACAGTGTAAACAGTATATATTTGGATCGACCGAAGACAGGACTGTTTCGTTCCTTGTCTAAGGCCCCAATACCCGTTTCTTATTTCTATCTTAAACCAAGAAGTGCCCTCTGTGGGGGTAGGGGCAATGGGGAGGGGGAGAAGAGGGCGGTCGGGGGAGGGATACAAAATCTCTTTGATACCATACATACCGACGAGGGCTGTTGCGTATGTGTCAGTTTACGGGGGAAAGAGTTAGGGGGAGGGGTTTCCCTGGCCACCTGGGCCGACTGTAATAGATTTCGCGTGTAGACGCAAGTTGTTTATCTTGACCAGTGGTCAGTAGCCGGGAGGGGGATCAAAGGGAGGGCTTGGCGAGGGTGGGGGTTTAGACTGTACATACAAGGGGAGTGTAAACATGTTAAATATATACAAGGGCGGATAACTAAGCTTGTATAATAATAATATAAGGAATATATGTATTGATGCATGTACAACAGTTATGGAAGAGAGTAAGTACATTCATACATACAAAATAAAGATACAAGATACAAATACAGTCACACATTCTTCATTCATTGGTGAGCACCGCAATGAGCCAGGATTAATTGTAGTTTATAGGTTGGAGCCATAGTGAATAAGTGCCATGGCACCAGGCTGAGCGCTGGCGCTTCTAGTGAGTTTACCACAGTGTCAATTGCTTGAATTAAGATAGAAAATGAAGAACAAAGGTCAAAGGGTTTATCCATGTTAAATACTTTACTTCATGACTTCATGTAGGGTGAGTTACAAACTTGGTGAAGCCATAAGCGCATTGGCTCGCCTATTTGAAGGTCTTCAATTCAAATACAGGTTTCGGAACTCTGGATGACTTGTTGTAATCTACCCAGCTCTGATGGCAATGTGAACTACTGGTTTGAGAAAGTTAATGGCGGCTGGTAAGGGGGGGGGGGTTGTGCTGGTCACACAGTCCCCTCATGTCCAGTGCCATTGAAATTGTTCAAATACCTCACTATAATTCCATATTTGACATGTTAAAATACTTCACTATAATTTCAGATTTAACATATTCAAATAGCTCACTATAATTGCAGATTTAACATCTTCAAATACCTCACTATAATTGCATATTTAACATGTTCAAATACCTCACTATAAATTCAGATTTGACATATTCAAATAGTTCACTATAATTCCAGATTTAACATGTTCAAATACCTCACTATAATTCCATATTTGACATGTTAAAATACTTCACTATAATTTCAGATTTAACATATTCAAATAGTTCACTATAATTCCAGATTTAACATCTTCAAATACCTCACTATAATTGCATATTTAACATGTTCAAATACCTCACTATAAATTCAGATTTGACATATTCAAATAGTTCACTATAATTCCAGATTTAACATGTTCAAATACCTCACTATAATTCCATATTTGACATGTTAAAATACTTCACTATAATTTCAGATTTAACATGTTCAAATACCTCACTATAATTCCAGATTTAACATGTTCAAATACCTCACTATAATTTCAGATTTAACATATTCAAATAGCTCACTATAATTTCAGATTTAACATCTTCAAATAGCTCACTATAATTGCATATTTAACATGTTCAAATACCTCACTATAAATTCAGATTTGACATATTCAAATAGTTCACTATAATTCCAGATTTAACATGTTCAAATACCTCACTATAATTCCATATTTGACATGTTAAAATACTTCACTATAATTCCAGATTTAACATCTTCAAATACCTCACTATAATTGCATATTTAACATGTTCAAATACCTCACTATAAATTCAGATTTGACATATTCAAATAGTTCACTATAATTCCAGATTTAACATGTTCAAATACCTCACTATAATTCCATATTTGACATGTTAAAATACTTCACTATAATTCCAGATTTAACATGTTCAAATACCTCACTATAATTCCAGATTTAACATATTCAAATAGCTCACTATTATTGTAGATTCGAAATCACATTAGTTAAAAAAAAAGATCTCAGTAAAAAAAAGAATAAATGAATGGCTCCTAATCAATAATGGGGAAGATCCACTACACATCATAGAAATGCATGCAACAAAAAAAAAAAAAAAAAAAAAAAAAAAAAAAAAAAAAAAAAATTCTATCAGTATCTGAAACCCAAAATACATTTGTGTCAGCGAATCATTTTTACAAAATAAAAACTAAAGTCCAATAAAGCTATATATATAGTGTAGTGTTGCTTACACATGATTTGGTATACCACACACATGACATAATAAACATTGGTATTCCATAATAATTTAAATAAAGGGTAAAAACAAATGAAATAGTATAATTCAATGATGTATTGAGTGTATAAAATAATAAGTATAAAGTTTACCTGATAATGAACAAAGTCAGTGAAGAAATAATAAAAAACCCAAGTAACACAGTAATGCATTAACAATTTAATTTACATTTTTTAAAAAAAAGCTCTTATTTTCAGAATAATTTGTTAAATATATTTATTTACACAATAGTTGTGAATGGTGGCCATAGAAACTGCTGATAACTGAATCACTTTGATCTAGAGCAGGATGTTAACTTCTTTATAATATTGTGTTTTTAATAACAATATCAATTGTATGTTATCATTATAGCTGTTATCATTTCTTTGAATAAAAACAAAAAAGGAAAGTATCCTTTTTGACCCAGTTATCGAATCATAGTGCAGATGAAGCAGGGTTCACCAGTTTCTGTGGCAACAGCATACAAGGGGATTGTGTGGCAAGCAACAACGCAGAGCAGCGGCTATCATTTGTTTCAATAGTGTTGTTGTTAATTTTTATGTGTGTTTGTGTACTATTTAATAGTGAATCAATTCATCACAAGTTAGGGAAGGTGTTTTTAAAACATTCGATGAGAGCTTAACAAAAACCTGACCATTCGAGATAATTCAGCAAAAACAAAAAAAGCGTTGTGTCTTAGACTATTCATGACATTCTAAAGACTTCGTCTAAAGAGTTATAGCTCAATTTAATTGGCAAAAAATATAATAATTTTAAGCCAAATCCTAGCGAAGTAGGACATTTTTTATTCAGTGTGGGCTAAACTTTCCACGTGACAAATATTTTTCACATATGTAGCAAATTTAATATGTATTTTTTTTTTTAAATGTTGAGAATAGATATTTTTCAACAAATTTCACCAGGGGGGGGGGGGGGGGGGCTTAGCTTAGGGGGAGCTTAGCCCCTATTGCAGCTTTGCCCCCCGCCTGATCCTAACCTCCCCAGGTGTTTTCTTTTTTTTTGCAATTGTTGCTACATTTTAAAATAATACTTACACAAATGCAGACTAAGAAACAGAATATTTTGTGAGAAAAATAAAACAAATTACGTTTAGTCTAAAATTAACATTTTTGTTAATCGACCTAAAATGTAGACAGTATGTGATAAATCTCTGATGAAACAGAGTCACAGAATATTTTATAATCTTTACACAGTGTACATTTCTGTAGGATAAGAATCATCCCCCCTAGCTAGTATAGTGAACCATAAGTGTTTATATTTCAAACCAATATAGTGCCCAAGTCCCTGAGTTTAAAGCGGTGTAAGTCAAGACTGGTTCGTCAGTTGTAAGACTCGTTAAGTTGACATTAGTAAGGAAGCTATGAAAATCAAACAAAGCCAAGTTATACTTCAAGCTTCAGCTAAATGTGATTCGATTTAGAGCATTGAATAACATTTGTAAGGTAAGCATGAAAACTTGGCAAAAAAAACACCTCTTGTCCAGATATAAATATTCAAACGTATAATGGGGCCTTCCTCAAAATACACTCATTCATTTTATTTTTAAAATCTATTCTTTCTCTCTATCTCTCTCAAGATAATACTTTTTTGAATTTACATAACTAAGTTAACTGCTAAATGAAAATATATTTTAAAAAAGTTCACTTCATCTATGAATAACTGAATTTTTTTAATCGAAAATAAAACTAATTATACTTCTTCAATGATATAACTATCAGAAAAAATGATGTAATCATTACGAAAAAGAACGGCATTATATTAATAAGAAGTGAATAGCTAATTGTTTAAATTACGATGTCTGTAGCCTGGCTAATGTATTGATGCATGAATCTATTCTTTAATGTACTAGAAAAAACTTGTTTATCTTACAGAGAAAGTCATTGATCTAATTATATCTCTCAAAGGTTTACACACAAAAATTCAATGCAGAAGGAGACACATTTTTCTACATTGTTTCCAAGCTCAGCAGTTATTGTCTTGTTGTTTAAAAGTTATAATACATAAAAATTCATTACACCTTGCAAAGAAGAAGTATTGTGTTATTTTTTTCTTCTGAAGTTAATTTTTCTTCAATGTGTAAAAGTGTCAAAATGAGAACAAATTGATTACAAAGAAATGTGCAGAAATTAGAAAAATGCAACAATGAATATGGTGTGTGAACTCAATTAACACAAGTGTTGTTGTTTTTTCTATAACTTATGTCTCTTCCATGCATTAAAACAGAAAAAAAAAAAATTCAACCATTTTTGAATTGCTCCAGTAATGTAGAAAAAAAACACAAATTTATTATCAAAAGAGAAAAAAAAGGGGAAATCACTCTACTAAAAGTATGGACAAAACACAGTGTGAACCTAATGTGGTCTGTTGTTAATACATCTTGTCTCTAAATTGTTTACTTTTAACATTTTTTTTACCGTAAACAAAAGTTTAAAACGGTTTAATTGTGCCTCTTTAAATCGTATAACTATTTCTAACATCTTTCTCTATAAGCTATGAATATGAAGATTTTATTGTGGCTGGTCTACCATGAATGTATAGGCAAGCCCAAATCTTTACTTTTAAAGCTAATCTATAAATAATTGCTTTTGATTTGTAGCTGTAGTGCAGTGGAGGGGCGTGGTGAGGGGCAAAGAGCAGGTCACACCCTAGGATTGTGTGGTGGTGATGGTGTGGGGGGGGGGGGGGGGTAGAGCAGATTTCAATGAAGCTAGAAGTCTCATTATGCACACTGCTAACTAATGTTGATGGTGATAAACATGTTGGTGAAAAGGCAGGAGGTGGTGATATAAGCTTGTAGGGAAATAGATCTTAAAAAATCACAACCACAGATGTATTGATTAAAGACTTCAATACAGACTTCATACAGACACCATACAAGTCATACAGACTTCAGACATACAATGCCATTTTGATCTGTTTGAATTCTACTTTCTCTTGTTATTTTCTTTTTATAACTTTTTTTTACAATTTCCAAAAGCCCCCCCCCCCCCCTCAATCCAACAAGTTATTCAATTAATGAAAAATTTTGGTTGCATTTCTTTACTCTGTGTGAAACTCAAATCAAAAAGAAGAAAAACTAAATTATTTTTTTCGTGCCATATTCAAGTGATAAAGATGACAACATAACATAAAAATGACCTGATGCTTAAATCTATTTTGGTGGACAGAAAAGTTTGTGATGAGGAGGAGGACTGAATAGAAATTACTTTACCCAAACAAGTGTCTCATTTTTATTTATGACAAATTTTATTTTTTTAAAAACATTCTTTTTTTTTTTATTGTTTATTCTGATACAGTATGTTATAAAAATATTTTGAATCATGCACAAAATGGGACATAATTTAAAAAAAACAACAACAAGAACATGAAAAGTTAACTTCACAGCCACACATGTTAACAATTATTAGATTAGGAAGGGGGGAGGGGGTGTAAAAACACATTCTTCAGATATGTTAACCAAACTGCAAAAGGTATAAATAATTGATCAAATTCCTATTTTAAAAAATTCTAGTTGCGCATTTTCATTTGACAACAAATTAAGTATAAAAAAAATGATTTCAGGCAGTTCCAGTGTTATGAAGGCATATTTTATCTTCAACTTAAATATAAAAAAATTGATTTTAAATTACAATCTTTTTTGTTAACATTTTTCTTGTACACATCATTGTGTTTAACCAATGTTAAATATAAAAAAAAAGGTTGTCTATGCTATTTCAGCATTGTTCAAAGTTAAATTCTGAAACACTTTAGATTTAGCCCACTAGTCAGCTAGACATGAGCTTCTGCCTGTAGTTGGGGCGCACCTTGGGATTGCGTGAACAGCACTGTGCCCAGCAGTATCCGCCATGTTTTTGTTTTAAAGTCAATATTAGGGCACAGGGTGGGGAGGGAAGGGGGCTGAGAGTGGGGAAGAGGCTAACCCATAAAAATCAACTTAAATATAATAATTTTTTTAAACCCACAACTTTAAAGGAAAAAAAAACTTACATTCATAAACCAGGCACTGCCTTTCTAATCATTAGAAGAAACAAAAAAATATACCTAAATTTTAAATCAAAACTTTTTGCAGAAAAGAAAAAGAACACAAAACAAATTTAGATCACAAACTTTGATCCACTACAAAATTATTTTTTAAAAATTAATATATGTATATAATTATTTAATTATCGAGTCTAATAACATCTCCCTCCCACGTCAAACACTAGTTTAAAAAAAAAAGAAGATAAAAATACAAAACATCACAACAAATTTTTTGTATACAGCCTTCAAAAAAAGTGTTATTTTATTCCTCTTTTCAAAAGGACACAAGCCATCTTCAGTTATTTATAGATATTTATATATTTATAATATATATATAGATTTATATAGATTTATATAATTATTTTTTTTTTATGTAAACATTAAAACATTAGATAGTAGTAATATATATGTATGTATACCACGCAGGCGTCTTCGGCATAAACATATCTTTCCAGTAATTAACAGAAAATGATTTTAGTTATTCCCAAAACTTTATATAAAAAAAGGGGGAGCTGGCGGGGGGTATGTAAAAATTATCATTATTTACAGTGAACTGTTATAATTCACACAAAAAAAAAACACACAAATGTAACGGCATCAATAATTTCATATAGGTCAAAACTTTTACCCACCGCACAATCACGTCAATACAAATAGCTTAGTAACAATAAGTCAATAAGAAAAAAACAACAACAAAAAAACAATCATAACAAGTGGGTAGGAAAAACTAAATCAAGAGAAATTGCACTCACATGTATATGCGTCTTCCAACAGACAGATAATTGAAACATTATGTCAACAATATATATATATATATATATTAATTTCATCCACGTCTACAAAACTTATGTATTCACATTGGGAAAATTGAAATTTTGTTTATGTCCCGGGGGCAATATAGGATAAAAAAAGGTTTTTACAGTAATGCCTCATGACACGTGCGGCATGCAGCAACACACACACAGGCGCGCGCGCACATTTTCAAACACGTAAAATAAAAGTTTGAAATATATGTACAGTCACTGACGCGTTTTGAGGGGAAAAGGGGGGGGGGTACTTTATTGGCGTTGCATATTTATATCGAGGGCTCCTTTTTTTTTTTTGCTCCCCTTTCCCGGGTTCGCTCCCGACAAGACGACGTTTGGCTGATTCAGCGCGATGAGACAAAGCGTGCACGGCAAGGCCAGGACGCTTTAAACTGAAATGGAAGTCTTTCTTTGAAATATAAATAAAAATAATAATAACAACAAATTAAAGAAGGCAATCATATGGCTTAATTCAGGGGCAGGTCATGCAGGGGCAGGTCATGCATTCAAGTTAATTAACTCCGCTCATCAACAAAAGAATCCAAAACAGTTTACTTTTTGACACTTCACATTTTCACTTTCCGTTTATTATGGGGGAGGGAGGGGGGAGGTCTTTATTTACAGGTAAAAATTTGGTACAAGTCTTTAAATATTATTTATTAAATTACTTCATCAATGACTACAGACAATACTTGTAACAAAAATAATAAATCAACATAAAAGTTAAAAAAAATAAAAACAAGTTACACAAACTGTCTGTTCAACAGCTCTGCCATTTCTCTGACGATTTAAGGAAATTGTCAATTGGGTAACGCAGCGGTCAAGTAAAAAGTTTCTCTTTTTTTATGTCTGCTATACAATTAACTCTTGACATCGTGGATTAACCGTACTGGGGACCATCAGCCCTTAGAACAAGTCCAGAACACAGGTCTTCCAAAATGGTTAAATATATCCCTCTCCCCTCCCCTACTAACACCATCTCTTGTTTCTGCAGAACACATGCGGGTTAGCCTGCCTTTATAAAGACAATATTTCTCTATCTTATGTCTTTGTTTTTTTTTTGTCATTGCAAACAGAATTAGCATAATCATTATGCAGGTTTTTAAAAAAAAAAAAAATTTGCATTTTACATAACATGATAGAAGGAAAAAAAAACTTTCTTGATAACATTGAATACAAAATTTCAAAAAGAATTATGGCACAATTCCCAGCTCTAGGCCAAATGATAATTCAAGTACTACGTCATTCCCCTTTTTTGGCCATGTACTTTAATAAAAACCGATACTGTTTATCTGTAAGTTCATCTAATGAACCAGCACTTAGTTAATATATCTAGACAGCGCCAAATTAGTTTAACTAGTATTTTATGAAATAATCTCCTGGCATTGATTAACATTACAACGGCAACAATAAATTTTGAAGAAATAAAGAAAACGCAAGTTGTTTGTCTAAAAAGGAAATAGTATTAGAGCTGCGACTATAAATCCGCGAGCTGACCAGTTTACCGCCGCCGATTCACCGCATGGGTGGCGGAAAGGCTCTTGCTCACCCATAAAACGTCTTTCCCGGCTCAAAGCTGAAGTCAATCAACAAATACAATGTGAGCTGCGTTGAGAGGAAGTCAATGTTGATGATATATTTTGCTGTTGTTTTGTTTCAAATTCTAAGTTAAAAGGCATAGCTTTGTTATGGCTGCAGTAAAATCACTCGTGTTAACACTTTTCCGCCAGTCATCATTCGAAATGATGGGGCGTTTTGAGCCGATCTAAATGCTGGCCATACTCATCACTCGACCAGAGCGCTTCCAATTTCAAATCCTGATTTGCAAACATTTCAAACATTTGCTTTTTAGCTACTCTGCTAAAATTTAAAAAATGCCTTTCCACAGTTTTTTTCTTCTTCAAAATTCATCGATAGCTTTTGTATTTCGTCATTATGAAGAGATTGTTGTTCAGAATCACCTGCTCACCATTTCTGTCTCTGATGACTTTAGAGAAAACAGGATTGCCTTTTCTTGATGAGTGAACAAGAGAATCGCAGACACGCTTTCCCCGCCTATGAGGCCTGCACACCGCCGGCCTCTAAACCGTTTCACATCACCAAGTTCTGTAAACCCTTTCAACACCTAAGTTCCGGTCCATCCAAGAAAACACAAACAGATGAATGACTCGCAGGGCGAGAAGAGTAAGTACACACACAGGCACACAACAGCAAGGGCTAAGATGACGGTGTCGTGGAAGAAGGCGATTCTGATATTGTCTTTAATGATTGATAAACATTGTCCGCCCGTGCCAGGCGCTCGAAAAAGGGAATCAAGTCCAAGAGCTCTGTGTCGTTCATTTCATCAAACCAAGATGTGACTGCCACCTGGGGAGAAAAAAGTAACAACCCTATAATTTCAAATTAATACATGGCAACATTTTTTAGCTACATCCATCACAGATTTTATATTTTCCTTGCTGTGCCAATAGTTAAATCACTAAACCTATAAACACTAGAGGACAGAAGAGTAAAGTAGTAATAACAGATAAGGGATTAAACTCTTAATTTATAAATATAACACAATAACAACATGTTGCAATGCTCAGATAAACAAAAGGATGAGAACACTTTCCTTATCAGTCATGCGAGAACAAATGCATATAAATACACTTTCTTCCTGAGTGGCATCTGGGGCATGGAATGGTTTGCCCCAACAAACCAGGAAAACCAGTAACTTAACATCATTTAAAACACTAATAAAAATGCACGACTAGACTCAGGCCAAAGATAAGCGTGGGACGCAATAATCTTCGCAATAAGAGTGTCTGTAATACATAAGTTAAAATAACACTCACAAAAAGATATATAACTCTTGTCTATCATTTCTCTACATAGATAAAATAAATATGCAGAAAAAGCTTTTTTTTAATGTGTTTTTCAACTATTGGCAATTGGGATGAACTATGCAAATCAGTGCATTAGCCTTATATAGTGCACCTAAAACTAAAACAAAAGTCTATATTCGAGAGATGCCATCCGCTTCCCAGCCACGTTTCTCACGAGCCCGCCAAGCGTTTAACTAGAATTGGCACTCACTGATTACATAACTCAGCTACTGTCTATACTAGCAAGGCCAGAGTGAAAACCTGTGTCAGCCACAAAGTACTTACAGCGTTATCAGGATGGAAGATGTATGAAGCGGGTGAATTGTCTATTATAACAACCTGGTTTAAATCTCGACCTAACCTGCTCAGGTCCTGCAGGTGGGAAAAAATAAAAAAAGGTTATGCATTATAATTTAGTTCTATCGCTATTATGATTTTTGAAGTGCAACATTTTGTTTTAATGAGGCCATTTCTCTTTTTAAACGTAGCATTAAAAAAAAACATAGTTACACAATAATTAAATAGTAGCTAGAATTTAATTTAAATCTTTAAAAAAAAAAAAACTGGATAATAAATACATGTTTTTCAATTGCTGTCATCCCTCCTTTATCGTAGTTATAAGAAGTTCAAGAATTGCTAAATAAAATGTTGTAAGAAATGCAACATTTGGAGTAATGAGCAAATGCAAGTATCATGTTCATCAGAGACAGCCCACTTACAATGTTAATCAGAGACAGCCCACTTACAATGTTCATCAGAGACAGCCCACTTACAATGTTCATCAGAGACAGCCAACTTACAATGTTAATTATAGACAGCCCCACTTACTTTAACGTAGTTCCCCCTATGAAAGACACATGATTCCCTGAAAAGGCGACATCTGAAAACATTCCATTTGTCCAGCAAATCTGCCACTGGGTCTGCATACTGGAGAGGAGAAAGAAATGTACATTATTAGCCTCACTATATAAGAATTATTGCCTGAGACAACTACAAAGGTAATATAGTATAGTTAATAACATAACTCCCAATATTTAAACATTTTGAAACTGGGACATCATATCTGGAATATCTTGACTTTTACAGCTAAGTTTAATTTTTTTTTAATCAATTTAAAAAAATCAAATTGAAGTGTTGCATATATATATGTACAGTTGATGCAAACATAAACTCAATGGTGTTCTCTTGTTGCCAGATAATCTCTTAAAATTAATGTTTGAAAAGTGTGAAAAACCTGGCAGGCATGTAATAAAATTCACAGTAAAATAAAATTGACCAATCTGGCCACAAGGCTAACCTTTGCTAGACTCGCTGTAAAAAGTACACATTCGAAAAGCTCTCCCATTCGCTGCAAGAATTCGTCAACATGAGGTCGTTTTAAAACATACACCTGCGGAGCGAGAACATAAGTAGCATGTATTAAGACGGTAAATTTTGCTACAGTTAACATGGATTTCAGAACTTTACATTGACTGACCTACTGCTCATACTAATAGGCTCTGGGGCTGCCCTGGGAAAAAACTATTTAATTTCTCACTACACATCACAACTAAAACTGTTGTCGCCAAATGAGCCACCCACATGTTTGAGCCAAATTGAGCCATGATGGACAAACACTGAACTACACACTATACACGTTTAGAGATACTTATTTTGGTTGTACAACTTTAATAAAACATAAACCATTGTTGATCAAAGAAAAATGAATGTCTTGTAATATTACATGACTACTATTACAATGATGGGGGACGATGGTCTAGCGGCAAAGCGTTCAGGTTTCAATACAGAAGGTCCCAGGTTCAAGTCCTGGTAATGTGAGAACCTTTTCCCTGGTCTGGACGGTGTCCCTGGGCCTACTGAGCTCTAATGGGCACCCTGACAAAAGAGTTAGGGAATAATATAGTCGGCTGGGCATTGTGCTTGCCACACAATCCCCCTTTACGTCTTCCCCATGATCCGACAAGGTCTGGCAGGGATACTTCAACACTACTCTGACAAATGGAAGATATTTCTTCATAAAACTATTTCTACCACTTTACAAAAGAATATAGATTTAAAAAAAATGTATTTTGTTGGTCATTGCAATATTTCTATAGCGTTCCCTCTATTCTTAGAACTACAAGGCATCTCAAATTAAACAAGAGTATATAAACTAATGAAAGATAAAACAACATCAATACATTCAAACAGTTTAAAATAACATTACTTTTTAGTTTTTTGTTCGTCTAGGAATTGATAATGAGTAGAAAAATAATGTTCAAAAGCATGCATTATTTAAACATTAACAGATGTGAGCAAAACAAAACAAAAAATGCTTTCCAAACATCATTTCTGTATGGAGACAAAAGGCTTCATGTTATTGCTGACTGGGCTGAAGTTGTTAATGAAGATAAAGGGCAAGTACCTGATGAACTGTTCCATCAATTTCCACAGGGACAATGAAATCTGCATTATTTATTGGCTACAGGAAAACAGAGAGAGAGAAGAAAAAAACAAAAAAAACATTAGTCATAGGAAATTGACAAAACAAGATTTCTACACGGGAATGGGTGGCCAAAATAAAAGATCTAGAGGGGGACTGGCTGCAAAATATAAGATCTAGATGGGGACTGGTTGCAAAATATAAGATCTAGAGAAAATGGGTACGGGAAGAAGGCCAAAAACCAAAAAAATCTGGAGGGGAATTTGCCTTAACAGAGGAGCACTTTCCAGCATTGGAAATGGGTTGTTTTTTTTTGCGCTATAATATTGGCCAAGAATAATGAAAGTTGCCCCACCTCCCCCAGCCTGAACAAAAATGTTGAAGCACATCTATCAAATTAGAGAGGTACATTGGGTTTGAGGACAACAGCGTACAGGAATTTTATTACTGCCCGCTAATTGTTTGTTAAAACATAGTATTTATTTTCAAATGTGATTATGATCTTGTCGTTCAGACTAAGTTGTTTTACTTTTGCCAGCATGTGACCTGGTCAAGAAAATGTGTGGGAACTCACTCTTTTGTCTTTTGTCATCTGGCCATCTCTACATGATAAGACTCCTAGATAAAACCATCTTGAGCTTCTGTCAAACCAGGCTGCAGAGCTTTTTTTTTTTGCTCTTTTGCAGTCAATGCCAGACAAACTTGTGCTCCTTTTGGTCAAACCAGGCTGCAGAGCTTTTGTTTTGCTCTTTTGCAGTCAATGCCAGACAAACGTGTGCTCCTTCTGTCAAACCAGGCTGCAGAGCTTTTTTTTTTGCTCTTTTGCAGTCAATGCCAGACAAACGTGTGCTCTTTCTGTCAAACCAGGCTGCAGAGCTTTTTTTTTGCTCTTTTGCAGTCAATGCCAGACAAACGTGTGCTCCTTCTGTCAAACCAGGCTGCAGAGCTTTTTTTTTTTGCTCTTTTGCAGTCAATGCCAGACAAACGTGTGCTCCTTCTGTCAAACCAGGCTGCAGAGCTTTTTTTTTTTGCTCTTTTGCAGTCAATGCCAGACAAACTTGTGCTCCTTTTGGTCAAACCAGGCTGCAGAGCTTTTTTTTTTGCTCTTTTGCAGTCAATGCCAGACAAACTTGTGCTCCTTTTGGTCAAACCAGGCTGCAGAGCTTTTTTTTTGCTCTTTTGCAGTCAATGCCAGACAAACGTGTGCTCCTTCTGTCAAACCAGGCTGCAGAGCTTTTTTTTTCTCTTTTTGCAGTCAATGCCAGACAAACCTGTTGACTTGTCTTTTTTTTATAGCTGTTCTGTGCTGTTATAAAGTGGTGTGTTGGTGGTAATGGACGGTGGTTGAAGTGGGCAATTATTCATTACTGAGATTGGTTAAGACATTCAAGTAGGAAGGGATCTCCTGTTTCAGTGGGTAGGGACAATGTCTGCAGTTAGGTGGATTGGTTGGATTTATTCTGTTTAGTATTACTTTACAAACTTACAAAAAGTTATACAAATGAAGACTTTTTCTTTAAACCATTTATCGTAACAATAAATCAAATAAAGATCAGCCAACATACACTTCACTTAAAAAAAGGGGTTATGAAAATTGTTTAATGTTGGCCAAAGTTTTTTCCTTTTGCACTTAATTTTGGACATTCACAAAAAGTCAATAAAGTATAATACTATAAAAAAAACAACAACACAATCACACCCAAAAACCCAATTATTTCCTATGACCCTATTGCTTGCTATTATCCCAACTGAGGAGGCAACCTTCTTATACATAAAGTATATAGAATATATTGTTTCCTGCCATATCATTCACACAAAAATCCACTCAACATTCTGCTTGGTTAAATTATGCAAGCCTGGGTTGAGTTTTAGGGGGGGGGGGGGGGGGGGGAAGCCAGCCATTTGTCAGTGCACAAAGGGTTCCTGGTGTCCTAGTTAAGACACATACACACTGGCTAGATCAAAATAAAGCTGCACATACTAAAAATAAAATTGCTGGGCTGGCCTCCTAGTATGTAAATGTTTGCAAAGTCAACATATGTGCATTCTTTTTTTTCTAAAAAAGAGAAGGGGAGATAAAAAAAAAAAAGAAGGATACCTTAAAAGAACTATGTACAAGGGTCTCATCCAAGTCTATGACTATACATTTCTTGTTCATATCCTGATGCCTGACTGTAGGCAAGAGATATTTGTCGGATGTCTGGAGATGATAAATCAATAAGTACATTTAAATACAATACCTATAAGCTATAGCCCTGGGCATAGTTATATAAATATTATTGGTCAGCAAAGGTAATTAATGAGGAACATGGTCAATTTCTCTTAAGAATGTTAAGCATTCGTTTTAAACCTTGTTGTTCCACGGGGCTGGTTGTGCAAGTTTACAATGGACACTGCTTACATGATAATTGAATTGCCTTTCCAGCACAATGCCTAGCCACCTTTATGGTTGCGATTCCCCCAACTGATGTCGGGTACCCAACTAATGTCGGGTACCCATCTGATTTGTGTAGACTCACTGACTCAGGGACACTTTCACATCCAGGGTCAGTTTAAACTGGATAAGAACACAAGATCTTTGGAAAGGGTAATGTTAATATGCCGCTCTAGGCAACCACACCATTCTGGATTTTCAATTCCAAAGGATTCAATTTGAATCCAGATTAAAAACACCAGGATTATTTCCTGTGATAGTACAGTGCCTGAGTCTATCCAGCTGACATTAGTTGGGGAGAGTAGAATTGGCTGGGCATTGCACTGGCAACACAAACCCCTTGTCTGGCCACATAAACTGGTGAACATCGCATCACTAGCAGCATAGAACTATTTTTTCTTCTTCATATTATTGTGGAGACCTTGTTAAGACCAAGGGAAAAGTCCATAATTTAACTACACATAAAATTTTGAAACATCACCAACAAGAATTACAAAGAGATGACAAGAGTTTCACTTTAGGTATTTAGTCCAGCCCTTCAGTGAATATTTGAAAGTCTATATGGGCCATTGATATGGGGGGGAAACAAAAGTCCTTAAATATCTAAATCTGTTGGTGACCTACCCTGGAGTTGCAGTTTTCCTCCTGGACTTGTGGCTGGCAACTAATCGGAGCATTGTTGTTGTTGTTGTTGCTGTTGTTCCTCTTGCGGAAACAACAAAGAAATGAAGATATGAGGCTACGGTTTCTGGGCTTCTTGGCAACTGGAGGCGGTGAGGCGGAACCTGAAACAAACAATAAAAGATAATCATTTTCAGGCTACTAAAAAAACAGCAATTCCTTCCCTGCCTTCAAAAAACTATCACAATAAAAAATAAACATTTTTGGTAAACCTAATGAAAACAGCCTTGGATCGGTGGCAGGATTATTTATGCGACCCTCCGACAACTCTGTAGTGTAACCAGGCACACTGGTCAAATCGGAAAACGATTCATGCAAATCTAGAAACAACATAACTGAAGTAGTTCATGAACTTGGTCTATGACTCTGCCGCAGTCTGTCCATTTCAGAATTAAAATTTTTACACACAACCTTTTTAAAGCAACTTTTTAGACACAGCTTTAGTCACTTTCTGCGGTGGATGCAAATGAACAATTACGAACAATGCAGAAATTCTGCACAATGTTGGAGAAACACAAGTAAGTAAAACAAAAAACCCACAGCAATAGATTCAGGCTGCAACAAAACATACACAGTGATGGGCCTTATCAGTCAATCTTAATGCACTTCACCCAGTCACAGTACTATAGTGTAACACAGACCTGGAAGATTACACTTGTGTGTATTTACAACTAAATCTAAACAGATAGTGGGCTTAGTGTAAAACAAATACAACGAAACAACACAAAACAAACAATGTTAACCAGCTATGTTGTCAACTTAGTTCATTTTTACTACAACCCTTTGACAACTATTTACACTAGGCTGTATACATTATAGTATAGTTCAATAATCAATTATTATATCCAGGCCATTCTATTAGGTACAGTATAATGTTTATTTGAAAAACATTATTAATCATTCAACAATATCAATCACAACACCCCAAACCCTAAAACACAACAAAATAGTATAAATAACATTGGGATTTATGTTTGAACATTTTTTAGCATTCTTTACATTTTTTAAGTGGTTTTAACATGCATTTTCAAACACATTTTGAAATAAGGTATACACCATTTTGTTTTTCATTCCGAAAACCCACAAAACCTTTTTGTCTGAGAGAGCCACGGACACCACATGAAAAGTAATTCTGTTAGAGCCATACATTATGTTTAAAACTAAAATTGTAAGAGTTATTTCCCTTTAATAACAATGCATGCAGGGTTTCTATTTTTCTGTCTTTTAGGTCAGCAGAGTTTATCTCCTTTACCACTTCTAATGCTGAGCTGCAGTAGACTTTAGCTCATTTGTATAATGAAATATTGATATGAAATTAATATGTAGATCAAAGAAGAAACATTTTTTTTTATAATCAAACATTTGTCTGCGAGCCAGATGCAGCCATAAATAGAGCCACATCTGGCTCGCGGGCCATAGGTTCCCGACCCCTGCCATAGACGTTCTATGCCAACATAATAATGAGAACCTTTGTTTACTACCTGCTATACCTTGCTGCTAACTGCTGTGTCCTTCACAATAATAATGTGCCCCCCCCCCCACCCTCACACAATTGTCACACAGAGCATACAAGCATATATATATATATAAACCACTCCACAAAACAAACTCTGGCCTGTAATATAAATACCATTGCTTTTGTAATAAATATTTCAGCTTGTCAGTATTATAGAATAGGGCAATGCAAACTGGTATTTGCCTTATTTGTCAATCATTTTATGCCATTTGTACAACAATGTTAGCTATTGTATTACTGTATAGGCCTATATAGCTTATCCTGAGTGTGCCAACAAGTAGATTAAGGGATGGATAAGAAAATAGTGGAAGATAATGACCAAAGGGCAATAGAATCTACAAAACTTGAACAAGGGAGGGTCAGGTCAGTTGGAAAAAAAAAATGTCCACAGTTAAGAAACATAATGTCAGGTAGCTGAGATGGGTGTGTGTGGTGGGGGGGGGGGAGCTGTCAGGGCTCAACCTGTAAGGTATGAAAGACACCAGCTCCATCTCTCACTTCTATACTGCTTTGAGGGGTGGGGGTAGTTCTAACTAAATGTGTAAACAAAAAGAGGATGTGGGGCAGGGGGGGGGGGACTTGACCTACTAGTCATGGGGATGTACTACTTACCTGTGTGGCTGTCATCAAGTAAAGCTAAGATTTACTGGCTAGGTTCATTTCTTCCTTAAAACAAAAAGCCAATGTTGGGTATTCTCAAAAAAGAATTCTCTTCAGCCCTTCTTCCTCCATCTCCTAATCTACAGTAGTGACCGAGAGAGAACCTTTGGGGGCATTTCTGTCAACACTGGAATACAAGTTTCTTCCGTTATTCTGGGGTTGGGGGGGGGGGGGGGGGGGCTGGCCATAGTTCAAACAGAGGTGGAAGTATTAGGTTGGATTTCCACTGTAAGTATTAGGTTTAAATACCTCTAATAGAATAAGAGTTCAGTAAATCATTAAAAGTATATGGTTCAATTAACTTCTAGAAATATAAGGTTCAGTAAACTTCTAGAAGTATAAGTTTTAGTAAACCACTAGAAGTATAAGTTTCAGTAAACCACTAGAAATATAAGGTTCAATAAACCTCTAGAAATATAAGGTTAAAATAACACTAAAAGAAAACAGGTTTAAGAGTATGGGGGAAAAAAGATTATGTTGGATTGGAAAAAAAACAACCTGTAACATTAAGTTGGCTTTGAAACCCAAATGAACACTGTGAGTCACAGCATGCATTGTGAGCCACAAGAAAACTCACACTGACTTTTATGAGAGAGGGAAAAAATATCATGTTTATCTCAGTGTAGTTTTCAAAGTTTTTCTTGTGATATTTGAAACATACATCAAAGGCGAAAACCTTGTTTTCTTTTTAAATACTGAAGCAAACAAACAATTTTTTTTAATGGAGTGAGGGGGGGGGGACCTACAGTGTAAATGGATTCCTGTACTACATTAGTCAATGGAAGCACTGTACAAACAGTGGCACTGTACAAACAAGGAAAGGTAACCACTGGAAAGAGTGTGTCTATTGACTAACAGGGCAGCGCTGCTTATAACCAATGCTTTTACGTAATCAGCTACTGTACATCGGTATTATTGTGTGTATGATAGTGGAACCAACTACCCAACCCGTACAGGTATAACACATTCTTCATGTTTGAACCCGCTCTTTTTTTCCTGATCTTAGAAGTAAGGGTTGGGGAACACACATTCCATTACTCCCTTCGGAGACTTATCCGCGCTTACTACTACTATAAGCACTACTACTACTACTAGCTATCAATGAAGAATTTCTACACGTAGATTAGTACAATTTTCACAAGTCAACACACAAGTAATTCGACACGGAAGCTGCAATCGACCATAACTTAGCGGTAGCGCCCCCACCGTTCTCAATAACTAAGGCCGATGTGTATGCGTGTGTGTTGGAGTCTGGGTATTCCCTCTGTTGCGTTGTCATTGTATATTTATTTGTTAATATCAAAGTCTCACCTTGTTGGAAAGCAAAACAGTACCAACTACCAACAATGACAACAACAAAGATGACTTCATGTGACCGTGGTGTGACTATATTATAGTATATTATAGAGGCTATACATACAAGTATGTACTGAAACACGCTGGTGTGACTATATTATAGTATATTATAGAGGCTATACATACAAGTATGTACTGAAACACGCTGGTGTGACTATATTATAGTATATTATAGAGGCTATACATACAAGTATGTACTGAAACACGCTGGTGTGACTATATTATAGTATATTATAGAGGCTATACATACAAGTATGTACTGAAACACGCTGGTGTGACTATATTATAGTATATTATAGAGGCTATACATACAAGTATGTACTGAAACACGCTGGTGTGACTATATTATAGTATATTATAGAGGCTATACATACAAGTATGTACTGAAACACGCTGGTGTGACTATATTATAGTATATTATAGAGGCTATACATACAAGTATGTACTGAAACACGCTGGTGTGACTATATTATAGTATATTATAGAGGCTATACATACAAGTATGTACTGAAACACGCTGGTGTGACTATATTATAGTATATTATAGAGGCTATACATACAAGTATGTACTGAAACACGCTGGTGTGACTATATTATAGTATATTATAGAGGCTATACATACAAGTATGTACTGAAACACGCATATTTTTAACACTACGTGTTATTGACCACATCCTTTAAAAATAGATGTTTAAAAATATATCAAACATAACCCAGTTGAATAATATTGGCTCTTACGCCTACATGTTTTTGTCTCCCTTAGGTCATGCTCATGTCTCTATCTGGAGGGGACACCGAGAATCACAGAAAGGCATTGAGAAAGATGATGAGATAGAGAGAGAGATATAGCAAAGATAAGAGAGGTGAGAGAAAGGGAGAAAAACAACAAGAAGAGATAGGGATAGACAGACAGATAGAAAGAGAGAGAGAGGAGAGAGAGAAGAGAGAGAGAGAGAGAAAGAGACCATATAAGCCAACATTGAGGAAGTTCACATCTACATCTACAAGTTAAAAAAACGTGTCTGCTTTCCCAGCATACACCATTTCCGTTCAAGCTAAGAATCCGGAAATGTCCACAAGGGGACAGAGTAAGACAACCGTAAGACAACTTTGAAACGGATAAAAAATTATATAAAACTACTGACGCCATTATAGAGTTTTTAGTTTCCATATATTTTTTTATTATTTTGTGAATAGCTGATGTCATATATTATAATTTTAACAAAGCTGTCTGCACTACGATGTTATCAGATCATGATTGAGTGATAAACATAGAGGAATTTAAAAACAAAAATTCTTTAAACTATTTCTTGTATGCGATTCCAGGGGTCACCAGTAGCCTGGACACGGTAAACAAGGGAGATCGTGTCGCCAGCACAACATATGGACTAACTCACGCTCCCCATGTTCCACGAACTTGTGTTCACTGGAGCCAGGTTCACTGGAGCCCGGTGCACTGGAGCCCGGTGAACCGAGGTTACATTTCTTAGTACATGTATGATAAATGAATGGAGGGTCGAATCCGAAACCTTCGAAACGGACAAGCCAAGCTCTCTGTCACTAGCTTTGGTTTGCGGGGTGAAAAGATAAGGATAAGCGGGGGGAGGTGGGGAAGAGTCAACACCTAACTGCAGCGGACAATGACATGCGGTGATCTCTCATTAGCACGTCTAAGTGGAGAACGTACCACGCGGGGCTAATTATACATACAGGACCCCGCTAACGACAGTCACAATTATTGAAATCTCTATATGACAGGAGGGAACCCGGAAGGGGAGGGAGGGGGGGGGAGTCGTGGAATGTGTCACCTATCTCAGAAATGTTCTTACTCATAATTACATGATGCACAATGTAAACTTCCGCAATGCGCAGTTAGGAATGACAAAATAAAGTCACATCGCTATTTTACGTCTTGGACTCTAGATCTCTTTTGTTAAACTATTGCTAACAATGAAGAATGAACAATATTATTTGCCACACAAGTACATCAGTAAAATAATGACATAACAAACAAACAAAAGGGTGTATAGTCAAAGACATAACAGGAGAATTATAACATTGGTAAATAATAAAACATGTTATCGAAATAATAGTAATAATAATAATAATAATGAATGATAATAAATTAATTTAAGATACCATAAAAGAAAATACAAGAAGGATGATTCTATTTATGATACAATAAAAAAATATTTTTAAAAATTAAATAGAAATGCAATTGTGATAATATACTGTTCATGATCTAACTCGCACTTTTCTTATCAGACCTTAACCTTACATCACTTTCACGCTCTTCAAGTTTGCATTACGATAGTAAAATAGAAACAGTCACAGAACAAACAAGCCAAAGAGGAAGGAAAAGGGGAGGGGAGTAGGTAGGTGTGGGGGCGGGGAGGGGGACAAGACAGGGGGGAGCAGAGTAGGGCAGAAGATAATATCAAAGAGCATCTTAAATTGCGTTGTTGTTTTTATCTTAAGTTTCAATTGCATAGTATTACCAAAGTATCGTCTAATAGATACAATATATATTAAATACAAACTACATAATAAAATGTATAATAACATGAGGCCCGTGAGGCAGAGTTAGCACAATTCTCTGGCCTCGGCATACAACGGGACTGTGTGGCCAGTACAGCGACGAGGCCCAAGCGGGTGGACTTAGCCTGTCAAAGAAAAAAAAAGCAGCAAACAAAGTTTGGAGAGATACTGTACAACAGATTTCTTAGTAACTTCATACACGGTGACATTCTCACTGGCACCTCCGCTCTCACATACACGTGGAGATAGATCTACGTGTGATTGTATAGACAAGGTCGTAACATCGTAGACACACACACAACAATACAGCAAGTAGGGCGAGTCACACCAGTCCGCGCGGGGAGTGAATCAACTCTTCATGGGACGCAGTAGAATAGTAGAAGAAGAAACATCTCCAAACAAGACCAAAGAGATAATAATTATTCTCTCATGGATGGGGAGGAATGAAAAGAAGATAAAAAGAAGGGAGGGGTGGCATTGTCACGCACTGTTTGCGTCACCGTTCGCGTCGTGCTTCCTGTTACCCAACCGTGCATTGTAATCAGGTGTACGGGTATATCGCCCGCCCCCCACTCTCCTCCCCACCCCCCCCACACACACACACACCTTTCATGATTAAAACAGTTGACACAAAACTATTCACACGAGGAAAACAGATTAGGTCAGGAATTGAGTCACCTTGCCCTCCCCCGTAATAGTCTGTATTTTATATCCATGATTGGCAAAGCTGGTGTGAATTTTTTTTTTTAAAGAACAGATTGGTTTTATAACATTAAAGACCTAAAACATTTCTTTTTCGAGAGAGAAGATTAGGTCAGAAATTGAGTCAGGTTCCCGACCCCCCCCCCTCTCCCCTTTACACTGTAAAAGTCCCTGCACTATCCAACGATTTTTATCCATGACTGGCAACGCTTGAATTGAATTGGGGGGAAAAAGGATATAATATAACGTTTTTTTTTGGATCACCAGATTGGTTGTATAACATTGATCTCCTAGAATACAGGGGTCGGCAACCTACGGCACGCGCCCCAGACTTGGCATGCGGGGCGATTTTCAATGGCACACGGACATAAGGACCGATCAAGTCTCTTCTACAGAAAATTAAGTGATACAGCAGGTTGACATGTATGATGTTCGCACGCTGAATGAATTAGAAATCCCTACTTTGGTACAATTTAATGAAAAGGTCGCCGACCCCTGATCTATACAATTTCTTTAGTTCGAGACAAGACTCCATGTTGTTAAATAGTCAAAACAAAAAGCAAAGAAAAATATAGGCCTACACATTTCATTAACAACGCATTACAAAAATAGTCTTATTCAGTCATTGAAAAAAACGCACACATAAGGATGTATAGAAATACAACTATACATTTCTTTTTTCACATGTGTAAATTTTCTTCCCTTTTCTCTTCGCCACACACACACACGTGCAAGTTATAATACCAAGGTCATGGTGAAACCAATACCTAAAAAAAGTTGTCCACAGGTAATGCCTGCGGGGAGAGAAAAAAAAAGGGAGGGTGGACTTTAATCCAAAACGCGATTAAATCACTAAAGCTGGAACACGCAACTGGAATCTGAGTCACGCTTACGGTGCCAACGGCTTTACTACTACAAGCGTACGAGATATGGAGGGACTGCGCAACTGGAAACCACGGAACTAAGGTTTGTCGTGAAAGGAAACAACAGTTCAACAGCCCCCCCCCCCCCCCCCCCCCCCCAACGAATCATCCGTGCAGTTACTCCAATTACAACGTACCTAAGAGAAATGTTGTAAACACGAGCCATACGGGGAATCACAATATGAACGGGCCCTTTCGTTATTGTTTTGGCAGCGCTTTTTTTTGTGAATGACACTTTAAGGTAGTTGTTCGTGCAGTGCATTTAGGAACGGCTCTTCTGCTGGTGTCTTTTTCTTTTGTTTCTTTTATGACATGCTATAGATTGGGAATGCGTGGGGGGGGGGGGGGGGGGAGTTGCAGCTGATAGTAACTTGGCTTGTTTTTTTTATGACATGCAATAGATTGGGGGAGTTGGGAGAGTTGCAAATGACAGTATCTTGGCAAAACTCCCGTACATATAGCACGTAGCATTATGGTTTAACATTAAAATCTTAAGCTTTTATGTTACCGACGCTGGTTGTATAGAGAAGGATTATGGCTTCCTACACGTTTAACTGTATTGAGAACGGCGGGCAGAGCGTTCGGATGACGTACCGAAGGTCCTCGGTTCGAATCCTGGTGAAGGCTAGGATTTTTTCCCCCGGGACCTGAGGGTTCCGTAGGGCCAGTTAAAGCAGCGTTCACCAGTTTTCTGTGACCACGGCATACTAGGGAATGTGTGGCCAGCACACGATGCCCTGCCGCCTTTACATTATTAACCCCAACTAACGTCAGGTACTCCGTCTTTCTATCTCTCTCACCCCCCCCCCATCTCTCTCCCTCTCCTCTTCTGTCACAAACACGCATACAAGTAAGTGATGAATGCCGAGACCAGTTAGACCTGCAATGCAGCATCAATTCCCACGGCATTCCACCGACAGGTCATCAGCTACTGTCATCGTTGCCAGTGACATCCCCACTCCCCCTATCATATTTCCTCCCCACCCCACCCCCATGGCGTGACCATTACAACGCCTCTAGTTTTTGACATGGCCATCACATGATGGCAAAACACCCCCCCTCCCCCCGCACACACACTACCACAAACTCAGTCCGTTTTTCTCTTACTCGATGAATCGTTCAAGTTGTCTAATGATAACACTGACAGTCAGGAATCCGCTTGTATAAATGAGCGGAGATGTGCTTGCTGTACGTGTGACTGACATTAGAACATGTGTGATAAAATAAAAAAAATAAAAAGTTATTCAAACATGCCGCCCGGTAATAATCCGTCTGCTTCGATGGGGTTCTCAAACTATCATCTAAAGGTTGGTCGGTCGCTCGTTGCGAGTCGGTCACTTGTAATTCGGTCCCCCGTGAGTGGGTCCCGCCCGTGGGTGAATCAGTCGTACGTCGGCCACTCGTGAGCCGCATTAGGCGTTGTCAACAAATGTCCGCATGAGCATGTTACCAGTTCGTAAAACTTGTGATGCCAAAAAACAACCTAGACTTGCACGAATTGGTGCCAAAGAAAACCTAGAATTGCACGAATTGGTGCCAAAGAAAACCTAGAATTGCACGAATTGGTGCCAAAGAAAACCTAGAATTGCACGAATTGGTGCCAAAGAAAACCTAGAATTGCACGAATTGGTGCCAAAGAAAACCTAGAATTGCACGAATTGGTGCCAAAGAAAACCTAGAATTGCACGAATTGGTGCCAAAGAAAACCTAGAATTGCACGAATTGGTGCCAAAGAAAACCTAGAATTGCACGAATTGGTGCCAAAGAAAACCTAGAATTGCACGAATTGGTGCCAAAGAGAACCAACAAACAACAACAGGCTAGCGTTTCTCCAAATCATATGCCAAGAATGTGTTTAAATAGAGTTCAATGTGGATTTATGCAGGCCACGGTGGCCGAGCGTTCGATTGGCGTTACGAAGGTTCTGGGTTCGAACCCTGGTGATAGGATTTGTTCCCGGGACTGAAGGTGTCCCCGGGTCTACCCAGATAAGTTGGGTTTTTTTGTAACTCGGGTGACATTTCCTATTTTCCCACGTTTATTTCAAAGGATTTTCGTTCTTTTTTTTTTTAAGATTTTCAGAATGTAAGGAATTTTATGAGATTTTTTTTCGAATTTTGCTGTATTCTTTGAGATTTTGATGACTAGAGTTCTATGCGATTTTCATGTAAAAATTTGTTAAATCCTATGAAAGATTTTTTTTCCCGCTTTTTTAAGGGTTTTCGGAATTCCATTAGATTTACATATTTTAACATTTTTTTGTAGCTCTTGAAATTTCAAGATCATGTGGGTAACCACCACCTGTAGAAATAACTTGAGAATTTCTTTGCATATGAAATGCGTGCTAGACATTTTTTAAAGACTACTGGGGTCAATTATTGACAAGAGGCAACGATACCGATCCGACACCGATCAATACGACCAAACCGCATTGGGTATGGAATACACTCGTTTTGGGAAGTTCCTTCAAATGGGTGGGGAAAGAGAAAGAGAGAGAAGAGACGCGCGCCTGAGGCCGGGATGAGGGCATTTAGAGATCCAGTGATGTCTACACGGAATATTCGCACGTGGCCTTTAATAACAAGAAACACCATGCTGATTCCACCCCAAACGATGTGACCACCCCTGTTCACTGGACAACGGGGGGAGGGGGGGAACACAAGGACAACAATGGGAGTTAATCAATAAACAATCAGACACCCAGCGCCAGGCCACACCGCACAACGCTCGGCCAGCGTCACGGCAACAAGGTTCAGCGGGGACACACCACGGGATGGAGAGGGGAAGGGGCTCACAAATTCAACCCGCTGCTAAGGAGAGAAGGAGGGAGGGGGTGGAAGGTAGGGGGAGAAGGGGAGGGAGGGGCAGAACACAGATCGGAACGTGAGAGCCTTATGTTTTACCAGCTTGCTTATCAAAGGTCAATCAGACCCATGCCTTGGGCTGTACGAGGGGTATTTTCTACAATAAACTAAATAGAAAGGATGTCAATTTCTTGACCTGAAATAGTTAGGATTTGTCGCAACTGTAAACACCCATTTTATTTTTCAAATGTATATTTACAAAATAGGAGGCATTCGCTTTTGTGAACTGCTTTTGGCATAAATTGGAAACGTGTTAGACTAGATCTAAACAGGCATCCTACTCTAAGATCATTTTAAAATTCCCAATCTTTTCCCCACCGGCATGTGTAAAATTTCTTAATTATAACTAGATCTAGCAGTGGATATAGTCAAATAAAAAAAATACTTAAGGATTGTATAATATAAGTACTTCTTTAAGAAAAGTTGTTTTTTTAATGCGGGGGGGGGGGGGGGTGGAGAAATAATTCGTGGTTGCAAGGTATTTTAAATTTTAAAAAAAGGATATTTCCGAACTCTTAATCGGGAATTCCCTTCAAACGATGGAAGGGTTAACACCCCATTACACTGTTATTATGTGTGTTGTGTGCATCGTTTTAACTAAGTTACAGTATATACTGACCTATCTTGAAGACCCTCTTCAGCAGGTGGTGTATTCTTCGAAAGAGGCCCGAGAAACAGCCGGACTCGCATGTGTCACCTCCCGAGCTGTCGCTAAAGATGTCGTACGTCTCGTGGTCCTTGCGCGCACCGGCGATCACAGAGTAGACCGGGCTGTGTCTCGGCGTCGACATTTGTGGAACTCGCGAACTCACACTGGCCACGCGCACAAAGGAGATTTGATGTCAAGGTCAACAGTGGGGGCTTGTAGATTGTATATCTTGATTAATCTCACGTTTTGTGTGTGTTGGTAACACTGATATTTTCAAACAGTTCGGTTTAATCCGTTAAGCACGTATTGATCAGCTAAAACAGTTCGACGCTTTTTAGTTTAAAAAAAGAAAAAAAAGAAACACGCCAACATTAGCAAAAAGACGTTTCTTTAAGATAGAAGATCGTTACGTCCTAGGCCCAAAACGACGGCAGGGCCGCAGGGTTTTTTCGTCGACGGCAGGGCTAGAACCCGGGCCGTTACGTTGACAGTCCAGGTAAACTAACCACAGGAACAGAAAACCAACAGTTGCACACACACACACAAAAAGGCTAAAACATTCACATTGATTTTAAACAGCTTATCGAAACTACTAGCGATTTAGAAAAAACAAGCCAATATAGCCAAAACGTTGGATTCAACAACTGAACAAGCGGCATCTAATTTAAAAAAAAAATGATTTCAAAGTCGCTATACTAGTAAAAAAAACAAAATACAGCTGAACACCTTAGCCTGAGACCAACGCCACAACTGACTCTGGAGATGCAACACACTAAATAGCCAACCGATACTTTGTGTTATCTGCTGAAGTAATCCAATAACCCAGTCACCACCAATGTCACTCACTGAGGTTATACAAAGAGAAAACCCTTCTAGAACAAACAAAACCCCGCTAAATCCGGAAGCTTGTCACTACTCTGTGCACTTCACTTCAAACAAAACAAAAAAATACCGAAAATAGATATCATTAAAAAAACACACACAACATCAACGAAAAAAGAACACGAAGAAACCAACAACAGTTGGACAATAATCCATATATTTAAACAACCGGAAGATATAACTTCAGCAAGTGATGGCTTCAGCTTTTTGAATGATAATAATAAAAACATGACAAGAATCCAAGTGAATTTCCCGATGCGACAGACTCATACACACACACACAGAGGCTGATATTATTATCAGGGGGAGGTTATCAGGCGATGTGATCAACTTCATCGAATATGTTATCGATTCACACATGTATTTCTTTTCTTTTATTGGGGCTGTTGGGGAGGGGAGCTGTTTTTTTAAGCCGTTACGTAGCGTTTAACGCGTGTTCGGCGGCACACGAAAATCTATAGTGGTCTCAAGTGGAGGTGGAAAAGGGGGCGGGGGGGGATGGAACAGTAGGAGCTGGCCAGTAGCTTATAGCGTCATTTGCAAGAATCTTAGCAAATCCTATCTAAAACAAGACACAGATCTTGAAAAAAAAAAACTACGATTATTCCAACAGAACAGATTTAATGGTGGCTAACAGTAAATAGAACACACACAAGTTACAGCTAAAGATTGCATCAGCTATTTTAGAACAATACCGTGCGCAGTTTCTTTTTTTTTTTTCTTCTTTTCTTTTTCATCTTTACCGATAACAAAACCGAAAGTCTATTTATTCCTCTCGCCCTAGAAGAGATGGCGGATATTCAAACAATGAAGAAAAAACTCGTGAAAATATCCCGGTTTGAAAAGACAAGACTACAACCCTTCCCTCCATCCATGTATCGAAACGCTGTTGTTGTTTTATTAACCCTTATAGTCCCGGGCGCGTATATAGCGGAACTGAGGGCAGCACAGATAGAAGTAGGTCGGTACGGGAAGGGTTAACATTATGCCATTATGGAAAGAGGAATAAAACAGATTTACAAAAATAAATTTTGATGTAGAGTCTAGATCCATATTAAGTAGATCTTTAAAAAAAAAAAACATGATAGGGAAGTAGAAGAATTCGAAGGTTGTGGGAGGTTTTAGAAATCCAATGTCGTGACTATGATTTAATCTGAGCCCTGTCACGCAGCACGCGATAGATCAATGCGTCAAAAAAAAACATAAATACATGTCTAAAAAGACTAAGTACAAAACGTCAACAGAAATAGTTTGGCACCTAAACTGTACACAACAACACAGTTATTATTCCGATCAGAAGACTTTCTCGGGAACCCAATAATTCAATGGTGAAAAACCGAAGGAGATAAAACTAGATACAAACAAAACGCTCTTTGTCGTGTATCGGTTCAAATTACATCAGCGTACTACTTAAACTACAGTAATAATATGAGCAAATCAGAATCGTTTATAAGTTCATTTAGTCGTGAGTCATAACTATGTACTCTGTTTGTGTTGGGGGTAGGGGAACGGGGTACATTAACCCTTACAGTCCCGGGCGCGTATATAGCGGAACTGAAGGCAGCATAGATAGAAGTAGGTCGGTACGGGAAGGGTTAACAAACAGATCTCTCGGTTTTTTTGTATCCTTTGATACCTGACCGATGCTCCAACGGGAGGCGGCTAATGTGGGAGTGACTCGAGTCACAGAATCACCTTTAGCATCCAGATGTTTTAGCCACAAAATCTAGCAACAAAATCATCAAACGGCACAAAACCTTTGCATCTTTATAGGAAGGAAGGTGTTATTAATCGACGTGTGTTATTAATCTATTAACGACTGGCGTCCATAGTTTTTAGCTCGGAAAAAATAGCACTTTTTAGCTTCCACGATTACTTTCAAAGTGTAGAGTGTAGAGTCACGGTGTAGAGCCTTAACCGGGAAACAATTACGTACCAAATGGAGCGCATAGAACTGAAAAATAAATGTGAGACGCCTGACTACAGAAAATACACATCTGGCCACCCAGATCTAGATCATCACAAAGGTTAGAACTAGAACAGGCCATAGAATCGGCGTACAAAACAGCTCGGGTATTAGTTCACCGTTTTTGCACCAACACATATCTATGGGAAAACAAAACTATATATACAATGTGCATTATCGGAACTGACACGCACAAATTTCGCTGAAGTGCACGTGTAAATAATACTGAGCCATCGTCTAGCAACCGGAAACACGGCGTCGTGTCCCCGTAATAGAAAATGAGAAATAATTCGTTCCTTCTGCGGCTCACATTGAATCCATTTGACTTGTTCAACACACACACACACGCACACACACATAAGGTGACAGAACAATTTTAAAATATTACACTAGTCTGATAATAGGCAGATATTGAAGATCCCTGCAACTTCCCTGTCACTTGGCTTAAAATAATGTCAAGTAGAGATAAAAGCGTTTTGAAAGACTGGAAAGAATGGATGTAACCAAATACCTCCCATCCGTTCTGTCTGCCGCTCTCGCTCATTCACTCTCGCTTTCTCCTTCATTCTTACATAACAATTCTCTTGCTCACTGCCTCACTCTCTCTCTCGCCTTGACCCTCATACACTAATTTTGTCTCACATTCACTCTCATATAACCTCTCACTCTCTTTCAAACTCATACATTCACTCTCTCTCTCTCACTCTCTTATACCCAATACACTCGATCACGCTCACACACTTCCTCTATCACAATCTCTCAAAAGAACCATCTCTCTCTTGCTTGTATAAACTCACTCTCTCAATCATTCTCCATTTCCTTGCGAGGTATCGATACGTTGTTTGTTGTTTGTTTTTAAACAAACAAAGCTTTTAGCGCACATTAAAATATTAAAACGCGTTCAGCGTCCATCGATACATAAAACATTTCCTTTCCCAGTGCACTTACACTACTATATCAGATACAAGAACAATACACACAGAACACAATTAGTTATTCTGCATCACACAATACAATATGGATCCAACCCGAATGCAGCCTGCACCAACAACTACATAATTCATCAACATGGAAAGACATGCATTTTCCAATTTTCTCTCAGTGAAACAACGAGATCACAAGATTTGTTAGGTTGTTTTCTTTATGTTTTATTATGTGTTAAAGTTAATGTTCTGGCCACAAATTGTATACCTTTTCCAATAGCTTATCTCATCTAATCTTATACACCACAGACACTCCTTATATGAAGAAGATTACTGCGTCCTACGCTCATCCGTGGTCCGAATCTAGTCTCGCATTTTTTTAATTAGTGTTTTTAAATGATGTTAAGTAACTGGTTTTCCTGGTCTGTTCAGTCAACCCATTCCATGCCCGGATGCCACTCGGGAAGTGGGAGTACTTATATGCATTTGTTCTCGCATAAGGGATAAGGAAAGTGTTTTTGTCCTTATGTTTATCTGAGCACTGCAACAGGTTGCATTTGTGTTGTATTTCACTATTTGTAAATTAGAATTTAATGCCTTGTGTATTATTACTACTTTACTATTTGACCTTTTGTCATTAAGTGTTACAGGTTTACTGATTTAACTATAGGTGTTTACACACAAGCCAAGATGTATGCCTATAATATGCTAGTTGTTATGAACCCTGTACAGCTAGCACGCAGCATAGACTCTTTAGTCATGAACACAAAACACACAC
The DNA here is from genome assembly GCA_949126835.1 of Anisus vortex. Lineage (NCBI taxonomy): Eukaryota > Metazoa > Mollusca > Gastropoda > Planorbidae > Anisus > Anisus vortex. The sequence continues at coordinate 28,711,778 of OX421506.1, forward strand.
AACAAAACAAGTTAAATGAACACTGAACAGCCAAAACCACGGGGACTAGACTCCAAACAAGCTGAAATTCGCTTCAAAAACTTAAAGACAAGGATCTTAACCCTTCCCGTACCGACCTACTTCTATCTATGCTACCTTCAGTTCCGCTATATACGCGCCCGGGACTGTAAGGGTTAAATGAACGAGAACTCAAACGCAATGTTTTGATCAGGACTGAATTGTGAATAGAATTATTGTCTACATTTGTATTATCTTCGCCACACAGCAATGGAAATAGTAAGTTCTCCGTCCACCAGCTCACTACTAGGATTACACATTGATTTTCTATTCAGCGCCAAATACAAACACGTTATACATTGTTTTCAGCACACGCATTGTAATCACGCAATTCCCTATATATAAATAATAGAAGAATCCATTCGGATTAAACTTAAGGCACCGGCTGTAACTTCTAAAAACGTAATGTCCGTAAAAATGGAAGCTGTCAGCGTGTAGTCCGTGGCAACGATGCGTAGAGAAAATTCACCAGTTTAAAACGGGATTACGAAAATACGAAACCAAACCAAACTCGAGACTAATCTCGTTAATGGAATTCTAAATAAAGGTCAAGTCATTTACAGATGTTCCGTTCCGATGCGTGTAGAAAAACACACACACAGATAGATCATTACACTGTGTACTCCACTTTGAAAAGAAACAGCCTCTTGCCGTAAGCTCAAATCTTAAGAGAGAGATAAAGCCTTTTGAAGTGCGCGGGTCACAGATAAACATGTGTAGTACCCGGTATGTACGTGCGACAGTAAGTGTCCATCGGGAAGCTTTTGAGTGGACGTGTGGGTGGGTGGGACAAGTGCAACTGTCCAGTAATCGCAGGAGAACGGTGTGAAGTGATAGGAAAGCTCGTACATGTCGAAGTTGCAATATAAATGACCAGGCCCGGGACCGCTTGATCCCCGGAGGCCATATCGGCCGGCTCCTCCCTGAAGCGGCCAGCTGCGCCAGGAAATGGCCAAATAGACCAGCCGTGTCAGGAAATGACCACATATACCAGCTGTGACAGGAAGTGACCACATAGACCAGCTGTAACAGGAAGTGTCTACATAGACCAGCTGTGCCAGGAAGTGGCCAGATAGACCAGCTGTGACAGGAAGTGGCCACAAAGACCAGCTGTGACAGGAAGTGGCCACATAGACCAGATGTGCCAGGAAGTGGCCACATAGACCAGCTGTGCCAGGAAGTGGCCACATAGACCAGCTGTGCCAGGAAGTGGCCACATAGACCAGCTGTGCCAGGAAGTGGCCACATAGACCAGCTGTGCCAGGAAGTGGCCACATAGACCAGCTGTGCCAGGAAGTGGCCACATAGACCAGCTGTGCCAGGAAGTGGCCACATAGACCAGTTGTGCCAGGAAGTGGCCACATAGACCAGCTGTGCCAGGAAGTAGCCACATAGACCAGCTATACCAGGAAGTGGTCACATAGACCTGCTGTGCCATGAAATGGCCACATAGACCAGGTATACCAGGAAGTGGCCACATAGACCAGCTGTGCCAGGAAGTGGCCACATAGACCAGTTGTGCCAGGAAGTGGCCACATAGACCAGCTGTGCCAGGAAGTAGCCACATAGACCAGCTATACCAGGAAGTGGTCACATAGACCTGCTGTGCCATGAAATGGCCACATAGACCAGGTATACCAGGAAGTAGCCACATAGACCAGCTATACCAGGAAGTGGTCACATAGACCTGCTGTGCCATGAAATGGCCACATAGACCAGGTATACCAGGAAGTGGTCACACGGACCAGGAATACCAGGAAGTGGCCACACGGACCAGGTATATCAGGAAGTGGCCACATAGACCAGCTATACCAGGAAATGGCCACACGGACCAGGTATACCAGGAAGTGGCCACACGGACCAGGTATACCAGGAAGTGGCCACACGGACCAGGTATACCAGGAAGTGGCCACATAGACTTGCTATACCAGGAAGTGGCCACACGAACCAGCTGTGCCAGGAAATGGCCAAATAGACCAGCTGTGTCAGGAAATGACCACGTATACCAGCTGTGCCATGAAATGGCCACATAGACCAGCTGTGCCAGGAAGTGGCCACATAGACCAGCTGTGCCAGGAAGTGGCGACACGGACCAGGTATACCAGGAAGTGACCACATAGACCAGCTATACCAGGAAGTGGCCACACGGACCAGGTATACCAGGTAGTGGCCACACGGATCAGGTATACCAGGAAGTGGCCACACGGACCAGGTATACCAGGAAGTGGCCACATAGACCAGCTTTACCCGGAAGTGGCCACACGGACCACGTATACCAGGAAGTGGCCACACGGACCAGCTATACCAGGAAGTAGCCTTACGGGCTTCTAGGTTCAGAAGTGACTACATTTACTCCCAGACACTAAAGCAAACAGCCTCTTAATGGACCGGCTAAGAGAAATTATTTTGTTTTTCAATCATTATTTAGCATCAGCTGGCGGTTGAAGTCTTTGTCAAGGGAAGCCAATGGTCAGATCAATACACATGGCAAAATGGAATTGAGGGTGGGAGCTGGGACGGGGTGAATACGAGATAAGAATCGGGAGCCAGGAATTCTCAACGGAATACATTAGGCATGCATTGTTAACATAGAAACACATTCAGGGGACTATATACAATTATTTATATTATATATATACAGCTATTTATAATGCTCAGAAAATTCCGAACAAAAAAAATATACACATAAACAGATGCTTATTTACCGAACAAAAAAATAACACAATAGCTTAAAGGTGTCCAGATGCTTATAGGAAAGTGTGCTTTTTGTAGCCTAACCCCGCTTGGACACATATAGTGACACATATGATTATGATAACTACAGTGAAACTGTTATTACAACGACAATACACTGGGAAATGAATCGAGTAAGGGATTTTTTTTATAGCGTAACGTCGTAATATGAGTAGGCATTCACATAGGAAGCACACAGTACTTAAAGAAGTAATTGTTACTTTAAGTACACAAAACAGGACAGTGTCGTGCAGATATCGTTTGTCTCGTGCATTAATAGTTTCTCAGTTTTGATAACGCTTTGATAACCACAAAGCAAGGGGGTGGGGGGGTGGGGGGAGAACAAAAAACTGTCATGGTCCTGACAAGCTTTCATGACCTCAAAGTGTTTAATCGCTTCTATCGGTCTTTACAGTAAGAAGAGGAGGAAAGGAAAAAAAGGGGGGGGGGAGGCTTATCGCGTTACTCGATCTTTTGAGGAGCTTCGCAGGCAGGAATAAAAGCATCCCCGTCGTACCAAATTGATCCTTGGGGGCCGGTGAAGCAGCGTTCGCCAGTTTCTGTGGCCACGGCATAATAGGCGATTGTGTGGCCAGTCGCCTTCACTCCCCCCCCCCCAACTAAAGTCAGGTACCTATCAGAGCTGGGTAACCAGGGTAGACTCAGGGGCACCCTCCAGGCCCTGGTACGCAACCGTGCCCGCCTCTTTGCGCAGAAATAGCTTTGGGACATTTGTAATAGCATGGATACTAGCGCTATAATATAAATAACCGTTATTATGATTGTTGTCACGCAAAAGTACAATACTGATTAACCTACAGATTGCTTTGTTCTGTTATGTTGTTGTTTAAAAACGTAATGGAGTAAGATCTTTTATAAGCCAAAAATTATTTAGGTCATGTTCACAAGTACTTTGTTGACGATGACTGGATTTTGTTAGAAGAAAAAAACTTAACCTGGATACTTACTGTAAATTAAATGTAATCATGCGCTTCAACGCTTTCTAAATCTGTCACATTTTTATTGAAGTATATCGTACCGTTGTGCTACTTAATCAGCCTCGATTAGTTGGTTACTTATATCAAGAATCTAAACTATTATATCTAGACCTGACTCTTATAGCCAGAAACTAGACTATTATATATTTAAAAGGTAAAAAAAAACTATCCCGTCGGACCAAATTGATCCATAGGGACGGTGAAGCAGAGTTCACCAGTTTATATCTTTAATCTAGACTAATTACATCAAGACCAGTCTATTGTATCCAGAAGCTAGACTATTACATCTAGAATCGAGGGATTATATCAAGAATATAGACTATTATATCTAGACCTGACTCGTATAACCAGAAACTAGACTATTATATCTTTAATCTAGACTAATTACATAGACCACTCTATTGTATCCAGAAGCTAGACTATTACACCTAAACTATTAAATCTAGAATATGAGTCTACATATACACGCGAAATTTAAAAAAAAATCTACGCTAATAAAGACTCGAACCCAGGTCACCTGGATGTCAGGCCAGGCGGAGATTCTAACCCCTAATACTATGGAGTACACATGTGGGGGGACAAAAAAAGTCGCGAAAGTTATATATAGGACGATCAGGTCACGTTTTGGTCAAGGGGAAAGAGAGATATTAAGCATAGATTAATTATTTCATCTTGTGGCTAAATTAGTTTATAAAACAGATAGAAAAGAATAGTGCAAAGAATAAATAACGACTGAAAAGAAAATTCGTCAAATAATAATATAATATATTTAAACCAAAAAAAAATAAACTATACCACCGGTGAGTGAATTTCAATCTTCACAATGCGTGTACTATAATATATCATATTATACCAATTAGGGAAAACCTGCCAAATGAGTGCGAGAGAGAACATGACAGGAAGAAAAACCGACATAAATTCTACCTGTATTCAGCCACACACACACACAGACACATTATCTTGAGAAGAAACGAAAAAACTTATTAAAAAAAAACAAAAGAATCAAAATAACAAAAAAGCAGTAACAATAAAAAAAAATATACACACACACACCAACAAAGCCGTTAACGCACACGAGCAAGAAGTTATACACAATCCAAGTCTGTCGAGAAAAATAATAAACAACAACATACACACAAGTGACAACAAGATGTTTCAACACACACAACAAGATGTTGTTTTTTTTTAAACAATGGAAAAAATGGTGAGATCTTGAACACACGTGAAAGCCTTACAACCAACCAGCCAGACAAGGTCTCCTGGTGGGTGCTCAGGAGGGAGGGAGGGAGGGGGTAGTGACTGGAACACCGCACACTAACTGTTTGGCAACAGTCCTTCTGTGTGTGTGGGGGGAGGGCTGTGTGACAGTGACCCACTGACTGAGTTCTTCTTCTTCCCCCCTCACTTACAGTCTCGCGTTATGCAATCGCTGGGACTCGTGGGTGATAAGCTAGGTTTTTTTCTCTTCGCATCTCTCTGAAGTTACTCTGAACACTCAGGTGCATGCCTCTCATCTACGTATCGGGGTTTTTATCCACATAGATCTATGTTCTTTTGATATTGAGTCTGATTGTTATGATTTCTCTCTTGAATTTAATGGTAATGTTTTTATAAAGAAATAATACGCTAAGCATTATTTTACTGATGAAATATTTGTATAACCAGTGTACGAAACTGCATCTATTTGAATCACGATATTAGTGAATGCCATGTGAACATGAGTCATATCCGTTATCTATACACAGATAGTCTAAACAGAATTATAATAATGAGGTGGCGGTGTTGTTTTCTTCAAATTTACTAGTCTGTGTGACAAAGGTTGCATCGTGTTCTAGCCAGAGCCAAGAGACTTCGATGAACAAAGAAAGTCAAACAATGAAATGAAAATTTGTTGGGGAACTTGGATCTTCTTTTTTTTCTTCAAAAAAAAACGTATCAAACTAATCAGAAGTTAAAGGCTAAAAAGGAATATACCATCTCTAGCTCTGTAAAACCATAGACTATAATAAGATGGACCGCTTGTTCTACTTTTTAGAGCTTATGTGTACTTTTTTTTGCCTGCGCAACCAATATCCCTCGTGTGAAACTGGTGTCCGCTGGCGAACGGGCATTCTCATACGTGGGCCCGTCCGCATGGAATGCCCTCCCACTACAACTTCGACAGTGCCCTAGCCTTGACACTTTCAGAAGCCAGCTGAAGACCTAGTTATTCAATTGAATTAATAGTTTATTTATTTTATTTTTATTATTTCTCATTTATACATTTTTGTCTTTTATTCGTTGTCTGTACTTTGTCTGTAACTGCTGACAGCGCTTAGAACTGTTTCAAACGGGATATGCGCTATACAAGTCTTATTATTATTATTATTATTATTAACGCTGTCTTAAATGACTTCTACGCACCTCGTTGTTTCTTTAAAGTTTCCGCTCTATAGAACTTTCGATTTTAATTTAAATTTTTCATTGAGAAAATCGAAGCGATTCAATAAAACGGAAGTGCAAAGGAAACAACGAATCGGAAATTCCGAAAAGCAGTCTTTCGAGTCATCATATAGCAGAAATACTAAAGCGAGCGGTCCATGTATATTATAGTCTATGGTAAAACAAACTACTGAAAAAGAATTAAACGATAAACGATGTGGGATTGATTATACCGCACGCGACCGGGCGGGGGGGGGGGGGGGTAACGGGTTTAGAGATTACCAGGATCGGATAATCGAAGACACCTCTCGCTTAAACCAATTATAAACACATACAAGACACTCGTCCACAATTTCAATTAAGAAAAGTGTGTTTTGGGGGGTGGTATGGAGGGGAGGGTAATGGGATTTCCGAGAGGCTGACTCTTTAACCCTTCCCGTACCGACCTACTTCTATATTTGCTGCCTTCAGTTCCGCTATATACGCGCCCGGGACTGTAAGGGTTAAAAACAACTTTCAACCATGAACTGCAACAATGTTTTGGTGTAATCTCTTGGTAGAAAAAATACAGTAAAAATAAAAAACTAATAATAATGTCATGTAATTAGTACTCACTACATTTTCGAATATCTTCCTTTATGTTGTTATAATATTCAGATGTATGTGTGTGTATTTGTAACAGGCTTGTTGTGTGTGTGGAAAAAAAAAGGGTGGGGGGGAGGGGGGTGGGGGTACGGTAAGTAAAAAAAAAAAGAGGTGGTCAGTAACATAACGACATATGTAATCTGTAATGGGGGGGGGGGGGTGTAGTTCTCTGTAAAAACAAAAGAAATGTGGGCCAGAAGATATAGACTACCGCGGTGGGCTAGATGCAATTATGAAATCCGATTGATGGGGGGAAAGCTGGTCATTAAAGTAGTGGTTCCCAAACTGATCCCAATCGAAGCATCTCCGCCCCCACCCTCCCCATTAATTTAACTACGTGTTTACCCCTATCTAAATTATAAATGCCACATTTCATTTTTTTTTTTAATACAAGTATGGAGAAGTCACATTTATCTATTTATGTTTTAATACAAGTATGAAAGCCTTTACAACAGTTTCCAGGGCGCTTCTGGAAACATTTAGGGAACCACTGCCTTAAAGACTAAGAGACAATACAGACGTTTTGCCAAATTGCGAAGCACACAAACACATTGACACACACACTCGTGACTAGGTACTTGGACTTTGAAGGTGTCATTTAAAAAAAAGAAGAAAAAAAGACAGCCGCTAGTCTGGTCAAGGTCGCGTGACTATAAATAGAACATAAATACCCGATTAAAAGATTACGTGACGTGTATATAGATATCCAGGTCAAAATGTGTAGCACACAATGACAACCACAACACATATTGTTGTTGTTTGTTGTGTGTACTTTTATATGTATATATATTATTTTTATTTTTAAATTAGGTCAAAATATTTGAATCTTACATTGTTAGTGGGGCACGGTGTCCCTGAGTCTACCCAGCTTCTGATGGGTACCTGACCTCAGTTGGGGTAAAGTAAAGGCGGCTGTGCATAGTGCTGGCCACACAATCACCTAGTATACTGAGGCCACAAAAACTGGTGAACGCTGCTTCACCGGCCCTTTGGATCAATTTGGTCTGGATACTTTTTTTTTTACTTTACTTTACACCGTTATGCAAACATATGTATCCGACAACTAGGGACTAGTTCTAAAGATGATAAACTAATGAAATCGTAATCGATGCGTTTACAGTTGTGGGGGGCGGCGTTAGTTGGCTATAGCCTGTTTAATAGGACAATATCATCAACAAACATCTAGACACACAGATTTGCAATCACGGCGCCCTTATCTAAGCTGCTTGTTAATTACTTTTTTCCCCTCTCTCTCTCTCTCTTTCTCTCTCTTTTCCTCCCTCTCTCTAAGCCAGTGGTTCACAATCTTTTATCAGGCCGCGACCCCATAATACAGCTTCTAATGCTGTGGCGACCCCCAAAAGTAAAATTAATTTCGTAACTACTTTATATATATATATAAGCTTTCCGATGGTCTTTGGCGCCCCCCGTGAAATGGTCATTCGACCCCAAGGGAGTCGCGACCCACAGGTTGGGAACCGTTGCTCTAAGCGAAACCTTAGGACGAGATAAAAAGTATATTATTAAGCCATCACATGCTAACACCACAGTTGTAACTAAAACTTAGACCTGATTAGATTACTCCAGATTTGATAACCGATTTCTTCTAAATAATCAACCTTTTTTCCCTTCTATTTTACACCTTTTAGATATACCGCTATGTATTCTGGGATGCAATGCGATCATCAACACTGACAACACACACACATGACTGAGTTTAAAAAAAGCAAAAAAAAACCACACCAATCCAGACCAAACAGCTGACTATGATGTTAACGGTTCGACTACTAGAGACAGAGACTGCAATGAGGAGGGGCGTGAGATTGAGCAAACTTGCGGAAACGGCCGCACTCACAATGTTGCCAATTAGTGACATTGGCAGCTAGATTTGGCTTTTTTTTAAATATAAATTATAGCCACCACAATGACTACTAATGATCACTAGAGAAAACTAAAAATAATCCGTTTAGGTACATTTGGGAGGGGGGGATTCGTGCGTTTTTAGTTTATCCTAACATTTGACATATGTGGCACGGCGCTCGGCTGGCGTACCGAAGGTCCTGGATTCGAATCCTGGTGCAGGCTAGGAATTTGTCCCGGGTCTGGAGGGTGTCCCTGAGTCTACCCAGATCTGTTGGGTACCTGACCTTAGTTGGGGTAAAGAAAAGGCGGCTCTGCATTGTGCTGGCCACACAATCACCTAGTATGCCGTGGCCACAAAAACTGGTGAACGCTGCTTCACTAGACCTACGGATCAACTTGGGCCGACGGGTACTTTACTTTACATTTGACATGGCTGGCCAACCAAACAGCACTGGTACTCGAAAAGTCTTTTTGAACCTTAAACCAAAACTGTAATAGCTAAACAATGTAAATAAAACTATAGTGCCCAGTGGGAGATATCATGGCATAATGGGTAGCGTTGCACCTGAAGACGCACCAAATATATTGATTTGTATAATTATAGACATGCTTACAGGCCCGTTGATACATATTTATAGAGACACCCACACAAATGTTCTAACAATAGAGTTCCTAATGATAAGCTCTATATATAGATATATGAAAATATGTGTATACGTCGGACAGTGAATAGTGTGCAATGTAGCATCCACAATGTCTTCTTTAAAAAAAAAAAAAAATAACCAAAGACAACACAAGAACAACCAAAGATACGAATGACAAATAAATTATTCAGTTAAACAACTTCGTCAACTTCCATTTGGGTAGAGAGGGTAATCAATTCCGAAGTTCGTCCTGGAGACTAGTGATTGTCTAAAGTTACAGAAGAAGCCGGTTCAGTAAATATGACAAAGCTATATGCACACATATATAGACCTGCAAGAACTGTGAAAGCCATGTCAGCATATAATGAGCAGGTATTATAAAGTAATCAGCAAGTGCGGTAGCGTAAAGCTATAATACAAGCCATTCAATGAATACAGTCCTACTCCATTCACCATCATCGATCATTTTTAATGAGATCCATCGACTCTATAGATCCAGACATGGCGTGCTATACATGTGAACTCAACGCAGATCTATATCTACCCTTTTACACCATCAGGCACAATGAATGTTTGTTTTTAAGTTAATCACGATGCATGTCTCATTTGTTTAAATATTTAAAATAAAAGGGTTTTCCCCGCAACATTTGAGTACTTGCCACAGTAGGAAAGTAAATTATAAGGGGCGGTACACACAAGCCCGTGCAGATACATTGTGCATGTCTTTAGGAGCAGAGGAACCACTGGCACGGTGCAAGCTAATGCCACCGAGTGAACACGACCCTCGGGGTGGACAAAAAGCTTAAGGGGTTCTTGGTGAGCATAAAAAACAATAACAAAACAAACAAAAAAAAACACGAGTAAAAGTCTCTTAATGATTGGATCGATATAGTCCGACAAGCCGTTTGGTTTATTTTTTTCTCTCTCTCCCTCAAATCATTGCAAATATGGAAGAGGGCTGCAATGTGTACCGTATATACTCGCGTATAAGTCGCACCGGTGTATAAGTCGCACCCCTAGTTTAAGATTTTTTTTCTTATATGTTGTCATTGACCCGCGCATAAGTCGCACCCCGACTTCCTGGGTTGCAATGCCTTTTAATATGTCAAAAATGCATACCTTTTAAACATAAAAGTTACTAGATATTCTACCTAATTTGGATACTGTCCTTAAAAAATGGTTTTAATCGTGCATAAGGCAAACATAATCAAATAAAGGCAGGGCTTCATTTATTTTAAACAACCGATCAATAGGCCTACATATATTATCATTAGTGAGATGGGAAAGTAAGGTATCTGTTTCTTCATCTAAGTAGCTTTCCCTACTCAAGTTCCTTTCCCTATAGTAACACTACACACAAAAAAGTCTTTGAAGTACGACTCAATGTCGCCTAGACTAGAGACTGGGAGGCGCCGGCATTTATGACGCGCTATACATGTGTCCTAATTACGATTAACATTGTTTGTAATGATTTCAAGTGCCAAATAATAAGCTGTATTTTTTTTTTTCAACTCTTACATGCAACTAATGAAAAATAAAACACTATTGACATTGCACGCGTCCATCTGCCGATCGTAGTTTTGGAAACATTGCCTAGACATGACGCGGTTTTGTCGGAATGCTCAACACTGCCTTATTAGTAGGCTATAGCCTATAAGCCTAGACCTTATGTAGGCCCTACTAAATAAAACGCATCTTAAGCTTATAGGCCTACCTACATTATAGGCCTAGACAGGCTTTCACACATTTACGATTTTTTCCATACAGTAATTTGCGTTCAATAAGCCTACTAAAAAATGCCGCCTTTAAACTTACGCTACGTTTCGGCAATACAAAATCAGTCCAAAAGTTCAAAAGAAAAAGCGGGAGGGGGGGTGTGTCAGACAAACCTTAAATATTTGTCGATTTCAATTTCAGTTATATAAAGATAGTAATATATTTACACCAACGAAAGTTTTCTTAATGTAAAATGTATGCCTACGCATATCCTAGTAATTCTACATCACTACAGTCAACTATACGGGTTCTGTAGGAAACTGTATGACAGAGTGGTGATGTTTTTCAAACTTTTCAAAAAACAGTGTTGGGTGTATAAGTCGCACCCCTACTTATTGTCGAAATTTTCGGTAAAAAAAAGTGCGACTTATACGCGAGTATATACGGTAATTTATTGCAGAGAGGAATAAAAAAAAATAGATACGAGGGCTGCTAGAGATGGGGGGGGGGGGGGTTGCTTGACTGTAGAATGGCATCCACCATTGACTTACTTGAGGTATTGGAGATGTCAAGAATGCTCATTTACCGAGCACAGAAGAAAACAAAGTAACTTAACAGTAATGAGTAAATATTTGGAAAAAAGACCATCTATAAAAAAGAATGGAACATGATATTCATTGTCGATATTATGATGAATCACTATGTTAGAATGAATTCATTTTAAAGAAACAAACATAACGTGCATGCAAAATAACAGAATAATAATTAAAATATTAATGTTAACTTTTCAATTTAAATTTTGTTAACATGTTCAGGTGCCCTAACCCATTAACACACAGCCAACATACTTTAGGAGAATCCGCTGCGGTCTCATGTCCCTGCAATTAAATAGTGTTGTTTTTATAAGTACTAAGCAGATATCGACACTACAGTTCCTGTGTATTTGAAAGAACGTCAAGAACACAATTTGTGACAATGAGCAAAAAAAATGTGAGTCTTCTGTAAGACGCCCCATAAAGGACACAGTCATGATCGTATCCGGAAACCAAACTAAAAACCCAAATAAAAAACATACAAACTCTCGAAACAGGGACAGACAAGGCTCGTAATGCAATCTGGAACTCGTCTGATAGTCCGGCATCGGACTGACGTCATTTAGGCAGAACTAGAGAAAAATTGGAAAAAGGAAGTGTGGGAGGGGGGGGAGGGGGGGCTGCCTCCCAATTCACGTGTAACACAACTCAACTTCATGTGCGTGCGGGTTGGGCTACGTCTCCACCCTTCTACTGGTTGGTACACACACAAAAAAAAAACAGAAAGAAAAAAAGAAAAAATAGAGTCACGCCACGAAATGTTCAATTCATTCAGTCGGTCGATTCATAGACATAAGGTTGTGTTCCCGTGTACACACGAGTATATCAACACACAGTGGGAACTTCCAATCAACTATGGGAACAACAGTACTACCATAAGGAACGTGGAATGGTTTCATTCGCCTGTGTTGTGTGTGTTTTTTTTCGTTAACTTAAAAATGTAAAAAATAAAGATCCCAAAACTTTACTTTAAATCCTGTTATTAAAAGTAGAACACGGGGGAAGAAGAAAAACAACACGGGAATTGAACATAAAGGTGAGCTGTGAAGATCCCATCTGACTCACGTTAAGGCTTCGCCGCGTGTTCCAGACAGGAAGATGGGCGATGAGAGAGCGGTCCATCACCACCACCAAACAGCAGCAGCACAGGTAAAAAAGAACAAACGCGGTGTCGAGAGTAGACGGAATGGGGGGGGGGGGGTGGCGGGGAGGTGTAGGACTCTATCAGTTTCTGATTGGTGAGACGTAGAATTCCTAGATGATACCTACCCACCCACGCGCACAGCCCCGTAAAACTCACACGATTCACCGCTAAGACTTTTCACAGTACCAAGGCGCTCGCCACTAATCCATTCTACACCCAGAAAGAAAAAGAAAAACAAACTGCTTTTAGATTGTTGCTACCCACAAGGCATAGCGGCGGCGTCAAACAAACCCCTTTTCATGTCTGTTCGATAGAAACACCAAAAAGTTGAAAGCAGAAAACAAGACAGATGGGATTTAAATAACGAAGGATCAACTTCTCTAAAGGCATAGAAGAATACACAGAATAAAATATAAGCATTAAAGTATTACTATTAAAAAAACGGATAAGTCGATATAGATGGTTGGGGCACGTTTTACGCACGGACGGGAAAAAAAGGCTTCCAATTCCAAGCATAAAGTCCCATGCAACCACGTGGGAAAAGGAAAGCCGGGAAAAGATCTTTCGGCGTATGAAGAAGCAAGGTGTGAGGCTCTAGAACAAAAAACAACATGGCATGGAATTAGTTGGCGGGCCTTGTCCAGAATTCGAAGACAATGGTGTGAGGATTTGCTACTGACTTTTTGCATTCCCGCAAAGGTGGGGGGAGGGTCGACGAAGATTAGGTGATAACCCACCTAAATTACCTCGTCATTTCTAATCCAGATTTCGCTTCGAACCGTACCTGTATCTCTACCATAAGCGGGTCTGGTTTGTGGAACGGTGACATTTCGACGACAGAGCGTTGCATTTGCGCCAAGAAAGTTTAAGGTTCGAATGCAGGTTGGGAGAACGAAAAAAAAAAAGCACCTCTCTATCAAGCATTTGGGCCTGGAGGATGCCCCTTCCCACCACCACCCCCCCTTCTTTCTCTACTACTACCCAGTTCTCAGGTGGGATCAGCTTGGGGGGTAAGTAAAAGTCGTCTGATTGTTTGTGCTAGCTACACAATCCACTTACATGCCGAGCCACGAAGACCGGCGAGCTCTACTACGCCAAACATCAAAATGAGTTATAACAGTTCGTCCTCTGCGTTTTGTGCCGGTTAAATCCATTAGTAAGCGATGCTTTACATTAGATACATTAGAAGACTGTGCATTACATTAGTAGGTAGTGCATTACATAAGTAGGCGGTTCAATCCATTAATAGGCGGTGCATTACATTAGTAGATGGTGGTTTTGTTACACAAGTGTGCGGAATAAGGAAGAAATGAAAGGGTTAGAATCCACGAGGTGGGCTGTAGGCTTCCAAAAAAAAATAAAACAAAACTCATCTAACTTTAACTAAAGATCAAACAGGCAACTACCGATAATCAACAAATAGTCCACGTTGAAACGGGGGACCGTTATGTATCAGAAACATACATCTAAATTTATTGTTTCCTTTCCTGTCCACTCATAAACAACAACAACAAAACAAAGAGTTTTGAAAGTTTACAGTTCCCCCTTTAGAAATTAAACAAAACAAGGAAGCAATCCTTGATTAAGTAATCATTGAACCTGATGCTTTTTTATAAATATATCATTTTAAATATTTAAAAAGTGTGCACGTTCCCGCATACAAACTTGTTCTATGGGATGAAGTCTAAGACAATGAACACAAAAGTAAAGTTATAACAATTCAATAACTAATTATTTGAGCACACCAAGCTTCCAATAGCTAACTGAATCGGTTTTTTTAATATCTCCTTTGCCTGGGTTTCTTTTTACTGAACTCTTTACTAACGATAACTTTATCATCAAAAGGTATCTTCTAGCTAATCTAGAATAATGAAGAAGAAGAAAAAACAACACCACCCAATTAGAACCACGTTCATGGCACGTGTAATTACAACAGTCACTTTGGGCTTCTCTTTAGTCAGCACATTTCTATTCCCCTTTATCTAAAACACACCTCTTCCAACTCTCAAGCCTTTTTGCCTGTTACTTGTTCTTGGGCTGCTGTTGCTGTTGCTGTTGTTGTTTGTTTTCAAGTAAAGCTTGGACCACCACCCCTAACGCCAAAGGAGACAAGGAGAACGTACTCAAAAAATACATGCCGTGATGCCCTAATAGATTTTAACCTATCGCTTTCCCAGTGGAGATTTTTAATATAGTTTCTCTTTTTCCAAAACCGATATAAAGTATCACGCCGGGACCAAATTGATCCATGGGGCCGAATGGAGCAGCGTTCACCAGTTTATGTGGCGTACTAGTGGATTGTGTGGCTTGCACAATGTCCAGCCACCTTTCACTTTACCCCGACTAATGTCAGGTATCTATCAGATCTCGGTAGACTCAGGGACACCTTCCACTTCCATATACTAAGACATATACTAGCCTTCGCCAGGATTCAAACGCAGGACTTTCAATTTGCCAGCCGAACGCGCTGTCCTCCATAAAACCGAAATCCGACTTTTTAAACAGTATAGCGGTGTTTTTGTCCATGATGAAACACCAGCGGCCTCACATAGGAAAGGGGGGCATATGCCCGGGGGCGACACTTCCAGGGAGACTGCAAATATAGCCAAATTATAGCACAAAGCAGTCACAGTATGCAAGGGGGCGTCGCTAAAACTTTTGCCCTGGGGCGCTACATAGGCTGGTGAGGGCTGATTACACTTCTTGACGTCATAGCACAGAATAGTACACTTTATTGAAAGCAATAACCTGGATTTCTTTTTACACTGTTTTATAGTATAATCTGTGTTTTGCAAGGCTATTAATGACCTTCTTCTTCTTCTTCTTCGTTCTCAAATGTTATGATAGGGAGGATTCAGACAACAAGTCCGATAGCTGTAATGAACTGCGCCGTGGCGGTCAGTTGCTCTAGTCCACCGAACAGTTTGTCATTGAAGGTAGCCCCCAGGGGCCAAAAGGCTGACCGGGTAGAAAGATACAGAGGGCAGGTCTGAAGGACATGCTCCGCATTTTCGGGAGCTGTTTCGCAGGGGCACATTTCGCTTGCTCCGATCCGTAGTTTGCGGAACATATGTTGCTTTAGCCTGTTGTGACCAGTCCTTAGTCTGAAGATGATGTGTTGAAATTGGCGGGAGAGTTTGTAGTAAGCATCAATCTTTGGGTTGTTTTGTTGCAGCTCAGACCATCTTTCAGATTCATTCCTTTTGAGTATTGCCTTTATTTCTTCGGGGTGTAGAGATGGGTCTGTCTGGTTTTGTCTGCCTCCGGCTTTAGCTAAGGTGTCGGCAGTTTCATTTCCTTCATTTTGTATATGCCCAGGGATCCATTGGAGAACCAGTTCTTTAGTTATTTTGCTCAGTTTTAAAAGTTCTGTACTGAGTGACTGGTTGATCGGGGCATTTGGGTTTTTTAGAGACTGGAGTACTGTTTTGGCGTCAGTGAAGATGACAATCCGGCTGTTGGGGGATTGAGTGTGGCTTGTTAGTATATTTGCAGCAAGCTCAATTGCTTTTCTTTCTGCTCTAGTGCTATCTGAGAGGCTACCTGTGACAGTGGCTTTTTCTAGGAGTTCTCCATTTGGCCACTCTATGAAAATGCCGGCTCCTCCATTTTTCAAATCTTTTCCAGTTGACCCGTCAGTATAGACTCTGGTCCATGCATTTTGGGGGTATTGTTCTCTAATGATGTTGTTTACTGCTTCTTTTAGTATTTCGGGTGTGTAGTCAGATTTTTTCCCTATGTTGCTTAGTTCGTCTCTGATTTTTAGAGTAGGGCTTGGGTCCCAGGGGGGACAATGTTTTCTATTTTATATTTACTTTTTAGATGTTTGGCTTCTTGTATAAAATTGGATCTTTGAAGTCTTTTTGTTGAGGAGGTTTTGAGTAGCTTGGGTTTTAGAGGGTGATGACCTGATGCTTCTAACTTGGTGAAGTGAGTAAGGATTTTGGTTTCTCGTCTAGTTTCCATAGAGCTTAGGTTAGTTGCATCCTCCATTGCTCTGATCGGGGTAGTTTTCATTGCTCCTGTTATGATTCGAAGTCCTAGGTTTTGGACTTTGTCTATTTTTCGGAGGTTTGATTGGGCTGCCGATCCCCACACTGTGGCTCCATATTCTAGGGTAGGCCTTATATAACTGGTGTATGTTTTTTTCAAGATAGAGTGATTTGCACCCCAGTCTGAGCCAGCAAGTTTTTTCATCAAAGCTAGTCTTTGGATTCCCTTTTTCTGCGTGTTTTCTATTTGATTTTTCCAGGTTAGTCTTGGGTCAAATGTAACTCCTAGATATGTGGGCTTGTCATGACCTAATTTGCGGGAATCCAACAAAATTTAGAAAAATCTACCCTCCAGGAGCCAAAAAATCAAGAGTCTACTTGAGGATATAGATAACCTTCCAACAAAACAATGATCACTTTCACAACCAGTTGTTCACTAAGGAAGTTAAAGTACTTGGTTAACAAGCAAACTCTGTTTTGTTGACCCTCAAATAGCTTACATATATAATTCAAGCAAGGGCAACAGTACCCAGACTAAAAAGGGAAAGAGGACATACGACATCCCTAAATTCACAGCATTTAAAAAGACAGCAACAAATCACACAACAAAAAAAAAAGTAAAACAGATTGGCACAGACAAGGAAATTAGTTGGCATATGTGTACACATATATAATTCACTGCATTTGGATTCAAGTATGGCAGCTATTAATTATTAACATACCATAGAGCTTGTTTTGTATGGGGCTATGTGATCTAATGGAAGTGTTATGCACTGAGTTGGTTTTGTATGGGGCTATGTGATCTAATGGAAGTGTTATGCACTGAGGTGGTTTTGTATGGGGCTATGTGATCTAATGGAAGTGCTATGGACTGAGGTGGTTTTGTATGGGGCTATGTGATCTAATGGAAGTGTTATGCACTGAGTTGGTTTTGTATGGGGCTATGTGATCTAATGGAAGTGTTATGCACTGAGGTGGTTTTGTATGGGGCTATGTGATCTAATGGAAGTGCTATGGACTGAGGTGGTTTTGTATGGGGCTATGTGATCTAATGGAAGTGTTATGCACTTAGGTGGTTTTGTATGGGGCTATGTGATCTAATGGAAGTGCTATGCACTGAGGTGGTTTTGTATGGGGCTATGTGATTTAATGGAAGTGTTATGCATTGAGGTGGTTTTGTATGGGGCTATGTGATCTAATGGAAGTGTTATGCATTGAGGTGGTTTTGTATGGGGCTATGTGATCTAATGGAAGTGCTATGCACTGAGGTGGTTTTGTATGGGGCTATGTGATCTAATGGAAGTGCTATGCACTGAGGTGGTTTTGTATGGGGCTATGTGATCTAATGGAAGTGTTATACCGCAAAAAAAACGTTAGATAAGACTAGAATATGTCTTTAGAAAAACCCAGAAAACCCAAGTAATATAATTATATTATAGTGACCTTATTTATGCCTTTCATTTATCAACCTAGACATGGACTATATTTCAACACATGAAAAACCCAAACTTTTTAATTTGGCGTAACAAAACTATTAAAAAGCGGAACGGCGTAACAAAGTGTGTTTTTTAATAAAAAAAAGCGGAACAAATACGCCAAAAGCGGAACGGTAGGCATGTCTGCAGTGCCCCACAAAATCACTTGGACCAAAACTATTCATCTACTCTATCAAATAGCTTGCTTTTGTGGAGAACATAACATCCTAGAAAGCAGGAGGCCATATTAAAAAAACATACACAACTCATTCAATCTACCAACAGGGATACAACAATACATGCATTTAATGTGAATGTCTCTGTGTCAGAACTAGCCTTCAAACAACACAAGTAAACAAAGAAAATAAATGTTTCACTTGAATGTTGGACATAGTATCAGTGGACCACTATAAACATAAATTTCTTTAGGCATGACATTCTAATACCTTAAAACACAAAGTTTAAACGCAAAGATCTTGGAAAATTAAAATTAGACAAAATCAGAGCTCCATTTTTACTTCATAATTTTTTTATTTTTTTTCTGATATAAATGGATAAACTTGTACTAAGCCATTAGTAAGAACCTGTTGTACACAATATGTATAAAGTATGAACAAAATAAAAATGTTATATATTTATTAGAGTTTATATTTGAGATGTTAAGAAAAAATTGGAAATCCTATAAAGCAAAAAGTTAAATAACTCTATGAACACTATAAGGAGACAAAAAAGCGGCGGTGTGTTCGGCTTGCCTGCTGAAGGTTCTTGATTCGAATCCTGGTAAAGGCGAGGATTTGTTCCCAGGGACTGGAGGGTGTCCCTGAGTCTACCCAGCTCTGATGGGTACCTGATTTTGGTTGGGGTAAATTAAAGGTGCCTGGGCATTGTGCTGGCCACACAATCCCCCAGTATGCCTGTGGCCACAGAAACTGGTGAACGTTGTTTCACCGGCCCCGTGATCAATTTGGTCCAACCGGTTCTATTCTTTACTTTACTATAACACTATAAACACTTTATTTAAAATAAAACTTGTATTAAAATCTTGGCTATTTATTACAATTTAGTACAAAACATCATTTTGTTTTCTCAGACTGTGGCACCACTAGGAGGGGATAATTCGTTACATTGGTAAGAAGGACAAAACCCAATAATGGGTATAAAATTGCATTTATACAAACGATAATTGGATCTGGAGAAAAGAAACATCATTAAAACATTCCTTTAGATCACCTTATTCTAATCATATAGTGAATTACCTTTGCAAACAGATCTGACAGATGGTTTCATTTTGCACATGCCATGCGTGTTAAGTTGAGCAGAATGCAATTATACAAAGTACTGTAGTTAAGACTCCTGCCACAAGCTTATAAAACTGGCTTCATAACCGTTGGATTACCACATGTTTTGACAATCAATATTCCAACAAAGAAAGAACAATTAGCACTTTCTGGCTAACAGTCCTGCTAAGACATACAGACTGGGCGTGTCAATTAAAACCCCTGCATGTTCGAAGCAATAATTTAAGATGAATAATTTAAGTATGGATAAGAAAATAAATGCCAAAAAGCAAAAAGAAAATCAGGAACAGAAATTGTAAAGATCGACTACCATCATAGTCAACCTGCAGCGGGTACATAGAAAATATCTGTACAGAGATCTGTTAAAAGTTACATGGTCATTGACTGTATCCTGCCTCGAGTGCAGAAGTGTGAATAGAGCCACATTGACTGTATCCTGTATAGAGCCACATTGACTTATCCTGCATCGAGCGACCAAGTGTGAGTAGAGCCACATTGACTGTATCCTGCATCGAGCTGCCAAGTGTGAGTAGAGCCACATTGACTGTATCCTGCATCGAGCTGCAAAGCGTGAGTAGAGCCAAAATGATTTATCCAGCATTGAGTGGCCAAGTGTGAGTAGAGCCACATTGACTGTAACTGTATCCTGCATCGAGCGGCCAAGTGTAAGTAGAACCATAGTCTGTGACTATCACAGGATCATTCTCAAATGATTTATGCATGAGCAGTACATGTAAGTTGCTTTGTACACAACAGCAAACCATCACTATAGTTGTATGGCGATTCAGAACAGCAGACCATCAACTATAGTTAAATGCTGAACACAATTATGCAGCAGTGGTACACGTAATTTGTACACAACAGCAGCCCATCACTAGACTTGTATTACGCTTCCAGGCAGTGATTGGTAAAAAAAAACAATATTCTACGTCATGTTATGACTTTAACACGAGCCCAAAAGTCATTCAGGCTCTGCAACTTTTAAAAATAAACCTGTTATCTTCCAATATAAGGATTATTGCGTTATGTCAAAAATAATAATTTGAGTAGAAATGAAGTATACATGCATAAGTAGAGCCTTAACAAGTAGACGATGTTCTTCAAGTACACAATACAAGTATCGGACATATACAAAGAATATACATGTGTAGTTCCTTTTTATATTCTTTTTACCACCTTCTATGTACCCTAAATGTCCCATTCACCCTTACTTTCAACAGAAGCAGTAGTTTAGAAATATAAACTTTCATTTTTTTTTATCTACTTTTGAGCGTATTAGTATTGTTTGAAAAGGCAAGTAGCGCCGAAAAGCTTTATATAGTAATCCACATGTATAAAAAAACTATATTTTGGACTAACAGATACACAACATTTCAAAATACCAGTCAGCTATGTCACCATATTTGTATGTATATATATATCTCACATGACTGTCACAGCATCCTGTTCTTAGCACTTAAAAATTGGCCATAGATGACCTTTAGAGAAAGCCGAATGCATCCCCATCTCTTTACTTCATACTCATAGCTAGTCTCTCAAATCTAGCATTAAACTAATCCTATGCCAAAAGCACAAACAAAAAGATTCTTAAATGCAATGATAAAATTTTTTTCATAAAAGTGAATATTAGACAACCCTGGATAGGATAAAATAGAAAACAATTTCCTGGCCTCCAAGTTATAATGGTTTATTTGAATTCAAAAGCAAGTTATTTCTCAAATGAAACCCTTTCTATAGTCTTAGCGCATTGATATTCTAAAGGGCAGCAGGCATTTATAGTCCCACCAGCCAATTTTATTACAGTGAGCCCAGGCACATATGACCTAGATTTTCAACTGATCAATTGTACACTGCCAGCCCCACGGTGTGTAAATTTACCTCACACAAGGCTAAATGGGAAAATATATGTAAAATAAGCATGTAGTATTTCAACAATCTAGAACAGAATGTTTATTTAATAGAAAATATGTGCAATTCCTAAATATATCAAAACATTTAAATTTAATACCAATGCCGAGCCTGTTAGGCTGGCGTAGCAAAGGTCCTTGCTTCGGACCTGAGTCTACCCAACTCTGGTGGGTACCGGACATTAGTTGGGTTAAGGCAAAGGCGGCTGGGTATTGTGCCGGCCACTCATCCCTTAGTACATGGAAGCCACAGAAACTGGTGAGCACTGTCACACTGGCCCAGTGATCAATTCGGTACGACAGGGAATTTACTTACTACTAAGCTTTTTGAAAAAGTATAGGCCTATATAGGCCTGCTTCACAAGACTGGTTTTATTTTTATTTTGTGCAATTGTGTGAATTCCTAGATTCACCGCCTAGACCATCATTATTGTTGTTTTAGTTAGGCCTAGACTCTAATAGTCTAATTCAAATAATTATTTACTATTTATTAATTTATTAGACAGGTCAAAAGCACAACAAGCTTATCATTATCTTTACATGATATGTGCCAAAATTGCAAAATATATAAATTTAAAAAAAAATGAGATAGAACTACACAATCACACACATAATTATAATAAACGTTATCTAAACAAATGATATGATGTATCAGGGTAAGCTTATTTATGAAGAAGTTATGATTTCACAGTTGATCAAGGACCAAGTTCGATAACTCGCTATATTTCCTTCTGACCCCATTCCCAGCTACACTTTGAATGGTTAAAAGAAAACAAGACCTTGCTTATAAAACTTTCAATTATTCTTTGCACATAGCAACGCTATTAACTAGAAATTCTTACGCACTCTACGCGACACATAAACATTGTTACATTTCGCATATAAAGGAGAAGAACGAAGCTAACATTCCAGCAGGTGACAAGCTAAGCATCAACATGCGCCATTTTGCAAACCACTTGCTTCTTCACTTACCTTTTTCCAAAGCAGGGAATGTATTGAGAAGCTCGTCATCTCGAGAAACTTGGGTGATAATGGACGTACTGTCCATTTAGGAGACAACTGCAACCTCCGGTCGGCGACGTGTTTGCTATTTGAAATTGGAATACGGCCAAAAACTGTCAGTGTCGACACATCAAGACATCCAAGTAGTAAATATCGAGCTACACACCACAAGTAACATCATGAATATTAATGAGCACAGTACAGCGCCGAGGCCGAATAGCTGAATCGCAGAAAATAGCCTAAATGGGTCACTGCATAAACATTAGCACACTGTGCTAATCTAAAATATACAGCTAGTCTAAGCTTAATCCCCCAAATTAAATTACGTCTTTTCAACAAACAATTTAATACAGTTTAATATAGTAATGCGAACAGCCGTGTATGTAGGCTAAACACTTTCGTGCCAAGATTTCAAGCAACCAATCAGAACACTACAAAATTTAGCCTGACCCTACCGTTACCTATTTTTAATAATTCAACATTTTAAAAGCGAAATAGTCTTAATATTATGCCCGCATATTTTCATACTTAATATTTAATAATATATCTCACTTCATGCCATTTTTATTTATATAGTTATGTGAAAATGGTACAAGCAAAGCCGTTTAGGCCTTTGTGATAGATCTAGATTAGCTTAATAAATAAGAAGAAGACCTAGATCTATAAATACTTTCATAGCCTACTTCTATTCTACTACCTACTCCTACTCCTACACTGCAAGGAATTATAAGATTATGCATATTGTATTAATTAGGCACATACAGGTTTATAATTAGGCCTAATTAGAATTAAATATAGATGAACATAGCTACGTAGTTAACACCCCAACCTTAACTTGGATTAATATCTAAAAACAATTCAACTGTACAACTTTACGAAAAGTTTGTTAAATCTGTTTGCCAGCTTATTTCTATCAGAATTTCAAACGTTTATAATAGCTTGCAGCTTACCTCCCAATTAAGGCTTAGGCGCCATCAGGTTCGAAGCGATCTTAGCTAAGCCACATCCCCCTTTTCGTTCCTGGAGTTTGGGCAAATGATTTTTTAATTAAATATTTGTTTTTAAATATGTAGGCTACTAGATTCGCGAAAAAATGTGGTACATGCAACTGTATGTCACGCTTAAGTTCAGAAAGAGAAAAGAATCCTAGGTTTGTTCCTGTGCGCCATCCACATATTACGTAGGCCTATGTAAAAAAAAAAGACAAATTATCATAATCCCCCTCCCCTTGATGCGCCCCGTAGACCTTACGTAAAAATTATATTCTCCTCCCACCGCTCCCAAATCTTGTTTAGAGATGTAATCTTTAGCCATAGTTAGTGGTGTTTGATTTATTTTTTATATATAATATAGGCCCTATAGGCTATATACAGGGGCGAAGTCACAGGGGGGGGGGACTGAAGGGGGGGCCTAAGCCCACCCTGAAATTTAAAAAAATATCTTTTTCAACAGATTTTTAAAAAAATATATACTAAATTCGCCAAAAAATTTGGTAAATGTTTGTCACGCAAAAGTTCAGCCCCCCCCCCCCCCCCTGGAAAAAATTTATGGCTTCGCCCCTGTAGCCTATATATTTATAGCTTAGTTTTTAAGTGTTTGCTCGCGTTGAAATTTCGTTATCTTGAACACTGCATTAAAATAATTGAGAAATAAACTAACCCATAAAAACAAAATTTTTATTATACTCTCTTTCTTTGTAAACTAAGTTTATATTTAATTTATATCTTAATAGATTAAAATAAATATAGATCTAAGTGATATCATATTTTATGAATTCCCACACTAAAATTTTGCGCATCCTTTTTTTTTCTAGCTTTGGCCCGCTAAAACCATAAAAAGATAACTCGCTTTGTTTCGGCTACATTGTGTCGTTTTTATTCTATTTATTTCGTAAAAACGAACATATTCGAAAAGTTTATTTACTTCCATCTCTTCCGGTAGAGGCAGCCATGTTTTACGTAGAATATTTTCTTCGATTCGCAAATTGGTTGAAGGTTTTCGTGACTATTTCAAAGGTTATGATGCTGAAAATTTGATAGAATGTATTGTTAGTCGGGACAAGTCCGCTGCCCAAGTTTCAGCTCGATTGGACGACGGGAAATGGTCGAAAAATTTATGCAAAATTTTGCTAACAAGCGACCAGCGAACCAAGCAAGCAGACAGACAGTACGAGTTAATAGAAATGGAGTAAAAAGAGCATGTGTGCGAGAGAGAAATATTAAATATAATTTCGAGACACAAGAAATAAAAATATAAATCAATCACACCAAGATAGACCTATAGACAAGGGGGTTGGCAACCTAGGCGAAAACTTTTTTACTAGATGCTGTCATTC
This sequence comes from Anisus vortex, assembly GCA_949126835.1. Lineage (NCBI taxonomy): Eukaryota > Metazoa > Mollusca > Gastropoda > Planorbidae > Anisus > Anisus vortex. Next base: position 28,736,601 of record OX421506.1, read on the forward strand.
CTCACCCTCAAACAACCAAACTTATTTGACGGCCTAATTTTGATGCTAATTTTTTTTTAAAGTAATTAGGCCTGCATAAAAAGACATGTTGATTAGCCTACACTTTTTTTTAAATTTAGTTATTATTTTTTTTTATTTGCAAGACGTTTAAATTACGAAAATTAAAATACGACGTCTCTGGTGGCTTGGCCATGTTTCCAGGATTGGCAAATCCCAAAAGACCTACTATAAGCTGAGATCACTGAAGGCAAGAGAGCTACTGGCCGCACCCAACTTAGGTTCAAGGACGTAGATCTATGCAAGATCTATAGATGTAGATGTTGGAAGCTGTGAGAACCTGGCCCAGAACAGAAGTAGCCTAGTTGAAGAAGTACCCTACACACCGGTACAAATGCTGCAAATGCTAAAAGAGCAGCGATGAAAAGTTAAAAACATTGGCTGCCCCTGACCAACTCCAAAGGTCCCGCTGTCAAGTGCCAGAGATGTGTCAGAGCTTGACTCTCAAGGATATGCCTCCACAGACACAGCCAAAATGTTTCCGCAAAAGTATAAATTATTCTTTGTGTGTCAAGAATAACACATTATTTTAGTGCTCAGTACAGAGAGACTAGTTGTACATATATCTTATACATAGCATACGCTCCTTCTATAAAAATGATTATTGTGTACTACGCTCATCCGTGGTTTGAGTCCGGTCCTGCATTTCTCTTAGTGTTTTAAATAATATCACGTTACCGGTTTTCCTTGTTTGTTCAGGCAACCCATTCCATGCCCGGATACCACTCAGGAAGAAAGAGTACCTGTATGAATTTGTTCTCGCATAAGGGATAAGATAAGATAAGATAAGATTGCTTTATTGATCCAAATAAATGGATAAGGAAAGTGTTGACCTTAAATGTGTTTATTTGTTTTAGTTTGTTCAGTAGTTAAGTAATTATGTTTATATTAACTTGATCGTGAACGCTGCAGGGGGGAAAGGTGCAATCAAGTGATCCCCTCCACACAACTGGAATTATTTTTTTTCTATTATAGGCCTACCTATACTGCATTTCAAACAAAAAGTAAAAGTATCCACGTCAGACATAATAGATTTATAGGGCTAGTGAAGTAGCGTTCATAAGTTAACCGTGACAACAGCATACTTGAGGATAGTGTGACCCAGTGCCGTTGCTAGGGATTTGGGGGCTCAGGGGGGGGGGGGGGCTTGGCCTCTTTAGGAGCCCCTTGCATTTTGACATTCGACATTATGACATGAGAAAAAGAAATTCGGACACTCCTTTGGGGGCCCCCCTCAAGTACGGGCCCGGGGGGAACTTTCGAATTTGGACCCCACCTCCCCCTCCCCTAGCTACGCCACTGGTGTGACCAGCCCAATGCTCCTGTGAAGAAAAATGTGACTGATATATAACCTATAGATAGATAGATAGATAGATAGATAGATAGATAGATAGACAGACAGACAGACAGACAGACAGACAGACAGACAGACAGACAGACAGACAGACAGACAGACAGACAGACAGACAGACAGATAGACAGATAGATAGATAGATAGATAGATAGATAGATAGATAGATAGATAGATAGATAGATAGATAGATAGATAGATAGATAGATAGATAGATAGATAGATAGATAGATAGATAGATAGATAGATAGATAGATAGATAGATAGAATGAGAATCATTACTTTTATTTTGAAAATAACCTGTACAAAAAGCGGAGGGTGGGGAGAAAACAGAGGGATGGAGAAGGGGGAGTGAATGAAAAGGGAAAGATAGTGAATGGAAGTTATTGAGAGAGTACGAAGCAGAGAGTAAACGTGTGTGTGTGTAAGAGAGAGAGAAAGATAGGAAGAGAGATAAAGTGATAATTAGTGATAAACAGAGATAAGTAATTTAAAAAAAAAGATAAAAGATTTATTAAACGAGAGAAAAAGGGTGAGAGTGTGTGAGAGGGAGAGTGGGGGGGGAATAGCATTGAATGTTGTTTGGATTCATTGTATGTAGCCTTTTAACAGCCAAGAAAAGAAATCCACATAGCAATGGAAGGCCTTGACATTGCAACAGCTTGTGTGAATTCTTACACGCAACTCATTAAACATAAACATTAACAAAAAAAAAACAATCCTCGTTAGATTGAGTGTCAATGACAGTACGTAAAAACAAGTGTTCTAAAAAAAACAATAATGAAAAAAAAAAAATTTCGTTTGCAAAACAATGATATTTAGACTATGCAAATATTGGAAGATACTATTTTAGTGGAAGATACTATTTTAGTGGAAGATACTTTTTTAGTGAGGATTTAGTTGAATATAATATTATACTTATTAATTTAATTATAGACAGATACGTGTATAGTTGCTATTTATTTATTTCTTTATTTCAATGTAAGAATATAAATTCCCGTTGTTTGCTATTGTCGTTTTCTTTATTTACTTTAATGGGTTGAAGGATTGCAAAAGTTTGCAATTGCGGGGAGGTAATCAAAGAAATACTCATGACTTACAGTTCAAGCCGAGTTGTCTCAAAAGTAATAAATTTATTTTACATTATAATTTGCAAAACAAACAACAAAAAAAAAACAACAACAACAACAAAAAAAAAACAACACAAACAAACTATAGATATATATTCAAGGCTCTTTTAAAGTATACATTAACCTACACAAAGATAAATTGCCCGTTATAAACTATGTTTTCATCCATATAGCTAGTGAAGAAGTGAAACCTTTTTTTTTATGGCACCACGGCGTACAGGTAGGCTAAGCTTGTAGGCAACGGAATCCTAGACCAGGGGTCGGCAACCTATGGCACGCGTCCCTGACTTGGCACGCAGAGCGGTTTTAAATGGCACGCGAGAGACCTCCAAGAGGTGTTTCTTACTGAATTGTTTTTTTCCGGTATTGAATGAGGATAACTAACTGTTGAAGCCGATGTTTCTGAATGACAGTGAATATTTCATTGAGTTAAAATTGCATTTACAGCCCTTGAACTGGAATGGATTTGCATTGAAACTGGACATATCTTAAGCTTGCTGTGAAATCAATTTCAAAACATTGAATTACATGAATCCCTATTTTAAGGCATATATTAAGACAGAGCTTCTTTTATTTTTAGTAGGCCTACATTGAAGCACTCAAAGCGGAGTTTTATAAACAAAAACAAGACTTTCAAATTCATGGACTCCTGTTTTCATACCACATCAAGCTTGACTGGATATATCCTACTACAACATTCTTACAAACAAATTACAAATTACATATGTAGCCTATATAGTGCTATTCATAACAATTAGTCTTCGCATTCTTAGATGTGGATCTTTTTTTTTAAGCGGAGGAATAAGGACCATTAAAATGTAGCATGATGAATTTTAAACGCAAAAAATGGGCATCAAAATCCTAGATTTATTTTAAAAAAAAATAATTTAAAAATAATATTAGTTATTTTAAAAAAACATAACTTTTATTAACATCACTATAGAATCAAATGTGGAAACTTTAATTTAAATAGAAGGGAGATAATTAAACCGTTTTCTTTGTGCTAATATTCATAATATGTTTCATATTTTTCTTTTATAAAAGAATAAATGGCGTACAATTTATTACTTTAAAATTATTAAACTGTAAAGATAGTTGAAAATTATATAAATATTTTTTGGCTAAAGAATTTATAATATGTACATTTTTAAACATTACATTAGCTACTCATTTTGTATGATTACAATGTATCTATTCAAATTAAATTTGGTTTTTATAGAACATTCAAATTTCATTTAAAAAGAATATCTCAGGAAAGATGGATATCTTAATAATCAATGTAAAGCAGGTGCGAGATCTTGATAATTCAATAATAATTTTACGCAATAATTAGATCTAACCTTAAATTTAATGTGATAGTTATGTTATAAACTTGTGTATTTGGTGTAAATGCAAATAAAAAGGATAATAACCACAAACGCGTTAATTTTCTCTATAAAGCTCCCTGTCTTGCTACTGCACAAAATCTTTGTACTTTTATAAAATATTTTTTTTTAAATATAATAAAGTAGGTTGACTTTCAGGCTGTTGGCACGCCGAATGATTTAGAAATCCTAGATATGGCACACTGTTAGCAGAAGGTTGCCGACCCCTAGAATCCCCTAGAATGCCGTGGCCACAAAAACTGGTAAACGCAGCTACATCGGCACTATGGATCAATTTGGACCGACGGGGTACTTTACTTTTACCTATTTTTATATTATGTCCATCTTTATTAACTGGAAACTGTGGTATGAAATGCAATTTTAATGTCCTCTTTTTCAGATCACTCCCCCCTTTTCTTAGTCACCTAGGGCAACAAGCTCAAAACTTCAAATGTTGATTGACGACGTCATGTTGTAATTCAGATCGAGGCGAAAAAAGGGACACCATTAACAGTTTCAGAACAGAACACACCTTCAGAGGAACATACCGTTTAGTCAGTAAAAAAAATAAAAAAAAAATATAAACTTTATCTAGCATCAGAAGCAGAAATAGGCGGCTTGGGTTTTGGTTGTCCGGGCTACAGTTAAGCCCTTGCCGAATCCCACCTCTCCTTTTCAACACCTTGAGGCTGCCGAAAGTTAACAATTCTAAGTTTGAAGAAAAGAATGAGCCTACAAAAGATGCTGGACGGTATAACCCAAATATCACAAACACAATTATTCGCCTCTATTTATAGTTTCACTGTGAGATAAGTTGCCACATTTGACCACATGTTTCCACGTACAAGTATGTTTACACCCTAGCACATTGAAGTTTCCAGAAATGTTTTCGGTGGGTGGAGGGGTGGGGAAAAGGGGTCGAAAATATAAAGCTCTGCCACTCCCCTCCCCCTCCCCCACTCCTCCTTTTAATCTTTCCTTCTTTCATATTATTGTGGAGACCCCGTTAGGACATAGGGACAAGTCCACAATTTAACTAGACTACATAATATACCATTTTAAAACATCGCAAGCAAGAAGTACAAACAGATGACAGAGTTTCACTTGAGGTATTTAGTCCAGCCCTTCAGTGAAGATTTGAACGCCGGCACAGAAGGGGCAGTGATGGAGGCTTGATCCAGTGTATTCAACAGTCTAATGGCTGACGAAAAAAAAAAAGAATATTTGTAAAAGAATAATATGGAAGCATGTTCATAATATGTATTTATTTATCTCCCTCTTAAATGTATCGGACTGTGTGTTCGTCTCTGTTTTTAATTATAATATGTCCCTTACAGATTATGCATGCGTTCTTGATTATGTCTAACTAAATTAGGGAACGTTTTAGTTTAGTCTTCTTTATTATATTTGTACAAATGTGTTTGTCTGTTTGTCTGCCTCTCCGCCTGTAATAATTAATGGCTCTAAACTCTAAATCATCACCAACAACTGTAAACTCAGGAGTTCCACGAGGAACTGTTCTAGGGGTACAACTATTTCTAATTTATATAAAAGACTTAACTATTGCATCAACACAGGAACGAAAGTAAGGTTATTTGCAGAAGATTGTATAATTTATAGAATAATAAAAAATATAAAAATGGCTAGTGGCTAGTGAACTCGTATCAGCTTAGGACGCAATAATCTTCTTTATATAAAGAGCGTCTGTAATATGTAAGGAAGACTGTATGTCTAGTATTGGTTAATATTTCACCCATTAACCCTGCACGAGAGGATCACACTCACAGACTGGCAGGTCGGTTCAACAGAAACTATAGCAGTCCATTTCAGTAGCTTTGGCGATGTGTATAGCTATGTCCTAATACCCTATTACTTTACAGCAGACGGTATTGACCTAACTGACTTGTAAATAAATTGGAGGCATTAACTTAGCAAACACCGAGCAATGTAAAGTTAAGTATTCCGTCGGACCAAATTAATCCATAGTGTCGGTGAAGCAGCGTTCACTAGTTTCTGTGGCCACGGCATACTAGGGGATGTACGGCCAGAACCTTCAGTAAGCCAGTCGAACGAGATGCCCCATTACCGACTAATGCACTGGCCAAAAATGAGAAGAAAATCTAGTTAATCCAAATGCTGTGTACTATTATCTTATACATTACAGACGCTCCTTCTATAGAGAAGATTATTGCGTCCTACGCTCATCCGTGGTCCGAGTCTAGTCTTGCATTTCTTATTAATGTTTTAAATGATGTTAAGTTACAGGTTTTCCTGGTTTGTTCAGGCAACCCTTTCCATGCCCGAATGCCACTCGGGAATAAAGAGTACTTATTATATTATATAATTATATTATAATTCTGACCATAAGACACCCCATCAATAAATGTAGTTATCATTAAATTGCTTTGCCCTATAAAACCACTAACAAGGACTCCTTTTCACGGTCATTGCTTTATTTGAAAAAGTATGTTCATTTTTCGGAGTGATTATCCGGCGCTCTATTTTCTTTTATGCCAATAAATTGCTGATTGGTGGAAAGGGGCAGCTAACAAAAGTGCTTTGTTTTCAATTAATGCTGTCTCCAAATGTCATTACAAGCCAAGGCGTCGGGGTATAGGTGGTAACTTTATTGCATAGCGAGAACAGAATAACAAAATAACAATAATTAAAATATTTAGCTGGAATAACAAAAAAGCGTGTACATTTTCAAGGGAAATAACCAAGTTTTGATTTTTAATGTTTAGTTTTTTTTCTGGTACTTTCCCTTGACATTAATTGCTACAATAGCAACTTAAATTGAAACTATGTTAAACACAAGTGTGACTTAATACATTAAGTGTGTATATTTAATTATTTAATAATTCAGACGCTCCTCTACACTTTTGGACATCAGAGATAAATGTTAAAAGTGTCAAAATAATCCATGCTAAACTTTAATAATATATTAGATCTATGGTATATTTTATAATTTACAGAAGTTCGTTATATACAGAAGATTGTTGCTTCCTACGCTTATTCGTGTTTTGAGTCATGTTGCGTTTTGGTCTGAGTTTTAAATTGAGATTAATATGTTAATTTATGCATCTCGTTTCATACCCGATAGAACTACAGCAACCATTTTATTTTGCTTCATACCCGATATTAGATCTCTCCGTTAGGGCGTATCATACAAGTATAGGCCTACATTATAAGAATAATATTTATGGACATTTCCCTAGCGCAGGAAAAAAAAATCACGACATATGGAACCTCAGACCCTCCTTGAATGGCAAGTCCTGTTCAATGGTCGTTGGGAATACAGGGCGTTCGAGCAACAGCCCTCCCCTCCCTTCGCGGTCGCCCCATTTCAAGTAACCATATCTCCTTTCCGATACAAATCCACAAATATGTATTTTTAAAAAAAATATTTTAAACCGGAAGGCCACAGTAGTCAAAGCTTTAACTCAATTTTTTCGTGTAATTTCGCAGCCAAACGGATCCGTGTTGGGTGGGGAGTGGCAAAAAACAAAAAGGGGGAGGGGCGGGGGATTAGGTCGAGTCAGAAAAAAAGTCCCCTGCGTGGTACTGTGTTACAGTCCTGTGAGCGACAGATTGTAAAATTAAATACCAATGTAGGCAAGCAAGTTGTAGCCACTGTATATAGAGGATAGCTCAGTATAGGCCTATTGACAATTGACCTATTGTTAACACTATCTTAGTTTGCCATATCGGTCAACATTCATTTTTTCACGAACATTGGCTACTGTTAAATCGCATTTATAAATTCTTAGTCCTGCGTTATAATATTTTTTAAATTCTTATTTAAATTTAACCAGCACTTTATTTCTATTATAGATCTAATATTTGTCCTTTTTTTTTCTTTCTTTTTTTTTAGCGTGCAACACTGCGTCTATTTACACGTAAACACGGGCCGTGTTTGTGGAAAAAAAAAACACTCGTGGAAACTGTAAGGCCTTGTTTAATAGCCGAATGAAATAGTCCAAGGAAAGATAACCCTTCGCGCGAAACTGCCTTTTCATATTGTGTTCTTTGCAGACATAAAACAAGTGTGGAGAATTCGACAGTCAAAAATAAAACGTTCGCTAGCATGTAATAATTGCTCCCTATTCATCTCTCGCGGAGGGACCCGATGAAAGTGTGAATAGAATTTATTCCTTTCTTCTGCTACGCATCGGTTCAGGTGGCTAAAAAAAATATAGGGGGGGGGGGGAACTGAGGCTTGGGTTAGAGGGCGAAAAGTGTGCTAAAGATGCATAAAAGAATTTTTGTTATTCTTATGAGGAGTTTTAAGTAAACCGACACGCTACATCACCCATTTACAAATAGACGACGTCACATATGCCAGCGGAGGGGGGATTCAACAAAACGTTATCATTCAAACAAGGGCTCTCTAGTCTAGTCTATAGCTAGGCTACAATAATATTGAAAAAATAGGCCTAATATTTTAAAGCTCATGGAAAGAACTGAGGTTTTTTGGGTTAGCTTTACTTATATTTTTTTAAATTATGAAACAGTGCAATATACATCATTTTATAATGCTCTGTTTACCATTTCATTTCTATATATATAATATATATATGATTTCCAGGCTAGCCCGTTTGGTTTCCGATAGCTGCTACCGGGGGGAGTAGAAATGAACAGCGCAGCTAGTTCTTTCAGCCAATAGGCGCGCTGAGGCCCAACGGTGGCGAATGTTTGATTGGCTCGATAGAGCCAGCTCGCGTGGAAGCGCAGTCCCTGCGACACAGTGAAATCGAGGAATTTTTTTTTCCCCTAACACAGAGATTTTCATACATCTCGTTACTCGGACAGTTCTGACGAGGATTTTAACTAAAGTGTTTTTGTGAATAAATTAGGTCAGATGATACTGATCACAAGGAATACTTTTGTGATGATGGAGCCGCCGAGTTAAACGTTGTGTTACACACATTGTGGAATATTTTCATAACATTTGTTGGTGTTTTTTTTTTTAAAGTGAACTTGTTCCTCTTTGTTTTCGATAGACGGTGGGGTTTTGGTGTAGAATCTCAACATGGCGGCTCCTCGGCTTTCGAGACGGAGCTTTTCGAGTTCTCTGCTCTTGCAAGTGGGCCTCATTGTATGTGTATGTTTGGATTTCAGCTTCTGTGTGAGTAATACCCAATACAACACCAAAGAAGGCGATTATGTTGCCACGCATGGAAGGTGCGAAAAGATAAATATTCCTCTGTGTAAGGATATCCAATACAACGAGACGATCATGCCGAATTTATTGGGCCACCAGAAGCAAGACGACGCAGGCCTGGAGGTGCACCAGTTTTTCCCTTTGGTTAAAGTCCAGTGCAGCAAGCAGCTCAAGTTTTTCCTTTGCACCATGTACGTCCCTGTCTGTACGGTCCTAGAAGAAGCCATTCCGCCATGTCGATCACTTTGCATCGAGGCCAAGACCGGCTGCGAGGCACTGATGAACAAATTCGGATTCGAATGGCCAGATACTCTAAAGTGTGAACAGTTTCCTCTGGGTGGATTATGTGTCGGGGAGAACTCCACGGACACACCGACGGAGCCGAATAAAAACTCTCCTGGTGGACAGGTCTCCAGCACACTTTCACCTGGTAATATCTTATATCATGCTACCCAATTTCAAAACTTGCATTAGGCCTAGGCCCTAGGCCTATATAAGAAGTTATAGTGCGTAGGACGCAATAATCTTCTCTATAGAAGGAGCGTCTGTAATGTATAAGAAAAGATCTAGACCTAATAATTCTTAAAGTAAAGTACATGGAGTAACATGGAGGACCAAATTGAGCAGCGTTCACCAGTTTCTGTGGCCACGACATTCTAGGGGATGTGTGGCCAGCACAATCCTCAAGCAACCTTTACTTTACCCCATCTAATGTCAGGTAGCCGGTAGCCTACCCATCAGAGCCTGGGTAGACTAAGGTACACCCTTGAGTCCCGGGAAAATAATCCCTAACCTTCACCAGGGCCATTGGTGCGACAGCCAAACGCACTGCCACTCGGCCACTGAGCCTCCTAATAATTCTTCTATAGGCCTATTAAATACTATTATTATATTAAGACACACCCTTCAAATTAGGCGTATTATGCTAGGTTTAATTTCAACACAGACGAACAAGCCCAGTCCTCAAAATAAAATATTAAATAAAAATAAGATTGAACATGATTAGGCCTATGTGATGCAATAGTAGGGCTACTTTGGAAATGATAAATTAGGAAAGTTGTTGTTCAATGCATATTGTTGCCAGAATTTGATTAAGTCAAGGAATAGAAGTTCCAAATTTTTTTTAATTAGTCAGCCTTCTGCAAGGGTTAATGAAATTTCCTACTTGCGCTGCTAACGTTTGAAATCATTGAAGAGTAACAGAAGCAGGCTAGGATAATAGTTATTACAAAGTGCCCTAATTACCTTTAAATTAAATTAATTGTTCACAATGCATTCTGATCATTCAAATATGACTGGTCGACAAATCAATGTGCAGGGTTTTTCTCTTGATCTCTTTGCGGCTAGCAAAAAGTAGCAATTTTTTTTAAACACTTGCAACCAACCTTAAACTTAATGATCTAATAGGCCTACTTATAAATGATCTCACTATCAACATTTCAAAAAATATATTTCAACATGGATATATATTAGGTTTGAATCAGGGCTGTGGAGTCGGTAGATAAATGTTCCGACTCCAACTCCGACTCCGACTTCTCATTATTTTGTACTTCCGACTCCAACTCCGACTCCAGGTACCGAAATTTCCTCTGACTCCGACTCTTAGACTCAGACTGATAAATGGTAGATAAATGTTCCGACTCCTCATTTTTTTGTACTTCCGACTCCGACTCCAGGTACCAAAATTTCCTCCGACTCTTCGACTCCGACTCCACAGCCCTGGTTTGAATTATATTACAGGGTTCTCGTGAAATGTCCTGAAATTCGTGAAATGTCCTGAAATTCGTGAAATGTCCTGAAATTCGTGAAATGTCCTGAAATTCATGAAATGTCCTGAAATTCGTGAAATGTCCTGAAATTCGTGAAATGTCCTGAAATTCGTGAAATGTCCTGAAATTGGGATATTGTCCAATTGGAAGTGTGAAATTCATTTTAATTTTCATGTCATGGCACAGTTTTCTCTGAATGCTAAGACATTGCCCTATATTTCTATAGCTATAAATTCATAAAAAAAACACAAGCACATCTACTACAAAAGCATAGTCCTAGGTTACATGATATGCTATATATACTATAGAGGCTTATGCTATACATTTCCTATTCTTCTCAGGTAGTCATTTGCAATCAATATGAAAACGGTCCCACTGTCTTGGGCTTTCGAAAAGCTATGACAATACAAAATCAGTATTTCTATATAGACTATAATAAATTATATGTAGGCTTCATTCTAAAATGCCAAGTGAAAGTGACCAATGTTTGATCCCTGGTAAGCTAAAAAAATATGTCAAATGTAAAACGGCTATATATGTATCCTAGTAGTAGATACTACAAAGATACTGGTGATAGTATAACTTTATGACTAAATAGTCTCAGCATTTTATTTTTTATAAAACTTTTGTATAACTGTTGAGAGGATATGTCACACCCTAAAATTTTGGGCAAAAAGTGTGGCCTATACACAAGAAGTATACAGGATAAATATAAACTATACTTAGGTAAGAGCCCCATGTAAATAAGCTTTAAGTATTAATTATCTATTTCCTAAGTCATAGTGCTTTTAAACTTTAATTTAAAGTGGTATTAGAAATAGAAAGCGATAATTATAATTGTAATGATTTATTACACTTCCTGCACTACTAAAGTAGATATATTTCCTGTGCTGCCACTACATTTATATACTTGTATCCTGGAATGCTACTTCTTCTTTTTCTTCATTCTCAAGTGTATGTTGAAGGATTTAGACAAGTAGGCCTACAATACTTGTGATGATCTGCGTAATGGCTGTGCGTTGCTCCAGTCCACCATATAGTATGTTAATGAAGGAAGCTTCCTGGGGCCATTGTGGGCACACCACACTGATACAACGTGGTGTGCCTGTTGGGTGGCTGACTGAAGTAGAGTGGTACAGGGGGCATGCTTAACTCATTCCGTGCCGGGGGGTTTACCGCGTTTGTGCCAGACCATTTTTAGGTTGCTAGAATTTTTTATGGGTGCCCTTATTTATTCATAAATTTCTAAAGGAATTTGTTCAGCAAGATACCTGTATTTAATATCAAATTAAAGGAAATTAAACAGGGAATAATAATAAGTAGAAGTTAAAACAATATCGTAATAATAGTTACATCTTTATTAGTAATTTTTAGAGATCAAATTTTTTGTTTAAAAAAAAAGAAAAAAAAATAGATCTTAACAGATTTTTATATGGTATGCGTAGCAGATATCCTATTCAGCTTAAAACCACTAAAAGTATATCTATTCCAGATCAGAATGAATTTTGAATTTTGAAAATATGTCATATAGTTACTGAGTTATACGCATTTTTATAATGTTAGAATCAGCCAGCAAACGCAGATCCTATACATTTCTATATAGTTTACATAGGCCTAGGCCTAACCACGAATGTCGGAATCTTTAATTAGTAAATAAACCGACAGTCCTCAAAACCATTTTAAAGGGTATTTAAAGTTATTATCTGATGAATAGAAATTAATAATTAGCAATAAAAGTTATTTTACTAGCAAATTTGACAAGTTCCAAGGCCTAGAAACATTTCGAGTAGGCGTGGCTATGCTTTGTGTACAAAAGTTTAAACAGAAATCGATAAAAAATCGTCATTATTATTATTTTAAAAAACCTAAAGGAATCCAAGCAGAGGGAAGTTAACAGAGTGATCTTTCCCTTTAGACAATAAAAAGTTGGATTAGATGCACTGGAAACCAAAATAAATAACGAAAATTAAAGTAACGATATATCGATAGTTGGCAGTGAAGCGACGAGTCTAAGTAACGATATATCGTGAGTTGGCACGGAAAGAGTTAAAAGGGCATGTTCCACATTTTTTGGGACTTGTACCGCTGGGGCACATTTCACTTGATCCAATTTGTAGTTTGCGGAACATGTCACATGTTTGAAACTCCTGCAGACATGCCTACCGTTCCGCTTTTGGCGTATTTGTTCCGCTGTTCCGCTTTCTACTAGTTTTGTTACGCCAAATTGGAAAGTTTGGGTTTTTCATGGGTTGAAATATAGTCCTTGTCTAGGTTGATAAAACAAAGGCACAAAAAAGTCGCAATGCTATAATTATCATTACTTGGGTTTTCTGGGTTTATTAAAAGAGATATTGTGGGCTTTTCTAACGTTTTTTTGCGGTATTACGCGTGTTTGGCAATTAATATTATTTTCCTTTACTGTATTGCTAAGATTGTGAAAATGTCTAAACGTCCTGGCTCAGAAGGTTTAAATATGACTTGTTCAAATTGTAAAAAAAACTAATTCAGTGTTATTGGAAGGATTATTCAGAGGAGTTTATTCAGCAAATGTGACTTTAATGTTCTTTGTAGGCCTACTAGATCTAGATCCATTGCGAATTGTCTGTGAAACGTAAGCCTACCTACATTTTAAATAAGCATCCATTTTAGCTTTTTTTTTTTTTTTTATAAAAGATTGTTAGATAAAGAGTGTTCCGCTTTTTTGTTGAAAAATCCTCTTTTTCATCAAGATTGTTCCTCTTTTTAGTCCTTAGGGGTAGGCATGTCTGCTCCTGGAAAACAAAAAGTTGTGTTCCAGGACCTTAAAACTCCTGGAAAAACTGCATTTAGTCCTGGGAAAATACTAAAAACTCCTTATTTTTGTAGGGATATTAATTATGAATTAAAAAAATCGTAATCACTGCTCTTAGATTGTACTTTCACTTTTCCAGAAAGCCCTATTGGTGTTAACCAACCCTCTTTGCCTTTTTTTATTTCCGCAAACGTTGATGACACCAGTGATGCCACTCCATGGTTCTTTTTTTTTTTTACTAGATCTTGTTTTTTTTGCTATCCAAACTTGGGATGTAGGCTATAAAAGTCCCCATAATGTCGTAAAACACAAAAAAAGGTGTGTAGCTAGGTGTCTGTTTTTTTTAAAGAGCTTAGCTTGGCTTTTCAAAAAATTTACTCCTGAAAAACGCCTGGAAAACTCCTGGAATTTTGAGGCAAATTTTGTGTACGAACCCTGACATGGTTGGCGATTAATCTTCTTTTCATTTACTGTATTGCTAAGATGGTGAAAATGTCTAATCGTTTTGCCTCAGTTTAGATCTGAATAAATTCATATGAATATGAATATTGAGAGGAGTTTTCTTTTATTCAGCAAGGAAAAAAACAACTTGTGAATTTAATGTTTTTTGTGCAATGGGTGATTGCGAATTTTCTGTAAAACGTAGGGCCTACCTTTTAAATAGGTATGTTCCTCTGTTGTTTTTTTTTCGTTAAAAAGATTGCATAATGTTACATAAGATTGTTCCTCTTTTTTTTTGTTGAAAAATCCTCTTTTCATCAAGATTGGGTTGAGTCCTTAGTGGTATGCATGTCTTCAATGTTTTTAAAGTGTATATTTCTCAGTACAAACTTTCATCTTTTATTCCCAGTTTTTATTGCTTTTGATTATTAAGAATGTTTGAAGGCAAGTCTGCATTTGAAAGGGATCATACCCCCTCATCTAGGCTTAGATGTTGTGATGTTGAATAATAATGTTAAAATTTGAGCATTTTGTTCAACATAGGCCTGACTTGATTTTTTTTTTCATTTGTAACCAAAACAGGGTTTTCTTTATCTACCAACAGGAGAAATGTCTACAATATGCGAGAAAACAATCACGCTTCACAACAGTGTGAAACCAATGTGTTTCTGTAACAAATAGACTGGACCAATAGTCCTTATAGCATGCTCACCATTTCTATTTGTAGTCTTAGTCCAAAGAATGCCTTTAGTTCTGGCATTGTTACTTCAGAATTATTATTATATAGTTGTTATGCTTTTGGTTTTTATCTGCTCAACTCTTCTGTTTGTCTCTATACATACATTTTGTTTTCAACTATTGTCCATTAAAAGATCTAACCAATCAGTGCAATTATTTTCAGGAGAAATAATCAGTGGAAGATTTGTTTGGGTCCTGCCTGTTAAATAAAACTAAATCTTTTAACATCACTATTACAAATACACACTTAATATTACCTATACTTTCTAATATTTAAATTCTAAAAAGGATTTTATCATTGATTGTTATGATTAATTTGTTTAGTAGGCAAGTCTTAATATCTACATTAGACATCCTATACTCTCAATTTTCCAACTTGAATCAGAGTGTATACAATGTTGAATTTGAAACATTTCACTACTAATCTAAATTCTGTCCTCTTCTTCATGGGGCTAGTGAAGGAGCGTTCTCCAGTTTCTATGGCCAAGGCAAACAATGTTAAAGATACAGGATAGGTGTTTTTATCTGGATTGGTGATCCACAGTGTCCTCATACATGGTGTTTTTCAAATCTCTAAATCTGCTCTGGATTTTTACATTTAAGGTCCTTTTGTCTTATGGTCAATGCTACATTCCATACAATTTATTTGTAAATCCGCCAAAATGATATTGTCTTACTATAGAAAAATAAATGTTTGTTTTTTTCATCAAATTGTATTACCGGTATATAGATCAACTTTACATTCTTTATGGATCTTTTAAAAGAAATATTTGATTTGTTGTTACAGGGTTCGTACACTGTACAGCTCCTGGAAACTCCTGGAAAACAAAAAGTTGTGTTCCAGGACCTTAAAACTCCTGGAAAAACTGCATTTAGTCCTGGGAAAATACTAAAAACTCCTTATTTTTCAAGGGAGATTAATTATTAATTTAAAAAAATCATAATCACTGCTCTTGGATTGTACTTTCTTTTTCCAGAATGCCCTATTGGAGTTAACCCGCTTTGCCACTTTCTATTTCCGCGCGCAAACGTTGGTGACACCAGTGATGCCACTTCTTGTTTTTTTTTTACTAGAACTTGTTTTTTTTAAAAATCTAAATATGGGATATAGGCTATATAAGTCCCCGTAAAGTCGTAAAACAAAAAAAAAGTTGTGTATCGCGAGGTGTCTGTTTTTTTTTAAAAAGCTCAGCTTGGCTTTAAAAAAAAATATACTTCTAAAAAACTTCTGGAGCACTCCTGGAAAACAATTTTTCTGTACGAACCCTGTGTTAGAAAGATTTTAATGTCTTAACTCATTCTGTGCCGGGGGGTTTACCGCGTTTGTGCCAGACCATTTTTAGGCCGCTAGAAATTTTTTAGGGTCCCTATATTTATTCATTTATTTCTAAAGGTATTTGTTTAGCAAGATACCTGTCAATCATATCAAATTAAAGGAAATTCAACAGGGAATAATAAGTAGCAGTTAATACAATATTAGAATAATATTTATATCTTTATTAGTAATTTTTAGAGATCAAATTTTTTGTTTAAAAAAAAAGAAGCAAAAAAAATCGATCTTAACAGATTTTTTTATGGAATGCGTAGCAGATAGCCTATTCGGCTTGAAACCACTAAAAGTATATCTATTTCAGATTAGAATGCATTTTGAATTTTGAAAATATCCCATATAGTTACTGAGTTATACGCATTTGTGTAATGTTAGTATCAGTCAGCAAACGCAGATCCTCTATAAATTTCTATATAGTTTACATAGGGCTAGACCTAACCACGCGTGTTGGAATCTTTAATTAGTAAATAAACCGACAGTAATCAAAACCAGATTTAAATGATTTAAAGTTATCTGATGAATAGAAATTAATAATTAGCAATAAAAGTTATTTTAATAGCAAATTTGACAAGTTCCAATGCCTAGAAACATGTCGAGTAGGTGTGGCTATGCTTTGTGTACAAAAGTTTAAACAGAAATCGATTAATAATCGTCATTATTATCTTAAAACCGAAAGTAAACCAAGCAAAAAGGAAGCAGAAACAGTTGTCATTTGTTTGATAATATAAAAAGTCAAATTAATAGGCTACAGCAACGAAAAAAGCTATGAAAACCAAATCCACGATATATCGTGGATTGGCACGGAAGCGCCAAGTCAAATCCACGATATATCGTGGATTGGCACGGAATGAGCTAAAATCTACTACTAAATCCGATAAACAATTTTGTTAGAGGCAGTTTCTTTTTCTTCTCAATACTCCACAATGAATTGTGTTAATTTGTGGCCACATTTCTTTATTACAAGATTGACACAATCCAGTTCAATCATAAGTAAACTGTAGAGCTCTAATTTTAGTGAACTTCCACAAGATTAAAGTCCACTAGCACTAATTCTAATTTATATTTATGATTATCATATAGTATCATCATGAAATATAGTACGGTTATTTACATATGATTGCATAGATCTATTGATCGAAAGACCAATCAACAGATGTTTTCATATAAAAAGAAAATATAAACAAAAAAAAAACAACTGAAATACTACTTAACATTAGTTTGACCAAGTTTCCAGTGGGCACACCACGTTTTTTCCCAGTCGATATGACATGATGTGCCCGCTGGGGTATTTAATATTATTTTTGAAATCTGCATATGCTTCTCTTGACCCGTAAATACAATTTTTAAACTAATGCAAACAAGATGTAAGGCATATTACAAGCAAATAAGCCTATTCATCAAAATCACTATCTTTAGAAACACAGCAAAGAATAATAATTTAGATCTAAGTAGTAAAAATAGGATCAAAGGAGTAAAAATACGTAAAGCCATAGATTTTAACTTAGAAATTATAAAAACAGCACAATAATGAACAAAAATGATAAAAAAATTCTGTATGCCATGACAATTTCATTTTGGGGTTTTTCTTCCTTAGTAGCATTCAGTCATGGAACTTTCCTAAAAGCCGTTATCAAATGAATGAAGCCAGGGATATGCATTGGTCTCATTGGATGCTTAAATCGTCTGTAGGTCCATATGAAAAGTGTCTGTAAAAATTATAACTCCTTTATGATAACTTTCTTTTAAAGGAGGCACTGTGTTCTAACGTCATATCAAAACTGCTTGGGTGCCTGACATTAATTTGGGAAAATCAAAGCCTCTGGCCATACAATCCCCTAGAGTGCCAACTAAAACTGGTGAATGCTGCTTTATTCGCCTTTTGGATCAAATTAAATTTATCTGATAAGGATACTTACTAGTTTATTTTACAAAATAAAAACTTCCATTGCATGCATTCTACAAAACAAAAAATGAGACCAAAATATCTTCTGTGAAGCCGGCTGGCCTAGCGGTTAGTTCATCGGACTGTCAACCAAAAACCATCTGACACGTCGCGGGTTCTAGCCCGGCCACCGACGGATCCCTGTCGCCCTGCAGGAGTTTTGGGCCTGTAAACATATTTGCGCCAGCAGGCAGCAGTGTGTTTACAGAGCGCACTGAGCATGCTGAAATAGCATGGATAGAAGCGCTATATAAGTAACCAATTTAATTTAATTAAATTTTTAATTTTACTAGGAAATAGTTGACTATAAATGTCATATACACTGAAGCATACCGTAATTGTTTGCCGAAAACATTTGACAATATTTAAAGTGTCTAATTAACTCCAAATGATTGATCATTAGCCATTCTCGATAGGAATAATAATTCACTAACTCTTGTTAGCTAAAGTTATAAAATAACATGCTTTATATATAGCTGATTAAATTAGACTAGAAAAATGTATTCTTTTAATAATGTATTGGTTAACATTTAATTTTAAAAAATTATCTTTTTTGTTTTAGGGTCAACTCCCTCTCCAGAAAAATATTACCCAGATCTAGGATTTCACTGTCCTGCTGTGCTCACAGTTCCAGTAGGACTAGATTATCACCTTAAAGTTGGCGATGAAATGGTGAAGAACTGTGGTGCACCTTGCTATGAAATGTTCTTTGATGGCCATGAGCGAGAGTTTGCCAGATGGTGGATTGGCATCTGGTCTTGTATATGCCTGGCTTCCACTCTCTTCACTGTACTGACCTTCCTCATAGACATGCAGAGATTCAGATATCCAGAGCGACCAATCATATTCCTCTCCGGGTGCTACTTCATGGTAGCCATGGCATACGTTGTTGGATTTGCTTTGAGAGAGAAGATCTCCTGCATTGAAAACGTCGACCCGCCCAATTCAAACACGGATAAGAAATCAATGCTGTCGCTGGTGACACAGGGAACAAAAAAAGAGGGCTGCACTGTCCTTTTCATGATGCTGTACTTTTTCAGCATGGCCAGTTCCATTTGGTGGGTCATTCTAACCCTCACCTGGTTCCTGGCCGCTGGGATGAAATGGGGACATGAAGCTATTGAGGCCAACTCCCAGTACTTCCACTTGGCTGCATGGGCTGTTCCGGCTATTAAAACTATCGCTATACTAGCAATGGGCCAGGTAGATGGTGATGTACTCAGTGGGGTGTGTTACACTGGAATATTTGACGTCGACGCCCTCCGTGGGTTCGTGCTGGCCCCGCTGGTTGTGTATCTCATCATAGGGACCTCTTTCTTGCTCGCAGGGTTTGTTTCCCTCTTCCGCATCCGCACGATCATGAAGAGCGACGGAACCAAAACGGATAAACTAGAGAAGCTGATGGTGCGCATCGGAATCTTCTCTGTCCTGTACACTGTCCCTGCTACGATCGTTATCGCTTGTTACTTTTACGAACAAGCCTTCAGAGACAAATGGATGCTGACCTGGCACAGCCAGTCCTGCAACAGTTATCACACAAATTGTCCAAGCGGAGTTACCTCAAAGCCTTGGCCAGATTTTAACGTTTTCATGATCAAATACCTAATGACTGTAATTGTTGGGATCACCTCTGGGGTGTGGATATGGACTGGTAAAACCTTTCATTCTTGGAGGACTTTCTCCAGCCGTATCTTTGTTCACAGAAATAATGAATCAGTGGTGTAGTTTTCATATGTATATATCCCAGTGTATCTCTTAAGATTTGTCTGATCACTTGTAGAATAACAATACTGAATTTCTTGTCAAATATGGTGTGAATTTTTGGATTAATTTTTTGGGGGGATTTCAAATCAACAAAAAAAAAATAGAGGATTTAATTTCTGAAACAAAAGGATTACTTTTTCTTACTTTGTTTGGCAATGGATGGTTCTGAAATAATTTAAAAAACCACCAATGATTTACTTGGATATTCTTATGTACATCGCTTCCACTGTGCTTCTTTTGTAGATATTTCTATACGTGTTCCTTTTTGGGAGTCATTCGCAAGTGCAGTGAATAATGTTCATTTGAGTGTTGAGCTTGTGAGTGTAAAAATTTGAATTTGTTTGTGTGTGTCTTTATTAGAATACAAAAATACAATTACCTGGAGTAAATTGTGTGCACCGTTTTTTTTATTGATTGAAAGGAAGACAATTAAATGAGGTGAGGCTAACTAAATGGTGAACCTATCTTATTATATATGTGTTAAACATTTTGCTGAACATTGAATGAAACACTGAACCATTAAACCACAGAAATCTCTGCTACAACTTACAGTTGATATCAAACAGTCCAAGTTTATAAAAAACAACTTTTTTTTCTACCTGTACAAATATAAGATATAATGTGAATGTATCCTTTTTTAAAAATTATGAATGGAAGCATTTTTAAGAGACCATATTTCTTTGTATCTCATCTGTCTAATAACACAAGAATTATTATATATGTGATTCACTTTTTGCTTATTATAGGCAGTGAACAAAAATCATTTTCCTGTTATTTTAGAAAACTTCAGATGAGCAACATTTTTTCATTGATAGAAATTACATATTTTTGTTTTTTAGAATGTTTATGATGCTTTTAAAAAATATAGCCTAGTGTTCAAATCTGGAATACTACAGAGACAATGACATATTCTGAGACAACTGAGAGGTGGTATCAATTGACAAGTAAAAACCAATAATCCTAGCTTTTTTTTTTACAAATAAAAATATGTCCCATGCATATCGCTGTAGGCAGTAATCTTGGATAATGCCAAATAATGGTCATCTACCTCAATATTAGCCATGGCAACATTTTTCATTAGATTACAGTAACTGGAACTTTTATTGTGATATTGATGGTTTAAGGAGAACCATCGTATTGTGTTCTTTTTGTTTTCTAAATGATCGAGAGTAACATGTCTGTTATAGTTATAGGCATTGACAGCTCATTTATTTTTAAGATCTTGTCTTATTTGTAGTTCTTTGGAAAACCATTTTTGAGTGATTTGTGTCGCCCTATGTTACCATAAAGTCTGAAATGAGATAGCTGGCTTAAAATATTTTTTTATCTACAGACAATTGGAAATCACAACTTGCTTTTTTTGATCATCTTGAATTCAAGTAATTAAATTTTTTTCTACTTTTCTCTCTATTGTAGAAAATATTTGTGTTTGTATGGTTTTTCACATCTTACATTCATTTCATCATTTTGTAACCAATGTGTAATTGCAGGTTCTCATCTCATCATATCAATTATGATGATGGTTGAGATGTTCTGAGGAAACTTTTTCTTTTCTTTCGACAACTAAATCTTGATAGTATCATGTATTCATTGCTTGAAAAATGATTTCATTATTTTGGCAGTGCACAGTTCATAAAAATCTATGACAATGCATTAAGAAACAACAATGGGGTACTTTTGTGTGTTTTTCTTTCTTCTTCCTCATTTTATTGTTCATTTGTTAGGCTTTAAAGCATAGAATAGAACCTAAAAAAAAAACTTTATCTAATTAAAATGTATCTTGTTTACAAAAACCTTTGAGACTATTTCATGTTATACAGTGGCACACTTATCTCGATCAAGTTTAGTACTAGTGCTTTAGACTAACTTTCACCTGTATATTTGCCAAAATGGAATATTTTTTTATTTAATATATTCAGACTTGTGTGTATAACTAGTATAAGATATTTTATAAAACTCTTTTTGAAATCCCTGAGGTTTAGTTTACTTACAATTTGTTTGAAGTTTTAAAAAGAACAACAAAACAATAGCGTGCAAGTTATGATTTATGCATAACAGTGGGCCCATTTTCTCCTAGTCAAAACTGTTCATTTTGTAGAATATTCAACAATACATAGAACCATTTCATACTGTGGCTAACTTTATTTTTTTTAACTTTATCCATATCATTTTTATGCAAAGCTTTATCATTTACAATATATATATATATATATGTAATTTTCTGTTGGGTTGTGTTAAGTAAATAAACATCATCTTTGTAAATGTGTACAAATTACTGTGTATAATCATCCCATTAACTTCTTTTTTTTTTTGCTATAAGTACATTTCTTTATTCTTGTACAAAAATATTTTATTAATTGCTCTTTTTTTTCCAATTAGTGGGCTGACTGCACCATGTTAGCAAACTCAAAAACCGACAAACTTCTGAACACTAAGACATTGACTGGTGTGTTGCAATTACTCACTTTTTCATTGAATTAAAAAAAAAAATTAGTTTGGGGCCGTGGAAGATCAAATATCTTATAACTTTTTCACTGATCACTTACTTATGACATCAGTTTAAACAGACAAACTTGTGCTGTTAACTCATCACTTTTTGAATTGGTATCCCCAATTTTTTATAAGTGTTTAATAAAATAGCGATCTTTTAATATTCACTTCACAATTTGAGGTAAAGTTGTTTTTTTTTTTTTAGAGCATAGGCAGAAGAATAATTTTATGCATACATGTAAATATGAAACCAAAAACAATGTCATAAAAAAAGGGTTGTAATATAACTTTAGAGTGCAGGCCGCTGATTCTGTACTATGTTGCCAGGCTAGCAAATTGATACAACTTATTGCCATTTTTTTTATACATTAATTTGTACATTTTTATTGCTTTATGATTACTACAAACAAGTTGATGCTGTGTATATTTGTGTACAAATAATTGTTCAGATTCTGGACTGAACTGCTTCAGAAAGTAGCGAACAAAATATACATTTTTAAATATTTATTTGACAGCAGAGTATTTGAATTTTATACACAATTGACATGTTTCGTTTTTCCTCTTGTAATTGGACGTGTCAAAATTTTATGTTGTTGATTAAAAAAAAAGTTTTTTATTATTTGTGTCATGTGACTCTTATTTAATTATTTGCGCACATGAAATCTGTAGTTTGAGGCATCCACCTTGGTTTGTGTTTCGGTAATGATACGTAGAAGCAAAACAAGGATATTTTGACTAGACACTTACAAGTGCTTGGTGAATATTTATGATGGCTAATTGGTTTTCAAGTGTTTTGTGCTTTCTAGGTCAATGAATGAACTAGGTCAATGAAGCTATTTTTATTTCAGTAATTTCATCTACTTCTGGATCAAGTGGCATGTAATTATAGGTGGTTTTTTTTTTAAGTTGCTCCTTTCTTAGGGTTTCTTTTATAGTGCTAGTGAATCCAATAGTGTCTTTGGTCACTGCACTGTGTTCTCAGCAAAGGGTTAGGCTGCTTTTATTTTCACCCCAAAACTTACCTACCAGAGTTGGGTACCTACTCTTTGTTGTTTTTTTTCCTAGGCTGTAACTGTAAGGCATAGGTCAGGATTTTTGGAATGACTTTCCAAATCAATGTCTTTAGAACACAGCCAAAAAAAAACCTCACTTTATTTTTTGTTAAAGTGTGCCAAGTTTAGTTATACCCCAGTGAATGAATCATAGAGAAAGGATCTCAAACAGTGATAGTTGCTGGGGACCAAGCACTTGTTGACTAAGTCATCTGTGATTATGTAATATTGGAATCCCCATCTTTGTGGCAATAAGGTAAAAAAAATAATCTTACACTACTACTTAAAAGTCCTAAGTAAAGGCAAATAATTTTTTTTTAGTCGTTTTGTAGAGTGGAAGAGCTGTAAAAAGCAAAGCTATAGACTATTTAATTGGATTGAATAGCTAAGAATTTGCTTCTAACTTAGACAATTTGTGTTCTTCATTTTACTGTCATTCTATTTTTCTCCATTATATAATTACCATAGAATTTTTTTTTTTGTTTTTAATATAATTTTTTTTTTTGCTTTAATGATTTAATGTTATGTGAATAAATAAGTTGAAAATTTGATAATGGTTTTACCACTGAATTGTCTCTTATTTGTTCCGTACGTTTTACCACTGAATTGTCTGTTCCGTATGTATTACCACTGAATTGTCTCGTCTGTTCCGTATGTTTTACCACTGAATTGTCTCGTCTGTTCTGTATGGTTTTACCACTGAATTGTCTCTTATCTGTTCTGTACGTTTTACCACTGAATTGTCTGTTCCGTATGTATTACCACTGAATTGTCTCGTCTGTTCCGTATGTTTTACCACTGAATTGTCTCTTATTTGTTCCGTACGTTTTACCACTGAATTGTCTGTTCCGTATGTATTACCACTGAATTGTCTCGTCTGTTCCGTATGTTTTACCACTGAATTGTCTCGTCTGTTCTGTATGGTTTTACCACTGAATTGTCTGTTCCGTATGTTTTACCACTGAATTGTCTCTTATTTGTTCCGTACGTTTTACCACTGAATTGTCTGTTCCATATGTTTTACCACTGAATTGTCTGTTCCGTATGTTTTACCACTGAATTGTCTCTTATTTGTTCCGTACGTTTTACCACTGAATTGTCTGTTCCGTATGTTTTACCACTGAATGGTCTGTTCCGTACGTTTTACCACTGAATTGTCTGTTCCGTATGTATTACCACTGAATTGTCTCGTCTGTTCCGTATGTTTTACCACTGAATTGTCTCGTCTGTTCTGTATGGTTTTACCACTGAATTGTCTGTTCCGTATGTTTTACCACTGAATTGTCTCTTATTTGTTCCGTACGTTTTACCACTGAATTGTCTGTTCCGTATGTATTACCACTGAATTGTCTCGTCTGTTCCGTATGTTTTACCACTGAATTGTCTCTTATTTGTTCCGTACGTTTTACCACTGAATTGTCTGTTCCGTATGTATTACCACTGAATTGTCTCGTCTGTTCTGTATGGTTTTACCACTGAATTGTCTGTTCCGTATGTATTACCACTGAATTGTCTCGTCTGTTCTGTATGGTTTTACCACTGAATTGTCTCTTATTTGTTCCGTATGTATTACCACTGAATTGTCTCGTCTGTTCCGTATGTTTTACCACTGAATTGTCTCTTGTCTGTTCCGTATGTTTTACCACTGAATTGTCTCGTCTGTTCCGTATGTTTTACCACTGAATTGTCTCTTGTCTGTTCCGTATGTTTTACCACTGAATTGTCTCTTGTCTGTTCCGTATGTTTTACCACTGAATTGTCTCTTATCTGTTCCGTATGTTTTACCACTGAATTGTCTCGTCTGTTCCGTATGTTTTACCACTGAATTGTCTCGTCTGTTCCGTATGTTTTACCACTGAATTGTCTCTTATCTGTTCCGTATGTTTTACCACTGAATTGTCTCGTCTGTTCTGTATGTTTTATCACTGAATTGTCTCTTATCTGTTCTGTATGGTTTACCACTGAATTGTCTGTTCCGTAGGTTTTGTGTTTGTCATTGTTAATAATTTTGGCACAGTTAATTTGCCAGGTATAACACACTGTTGTAATGATATGACTATATAACCTAATTGGGTTGCCACAATCAGTGATAGCCACCCTATGGCATATACCGGTAATAACAAAGTTTTATAGCTGTTACAATACAAGCTATATTATATATAGATCTAGTTTTTCTTAAGTCTAATTTTCAAAAATGAAAATTACTCATCCAAGATAATGTGTAAATAATTTTAAATTGAACACAATAGACCATCCAGAAAGTGTTTCTTTAATTAGACTAGTCTTAAAGCTGTATGAAATTTCAAGCTTGATGAGTAGGTTGTTGTCACTGCAATGTTGATGCTTCTACTTTGAAGCACATGCTGGTTTGACTAAAGTGTGTACAGTAGAAGAATATATAAATATTTACAAAAAAAAAAACAACATGTACGCTTGACAGAGCAGGTTGAATGTTGGGAATTGGTACCGTACACAAGTCTTACACTTGAATTCGGTGTACAAGGTTAGGGGCGGGCGTAAACAATTCTAATAGAGGGGAAACACTGCTAAGATAATCTAATCCTAGCTTTGTGCGAATTCCATAAAGTATTAAAATTATCAGCAAGCAACATTTATTGTTATACATACAATACTATAAAGGTATACCGGCCACACAAGATTCGAAAATGCTGGGATATTTTGTCAACCTCTCTTCGAAGTTTATATTTAACTTGTAATGACGTCACATGCTTCAAAACTGAACCCTCGGTGACTAAGCACCGTGTCTTGTTTATGTCTCCTGTTTGACTTTCAAAAAGCGCTAGATCTATATATATATAGTTCAGCGCGGCCTTCTTTACACATTGCCAAGCAGTGTATTGAAATCTACCGTGCTTCAAAATTTCATAGACTAGCTTAATATTCTTGGTACAGTCGCTTTTTTAGAAGTTAGGGCCATTGAGACTTTTTTAATATATAGATCTACTTCTCTCTCTATTTTAATAACCGTAACATTGATGATTGAGTGTGCAAAAGGTAACGTTTGGATTATACAATATTTATTAGTAACATTGAGGATAAGTCTAGAATTATCGGTATTCAACATAAATAAGGACGTGTAGTTAATTCGTTATAATTTGGCCGACTATTCTGTTTGAGTCTGCTATTGAAGAGCAGAGCTTTATAATTATACATTTTTAACTTACTTTTTGAAACCTTTTTATAGATCTAGTTCTCTTTGTGGTAGATTTACTGATTTAGCAACGAACATTAATAAGAATTCTACTTCATAAAGTCATAAGTTCTTTATATTTTAAAGCACATCCTTTCTCTGTAGTTTGTTTTTCTTAGCGATGGTACCGGTAGACTAGTTAAAATGCCGTGTTCAGTAAAATGTTTAACATAAAAGAATCACCTTTCAGCCAGGAAATACAATGGCTCAATAGCTGACTCCTAAATAATAGGCCTACTTTTTTCTTGTATGATAAATGGTAGGATAGTTTGCGCGAATGTCTTTTGTGTTTGAGTACAAATGGTTCTTTAATATTGTTTTAGGTATGCTGAAAGACGGAATTTATGTAATCAAGTCAATTTTCCATTCATTTGGATCAATAAAGCAATCTTTATCTTATCTTATCTTTATAAAAAAAGCTAAGAAAACACAGAAACTCGTAACAAATAATTGTAACAATTTAAGGCAGGCAAATCAAATATTTTTGTCCGGGTTAACTTATCAAGCCGGTTCAAATATAACAGTGTCATTATCTACAAAGAAAAGATAAAAGCGTTTTGAAAGACAGAGTTTCTTTATACTACTCTAGTAGTAATGAAATCATTTGGATCGAAACACCCGGCCCTAGATCTATGCGTTTAACACAGCGCTATGTGCTGGGTGTTTTTTTGTTGTTTGACGTTTCTGGTGTTGTGGGCTGCATGTTATTTCTAGCCCATGGGTCTCTCTTTGCCGGTCAATATAAATGATAATTTTTTTTCCCCTGGTTGTGAATCGATTGATTTTTCCCAACCCGTGAACACACTTAGTCATTCCAGTTCCTGGAGCTGGGTTTTTTTTTTCTATTCGCATGGCATTTTGTATTGGATCTTGGACGGTCGGATGGGTTTTTTATATTTAACAATACATGTCTATATTAGATAGATGTGGCCTAGGTTAGATGGTAGAGGATTTATATCAAACATTTACCGGTACGTCTACATTAGATAGGACCTAGACATGTAGGCCTAGGTATCAGGTGGTAGGAATAGACATCAGATATTTTCAGCGATAGCTACAGATTCAGAGATAGATACAGATTCAGAGATAGATACACAGATTCAGATATAGATTCACAGATAGGCTACACAGATTCAGGGACAGGTGCACAGATTCGCATACAGATGCACAAGAGTCACAGATAGATACATAGATTCACAGGCAGATACACAGATTCACAGATACTAGCTGAGATAGATACACGCATAGAAAAACAGACAAACTGAAAGATACATTGACTGAAACATGGACTTAGTTTTTGACTGAACATTTAATTAATCAAACTTTAAATCTGGATGAAACTGAAAAAGACACCCAAAACGAATTTGAATTTAGTGTTAGTTATTTTTGTTATTTGTAACCCTTACAATTCACCCAGTAGACAACGAGCGTCACATTATGAATTTTGTACCGTGGGTAATTTGTTTTTTTTAAATAGTTATTCTTGCATGTTACTAATAGCCTACCGTACTTATTATCCACAATATTGTTATTAAATTAATATTTTCGAACACTATTTTAGCATAATTTTTTGAAGTCATGACATTTTTGTGTGAAGCATACTCCTTTATAAGCTACTTAATTATTAAAGGAAGGTGAAATTTAAATAACATTGCAAGCTTAAAATTGAGTATGATGCACAGTTATAATTTCTTAGGCTGTAAAGATGACGTCAAATAATATGAGATTTAACCCATTCCTATTCATCGACGTTTTCATAACCTCACTGCAATATTGTACCGTAATATGCATATAAGTACTCATTCTTCCCGAGTGGCATTCGGGCATGGAATGGGTTGCCTGAACAAACCAGGAAAACCAATAACCTAACATCATTTAAAACATTAATAAAAATGAAAGACTTGACTCAGACCACAGATGAGCGTAGGACGCAATAATCTTCTTTATAGTTAGAAGGAGCGTCTGTAATGTATAAGATAAGATAATATATATTTTTTAAAACTTAATTAAGCACATTACTAGCTACTTTCTTTAAAATTAAAGACTTGATCGTGAAAGGGTTAACGAGTGTCACGAAGCACTGTGAAACAGCGTCAATGACTCAATTACTGTGTGTGATAAAACTAACAACAAAAAAGTGGTGAGAGTCGATTCACTGCCTGTAGGTTTTTTCTATGTACCTACAAGACCAAGTATATTGCAGGGCGGCCATTACAGGGAATTTCCGACAACTTCTACCACCGCGCCAGCATTGGTCAGAGCCAGTTATTTTGTAGTAAAACCAGACTATATAAAAAAACAAAAAAAAAACCTGGGTAATAAATGACAGAGCTACAGCCCCGGATGCAGCGATATGTCTTCGTGGCCCAGACGATCAATACCGTTCACTGGCCGAGACTATGGGCGAGGGTCTTTTTTGTCTGAGTAGGGGAGGGGGGAGATTTTAGGGGGAGATTAGCAACACGGTGTTTATTTTGAAATTATCTGGAAGTGAATTATGATTTTATTTTTTCATAAAAAGATCAACCGATCCATTTTGTTTGTGTGTGGGTGGGTGGGTGATAATTGTGTAGTTTTCTTGTCTCCCTTTCTTTGCTGTTTCCTTCTTTTATTCTTCTTAATCTTCTGTCTCGATGTTAGTGGTTGGAAAGATGGTTAACACAAAACGCTTATGACAGTGATGAATCGGGCTGTGGTTTTCGAGCTCTGGCGAGGGGAAAAAGTAAAAGGGATTCCTTGGCGCTTGTGCCAATAGAGGTCTCCCGAGTCTATTCCTGCGACTACGATATTTTTTATGTAGAGTGTAGAGGGTAGTACTGAAATGCTCTGAGTTGTCCACGCAATAGATAAACAGATAGTGAGCAGAATGTATTATCCTTAGTAAGTAAAGTACAACCATATTGATCATCCGGCCGATGAAACAGAGTTCACCTGTTTCTGTGGCCACAAAAAAAAAACACTACACACTTACATATATACATACCGGTAATATAGGCCTATAAGTATAGAGAGGCAGAGAGATAGAGAGTGAAAGATATAGAATATAGATCGATAGATAGATAGATCGAAAAAGCTATAGACATATAAAGAGATAGAAATAGATATGAATAGATAGGTACGGTAGATAGATGGCTGGATGGTTGTATGGGTGGATATATGGATAGATAAATAGATAGATAGATACATACATATCCATATTTTCAAACAACTAGTAATGAACATTCTTACATGTTCACACACTGTGCTGTATACAAATTTACCGTAAGTGCCAAATGACATTATAAAAAAACTTGTAAAAGAAGACACTTTTGAAGGAAACATGTTTCCGGGTTATGTAAGGGACAATAAAGTATGTCGTGACCTACTTCTGAAAGTGTCTCACTTCCGTTTGAAATGTCACACTGTCAGCTGTTCATAAAACTTGTTTTATTATTTCTATGTTCCTGGTTTTTTTTTTAGTCATAAATACATAAATGTATTTTTGAACAGTGACGATTCATTCACAATTAAGAATTTAAGGTGAGTATTTTATTTCGTGAATCCTTTCAAGGTGTTGGTCTATTCATCTACCTACCCGCCTACCTACATTTACTATCTACCTATCTACTAACTCACCTACCTACCTATCTATATTAATGTCTGAACGTGGTCCTCGAGAAGTGTCGAATTGAGCCCACCCCTTACCGCGGCAATAAACTCCCTAATCTACATGGGTGTTAAACTAAGACCCTCGGGCCACATCCAACCCTGAGAAAAGTTATCTCCGGCTCTAGAAATAGATTTAGGCCACATCGAGCCGTAACAAGACGGCCTAAGTTCAAAACCTTTATTACTAATTAGTTATCCTTTTTATAAAAAAATTAGTTAGCATTGCCTGTATTTTATCATAGGTTTACTTTTTCAATGCATTTTTATAGAGTTTGGTTTTTACTTTTGCCCCCCCCCCCCTTTTACAGTTGACACACCTGACCTTAATATATACATATATATAATATATATATACAGTGCTTTTTTTGTGACGGTAGGCCTACGCACCGGTACGGCGTACCGGCACCTTTTTCAATGTGGGGAAAAAAATTATTACTTTTCTCGTAATTTAACGTTTATTATTAATTTATTATATTATTAATTTTTTTAAATGAAATTATTTTAAAGAATTAAAATATAAAATGCGAAACTGCTTTAAAAGTTAGGCAATCCACCACTGAGTACCGGCACCTATTTTATTTTTTAAAAAGCACTGTATATATACAAACTGACGTCATATATATTAGGTCATACTCATATAAGCATAATCTATAAGCGTCCACAAAAGCAGGATAAGTGGGGGGGGGGGGGGAAAGAAAGTCTTTACTTGGCCTACTATGCGTTTTACTATTCCAAAAAAAAACAACGGTTTTAATATTCCCTTTACTGGGTACAAAGTGTAACTTTTTTAAAGACTCTCTTCAATCCCATATCCCCAACCCCGTACCATGTGAACCTACGCCCCTGTGTACATATTTCCGTATCAACGAATAGTATTTCGAAGATTGTAACGATTGTGTGTGATATTCTTACGTCACTAGATTTTATTTTTTATATCTTACGGTATTCAAATCATTTGGCCTATATTTCTACAAGTGGTGTTGTTATCTGTGATATTATTATTTTTTTATAGATACAGTTACGATACTATCACTGTGAGAGAAAAAAAGCCTCAGGAATCGTGGAAGGTAATAACAAACACTATAGCTTGAAAGATTTGTCGAGTTTCAAAAATAATAATGTAATATTCGAGTGTGGTAGGCGAGGTTTAGGCAGGAGTTTCGGCGACAAAGAAGGTCTGAAATAAGGGTGGAAGGAAGGAAAGCTGGTGGGCAAAGAAGAGTGCAATTAACAAGTCAGGGTTGTTGCAATGATGACGGCACACAGTCGGGTTGTGTGGCCTATACAACGACAACCAGCCTTCTCTGCTGCCGTTGTAGTTTTAAGGTTTCGCCATTACCCGTACTAAAATGCCCGTTGGATGTATAGGGTAGGCGTGAAAGAAGAATGAAACAATGAGAATGACCCTTAAGCGGACACACTGGCTAAGCAAAGTTATTTTATTTTGGGTTTGATTATTGTTGTGCTTTTCTTAGTTTTTTTTATTAAGGAGGGGGGGGGGGGAGGGGTATGGACATTGTGGAAAGCTAAATTAAATACATTTTAATTAAATTTTGTATTTAATGTTAACGAAGTACTGCTGCAATACAAGTGGCCCATTGAAGCAAGTCTCACTTTACTTGCAGGCGTCTGAGGTATTTAGTTTTGAAATCTTCTGAAAGGAAAAAAACAATTGACTCATCTCGCTGACCAGATTCAAGATCTCTCGCCCCCCCCCTTCATTCGTGATTGCCGGGTCTTTTCTTCACCGCAAAAAACCTTCTGCAATCCATATCTACGCCACTGGTTGAACGTGCATGCAGACTTGGACACACAGATGTGCGCACAGACAGATAATATCAGATATGCAACCACTTACCTGTATTATCTGTCCGAACTTGTTACAAAGAAGGTGACTCCCTTTTTTATCCACCAGACGCTATGAAAATATAGGGTGTTGTATGGGAGTGGCTCTAACGATCTCGTACAAACTACTTAAGTCAAGACGCCACCAGGTGCTTATCTGTTATATTATTTTAATTCAAGCCCCCATGTCAATACACCATTCAAAAAACAAATGTAATGAAACAAACACAAAAACAACACGAAAAGCTTAAAACATGAAAGTGACGAGAAGATGTCAAAACATCACGAGGAAAGCGCGCGCGTACAAGATTCCTCTTGTAACATAAACTATCAACTTGTGTTACAAATAAGTAAATCAAAGTAAATCTAAAACTTGTTTCAAATCTGAAACCAATTAGCTCAAGAATAGGCTCAAAAGGCGTCTGTAACATATTTAAAGTAGCCTATCAAAACAAACAACGTTTGACAATCAAGCATAAAATATAAACTTTGTTATTAAACATAACCTACGCTATCTATGTTAGTGATTCTCTGCCTTTCATCTTTTTTTTTTAAACCACGCCCAGAATTATGTTTCAAAATTAAACTAGGTTAAAGAAAAAACACGCCCCTTTGCAATGCAAATACTCGGGTTCTAAGGTTACACCAGGCCCCCGGTTATTGCAATCATGTCTGTCGGTTAAAATGTTGGTTTTGATTTGGTGGTGAGTTTAATAACCAAACACTCCATGAATGCACACACACAGAGATAGAAATTATATTTTTTATGAAAAGAGGGTTCTTTGGATTGTGTGGCATCCGGGCATGGAATGGGTTGCCCGAACAAACCAGGAAAGCCAGTAACTAAACATCATTTAAAACACTAATAGAAATGCAGGACTAGACTCAAACCCCTGATGAGCGTAGGGCGCAATAATCTTCTTTATAGAAGGAGCGTCTGAATTGTATAAGATAAGATAAGAAAAGATCTGATAAAAACTTACTGGTTATTTCAAGTACCTGTAAGAGAACAAGTACCGGGGCAGTGGGAAACTGGCTTATTATTTCAAATTTATTATGCGTTTAATCTTTGTCTTGTAAGTTTACAGACATTCCTTCTTGATAGAGAATCGTTATGTCCTAGGTACTAAACCTCTGTCGGGCGGCTGGACTAGAACCGGCGGTCGTTATGTTGACAGTCAGGTATGCAAAAAAAAAAAGCAGGACCAGCAGGCCTCTCTTTATCGTCATTCTCTGTGTTAAGCTGGAAGAATTGGTCCTAAACAATCAAACCATAAATTGGAATGCATTGCTCGGTTGAGTTGTTCCAGTTGAGTGATCAAACCTAGATTTCTGATCTTTCGGGTGTTTTTGTTTTTTTCCAGGAAGTTGTAGGGAAATTATTGCCGGTCCACTGTCCATATGTTTACATCACGACCAGAAAGTTCTCAAAATCTGAAAAAGTCTTCGGCAATGCCAATTTCTGAAAGGTCAATAGCATAGAGTGGTAGATACCAAGCTGTGAAACTCCATTTGATTTCTCCAAGGACACTTTTTCTTAAGTGGATATAACTAGACTAGATGGTCCATAACCACTATAGCAAGATTCCAGACTCTTTGGACTTCCACGACTAAATCTAAGATTGTATGTTTATTGACAATTTTTTTCAGTTGCGATTTTATAAATATTGTTATTCAATACAACCGATATATCTATTATAACCACTTTTGTCTCTCCTTGTTCACATTTTCTTTACAGAGATTTTGTCAAGACTACTATAGTATACAGCTGTCATTGTAAGGATAGGTTCATTCTAGTGCAAGATATGATCCGGTGATTCCAGAACTGCTACAGGATCTATTTGTTATGGGCTATTGTGATGATATGTTTCCATTCAGGAGTCTCTTTTTTATTGAACTATTTGTCGGCTTATTAATTTCTCTGCCAGATTAAGTCTTCCTAGATCAAATGTTTCAGACAGTGCATAACATCCTGGCATTGTATTATGTTCTATAGACCCCACTGGCTGAGTGTTTGGTTGACTGGGTTGTCATTTATACATTTTGTTGCCTTAATCACTACAATTATTAACTGAAACGCGGAGCCGTTTTGGTCCTGAAAGGGTTAAACTGACTATGAAGTCGTCCAATGTTCTTAATGCTCTTGTGCAGATGTTCGCCCCGTGGCCCGAGTCAGGTGCACGAAGCATTGCGCCACACGGGGCTGTATTAGTGCCACAAAAGGCACGCGCCACAGGCTATAATTCCAGATCACGGAATGAGAAGAGCACACACATTAGCCTTAATTCTATCCTGTGTTCCCCTGGACCGTATTCAAGCGCCCTACCCCCCACTTCAGTACCCGCTCTGTCCTTTTATTATCATTTTTAACCCGTTTACTCATTAACCATTTTCTCAACCCAGCTCTCGCCCTCTGTCTTCGCACGCTTAAGGGTTTGGAAGAGTTAAAACCAAAACGTATCCGCCACCCGCTTTGTTTAACAGAACACAAAGAACTGACAATGGGACTGGGGTGGGATAAGAACAAATGGCAATGGGGAGGGGGGTATTAAAAGAGATTGGTCGATTAGTATGTTGGCTACTCAGCTAGATAATGAGTTGCCTAGTTATTTGATTCGTTTGTTTAATATTTAGTAAGATATAAGTTGGTCTGTGAGTTGCTTCGTTGTTTGGTTGTTTGGCTGGATAGTTAGTTAATTAGTTGGTTAGTGTGCTGGTTAGCTAGTTGGGTAGTTAGCTGCTTAGTGGGTTTATTGGTTGGTTGGCTGAATAGTTAATTAATTATTTGGTTAGCTAGTTGGTGAGTTAATTGGTTAGTTAGCTGTTTAGTTGGTCTATTGGTTAGCTAAGCTAGTTATTTTGTTGGTTAGTTAGTTGGTTAGTGAACCAGCCAGTGAGTTTCCAACATCCCAGTTGGATGCAACTTTCCACGATACACACACTCCAACTCTGTACCGGTATTTTGTTCTTAATTTCATGAAAAGTGACATGTGGCGGGGGGGGGGGGGTGCTCGACCTCCAATCTAATACCCTGTGTCTCTCTGGGTGTCTCCCCTTCGGCAGCCTGAGTACCCAGGACTCGCTTAGTCTCAACTTTTCATTTATCGCCAATATCCTCTGATTCCAGATTTTCTAAACTTGTTCTACTGATATGCCTACCAATAGAAGTTAACTGAACAACGTCTGAGATTAGAGAAAAAAAACAGCATTTGTTATATTCGTAAAACCTCTAGACATATAGTTTAGAGTTTAGAGCAAGGGTCGGCAACCTACGGAGCGCGTGCCAGACTTGGCACGCAGAGCGATTTTTATCGGTACACGATAGCCCCCCTCCCCCCCTTCCCTACCAAAGTCTCTTCTTCAAGAAAGTATGTGCTAGATCAAAATGAATTTTAAGCTTTTTGGCATGCAGAATGAATTAGAAATCCCACTTCGCTACACTATTATCAAAAGGTTGCCGACCTCTGGCTTAGTTTGGAAAGAATGGGGAGGGGGAGGGGGAGTGAATACAATTATTGCACTGTGGGTTAACGTGGGTGGGGCGTAAAGGGGCGGAGGTCTTAAAAGACTGAAATGCCTTAATTAAACTAAGGGAGAGAAAGAGCGGTGGGAACCACTCGTCGTGGGTTTTTCTATGTTGACACCTCTGTGAAATATTGTTGTAAATTATTTACTAGCATCAGATGGGGGAAATGGCCGTTTGAGAGGTGAAAGAGTTCGAACTGGGTTTTTTTGTGTTGTTTTCTGGGTGTGAAGATAAGGGAATGCAAGTTGATTTGATAATAGATGATGGTGGCTGAACGTGTTCTCGCTGTTTCTTTCTTTCTTTGGATATGGAGGGGGGGGGGGAGAGAGGATGGGGGCAGAGAGACAGAATCAGGGAAAGAGAGAGAGAAGAGGGACAAAGAGAAAAACACAAAGAGAGAGAGAGACAAACACACACAAAGAAGAGAGAAAAGGAGAGAGTAAGAAGAGAAGAGAAACAAAGAGAGAGAGAGATAGAGAGACAAACACACATATAGAAGAGAGAAAAAGAGAAGAGAAACAAAGAGAGAGAGAGAGATAGAGAAACAAACACACATATAGAAGAGAGAAAAGGAGAGAGTAAGAAGAGAAGAGAAACAAAGAGAGAGAGAGAGATAGAGAGACAAACACACATATAGAAGAGAGAAAAGGAGAGAGTAAGAAGAGAAGAGAAACAAAGAGAGAGAGAGAGATAGAGAGACAAACACACATATAGAAGAGAGAAAAAGAGAGAGTAAGAAGAGAAGAGAAACAAAGAGAGAGAGAGAGATAGAGAGACAAACACACATATAGAAGAGAGAAAAAGAGAGAGTAAGAAGAGAAGAGAAACAAAGAGAGAGAGAGAGAGATAGAGAGACAAACACACATATAGAAGAGAGAAAAGGAGAGAGTAAGAAGAGAAGAGAAACAAAGAGAGAGAGAGAGAGATAGAGAGACAAACACACATATAGAAGAGAGAAAAAGAGAGAGTAAGAAGAGAAGAGAAACAAAGAGAGAGAGAGAGATAGAGAGACAAACACACATATAGAAGAGAGAAAAAGAGAGAGTAAGAAGAGAAGAGAAACAAAGAGAGAGAGAGAAATAGAGAGACAAACACACATATAGAAGAGAGAAAAAGAGAGAGTAAGAAGAGAAGAGAAACAAAGAGAGAGAGAGAGATAGAGAGACAAACACACATATAGAAGAGAGAAAAGGAGAGAGTAAGAAGAGAAGAGAAACAAAGAGAGAGAGAGAGAGAGAGAGACAAACACACATATAGAAGAGAGAAAAGGAGAGAGTAAGAAGAGAAGAGAAGCAAAGAGAGAGAGAGAGAGAGAAAAAGAAAATTGAGAAGACGATTAACAGATAGTGAGATTTGAGAGTGAAAGATTGGCAGAGAAAGCAAGAAAGATAGAAGAGACAGAGTGGAGTACAAATTTGTGGTACAGCGAGACAGTCAGGGATAACTGAGAGAGAGAGAGAGAGAGAGAGATGTAGAATAGAAAAGAGAAAGAGAGACGGAGTGATGGTGAAAGAGAGAGAGAGAGAGGAGAAGGTAATGAGAAAAGAAAGAATACGTAGGAATACGTCCATGGTTAAAAGAGGTTGTCTCTTAGTGCACGAGAGTGCTAGAGAGGGTGTTTGTGTGTGTGGGGGGGGGGAGGGAGGGGTCTAGATTGAACAGAAGGAAGCAAGAACTGGCCAGAACTGAGATCAGCATGTCCATAAGTTCGACTTCATCAAATATTGACGGCTAAATGTGACACAAGTGTTGAAACACCCGCCGGTCCTCCTCTTGCTCTTAACCCTTTGTACACTTGGAACCAAATCATTTTCTGGAGGTGTGAGTGAGTAAGTGGGTGGGGGAGGGGGGTGTAGTGCCGGGAAAGGACGGAGTGAGAAGTCGATCCCTCAATTTTATAGTTTAGTCACCCTATTCTCTTCACACGGGCGAATTGAGTTAGGGCGATGAGATTCGAACTTGTTTCGACTGAGAGATTTGTCTTTCCGGCCACAATTATTATATTATGACCGTCCGTCACTTCTGAAGAGAATCTACAGTCTCTTAATTGCAATCACAACATGGACAGAACCCAGAGAGCACATCACGTCATATCGACGGGGAAAAAACGTTAAAACTACGAAAACACGTGAAAAACACATGGAAAACGCGAGGAAGGAGAGTGGTGTGTATATTGTGTTTTGTGTATTATATGTATGTGCCATGTGTAGTTAATGGTGTGTGTGTGTGTGTTCATTCCTTTCTGGTCCTGGAGAAGTGAAGTAGCGTTTAAATATATTTCTTTCCACGGGCTCACTAGGCGGACAGTGTGGCCAGCACAGTATCCAGCCTCCGTGACTTTGCCACAAACTAATAGCAGGTATCCCATAAGAGCTTAAAGATAAACTCCAGACTCCAGGCGCTTTGAATGGGTGGGGGGGGGGAAACCCTAGCCTTCGCCAGGATTCGAACCCATGACTTTCAGAGTACGGCACTCCAAGGGCTAGCTACCACTCATGTTATTTATTATTATTATTATGTCTATTTGGAAAGAATATGCTAAATGAGGGTTTGTTCCATGCCGGTAAGGCTAGTGGGCTAAAAAAAAAAAAGGCAACATCAAACAGTTACAGGCCAAATGGCCCCGTCCTCGTCTTCCCCCGGCCACCCCACCACACACACACCTTCTCATTACCATCGTAAACCACACCAAGCACACCACCAGGACATATTGTGCATTAAAATTCAAACTTTAAAGAAGCAGGAAAGGAGGGATTTGGGGGGGGGGGCGAAAGAGAGATAGCGGGGTGGGGGTGGGGGAGGGATTAAGTAATGAATATGGCTGATGTTTTTATTTTATGAATATTTCTGGGGGTTTAAATCCTATTTTTTTTTGTCTTGCTTTGCGGCATCGAGAGACTTTGCGATCTGTGGGTGGAAGTTCATTGTGCCCCCCCTCCCCTTTTGTAGTTGTTGTTTGAGTGTGTGTGTGTGGGCTCGCGTGTCAGTGTACGTGTATGTATGTGTGTGTGTGTATGTGTGTCTTAATATTAAAGCGCCGGGAACCGCAAGCTGGAGTACTGCATTCACCGTCACGTCCCCTACGCTACGACTGAAGTTTACATTTTCGTTGGGTCCGCTTTGACTTTGACGCGAACACTTTCAAAAAGGAATAGAGAGAGAAAAAAAAGGGTGGGTTGTAAATCTTCTACACCGGGTGAATTAAAAAAAAATCTGGGGGAAAATAATGAGAATTCGTCAAGGAGAGGTATGGGCCGTCACAAATACATAACACACACAAACTAAACGTGTAAAATTAGAATCTGTTATTTGATGGTCGGTTCCTTAATTTTAGAATTGGAATTGTAGTATTACAAGGACGGTTTTAGAGTGTTGGTAACCTAGGCTACATATAAAAAAGTTGGTGTCTAGGCCTAAATAATTGGAAGTTTAATTTTAGTAGTCCTATTAGCCTACACGTTTATTAACCAAGGTTAGTTTTATAATGTTTGTTTCTTGGGAATAGTAATTTTATATTACAAGGTCTGTATTAGAATTTTGGTTTCCAAATAATGGTTTCTGTACGTTGGCGTTAAAAAAAATTAGAAGGCCCTATTATAAAGTAGGTAGTAAAATATTTTGTTTTTTTTTAAAGTTGACATTAGAATTTTAGTATTGCAGCGATGGTATTAAAGTTGTGGCCCAGCTCATATGGGGATATACCGGATTAAGTCAAGTAAGTCATTAGTAGAGTTGTATTAGAGTTAAGATAAGATAAGATTGCATTATTGATCCAAATATATGGAAATTTGACTTGATTAGATAAATTTAGTCTTCAGCATAACGGTAGGCCTACTTAAAACAATATTAAAGAACCATTTGTACTCAAACACAATAAACATTCGCGCAAACTATCATACCATTTATCATAAAAGAAAAAAAAGTATCATTTAGGAGTCAGCCATTGAGCCATCGTATTTCCTGGCTGACTGATGATTCTTTTGAAAGATTATCACTGATAGTGGATGTCACTGTTATAGTTATTATAGAAAGTACGCATGTTGTTAGATGAGTAATAAGAATGGTGTGCATGTTATTATTATGTACGAGATTGCACCATTATATGAAAGGGAAGTACGCATGTTATATGTGTGATATAGCAACGCTGGATCCTAGATACAAGTCAGTTGAGATTTGGACTGTACGCAAACAAGACGTATATGAAATGGGTCTTCGTACAAGTCTATTAGTCAAGTACAGAAAGTATTGTTGTGATGATCTAGTGTATACCAGTGTTACAGCGACTAATTGATTAAAGAATTGAGTATTAAATTGAGGCGCCTTCGTTGATATCATTTTATGAAGTCTTAGTCCTGTGACAGTGGAACAAAAAAGTTCCTAAATCTCTCTGTTCTTGCCCTTATTGGAATAAGCAGGCCTCTTTGACTATATATAGATCTTCTACCACTGTGAAGCCAGTTTGCATGATTATAATGATGATTTCAGAATGTTTGTTTTCGAATGTTTGTTTTTAAAATGTTGACAAAGTTTAATAGCTGTGAACATTCGCGAATCACAGGATTCTGAATCAATCTTTGAGTCGACTCTTCATGATAAACTGCGCAAAGGTTTTGAAGCACGACAATTTCCCGTATAATTTGCAATTGGTAATAGTTTCTACAGAATGGACATTTGAGTTTAATTTGACCAGAGAGGTACTTCAGGAAAGGGGGTAGGGACAGGTAGGAGGGTGGGGTAGGTCTGACAGACGTGGACTACATGATCTGCAAATTCTGGAGCTGTGTTCCAGTTCGTAAATTCTGGAACATGTCTTGCTTCAGCTTGTTATGTCCAGTATCCAGCATTCACTCTGTTGTCTTATTTATATTGTATGAATATATTCTACAATGTGGCACGGCCGAGCCGAGCGGCAGCGCGTTCGAGTTCCAGTTCGTAAATTCTGGAACATGTCTTGCTTCAGCTTGTTATGTCCAGTATCCAGCATTCACTCTGTTGTCTTATTTATATTGTATGCGTATATTCTATAATGTGGCACTGTAGCCGAGTGAGCCGAAGGTCCCGGGTTCGAATCCTAGTGCAGGCTAGGATTTTTTCCCGGGTCTGGAGCGTGTTACTGATTCTACCCAGCTCTGATGAATACCTGACGTTAGTTGGGAGTTAAAGTAAAGGCGGCTGGCCACACAATCACCTAGTATGCCGTTGCCACATAAACTGGTGAACACTGCTTCGTCGGACCTATGGATCAATTCGGTCCGACTTTTCTTCCTCTACTATATTCTAAAATGTTTTTGTTTTTTTCATATCATTTAATATCCAAAGCGGTTGTAAGGACAGAATGTATCCGCGGGTCAACTAGTTAATAAAAACTTGTGGAAGGAAGCCAATAGTTTATATATATAGAGAGAGAGCTATATCTCAATTATTTTTATTAATAAAGTTAAAAGAGTTTCCAAAACAATATTAAAAAACAACACCACCTTATCATAATGCTCTAAACTTTGATATTATAAGTAAACAAAAACATAGACATTATAAGTACATCTTTGAAATTCAGCTTTCGACTGAATATCCTTTAATAACAAAAAATAATATTTCAAATGCTCTTACAATCCATGAGGATTGATTCTGTGAGCGTTTTGACAGGTGAAATCATTTTTGAAATATAATTGGGAATTTTGTTTGGTTTAAAGTCAACACATTTTTTCTCTTTTACTGTGTCTAGGTTTGTTTGAAAAGCAGGGACGGTGTCAGGTGTGTTTGTTATATAGGCTAGAGTTGTCGGAACGATGTGTTGTGTTTTGGTTTTTTTAAATAGGTCTATATTATTTGTATAAGCTTGCATAGTAAAAACTTAGAAACTTAGTTTTAAAAAAAAGGAATAGAAAATAATTCTGATGAAGTAAGAATAGATAATTTATGACTTGTGCTTTCTGGAAATCGTTTATAAAAAAAAGGGGGGGGGCGAGGGGAGTGGGGAGGGGAGTGGGGAAGTGTGGGGTGGGGGGGGGGTGTCCCGGGGCGGTGTTACTAACGGCAGCACGCTCGGTACTTTCGAGTGGAGTCTTGGTTGACGCCAGGTGTTATTTTTTTGTTTTTTGTTGTTGTTTTTTGGATCCGTGTGATGTCACTGAGACTACCCAGCTCTCATGTGTAAGGTACCTGCTATTATTTGGGGGTAAAGCAAAAGTGGCTGGACATTGTGCTAGCCACACATCTCCTTCTATATTCTATGCCGCGGCCATGTAAACGTGTATAGGATGCTTCACATGCCCCCATGGACCAACATTGTTTTGTAAGGGATACTTTTCCCACGACGATTGCTTCAATTTTGTGTCTTTTAAAAATGCACATGCCAGATTCACCGAATCTATTTGCCCATTTATACCATTGATACATGGGGGGGGGGGGGGGGGGCAAGGTGGCCGAGGCAGCGCGTTCGGCTGGCACACCGAAAGTACTGAGCATTGAATCCTGATAAAGGCTTTGGGGTTTGTTCCCGGGTCTGGAGCGTGCCTCTGAGTCTACCCAGCTATGATGAATATCTGTCTGGGCATTGCGCTGGCCACACTATCCCCTATTAAGGCGTGGCCACAGAAACTGATGAAGGGTGCATTAGCGCCCCAACGCATCAATTTGGTTCGTTAGGATCATTACGTACCTACTTGTTTATCTTCACGTTTTACCCACGCAAATATCTATAAACAAAAATACGGTAGCTTTACTATAAGTACTATAAGTAAGCACATGCATTAGTCATGCCCTATTCCATCTCCTCCCAACTCACCCCTACCCAAACCCCATCATGAGTAGATTTCTTTGCGCTCCCGTAACTGTATTATTAAAACCTCACCCTATAATATATGATGTTGCAGCAGCTGTCTTGGTAAACACAAGAAACCTTGAAACGAAGTTGTTTAGGAAGAGTGCTAAACATATTATTAAAAGTCTCCGCAGTTGTATGTTGTTGTTTTTTTGCCAACGCAATACGAAAAGGTTAATATTATAGAGCGCGATTTGAGTTTGGGGATGAGATATTGGAGGGGGAGGGGCGGTCTTGCTACTCGTCCCCCCTCCCCCTACCCGGCCCGCACCCTTTCTCTTTTGTATCCACGAGCTCATTTGGGGATAAAACTGAAATATTTGCCCAGGCTACACACATGTTGGTCTTATACGACTCGGGGTGTTGTGGGGCGTATCGGGGTGGG
Source organism: Anisus vortex (assembly GCA_949126835.1). NCBI lineage: Eukaryota > Metazoa > Mollusca > Gastropoda > Planorbidae > Anisus > Anisus vortex. Next base: position 28,779,419 of record OX421506.1, read on the forward strand.
AGGGGGGGGGGCAAGATAGTGGCTTGGGTCCGGGGGGGGGGGGGAGAGGAAGATCTATTCCCTCTTTCAGCATTGATTTTCCTCCTTTTCCCACACCGAAACTGGCGCTAGGTTGATACACGTTCTAAAAAAAAACAACACAAAAAAACTTAGCCTCCAGACATTTTTGTTCTTCTGTGCTTGTTTCTTTTTCTTGCATTCTTTTTCTCTCCTTTCTTTCCGTGTTCTCTGTCTGTCTGTCTCTCTCTCTCTTTTTCTCTTTATTTCTTTCTGTTTTTCTTTCCATTTTTTTTTTGTTCTTTCTCTCGAGCGTTGTAATTTCCATTTAGCCCTGTTCTGTCTAGCCGTTTTTACCAGCGCCCCAAAAATAGACTATCGCCCTCCTCTAGGCTCTAGTGTAACGAAACAATTTGTTTGCAGACTCTCCAGTTTTCCTATGCGTATGAGGGGATTGAGTGGCCATATACAATGATATATAGGCTTATATCGAAAAATTAAAAACACATTAATGATCTACAATATAGGTAAAAAATGAAGTAAAGTAAAGTATCCCGTCGGACCAAATTAATCCGTCTTATCTTATCTTATCTTATCTTATCTTATCTTATCTTATACATTACAGAATCTCCTTCTAGGAAGAAGATTATTGCTCATCCGTGGTCCGAGACTAGTCTTGCATTTTTTATTAATGTTTTAAATGATGTTAAGTTACTGGTTTTCGTGGTAGGGTCAGTGAAGCAGCGTTCACCAGTTTATGTGGCCATGGCATACCTTGGATCTATACAATGTACGTTGATGTCGACGCTGGACTCCCAACCTACAACATCACTTATAGAAATATGGCCCGGCTCGTCCAAGTTTTGGTCAAGATCTAAAGCAGGTCCCTTATATAGTTCCCTATGTTTTGCAGTCACGCTTGGAATCTCAGTTTATTCAACCAATAACCTTCAGCTTTCTGTGATTTTTTTTGGTGGATGGTATGTGGTGTGGGGAGGGGAGGGAGGGAGAGGGGGTCACATAAGGAGGAGAGAGAGAGGAGTAAGGTGTTCCAAGAGTGGTTGTTTGTTTTGATCCATTCGTGAAATTTGAGAAATATCCAATATCCATATTTTCTTTTAACGACAGTTGCTTTTTATTTTCTTTGTGTTAAAAAAAAAACACAAGACATCGGTTTTCAATATACTTTGCACCTGTCTTTATTTATACAGTATCACTCACATTGGAAAGTATTGGAGAGTACCTGGCCACTTTCACTTGGTTGTTGTTTTTTACCGTGCTTGTTCTGTTATTTTTTTTCTACTTGACTTTATACGTTTATAGAATCTATATGTGTCTGAAATCAATCTGTCTATTTCTCTCTCTCTCTCTCCCTCTTCCTCTCTCTCTCTCTCTATATATATATAATATATATATATATATATATATATATATATATATATATTTCTCTCTCTATCTCTATATATGTATCTATCTATTTTATATTTATCTATATGTCTTTCTGTATATCTATCTATCTATCTATTTATCTATATATATATATATATATATTTAGGCCTATATATATATATAAAACTCTGTGAGTGTGTTTAACCAATCAAATTGATTTATTTAAAGACACGTGACCTTATTGCCTCAAAGTTTATCTTTGCAATTTGACTTAGCACTGCCATGAGGTCGACCCGGGTTCGATTCTCTAATTAGTGTATACCTTTTTTTCTAATAAAAAAATTTTACTAATATTATTTTTTTTTAATTGTAAATCCACGCAGTAACATTTTGAAAATGTGTTATGTTCTTTGGTTAAAAAAAACAACACAACACAAATTAATGTTCAGGTATATTTCTAATTTTTCAATCGTCAATACCACTTTGTGCAAAAATAAGGATCAATGGGTTGTTCAGGTCCCCTCTTCAAGACACACCACTGACACACTCTTTCACGAATTCCAAGTGCACAGAGGTAGTAGTGGAACAATGAAGTCAGCCTGACATTCTGAGGCGAATGTGTATTTTGTTTCAAACCCCTTGCGTTCGGTTCTCTGGTTTTTAATGTGAACTTAACAAACCTAAATTGTAAAGTCATTTTTCCTTTATTGCTTTTGTAATACATTTTTTTATTTCTGGATTTAAAAAAACAACAACATTGAAGTTGGGTGAATAAATAAGAGATTAAAAAACAAAACAATGTCATTTAGCACCGTTTGTTCTAGTCTGCTCGTGCAACGTAATCATGGCGTCACGTCCCGTCGATTGCAAATAGTAGGCCTATGTTGCGTAGCGCAGTGAAACAATGCCAAAGTACATCAACTGCAACTCAGTGATAATAGAACCAAGTTCCAGTATAATAGAATCCATGGATTCATCCTCACACATCGACTAGTGGAGTGTGCTGGGCTTTGGTGCTTGTGTTTACTACAGTATAACATGCGTGTTACGGCATACTGGTGGGGGGGGGGGGGATTGCGTGGCCAGCAAAATGCCCAAAACTTTCCTTCAACAACAATTGTCAGGTAGCCTACCCATTGAGGCTGGCTAGACTCAGTATACCCACCAAGCCCAGGAGCCATTCTTAGCTTTCTTCGTTAGTAGAACCCGGGACGTTTGGTATGCTTGCAGAGCAGGCGCTATCGCTAGGCCACATCGTCCCATACATTATTACATAAATGAAGATAAAAATGTGTTCAGCCCCTGTCATCTGAATGCACCTCCCTCTACCACATTGAAATGATTGCTTCAGGACGCCCATGGAAAAGAAAATGTCAACGGCAACAATGGCAAAACGCAAAAACGGCTATGGGCAAAAATGACACAGAAATGATAAGTTAATGACTAAGAGACTAAGGAAGTTAGCTAAATGCTAAACCACATGGTGACAAAATGTGAATAATACAAGCTAAATAACCTGTTACAATGATAATGAAATTTTAACGGATTAGCCTATATTATAATCAAATGTTAATTTATTGCATTCTTATCAAATTCAAACTTATTGATCTTGTATCAAATTTAAACACCTATTTCATTTTTATCAAATGTTAAGTTATTGCATTCTTATGAAATCTTAAGTTATTGCATTCTTATGAAATGTTTACTTATTCCATTCATATCAATTGTTAACTTTTTACATGCAATTCCATTCATATCAATTGTTAACTTTTTACATGCATAAAAAATGTTAACTTATTACATGCATATAAAACGTTAACTTATTACATGCATATAAAACGTTAACTTATTACATGCATATAAAACGTTAACTTATTACATGCATATAAAACGTTAACTTATTACATGCATATAAAATGTTAACTTATTACATGCATATAAAACGTTAACTTATTACATGCATATAAAATGTTAACTTATTACATGCATATAAAATGTTAACTTATTACATGCATAAAAAATGTTAACTTATTACATGCAAATAAAATGTAAACTTATTACATGCATATAAAATGTGAACTTATTACATGCATATAAAATGTTAACTCATTACATGCTTATAAAATGTTAACATTTCGCTTTTTTTTATTTCACTTATTCAGTTTTATATATTGTGTGTAAGGACGGTTGATTACTAAGCAGGTCTTGGGCCGTGCTGACAAAAAACTTAAGGGCCTAAGGGGCCGGGAATGGGAGGGAGGAGGGAGTCCATGATTCATGGCCAGCGTTAGGCCGTCTATTGACGCCAAGGCTCCGGGCACCCCACCCTCCCCTCTCTTCACTCCTTATTTACTCTCGCACGTTCCCTCCTCTCACTCCTTCGCTTTCTCTTATTTCTTTCCTTGTATTGATACCCCCCTTTCCCCCCCTCCCCCCCGACCTTCCACGTTGTTTTCCTTCCCTCCCATTCGTCTTCCTCCACCTCCCCCTCCCCTTTCTCGTCCTCCCAATCTCGCCCCCCCCCTACCGTCCTCCCCAGAACCCAAGAGGATGTCTTGATTGAACGCTTGTAGCGAGACCGAATCGAGACTTTTTTTTTTTTAAACAATTTTTCCAAAAGCTATTGTCCTTCTCTTTCTCTCTCTCTCTCTCTCTCTCCTCTCGGGTCGGGTGTCCCGGAGAGACAAACAGCCTCGTGAAACTAGATACAAGAGGAAGAGAGAAAGAGAGAGAGAGAGAGAGAGAGAGAGAAAGAAAGAGGAGGGGGGCTACTAGACGTTAGCAATGGGGAGAAGCCAAAGTATTATGTTACTTCCCAACAGTTGAATTCCAGTTTGGATCACAGAGAGAGAGAGAGAGTGGGAGAGAAGGAGAGAGGGGAGAGAAAAGGTGTCTGGACTCTGTACCGAAACAAAAATAAATAAGACTTTTTTTATGAGTAGGTTACAGCTAATAAATACTTTTTAATACAATCTAGTCTTGAAGTAAATTACCATTAATGAAAACTGTGTGTGTTTGTATGTGTGTATGTATGTATGTTTGTGTGTCTTTGTATGTTTGTGTGCATTTTTGTGCGTTTGTGTATGTGTATGTTTGTGTGTTTGTATGTTAGTGTGTATTTGTAAGTTTGTGTGTGTGCAATTTTGTGCGTTTGTATGTGTATGCGTTTGTATGTGTATGCGTTTGTATGTGTGTGCGTTTGTATGTGTGAGCGTTTGTATGTGTGTGCGTTTGTATCTGTGTGTTTGTATCCACCTTCAATAACTTGATAATATTACCTTATAAAATCATACAACCGTCTAGTACTAGTACTCCTCAAAACATTGTCCACCAGTAGCTAGCTACACCAAGACCATCGTAAATACTTACGGTGGTCTTGGCTACACGGCTGGGTGGGTCGGATATGTCCCACGGCCCACGGGTTGTACTTTACGGCCTCCCACTGATATAATTGGGGAGTGAATCAATTCACATGACACCAGAGGTGACAAAACGCGAAAAGGTGGAAGTGGGAAGTGTTGAATTAAAAAAAAATGGCCCCGGGAGTTGGGGGGAGGGAGGGGATTGGTCGCGAAGTTTTCGGCGATACATGTACTTATTTAATTGTAGGTTTTAGCTTCTTTTTTTTTTGACAGTTCAGTGCTGGAAGTCGGGGAAGAATGCGGGGAGGGGGGAGGAGGGGGCTAATACATTTCAACATACAAGATAGGCAGGAGAGGGAGGGTGGGGGTGTGTTAGCATTGCCCCAAAACAGGAATATTTTTTGCGCCCCCCAGGGAGAGATTTGTGTGGAGACGCCTGAGTGCATTGAGCACCCGTCTCCCCCCCCCCCACTCCTCTCCTCTTACCCCATAACGCTAGACACCTTTAAAAAAAAAAAATACATTATGTGTTTTAGAAGAGAAAAAAGAAATCTTTCAGTTGGCAGAGTTTTAAAGAGGATTCGCCTCCATTCTCTTCTATCTCCTGTAGAGTATTCAATGAACTCGTGCAGATACACCGCTGTGCAGATACACCGCTGTGCAGATACACCGCCGCGCAGATACACCGCCGTGCAGATACACCGCCGTACAGATACACCGCCGTGCAGATACACCGCCGTGCAGATGCACCGCCGTGCAGTTACACCGCCGTGCAGATACACCGCCGTGCAGATACACCGCCGTGCAGATATACCGCCGTGTAGATACACCTCCGTGCAGATACACCTCCGTGCAGATACACCGCTGTGCAGATACACCGCTGTGCAGATACACCGCTGCTCTCTCATGCTTATTTCCGAAATCAGCAAAAATCCTCCTCCTCCCCCCCCCCCCCCCCCCACTCAGATTTGCAGTGCCCACAACCCGTGCCACATTGAAACCTTGACATGCGCACAAGGGACAAAAACCAACGATGAATATGGGGGAGGGGAGGGGGAATGGGCTGACTGAATGGGGGTGAACCACAGGTGCGCAGGTTCTGTAGAATCTAACTAAAACTGAAAAGACAAAGCACCATTACCGTAATCCAAAAGGACTTTATGATTTACCAATAAAAAAACAGGAAAGAAAATATTGTCTAGAACTTAAAGTACTTAAAGACCTTCTCTGAGGAGCATCGTATGTATTGCGGACCAAATTTTAGAATTACTGGTGAATATTAATTTATCCTTTAATTCACGTATTTGCCGTTAGACAAAATATAGTTTGCAAGTCATACTCAATTACAGATTAGAAACAAACCGATTTTTAAAAATGTAAACTAGTTCGACTTTCGTTCGTGAATTTCCTGGGTTCGAATCCTGGTCAAGGCTGGGATGTGTTTTTTCTCTTTGTCTTTAAGGTTATCCACGAGTTTACTTAGCTCTGATGGGTGGTGTTCGGTAAATTTGGCAAAAACTATACACATCAATATTGTTTCTTTGCATTGTTTTTATTAAACATCTTATTAGAACTATTTAAAAAAAAATTCTTGGATGTGACTTCATTGAAGAAAGTTAATGAGACAATTAGTATTTTTTTCGTTAGTTCTAGACATTTTTTCCTTATAAAATACTACATGAAATCTATTGCCATTTTTCCCGTTGCCATTGCTTCCAATGTTTTTGTTGTTGTTTTTCCACCTTTACAACATTCGAAATTTCTACGGCGGTTTACCGTCGACGCTCCTGAGTGGCTAAGTAAGGCCGGTAGAGAAAAGGTGGACAAGGATCGGAGAGTGGGGCGTGGGGAGTCTTTCTGCTCCAACCACAGAATAGGTATATACCTATTCTGTGGCTCCAACGCCCATGAACAATACCCTTCGTTGTGCCACCCTAGAGACTCGGTCGACTCCCCTGCCCCGTGACCTTTATGTGTGTAGGGAGTCCGGGGGGGGGGGTTTGGAAGGTGGGGGCGCGGGGGTGGAAAGAGGGCCTCGTAAGATGATACGCAATAAATATACGCTGGGTGTTTACCGAGCCGAAAGGTCTACTACCACAATGGCGGTGGAAAAGGTTGGGGGCAGGGAAGGTGGACGGGGGGATTCCCAACATGTCGGTCTACCTAAGTATCTATGTATGTCTTGCTACCTGTATATGGGGCAAGTGATGGCCTCCTAACTACGCAACCTCTGTAAAACTTTAATATAGACCTACAATAAAAAAAAATTCAAATGTGCTGCTTATATGTCATTGTTGTGGTTTTTTTTTTTTAAAAACATTTTTTAAATATATAATAATGATAGAGTTTGCCTTATAAACTTTTGTCTAAAAACTTTGAAATATTTGCTCAATGTCATTTATATAATTTGTGCGTTTCAATTATTGCTAATTAGATTATTTGCCACACCACTTCCGATTTTCATTTCGCATGCTAAAAAAGGTGTAGGCCTGCAGTATTTTGCTTCCCCCTCGCCCCTTTCTATCTGGTATCCTAGTTATGCTACAAGTATTTATTTATCTAGATCTATATAGAACTATCTATCTTATCCTATGCATTACACCATCATGGCCGAACTATGTCAGCTTGCGCCGCTTTATTGTTGCCATTATCGTTTCTTGAGTGGTCGCAATTGATGATATTCTGTCCCAGACATACTCATTTCATTAGTCATGTGTTCTACATTACAGACGCCCCTTTTATAAAGAAGATTTTTGCGTTCTACGCTCATCCGCGGTTTGAGTCTAGTCCTGCATTTCTATTAGTATTTTAAATGATGTTAAGTCACTGATTTTCCTGTTTTTTTTCCATGCCGGATGCCACTCGGGAAGAAAGAGTACTTATATGCATTTGATCTCGAATAAGGGATAAGAAAAGTGTTTTTGTCCTTATGTTTATCTGAGTATTGTAACGGGTTGTTATTGTGTTGTATTTCTAAATTATAGTTTAATGCCTGTTGTATAATTAATAATTACCACATTACTCTTTGCCCTTCTGTACTCTAGTGTTTCTATGTTTAGTGATTTTATTATTGGTGTTACTCTTGTTAGAAATATTCGCATAATTCGCTTGTATTCCGTTGTCGTTTTAGCATTTAATCATTCTGCATAAGATGAAATATTGTATATGAATACAAGATAATATGAAAAAAGAGCTTCTGTAACTGACAAGACAAGATAAAAATGAGCTTATCTTATCTAATAAGTTATCTTATACATAACAGACGCCCCTTCTATAAAGATAAGTTATAAGATAACAATGAGCCAATGAGCTTTTGTAGCATACAAGGTAATAAAATAAGGTGGGAAAAAGTTATCACAACTTGAGAACCCGGGTGTAGGCCTATATATCTAGAAGACGAGAACCTCTGCATGGGCCTTCACTGAGTCAACTGTTCAGTTTTTCACATACGTTTTTTTTTTTTTCAACGAAACACTAGCCTTAGAGGAAAATGATATAGAAACCCCTACTTAAAAAAAAACCCACTACATTTTCTTTGTCAACTTGTGCCATATCACTATTACAGTACAAGATACTGGCACGTCACATAAATGGAGCGCAGTAATGGATGTGTCCGGGAGATATACTGCTAGTTTACTAACTACCGGTGGATTTTTTCTTCTTCTCTGTTTCACTGGGAGATTTTTGTTTCTGCTCTATCCCCCCCCCCCCCCCCAGGTCCAGCTCGATGTGGAACGCGCCCTAAAGAGGGTAGCACGTACGTGTGAAGCGGCACCCACCTGACATACGATCCACATTGTAGGGGGAGGGGGAGCGGGAACAGTCGTGTGGTGCCCTGGGGTGTGTGTGGGGAGGGTGTTATATAGGACGGGAGAAGGTAAGAAAAAATTGCTGGATTTGGTAAGTAAAGGCTGATCTAGTAGGGGAAGGGGGGCCAGGAAGTGATGGAAAGGGAGAAAATGACATGACGTTAGAAAACTTAGACGGTTGTCCCCCTGTGTAAGGGTGCCCCACTGTGTAAGGGTGCCCCACTGTGTAAGGGTGCCCCACTGTGGAAGGGTGCCCCACTGTGGAAGGGTGCCCCACTGTGGAAGGGTGCCCCACTGTGTAAGGGTGCCCCACTGTGTAAGGGTGCCCCACTGTGTAAGGGTGCCCCACTGTGTAAGGGTGCCCCACTGTGTAAGGGTGCCCCACTGTGTAAGGGTGCCCCACTGTGGAAGGGTGCCCCACTGTGTAAGGGTGCCCCACTGTGTAAGGGTGCCCCACTGTGTAAGGGTGCCCCACTGTGGAAGGGTGCCCCACTGTGGAAGGGTGCCCCACTGTGTAAGGGTGCCCCACTGTGGAAGGGTGCCCCACTGTGTAAGGGTGCCCCACTGTGTAAGGCTGCCCCACTGTGTAAGGGTGCCCCACTGTGTAAGGGTGCCCCACTGTGGAAGGGTGCCCCACTGTGGAAGGGTGCCCCACTGTGTAAGGGTGCCCCACTGTGTAAGGGTGCCCCACTCAGCCCCACTGTGTAAAGCTGCCCCACTGTGTAAGGTTGCTCTACTGTGTAAGGTGGCCTACGGTGTTAGGGCTGCCTTCGTGGACTTTTTTTTCAATGAAGATTTTGTGGAATGTTGTATGTTTTGGGGATTTTGACATGAGGTAGATTAATTATAGGGCGTAATGGAGCTGGCTCAAGATTTAGTCAATGATGTAAGGCCTCCAACCCCTCCACATCCGCCCAAGTAAAAGAGCATATTCCATTGTAGCCTACAATATTATATATATATATATATATATATAATATACAAGTCAAATTACCCGGCGTTGCCCGGAGAAATAAAACAGGCTTGAATAAGCTACAGATATAAATTTCATCAACTATAATGAACAGAAAGCTATAAGCTAAAAGCTAAGCTAAAAATATATGTTATTTTTTACTGAAGACATTTATAAATTGTAATCGGGTAAAAAATAGACAAGTCTTTTTTTTTCTAAACAAAAATCTAAATTACCCGGTTTTTATCGTAGATTTACAATATTTATATTTATAAAGTAATATTAATTGAAATAAAACAAACAATTGTAGAAAAAAGATATAGACTAACTGGAGAATCGAACCCTGGTCTCCCGCATGGCAGTCCGATACGTTATCCATCCAACTATCGAGGACACATGCGCTTTGTAATATTGCAGGGGTAAAATATGAGGCAATAAGGTAACGTGCAATTAAATAAACCTATTGTGATTGGTCAAACACACACACACACAGAGCGTTTTATATATTGAGATGGTAAACACAAACATACAAACAATTATACCAACACAGTAACTGCTATAATAGTAATACAGAAGTAAAGTATCCCACCGTGGCCACGGCATACTAGAGGATTGTGTGGCCAGTACAATGCACAGCCGCCTTTATTTCACCCCAACTAAAGTCAGGTACTACCCATCAGAGCTGGGTAGACTCAGTGACGCTCTTCGCGTCTCCCGGGAATGATCAGAATTTCGCACGAATCATTTCTTACATGCAACCACTCCCCCCTCCCCCTCACTTATTGTTCCCTAAGTGCATAGGTAATACATGGATGGCCCCCTACATTAAATTAATTACGGCATAAAAGCACAAAACACTTAGCACACATTTATTACGCATAGCACCGAGGTGCCAATGCATAACTAACACGCACTGACAAAACGATTCATTGCACGTGAACACCATCTGAGCTGTGCATCAAAATGTGCACACACACACACACAAAACACCACAAGGACACACAGACACACAATTTATAACCACTGGACTCTCAACATTGTCTAGAGTCTAGAGTCTAGAACTTCAGCTACAGGTATCGGTATCGTCCACTACAATTTGTTTTGTCGTACTTGCAAAAACAAAACATCAGATCGACACCAGGCCGCTATAATAAGAATATTCAGCCAGCCAACAACGAGTCTACCAGAAAAGACACACACACAAAAATGGAGGGGGATGGGTGGAGGCATTATTGACCCTGTCCACTTGATGAAATCGATTTTGTCATAGACGAATAAGAAATACACAAAAGAAAAAACACAAACCTCCCCCCCCCCCCCAACTTCCTAACTCCCCACCCTCCTCAACACTCTTTTTTTTTTACTTCTTCCCCAGCAGATACCCAATTAGATTCAGCATGTTATGGTCATTTGATGAATCGATACCGCCCGCCTTTCGGATCAGTGGGTCAATCGATTACGCGTAGCCATTTAATGGCACCGACTAAGCAGACTTGGCGGCCAGAGCAGACACTGTTGGAACGGGTCATTTTTTTGTTGTTTAGGTCTTTTTTTTTTAGTTGTAGTCATATTAGAGTTTTTTAAAGACATGAATAGCCTAGTTAGATTTGTGTATTTCATATTTCTTTCAATAGCTAGTCAATATTTAGTGATTTATTTAGGTAAGCGAATACAAGAAATCGTTTAATTTTCTATGTATCTATGTATCTATGTATCTATGTATCTATGTGTCTATGTATCTATGTATCTATCTATTTATCTATCTATCTATCTATCTATCTATCTATCTATCTATCTATCTATCTATCTATCTATCTATCTATCTATCTATCTAGGCATATCTAACTATCTATCTATCTATCTCTATCTATCTATCTCTATCTATCTCTCTCTCTATATATATATCTGTCTACCTGTCTACCTGTCTGTCTACCTGTCTGTCTACCTGTCTAACCCTGTCTGTCTGTCTGTCTGTCTACCTGTCTGTCCGTGTGTCTGTCTGTCTGTCTACCTGTCTGTCTGTCTGTCCGTGTTTTTGTCTGTCTTTCTGTCTGCCTACCTGTCTGTCTGTATACCTGTCTGTCCGTGTGTCTGTCTGTCCGTCTACCTGTCTGTCTGTCTGTCTGTCCGTGTTTTTTGTCTTTCTGTCTGTCTTTCTGTCTGTCTGTCTGTCTGTCCGTGTGTCTGTCTGTCTTTCTGTCTGTCTTCTGTCTACCTGTCTGCCTGTCTACCTGTCTGTCTACTTGTCTGTCTACCTGTCTACCTGTCTATCCGAGTGTGTGCCTGTCTGTCTTTCTGTCTGTCTGTCTACCTGTCTGTCTGTTTGTCTACCTGAGTGTCTATCTATCTATCTAACTATTACTCTTTGTTTATATGTCTGTCAACATACAAATTCAGTATTTTAAAGCACGACAATCCCGCCCCCCCAGCCCTCACAGAAAGCAATAGGCCTACTTTATAAAAAATTAAACAAACTTAATGTTGAGCTATTGGATACGAAACACTTTCTACACAATAACACTACGGACACCGTGAATTACAAAATAACCTTAAACAAAAAAAAGAGTGATCATATTGTCTCATATTATACTTTTGCTGTTTCACTTCGAACATGTGTCTTCGCTAGCTAAGTGGTTAACGTATCGGACCTCATTGCCGGCGACCCGGTCTCGATTCTCCAGTTAGTCTATACCTTTTTTTAAATTTCAATTAATTTTTTTTTTCTTTTTTAAAAAAAGGCTTTCTCTTCATTGTAGTTTCTACATTTTTGTTCAGTAGCTTTTACAGGGCTGTTTTATTTTCCCCCAGGCAACGCCGGGGACTTTAGCTTGTATTTAATACAAAATTAATGTGTTTGTGATTATCATTCTTTTTTATTTGCATTTATATCAAATACAAAATTTTATTACAAAACTTTCACATTTATAATGATTTTTGCCTAAACATAATCATTTGATAGTCAATTGTCAAGAAGAGGATCTAACACCTGAATATGTTAATTATATTTTGATCTCAGTTTAATTAACTGGGAGAAATCATTTAATGTGTTTCAACCAAATCACCTGTAAATATTACCGTAAAGTTATTGTTGAACTGAATACATACGTAGTAATCCTACAAACTGGGTAGTTAATGTAATGTTTAAAAATATACATATACAATTTTATACTTGTAATTGTATATAATTTTCAAATACTTTTTACAGTTTGATCATTTCAAAGTTATTAAATGTAAGTTGTTTGTTCTTTTATATGAAAGAAAAAAAAATATTAGCTCAAATAAATGGGTTACTTATCTCCTTTAATTAACATACTTTCCACATTTCATTCAAAAGTGATGCCAAACAATTTATGTTTTGTAATATAACAAATATTACTGACTAATTATTATTTCTTTATATAAATCCAACATTATGATATTCATTACAATATTTAATTATTATAGGATTCAAATAATTTACGTTAAACAGTTTTAAATAAACATTGCCTGCATTAATTGTGTGTCCATTTAAAGGGAGTTTATATTTTAAACATTAATAATTACAGAAATTAAAACATTGTTATAATTTTAAAAGTCTCTTAAGTTATGTTTAGTAAAAAAATGATACAAATAAATGTGTTTTAGAATTACTTATATGTATGTTTAATTAAAGAAGATGAAACAGTTTTAAATAAACATTTACTGCATTAATTGTTTGTCCATTCAAAGGGAGTTTATATTTTAAACATTAATAATTACAGAAATTAAAATTAAAACATTGTTATAATTTTAAAAGTCTCTTATGTTTAGTAAATAAATAATACAAATAAATGTGTTTTAGAATTACTTATATGTATGTAATGTATGTTTCATTAAAGAAGATGAAAATAAAAACTCTATAAAAAGCAAACGTCTACTCCTTCTACTTCTTCTTCATTATAGTTCCGTTGAAAAAGTCCACAATTTAAATGTAATTTGATTACGAAGGCTCTGGGATCAATAGTGTGCATTACTACTTATAATATTGTGTATGATTAAATGAGCGGTCAAGTGTAAGTAACCTCTTTGTATGCTTAAAACAGCTTTCATGTGCGATAAAATCTGTTCACAATTAATGGTAAGTTTAACCAAAAGCTGAAAGTAAAAAGATCGAACGCCTAGCAGTTGTGAATGGGCCGTATTGCTGCTGAGAGTTAATACCCTTGCCCCTTATACAAGTCAATATTTTATGACTGACTTGTAATTTACAAGTCAGTCATAAAAGATTGACTTTTATAAGGGGCAAGGGTGTTAACTCTCAGCAGCAATACGGCCCATTGCAGATGGCTTGTCTAAGCGGCTTCCTTCCAGATTTCTTCCACAAATGCGCACATTTGGATGCCCATTTTTTTAATGTTAAAAATTTAACTTGCTGCATTTTAACTTCGCCAATCTCTCTTTACTTTAAAAACAGATCTACATATAAGAAGGTTGTAGTAATATCAAACCAGTTAGGCTTGGTGTGGTATGAAAAAATGAGTCCATCAATTTGAAAGTCTTGTCTTTGATTAGAAATCTCCGCGTTTGGGTGCTCCGGTGCGCTTCTGAAAAAGCCTATCGGTCTATCTTAATATTTGTCTTAATAGAGGGATGTAGGCCTACATGTAGTTACATGTTTTGAAATGCAAATCAATTCCAGTGGTTCTTGTAAATGCAACTGATTTAAATGTGTCGCTATGTCATTAAAAAACATCAACTTCAACAGTCAGTGTTGCTCATTCAGAAACGGAAAATTTTGTTTTTTATCAATAAAAAATAACGCCTGGAGATATCTCGCGTGCCATTGAATATCGCCATGCGTGCCAAGTTTGGCACGCATGCTTTAGGTTGCCGATACCTGCTACAGACTATAGACTATAGACTATAGACCCTATGTTAAAGACGCTCCTATTATACAGAAGATTATTGCCTCCTACACTTCTCTGTCCTTTTAGTCTACATAGTCTTTCATTTGTGTAAGCAGTGGTGTATTTAGATATGTTCCACATGTTCCATTGGAACAGGCGCCCCCACACAAATAGGGCCCCCCCCCACACACATCTTAAAAAGAATGTTTTTCGTGACATCCCCATTCTTTTGTTGAAAATGTAAAATTAAATTAATTTATTCCCCTACAATTTTAAGCGCCCCAGTCCAACCAAGATAAGTGTAACATAAAACTTATGATTTTACAGAATGAACCACAAGGGGCCCCCACATATATTTGGGAACAGGTCCCCTACAATCCTAAATACGGTCTTGTGTGTAAGTATTACTTGTGTGTGTTTGATGCTAAGTTGTTGTTTTCCTGGTCAGTTCAGGTAACCCATTCCACTCTCGGATGCCACTCGGAAAGAAAGAGAGAGTTTATAAAATCGGTTTGTGTATCATTAAGTAGGCTATGACTGTATGGAATAAGAAAAAGTGTTTTCTCATCCCGACACCAAAGTATTTTAACCCTTACAGTCCCGGGCGCGTATATAGCGGAACTGAAGGCAGCATAGATAGAAGTAGGTCGGTACGGGAAGGGTTAATAGATAATATTGTTTTGTTTCAATAGACTATATCTTTCTTAATACAGAGAACTGCAAAGCGAAAATCAAGTTCTATAATCGTGGATAATAAAGTTGTTGTATCCAAGTCTCGATCTAACATTTAAAGCAACGGTTTGTTGTTTTCTATTTGCGCGGCTTCCGTTCGTAAACGTGCGCTTAGCTCTAAAGTCTCCCCTCCCCCCCCCCCCCCTCTTTGTCAGAGAAGTGCGAATAGTCTTCAGGCCAAAGGCAGAAGTGTAAGCCTTCCTCCTCCTTATATTGTTTTCGCTTCCCTCACTTGCGCTAACCGGAGAAAAGAATGCAAACCTTCCATCTAAACCCTTACCACGACCTTCTCTTTTTTGTTCAAGCCAAACACAGACGCACACACGCACCAGTTTCCATATAGTCTCTTTCCACCACCCTTTCAATCATAGCAAACCCCTCTCCTCTCTACCGCCCCCCTCCCCCCCAATCTCTCTCCCTTTTCGACCGAAAGCCAAAACATCTATCAGCACGCCAGCCTGGGCCAAAAAGCAAGGGAGGCAATCCACTAAGCATCATTCATTCTTTTTTCTTTCGGAAGGGGGGAGGATTCTTTTCTGAATGCTTTCCTACAACAGAGGGAGAGACGACAGAGAGAGAGAGATATATATATATATATAGAGAGAGAAGGTGGGAGAGGGATGGAAGCGACTTCATTGTTATGATACATACCAAAACGCGCATTGAGTAGTGAAGAACCCGGGTCCCCCATAAAAATCTCAGTAAGGAAGACGATTATGCGGCAATTCTAAGAGCATGACTATAGAGACGGGGGGGCTAGAAGGTTGTTTTGGGTATTTATTCTGTATGTAAGTAAACAATTAGCGAGACACAAACAATAGCATTATGTCTTTGTAGTTTTTCTGTAAAGAATTAAATCTATCAGTTCCACACCACAAGAATAAAACGTGCATCTTTTCTGGTGGGTTTTTTCGGGTAGGTATTCCTAAAATGTTTAGTTGTTAACATACGTACCTGAGCATCGTAACAGATTGTTATTTTGTTGTATTTCTAAGTTAGAAATTAATGCTTTAAAGTATGAGAACTGCCTTGCTCTTTGCCATTTTGTTCAAAAGCGTTGCTTATAAAAAAAATTGCAACGGTAACAATGGCAAGGTGGAAAAAAATGAGATTTCTTTTTTAAAAAAGTTTAAAAAATGTAGCATAAATAGTATAAATATAATATATAGGCCTATGTTTTTAAACAAGAATCCATGGATATTGTGGATGGCGGGAAATGGGGGGGGGGTGAAGTGACCCACCCCCCCCACACACACCAACTCAAACCCATCCCTCCCTGCGCACGAGCATATAATATATACATTTTACTTCGCGTTCTTATTTAACAGTGATCATAAAGGAAAGGAACAGGCCCGTAGGCCTACATAAAAAAAATTAATATAGCAGACTTATCTCCACTTAGATTATTTCCCCTGGCATATTTGTGTTGTTCTTCATATTCTTCAACACTTGTTCTTTCCTTCTCTTCTATTCATTTATTGTTTTTCTGTCTCTCAGCCACTCTCTCTCTCTCTCTCTCCCTCTCTCTCTCTCTGTCTATCTCTCTATCTTTTGCTATAGACTAACCCCCAGGCTCTCAAGTGGGAGTAAGTCTCTGTAAGAAAAAGTTCTAACCCCAGGGTTGATGGAGAGGCAGGTGTGGCGAGAATTTCCCTCAGTTCTTTGGGAAAGCCAGATTTAATCGGCGGAAAATGTTAGAAACCGGTTAAATTTTTATTTTTACAATCCAAACAAACAAAAAATAAGAAAAGAAAAAACCATAAAAGAAAATCAACAAACAGCGCAAAACATTCGTTTTTGATCGTTCTCGACTATGGAAGAACTTTTAGGCTTAAACTCTGTTCCGAGAATCTGGCCTCTCAAAATTGCTAAATATAGAAACATTGTTAGAATATAAACTCATGCCTCAGGAGGATTTTTGCAGATACGCTAGGCCAGACATGATTCAGTAACGTTGAGCTCTTGGAGTCGCACAGGCCAACAGGCAGCTGAGAGGGAGATCATGAAAAAAACGATTGAAGATGGTTTGGGGCACACACCTAGAAAACCGGATACAAACACCAACAGAAAATCCTTAACATGGAACCACACAAGGAAAGAGGAAGAGATGTCGACCATGTAAGAGCTGGCACCGGGACCTGGATGCCGACGTCAAGAGAACAGGTCACTCTTGGAGACAGTTGCAAAGATTCACGCAGGACCGGGAAAACTGGAGAGCCGTTGTTTGGCGGCATATGCTCCTTTAGGTGTTATTAACCCTTACAATCCCGGGCGCGTATATAGCGGACTGAAGGCAGCATAGATAGAAGTAGGTCGGTACGGGAAGGGTTAAGAAGCGTTTCTTATTCCAATGAATCAAAGATTCTTTAAAACGTTACTTTTTTTTCGTTTGTTTAAACGTGTATCTTCTTTTTTTTTTAAAGCATCCTTTGTTCTAAAGTAGAAATGATACATATAGCTAAAGAATGTCTAGGTTGGCGTGATCTGCTATCTACTTATTACAAAAAAACTGCCAACTCTTCGTCAGTTCTATCCAGATATCTTTTCTTTCTCCCAGTCATTGCTTTATAAAATTATATTTTCTGTCTCTCTCTTCCCTCCCACTTCACGTCACTATCATATAATTTATCGTCTGCATTTGTTTCCTACCTCCCTTTCATCTACAGGCGTCCATTTTTTGTCTCCCTCTAAATATTTTATTTTTCTTCGTTGGGAGTTGATCCTTTAATTTTTTTTGGTTATTTTGCGCATGCGCATTTAAGCATTTTTCTTTTTTTTTTGCCCCCGCTGTTGTTTCATTGGTTTAAAAAATGTTTAAAAAAAATTGATTGGTTGAAAAAAAAAATGACAGTTTTACTGTACAGGTAGAGTTTACTGAAGAGGGGGGGGGGGAAGGTGGAATGGAATTGAGAGGTGAGTTTTGGGAGATGGTTGAGGAGGGTAAGAGGGGTGTAATAAGAGGACTAGCCAGGCATGGGGGGGAGGGGCGGCTCTAAGCCACGTTACCAGGCCGCCTGCTCTGTTATTTTAGTCATGCCCGGCTGGAAACTGCTGGCGAGGTCTGTTTCCCCACTAACTGTTTAGTTTGAAGAATGGAAAGGAGGTGCTTGATGGTAGATGGAGGGACGGGAGTGGGAGGGGATAGGGAGGTTGGAATGAGGATGATGAGTGAGTGAGCTAAAAGCCTAACCTGTGTTCTGTACTGATTCAGTAGCTTTTATGATCTCCCTTTTGTAGGGTTTTAATGTTGCGGTTCTTTCCTACTACCGTTTTATAGTTTAGATGACCTTATATAATCCTATTATCTACTTATATTATTATAATATATGCATAGACGCTACTTCTATACAGAAGATTATTGCGTCTCACACTTATCCATGGGTTGTCTTGCATTTATTTTTATTAAGATTGTAAATGATGTCAAGTTATTGGCTTTCCTGGTTTTGTTAAGGCAACCCATTCCATATCCGGATGCCACTCGGGAAGGAAGAGTACTTATGCAGTTGTTCTCGCGTAAAGGATAAGGAAAGTGATTTAGTCCTTGTGTTTAACTGAACATTTATGTATGATAGCTGCTTTGCTCTTTGCCATTTTGTCCACTAGTGTTTCTATAAAAATTGCAACGGTAAAAATGGCAAGGTGGACAAAATGGCAACGATAAATAAGGCAACGGTAAAAATGTCAAATCTCGTAAGGCGGTAAAAAGGGCAACGGTATAAATGGCAAACATAAACAATATGTCTACGGCTTTTATTTGAAGGTGGTGATAGGATTACACACCAAATAAATAAAATGTTTCTATTTTATATATTGCACCGAACCCACATTTGTTTTTGTTGCGATTCCTGAATGAAAGCTGAGTTTCTGTATTTAGTGGGTTTTTTCGTCCATTGTTTCCACACAATTATTATGGTAGAGTGTTGGGTTGAGAATTTCCTGGTCTCGGGTTGAGTTCGAATCCACGACGGCGAAGCCAAGATTTCCTTTTCTCTCAACGAGACGTATGTCGAGGACGTTGCTGAAATGTGTGGTGGTTTAAAAAAATATAAATTGGGTTGGTCATATAACCCTTTTGCATACTATGGCAACAACAAAAAATCGAAGACGCTCTATCTATAGCCTACATTCATTTATTATTTATTTGTATATCCCACCTGAATTATATCGCTGATGACACATATACATTGCATTTTATACATGATAACGGGGAGGGTATGTAACTTTTTTTTTTTTTAGGCTATGTTTGGGAAGAAACGGCCAGGAAGCTATGACGATTATACCCCCCCCCACACACACACCCCCACACACATCCACACCCACACAAAAATATAATAATCTTCCCACCAGAATGGGCTCAACGCCAGACATGGGCCGGAGACCAATAAAACATCAAAGACGCCTTTCTATCTTCTCTCAGCTGGTCATCTCTTTCTTTGAGTTAGAGCGACTCTTACACAAACACATCACATGCGTGCAAATACACACATACAGGTGCAAATACACACATACAGGTGCAAATACACACATACAGGTGCAAATACACACATACAGGTGCAATTACACACATACAGGTGCAAATACACACATACAGGTGCAAATACACACATACAGGTGCAAATACACACATACAGGTGCAAATATACACACACACGGGTGCAATTACACACATACAGGTGCAAATACACACATACAGGTGCAAATACACACATACAGGTGCAAATACACACATACAGGTGCAAATACACACATACAGGTGCAAATACACACATACAGGTGCAAATACACACATACAGGTGCAAATACACACATACAGGTGCAATTACACACATACAGGTGCAATTACACACATACAGGTGCAATTACACACATACAGGTGCAAATACACACATACAGGTGCAAATACACACATACAGGTGCAAATACACACATACAGGTGCAAATACACACATACTGGTGCAAATACACACATACAGGTGCAAATACACACATACAGGTGCAAATACACACATACAGGTGCAAATACACATATACAGGTGCAAATACACACATACAGGTGAGTCGTCTTGTGGGGCTAAGGGTGGGGGAGGGGAGGGGGCGAGGGGCGCAACCACGCGGCGGGGAAGCGTCTGCCGCGCCAGAGTTTAAAAGCCGATAACGTTAGACGTTTATGACCAAATAAAACTCACGGATGGGAGAGGGGGGGGGGCGAAAACGTTTAGGGGGGGGGGGGGGTGTGGGAAAAGATTGCGGAGAAGAAGGGCAAAACCTGTTTTTTTTTCCCCATCATCTAGAAATGCTCACATTATCTGCTTTGCGGGCGGTGTGGTCTTATGGTAGACGTCTTGTTTGTATCCCGAAAATCCTCGACGTTTGAATAGTATTAAAGTTGTTTTTTGTTTGTTTTTATTGTAATTACATGTGTGTGTGTGTGTGGGGGGGGTCTATTAATGGAATAGAACATTGGTTTCCTAGCTCGCGGCGCCCTTCTTTGAAGTAAGATTTACCGCCACCGCCCCCTCCACCCATGACATCCTTCCCTAAGTCAATACCCCATTGATGTAGCATTTCACCTCAATGACTTGAAAACGAACAGAACAGTTTATTGAATTCTGAAAACCCTTTCACATGATATTTCGGTGGCCACCCCGCGAAGTCTAACAATACGAGAACCACTGTGGTCAGAGCTTAAATGGTTCCAAACCACAGAGTTGAGCTAGTCTACTACTTTACTGAAAGACCTGTGATTCTTTTGTTTTCTAAAAAGTAGCCCGTCGGAGCAAATTGATCAATGGGGGCCGGGTGAAGCAGCGTTCATCAGTTTCTGTGTCCACGGCATTGTGGGGGAAGGGGGGGTGTGGCCAGCACAATGCCCAGCCGCCTTTACTTTACACCAACTAATGTCAGGTACCCATCAGAGCAGAGTTGACTCAAGGGCACCCTCCAGACGATTCCTAGCTTTCCTCTGGATTCGAACATAGGACCATACATTCGCAATGTGTATATGCTTTTATAACAAAATGGCCTCTATACAGTTTCTACGTCCGTTTTACTGTCTTTTGTTTCTGTTATTATTCTCGCTGTTTCTTTCACTCACTCTCGCTACTTTATCTCAGGTTTTTCTAGATAGTTCTTTTCTCTTTTATAATTACTCCCGACCCAATCTAACTCTCTCTCTCTCTCTCATCCCCCATCTCTCTCTCTCTACTAATTCCGTTATATCGTTTTTTCAGCATATTTTTTAAGAAGCTCTTCATTAGTCTATCTGATTATATCTCTTATTGTCACCTCTCTCTTCCATTATCCTCTCTCTCACTCTCTTTTTCTCTCTTCCTCAATCACTCATTCGATCTTTCACGCACTCTCTCCCCTTCTCTCTATGTTGTTCACAAACCCTCGTTTTAAATCATACGCAATCCTTATCCTTTATTCCATCTTTCATTCCTCTTACCTTACTCTTAACGACATTCCTTTTCAAAATTTCGATATTGCTCTCTGTCTCCCCATCCCCGCTTCTCTCTATCTTTCTATCTCTTTCTTTCTTTCCAAAATATCACAAAAAGCTTTAGTCTACCTCCCTGCCCTACCCTCAATTCACTCAAAGCAGACGAAAAATATTAAACGCAAAATATCTGATAAGCGAGAAAAGAAAATAAATAAAAAAATAAAAAGATTCTCTCAATTCTGTTGTTCTTTTTTTCTTTCTTTCAGTCTTTCTATCCCTGTATTTGGAAACAAGAGTTTTCTAGAACTTCCACGCAAGTTCTACCTGGACAGCAGAAGGTGAGCTGAGCTCTGTTCCTCCATCAGAACGAAAGATAGAAAGACGAAGAGAAAAGAAAGAATAATGACAACAAGAGGAAGAAATATATACCCCACAACAAAAAAACAAAAAATTTCAGTCGAGAGATTTCGAGGAAATAAGCGAGTAGGTTTGTTTTTTGTTAGTTTGTTTAATGTGTCCGTTTTAAAATGTGGATATATGTATAAATCTGTATTTTGTTATATAGTATACTTGCGAATGTTTGTACATAAATACATCCTGTATATGTGTGTATTATATGCTTATATATAATATATATATATATATATTATATATATATATATATTGTTACGTCCACAATCCCCTTGTGGCCAGAGCTGTGTAGATCCTGCTGATAATTCTCGTTAGTCCTAGGGGAGACTTTAATTATTAGTATTTATGTTTCAGTATTACACGAACTCTTCTTATAGTCCTGGGCACAAATTCAGTATTTGAATTCCAACACTTCCTTTCTTGTACATTAGAGTAGTAGATAAATCTTATTGTAATGTATACAACACAATTGAATAGTAACTTGACAAGGAAGCTTCAGTGTAACTGTTGTTGATAGTTTATTTCAGGTGGTATGTTCAATATATACAATATATCTATTATGTACAGTTAGAATAAAATAGTGCAAACACAAACGTTCTCAAAGGAACATATTTTGAAACTCTCCCTTTCAGACAAAACAAATCATTAAATACTATCCGAGTGGTGCAAGGGATAGACCCATTACCAGTAGGGGTGAAAATCATGGTATCATTACAAAACTCATAACAAAAACGATAGGAACTTCCCCTATTAAATAATGAGTCGTTCCCAGACTCTGAGAATTTGAGATCAACACAGAATCCCAACATTACCTAGAACCTTTTATTTTCCTACTAAACGTCCTAATATGGTGTGTAGTAAGAAAAGAGAGAGAGAGAGGAATAAACATTGCGTGTTCCAATTCTTGGAAAAACAATATACATGACAATATATTAGAAAATTTAAATGATAAAGATTGTCATTTGAATACAGCAAATCTCAATGCCATCACCATTTACTTTTAGTGTACCCAGTGCGCTCTTGTGTAGTATGTAAGTGTAGTTATATATTTGTGTATATACAAAATACTTTTGCGAATAAGCATCTGAATATATATATATATATATATATATATATATATATATATATATATATATATATATATATATATATATATATATATATATATATGTAACTATATTTTCCGGTAATATATTTATATCTAGAGTGCAATCAATTTCAAAACATTTAACAATGTGCACTTCCCTATGTTTAGGCATATAGCCTATCAATATAGCTACTTGTACTTTTTCATAAGTACATGGAGGCACTCAAAGCGCAGTTTTCTAAACAAGACTTTCAAATTCACGGACATATTTTTTCATGCATAATCAAGCATAACTGGCTTGATCTTACTACAACCTTCTTAGATTTAGATGTAGATTTTTTTTTATTAATTGGAGGGATATTGGCGATTTTAAAACGTAGCCAGTTGAATTGTAAACATTTAAAGAAATGGGCATGGAAATGTGCCAATTCGTTTAAAAGATTTAATGCAGGAAATAAATTATTATTGCAGGAAATGTTTATTTACAACTGTTTAACGTAAATTAACATTATACCTCTAATAATCAAATCTTGTAATGAATACCACAATGCTAGTTTATGTAAAGAAATAGGTAATAATTAGTCAGCAATATTTGTTATATCACCAAACATAACTTGTTTGGCATCACTATTCAATATACATTTTTAATTTAATTAAGAGGAGATAATTAGCAACTATTATTTCCGCTAATATTGCTAATATTTTATTTTATTTGATAAAAGGCTTAATGGTCTCCAACTTATAACTTTATATTGACCAAACTGTAAAAAGTTGTTGAAAATTATGTAAATATTTTATGACTAAAATAATATATGCAAATTTTCTGAACATTACATTAACTACTCAGTTTGTATGATTACTTTGTATCAATTCCACTTAACTTTAATATCCGTTTACTGTTTTGACGGCTTAAATAAATTGAAGAACTTCTCAGTTAAACTGAGAACAAAATATCGTAATCAACATTCGCAGTTGAAATATCTTTATCTAGATAACCAAATGATAAACTTTACAAAAGAGTTACCGGTACCTTAAATGTGAAAGTTTCTATTTGGTATAAATGCTAATAAAAAGGGTGATACACAGTATTATTTAAATTAATTATAAAACGCTTTAACGATTTTTTTCTATAGAGTTCCTTTGCTTTTGGCCTTGGTCTTATATATATATTTAAAAAAACAAGTATAATAGATCAGGTTGACTTTTAGCCTGTTGGCACGCTGAATGATTTAGAAATCTTAGTTTGGCACACCATTAGCTCAAGGTTGCAAACCCTTGATATAGACTATAGACCCTAAACTCCATACATAAATAGAATACGAAATAAACTTATAGAAGCACAAGGCAAAGATAATATGTAGAGATAGTTTAAAAATAGGTACGTTAGCACTCGAAACATCATCATCTTCATAATCATGAAGCGCAGAGTGGGGGGGGGGGGGGGGCAAAGGTAACGATGGGAAGTGGGGAGAATGCTGGAAGCCAATGGTTCTCAGCCCTGCATAAATTAACCCCTACACTCCCAAAGGAAATTAGCTAGGGATGAGGTCTGGAATTTTTTTTAAGTGATGCGATTTTTTATTTACAGAGTTATCTATTTTAAATTGATCAAATGAGTTGTCTGCTTTTTGAATAATGAATGTAACAACCTGGTCAAGAGGTCAAGGGAGGGTGTCCGGCAATATAAAGAACAAGTTGATAAAATGGTTTGTGTAACTATGCAGCTGGCACAACCATCGGACTTGACCAAGTTGCGGTGGTGATTTATCGTATCTTATACATTACAGACGCTAATTCTATAAAGAAGATTATTACGTCCTAATCCTGGTTTGATTTCTAGTCTTGCATTTCTATTAGTTTTTTTTTTAATGATGTTAAGTTACTGGTTTTCCCTAGTTTGTTCAAGACTTGACTTGGGCCACAAATGAGTGTAGGGTGCAATTATCTTTATAGAAGGAGCGCCTGTAATGTATCAGATAAGATAAACTTAAAGTTTCGGAAATTGTTATAGGTCTATTGGACACACAATTTGAGAACTGTTTTGCCCCAGTCTCGGTCAGAATTTTTTAATGTAATTGATCTCGTCTGTCAGAAATACTACCAGTACTAGATGACCTATTACCTGTGGGCGTTTTAACTGGCTTTCCGAAAGGTTCTGGGTTCGAATGCTGGTGAAGGCTAGGATTCATTCCTGAGACTGGATGGCATGTCTGAGTCGACCAAGCTCTGATGGGTACCAGACAATAGTTGAGGTTGAGGTAAAGTAATCACGGCTGGCCATTGCGCTGGCCACACATCCCCTAGTATGCCGTGGCCATAGAAACTGGTGAACGCTGCTTCACCGACACTATGAATCAATTTGGTCTGACGGGTACTTTACTTAATACAAAAATACTGATCAAGTCAAATTGTAAAGTATTTGGAGCAATAAAACAATCCTTTCTTACATTGTATACAAAATATCTCAAGTAGGTCTATTAGTAGCTTGTATAGTCTATTTGTGCAGACAAAAATGTATTTTTAAAAAAAGGTGCACCAAAAAAAAAATCATAATAATAATAAAAACTGAGCACCCGTAGATTAAAGATAACTATTGCAACGTTACTCAGCGCCACCTAGTGGAGGCCTCACAATCTACTAGCCGCCATCTTCCTTTGGTTCTGGCAATATTATTTTGTATTCATAAACTTTTAGATTTCTTTAAACTTCAGGACTGTAGGGAATAGGAGAAAGAAAAAAACTAACATTTTTCGTATATATATATTATATAGTATATAGTATTTCTTTCTCATACGTTTAAAGACCAAGTTAATAAGAGCTTTTTATAAAAATTGAGTTAACATTTCATTTTTATAGGAAATAGTATATTCAGCATCTGAATGTTAATAAAAAATCATTTATACAAGATATAAAATTTACATTTTAAGTAATTAGTTCACTATTTGCACTAAAATGTGTGTGTTTTTCGGAGGAAAAAATACAAATCTCGTAGTCATTTGAGATGTTTTTATTTCCGGCAACATAGGAAAGTGACGTAAGAGAAAGGATTCCGACTAGGAAAAATGAATATTGTCACGTGTTTTGAATCTATTGCCACATGTTTTGAATCTTTTCCCGGTTCTTATTTTTAACAAAATTGTTAAATATAGATTTATAGCGTCGAGTTTTATTTATTTATTTCCTTTCTCAAACGTCACTGCCGTGCCGTATGAGGCTATTCCAAATCTCGTTCCTTTGAGAAAAACCTCTTCACTTGGTCTTTAATCTTTTCATTACTAAATCTTTTGTTCTTTCCTTTTTCTTTTTAAATTGTTTGATTGTTTGGAAAAACTTTATTTTCTTTTTCGTTCATTCGTGAATTTTGTTCTTTTCTTTATTTCTACCTTTAAAAAAAAAAAAGAAAGTATCCCGTCGGACCAAATTGATTCACAGGGCAGGAGAAGCAGCGTTTACAAGTTTCTGTGGCCACGGCATACTAGGTGATTTGTGTGGCCAACACAACGCACAGCCGCCTTTTACTTTTCCCCCAACTTATACCTTTCTCCATCCTATTATCTCCTTCCGTCCATCATTCATTGTCTTTAAATGTTTTAAAGTTACGTCTTTAGTGAAACCTTACTCCCCCCCCCCACCTTCCTCAAAACCTTTCTCCAACTCCTGACTTCTGATTTAACCTCTGGATCTTCTTCCATCGACCTTGACAACAACAACAACAACAAAATATGCACGAGCACATGGTGCACGCGATCTGCAGGCACCCCCCCCCCCCACCATCACCACCCGCGCCCTCCTCTCCAAACAATAATAATACTTCCATCTGGGAGACAGGTGTAATGCATTCGACGCAATTCGAAGTGCGCGGCACACATTGGAGATGTGTGGCCGATACATTGCCCAATCGACTTGAAGTTTTTTTTTTCTTTCTCCCGGAACACAACTTCAAGACAATGTTAAGTCATACAAGAGTCTTTGGTACCTGCCTGGTTGTGTCCTCAATGCTCTTCGGGCCAAGACTTTATTACATGGAACCTAAGAAATGCAGCGCCGCCTCTGAAATAAACTGTTGAACACATATACAATAACGTTTTAGGGGCACTGTGCGCGTTCGTCCTGGGTTCGAATCCTGGTAAAGGTTAGGATTTTTTACCCGGGAGAGTGTCCCTGAGTCTACCCAGCTCTGATGGGCACCTGACCAAGGCGGGTGGGCATTGTGCTGGACACATATCCCGTAGTATGCCGTGGCCACAGAAACTGGTAAACACTGCTTCACCGGTCAGCTTCACCGGTCCTATGATCAATTTGGCCCGACGGGTACCTTTTTACTTTTTTTTTTTACATATACTTTTGAATGGCGCCCCTTTACCCCTAAAGTATTCACGTGTTTTTAATTGAAATTGAATTGAGTAGCTTTCCTAATCGAGTGAGCTATGTTAGCGGTGGGGGAAGTGATGGAGAGTTCTGGGATAGGGTTTGGGGGAGGAGTGGGGATGTTGTGGCGAATTGGGGGGGGGGGAGAGGATACGCGTGGTGGAGATGGGGAAGCCGGGGGGGGGAGAAGCGGGATGCGTGGCGCGGATGAGAACTGATTTAGGAGGCCTTGGGAGAGATGTGAGTTTTGGCTTGAGTTAGAAGTGTGCAGGGGCATGAAATAAGGGACAGTTGAGATGGGTGCGTGGGGCGAGGTAAGGAAGGAGCGTTGGAAGGGAGGTGTGCGTGTGTGTGGGGGACAAGTGTAGGTTTGGGACTTTGAAGAAGAGTCGGGAGCACTAATAGCACGCCATTTGAAGAAATGTAATGTGGTGATTCTCGTGATGTTGGCGTTGCTGGATATCTGTAGATGCCAGAGACACTGCCTGCCTGCCTGGAACCTGCGGGCGATGCCGCATTTCACTGTAAACAATCTCCTACTCGGCCGGACACATTGGAAGCACTACAACAACATAAAATGTAAAAAAAAAACACTTCCACTCATGACTACCCCATTCCCCTCTCTGTTCATTTCGAGTTCCATCCCTCGAGCTAAAAGAACAGCTTTACATATGTTAAAAAAAACGCCAAAGATAAAAATCTATTTAACAACAGTCTGACGTTGAAGACAGGAGCGAGTTGAAAATGGAGGCACGGACTGAACATGTGGGGGGTGGGTGGGGGTGGAGATAGAGTATGGATGGGTGTATAGTTGTGGGAAGTGAAATTAAATACTAGATTTTTAAAACTGAGGTCACGTGCTAATTCTCAAACTTTACAAATGACACCGACAAAAAAGAAAGAGAGAATGAAAGACATAATGTAAACTAAACAAGAAATTACTGAGGGATTACAAAAAACACGCCAGAAAAGAACATTGAGATTATACGACGTTTGGGATGTGAGGGAAGGGGAGCTTATTTTGGTTTAGGGTGAGGCGGTAAGAGAGACTAGATGTCTTTTGGTGGAATCTATGCTGTATAATAACTGTGGGCGGATTCGGGAGGATTTATGTTGTAGAACAATCAAGGGCGGATTTGGGGCGGGGGCAGAGGAGGGAAAAAAATGTATGTCTATTGTGATCAAACAAATAAGAACGTATAGTCTAATACAAGTAGGCCTTTATGTATATGTATATGCAAATATTAAGCTTGATGCAAGAATATATATACATATATATATATATATATATATATATATATATATATATATATATATATATATATATATATATATATATATATGTATACATTTTCAAACATAAAATATAATAATACGTTTGTATCCTACTTACCTACATTCGTAGTTTGTTGGACTGATACTTTACTTAAGGGACCCCATATAAACTTAATCTTCCACGGAGACAACCAAGTTTCGCGCCAAGAACTTCAATTAGTAGACAAGAGTGTATAATCCTATCACAAGTTTCAATAAAAAAACAGTAGATATTATAAGTTTGCCAATTTTACCGTTGTCAATTTCACCGCTTAGCGAGTTTTGCTGAATTTACCTATGCCGAAATTACCTTTGCCAAAACTACCATGCCGAAAATACCGTGGCCGTATTTACCCTTGCCATATTTACAGTGATTCTTTTAAACACCTACTTCCCCCACTCTCCTCTCGAAACTCCGTTCTAATGGTAACAGTAAGCAATAAAAAATAATACCTACAAACAGCTGAAACGAATACACCATATGATAATTGTTTATGTTTGTAATGATAATTTCAATGAGAGCAGTTTCCGAGATACATGATTTCCAAACTCCTCTGTCAGTCTTCCAGTTTTTCAAAACAAACTACGGCGCTCGAAAGGCAGTGGCAGATGCTGCAGCTAACATCTGGCACATATACATGGAGGTTTTATTTTCTGGGGAGAAAGAGAAAGATGGACCAAAATCTGTGTAAAGTGTCTTTTGTTTGTTATCATGTATATTAGTTAGATTCCTTATCCCTTATTGACAAGTCTTAATTAGGCGTGACCTTTTGAACTGGTGTGATCGTAAACTTCCGGTTATATTTTTTAATGTTTAATTATTTTAGGCATTTCCGTAAACAAAAAAGCATGCTTTTGCTGGTTATTGACAGTTGATTTCAACCTCGACGGCTATTTCTAGTCTTTTAGAATTATACAAAGGATACAATATTTGTTATGAGGAATCCGTTTTAAACATCAAAAGTGAGAAGTTGATAATTAATACTCAAGTGTTAGTCGCATGTAGCTTGTTTATAAATTAAATTAGTCAAGAGTTGCGTTTTCTTTGTTATTAAAAAACAAAATTCGTAGATTCATAAAAACCAATAACAAAAATTCTTTTGCATTAAACAATAAGTTTGATATTATAAAAAGGTGATTATTCCCTTCTGACTTTCACTTTGCATTGTTGTTTTTTTGTAAACATGTCTTGGAAATGAAAGAAATTTTAATCCCCAACAAATGTTCGTACAACCAGTAACCCAGCACACAGACATGTTTCGAATAAAATGATCGAATTCGACCGGAAATGTTTTTTCTTGTGAACTTTTATGCATGCATACATGTTAAGACTTGTCAATGAGAGAACAAATGCATATAAGTAGGCCGACTCTTTTTTCCCGAGTGGTATCCGGGCATGGAAAAGGGTTGCCTGAAAAAAAAACAGAAAAAACTAAAAAAACTAGTCACTTTACATCATTTAAAATACTATTATTTGTTTTTATTTCATCAATTGTAAGCCATACATTTGGACCATTTAGCCTAGCTAAAAGTACAACACCATTCATAACAGCACAATAAAAAAAAGTAATAATTGGCATGCTTGGAATCTGTTAGGTCCACACAAAAAAAGACAAAGACACAATTCCTTTTACGTTTGACCAGAAAAAAAAACAACTATTGTCCTTTCAAACTCTCCAGCCCTTCCGTCCACCTCGTGATCCGTCATTGACCGTCAGGAAAACACTTAACGTGTGTAAGGGCTCCCCGCCCCTCCCATCCTGATCCTTATACCTCCCCATTTTATTTCTCCCTCCCTCTCTCCCCCCCCCCCTCCAATACTTCTCTTTACTTCAGTTCTCTTTCTAGGTTGTTGTTTTTCCATTAGAACTCTGTGTGTGGGGGGATGGGGAGATGATGGTTGGGAGGGGGATTACAGAGAACACAACAAAAAAGTTTCAACTGCGTTTCCAGTCTAGAGTACCCGAGGAGAGGGCGAGAGGGGGAGAGGTTGCAAGCGGTGGGGGTAGTGACGAATTAGAGTGTGGGGTGGGGGAGTGACGGTGACCCCCACCAACTCTGACCAGTTGAATGGCCCACCGAAGCAACGCAAAATTCAATCGGTCATTTCTCCATCCACTAGAGGTGGTCAAAATGTCTAGCTTTACAAATTGAGCAAATTACAATGCTGTAATCAATACAGACAAGAAAAGGGTTTCTGAGGGGAGTTGGGAACAAATGTGGGAGGGGGGGGGAGAAGGGGGACGCATGGGGGCGCAGACAGACCAAAGAACAATTCAATAGGAAAGGATAAAAGAAAGAAAGAAAGAAAGGAACTTTCTTTGACAATTTTCATTCTTTGATTTGACTTGACAGCTTTCACCTGTGTTTTTTTGTTTCGTGAAGTGCTTCAATTAGGTTGTAAAACCTTTTTTTTCTCATTTCTATAGCCTTAGCTCAAAGTACGAGGTTGGGTTTCGGTGTGTTTGTAAGTGTGGTATTTCCCCCGCTTGTCAATGGTCATAACTGACCACTCGTTTATTTGCTTGTTTACTCAACAAAAGCAAGTCCAGTGCTGTCCGCCGGGGGGATGTGTTGACCATTCTTGGAGAATTTACACCCTGGATGAAAACGCGTCCCTCTGGGGTGTCAAGAGAAGTGCCTGGCCCAGCGTGATAACGAACACCTTGGGGAGGTGTCAGTGAGATATTGGGAAGGTTGGAAGATGAGTGGGTGAGGGGCGCAGTGTCTACACCTCCATCTCCCCCCGCCACCACGCCTTGTTTCCCTCCCTGTCAGTTGAATGTACATCAGAAAGGTGTCCGAACCGCTTAAGACTAGACAGATAGATAGATGATGGACAGATGATGGACAGATGATGGATGCATGATAGATTGATGATGGATAGAAGGAAATGTGGATATGTGAATAGATGGATATGTGGATAGATGGTTAATTAGAGAAAAGGATAGTTAAAGAGATTGATATATGATTAGATGGATAGATGAATAGATAAATGGTCGAGCTAAACACATCATAAAAAAAAAGAGGTCAAAATCCATCTAGAGCACAAGGTACCAAAAGTAAAAAGAGAAACATTTGCAGCTCGCTCCTACAGCGTCGTAGCACCTCTTGTGGTGGAAACAATTTCCGAGTACAATTAAACAAGCAGACAATATAGACATTTTTGAAACAAAATGAAAAACACACTTTTTCGATTTATGGGAATCATTTCTGGTACCGGTAAATGTAAAGCGCTTTCGAAGATTTTGTTATGAATAGAGCTATATAAATATGTAATTTGTAAATAGGTGAAAAGTTGAATAGACGAATCGCGAATAGCGCAATAGTTCAAAGGGTAAAATAAAGTATCCCGTCGGACCAAATTGATCCCTAGGGCCGGCGAAGGAGCCCAAAGGGTGAATAGTCAAATAGACATATAGACTAATAGTACTAATAGATACATTAATTGATAAATTGATAAAAAGACAGACATAGTCTAGATCTAAATATAGATAGATAATAGATAGACAAAAACTAGTACATCCGTGTGTGAGTGTGTTTGTATGCGTGTGTTTGTTTGAGTGAGTGTGTGCATATCTGTGTGTGTGAGTATGTGTATGTATAATCCATACCTCAGTCTGTTTTAGA
Source organism: Anisus vortex (assembly GCA_949126835.1). Lineage (NCBI taxonomy): Eukaryota > Metazoa > Mollusca > Gastropoda > Planorbidae > Anisus > Anisus vortex. The sequence goes on from OX421506.1 coordinate 28,811,777, forward strand.
TTGTCCAGCTTTACCTTCTTTTTAAAACGAAAGTGTTGGTTCGTTGAGTGAAAGATCCGGTGCGAGATGACTTTTTTAGAGTTACAGCCCCTGGCTGTGGAGCTCGTCCGCGCCCGGATATGCATCATCTGAGCAATACGTCACTTCCCCAAACGCGGCCCTGTTCTGCTGCGTTTGTATGTTTGTCTGTGTGCGTTTGTTTTAAATATTCATTTCACGTTCCTTTTTTTTTCTCTCCTAGAGATGCCATAATGATTTCAACGACCGAGGAGGCAGCGGAGCGCTCAAGGTCAAGAACTCGTGTGCATGGGCCGCACATGTTTTAATTTAATGCCGAAAAAGTGTCATACGGGTTACATTTTTGTTGTGGAGGGGGTGAGTGTGATGGGGGAAAACGTAGGGGGGGGGGGACGAGGGTGATATTTGAAGGAATGTACGCGAGATCTGTATCCTTAATTGCTATTTATAGCCATGCAAATTGAGCCAATCGTAGCGAGGTATCAAGTGTTTCATGATTTAGGTAACGGAGCAAAGTGAAATAAAGGACAGGTGGAGTTCGTTTAATATATGGATTTCATAAACAAACCTTTACGTACTGGCACGTTGCATCCATCTATCTATTTATCTATCTATTTATCTATCTGTCTATTCATCTATCTATCTATATATCAATATATTTTTCTATCTAATTCTCTATCTATTTATCTAAGTACTATCTATCTACCTATGTGTCAAGCTATTTATCTATCAATCAATCTATTTATCGATCAATCAATCTATTTATCTATCTATTTATCTAACGATGTACTATCTATAGATCTATCTACCTATATATCTGCATTTCTAACTATCTATGTACTATCCATCTATCTATATATCTATCTACCCATCTATCTATCTGCATTTCTATTTGTCTATGTACTATCTATATATCTATCTATGTACCTACTATCTATCTATCTGCATTATCTATCGATGTACTATCTATATACTATATTGAGCTATTCATTTATCTATATATCTAGTTCATTCTGCCTGTATGCCTGACTGTTGGTGTCTGAATGAATTGTGTGTATGTGCATTCATCGGTTCGTTGTATCATAATGATAACTCTGGGAAGTTGTTGTTGGCTGTCAAATGTGCTAGTTTACTGCCAATCAATTTTACTTTATGCCAAACTTCTTATTCGCCAAACTGGTGTAGTCCTTGGATTTTTTAAAAATTCGCATCTTGAATCGCGTTTACAAAACATAACGAATCAAAAAAAAAAAACATGCAACAAAAATTGTGCTGTTTGAATAAAAACTCTAAAATTGGGACTTTCCAGACACATACACACACACTCACAAAAGAAAGTTGTTGTTTTTTTTAACTGCGCGGGTTGCGAGGGGGGGGGGGGGGAGGGGGGGTAATCTGGCCCTGACTTGTCAGTTTCTGTCTGGTTTCTCGCGAGGCCTGAACGAGACAATTATGGTGTTGCCAGGGGCATAAAATGGCGAATTTAATCCCCAAAAGGTCTCGCCGCACAATCCTTAAAACTCATCCAAATCTATTTCAATAGCGCAGACGAGATAAAAGGGGGAGGGGGGGGGGGAATGAAAAACTAAAGAAACAACAATATCAATAACAGATTATGAGAAAAAAAGGAAAACAAATAACGAAAGTAGGAGTTATCGAGTGGAGAACTTGAAATAATATTTTTCTTTCACTCTGTCTTAACATTTTGAGTAGTATCGGGCTAGTCGGGTTAATTGAAGATCCATCGGGCTGGTCGGGTTAATTGAAGATCCATTTCAATGATCTTTGTTTTTCATTAGGTCAACGGGGGGAGAGGCCACAACGTCCCCGCCCCATACACACACAAACACACACATAAAAAGCCCCCCCCCCCCCACACCCTTTCTCCCGCACGTTCAAGCACGTTTTGTATTGTGTATCGGGATCGGAAATTTCATTATGAACTTCACAGGGAATTCCCGCTGTCGCCGAGCGGTCTAGTACTTAAACCAGTCTAAAGATATTGGGGGGGGGGGGGGTAGGGTGGACTGAACTTGACAATTAGTACTTTCTCCTTGGGGGATATTATTTCTGGACACGGTCACGATTTCCTTTGTTCAACTTGGTACCGTTTTTTTAACCAGGGTCGTTGGAAGCGGCCAGGGCGGGGGTTAGAGGAGGGGGGGGGGGCTGTGGTCTCATTGAAGTCATCGGTAGATACAGTCCAGAAAATGAATTAGATTTGTTCCAGACCTCATTGAAGTTCGTTCAACGTCCTTAACGTCAGGGAAAAACTGGTTGATTGTTCCGGACGTGGCTGGAAGAAAAAGCCAAAAACAAAATAGTTTTGAGAGGTGTGCTTTATTTGGGGATGCGTTAACTTTAAGCATGCTCAAAACTGAGATCTGAGAACACCATAATCTCAGACCATAAGTCAGTCGTAATTTAACATCTTATAAAAACTGTTTTTTTTTTTTAAATAAATCTTTTATATGCATTTTCGTTATTCAGGTAAAACGTTTGAATTTACTCCATAACTATTTTCTTGTTTTTTTTCACTGGGATATACAGCATTAGGAAACTTACTTTGGAAGGGGGGGTTAAAAATCTAAAAGAATGTGATGTCATCGACAACGAGCCTGTGTGCCAAGTTTCAACGTGATAGGATTACGGGAAGTGGTTCAGTTAGCCTACCGAAGATTTGCCACGAAGCAAAATTAAAACCAAAAAACAAAATAATAACCCATAAAAGCAAAGTTTTTATTAGACTCCATTTCTTTGTAAACTAAGTTTATATTTAATTTATATGTTGATAGATTAAAATAAATATAAGTGACATCATACCTTATGAATTTCCACACTAAACTTTGCGCACTTTTTTTTTCTAGCTTTGGCCCGCAAAAAACATAAAAAGATAACTCGCTTTGTTTCGGCTACATTGTGTCGTTTTCATTCTATTTATTTCGTAAAAACAAACATATCCGAAAAGTTAATTTACTTCCGTCTCTTCCGGTAGAGGAAGCCATGTTTTACGTGAAATTCTCTTCGATTCGCAAATTGGTCGAAAGTATTAGTGACTATTCCAAAGGCTATGATGCTGAAAATTTGATAGAATGTATTGTTAGTCGCAACAAGTCTACTGCCCAAGTTTCAGCTCCGTTGGGCGACGGGAAGTGGTAAAAAAATGGATACAAATTTTTCCAAGCAACCAACCAATCAAGCAGACAGACAGATAGTACGAGTTAAAAGAGAGGGAGTAAAAAATAAGAAATTGAATTTAACAAAGAAAAAAATAGTTACCCTGACATATTTAATTTTTTTGAATGCGTCAATTTTCAATTTTCAGATTATACTGCTCATATTCTTACATAATTTAATTACATAAGAAAAAGTAATCATTTGTATGTGGATATTAGATGAATAATCAGATTTTCATGGCATCTCAATTATTTAATACTCGTAAACAACATCAAAAAACTGTTTAAACGTAACAGTCCTACCAAGTATGACGCTACTAAGATGTGTCTTTAAAATCCATAAACAAAATGCGCAACTGTCAGGTGTCTTCTATGAAATTCAATATTAATTTTCCGCCATGTGGAAACTAGTGGAAAGCGATTATAGTTTTTTTTTTATCGATGTAGTAATCTAGTATTTGTTTAATGTTGTAAGATTGGCGGTGCTTATTGAAGAGGTATTTTTCTCTCTTCGAATTAGTCAAGAGTCAAGACATCAAATAAAAAAAAATGGCCGCTTCCGTTTCGTTGCACGTCATAACATAAATATGTACTCACTGACGTATAAAATATTGGTAATTCATTTGTATGCTTCGTTAAAAACATAGACTCATATTAGTAAACGAAAAATAAAAGAAAAAACAACGAAAGAAATTAATCTATACCCTATTATAATTTATTATAAATAGATCTTTATCGTCTCGTCTAGCCATATATAGATATATCCAAGAAAACCACTTTTGATTAACTACAATTTCCACTTTGGTTGATTTTAACGATAGCCTAAGTGTGCGTAAAAAATACAATATTTTTTTATTGGTACAATTTGTTTGTTTTTGTTAGACCAACAAACCGGAAACCGCTAAGGCCATTTGGCCGACATTTGGCCACATATCTGGCAGTTTGTTAATCAAGTTGCCACATTGGATTGACGCAAACTACACTTTATTTTTTGGCTTTACTTTTCTTCTTCCTTTTTTTTTTATTAAGCTATCCGCCCCTTTTTTTTTTATCCATCAATTTTTGCGATGCTTTAAAATAAATATTTATATATTTGGCAGAAATGCTCAAGTCTCGTAATGGAATCCCGGGTCTGGTTCCAGACACGCTTGATGTCTTTCGCATCTCCTACAACAACATTCCAGAAGCAATGATGTTTCTTTTCCATTGCAGCCTCCTCCCCTTCCCCTCCCCCCCTCGCCCATCCCCCCAACACACTCGTGTGTCTGTATGTCATAGAGTCGATTAGGTCAATAGGAATAGATAGGGTAATATTTGACAACATTCTGTGTTTTTCTTTAATGGATACATTCCCCGTTTATCTAGGGGTAAATATGTGCTGTTTTTATTTTAAGTTTTATTTTTGTGTATTGCCTAGGAAATAGTGTTTATGCATGCGTTGTGTTTTTTTTTTAAAGCATCTTTTTTTCGTGATGTTGTTAGTAGCTGTGGTGGCATGAGTTTGGCGTGATGTAGATATGGCAGGTTTATTAGGTGATGGTTTTGGCAGCTGGGCTTGTAATTCCAGGGGGGGGGGGGGGAGGCAGTAGATGAATGCTTTAACGTATCTGGCATTTGGTGCTATGAACAAGTTTGTCTACATTTGACTGTACCTGTTTATGAATGTATCAATGAATCACCATATCAATATATCAATTTAATCACTTTATATATATATATTAATTTAATTTTCTGTCTATCTGTCTATCATTTTGACGGGTTGAACTACTAGTATATATATATTATATAATTTACATATTTCAGCCCCACACTGCCTCCTTTATGGCATATTAAAACTATACATTTTACCACTAAACTACCATGGGTCCTTCATAAATGAAAGAGTAGAAAGGCCACAGTAAAGACCCTCTCTCCTCAATCAATCCTTCCGCTCGTCTGACGGTGTTGAGGGAGGTGCAATCCATCATAACCTGGGGGCGCCCCCATGCCCAGGGGTAGACCATCTGTACGTGACTCACTCGCGCTTATTCAAAGGCGATCAACGGGGGATCGTGCCTGGGAAGAATGGAACAAGCGAGGAAAAGTTAGAGGGAGGGAAAGAGAGACAGAGAGAGAGAGAGAGAGAGAGAGAGAGAGAGAGAGAGAGGAGGGTGAGTAGTGTGTACGGTTTGAAGATGTCCTGACTTGGATTACGAAGGCCGTGACCAGCGAAACGAATGTGCTGAGGCCAGCAGATGTTTCAAACCTTTGTCGTGTGACTGATGAGGAAAATACTTCTTATATTATAATGACTGATTGGGAAATGACTTATTATATTATTATGACTGATGGGGAAATGACTTCTTATATTATTATGACCGATGGGGAAATGACTTCTTATATTATTATGACTGATGGGGAAAAGACTTCTTATATTATAATGACTGATGGGGAAAAGACTTCTTATATTATTATGACTGATGGGGCGTGATGGAGATGATTTGTTGGTTACTTGTTTAGCTATAGTTATAGTGTTATAGTAGTATACAAAGTTATACAAATGACCATGTGCTTACGGATAACGCATACATTGTAAATGGTGTAGGGGCCTTGTACTGTCTTGGAATACCATGTCAAATGCCTCGAGCGTTATCTTTTCTTCTTCTTCTATATTACAGACGCTCTTTTTATAAAGAAGATTATTGCGTCCTACGCTTTTGTCTGGACATGATCTTGCCGAACGGTTGGGGGGAGAAATCAAAATATGTGGTGGCTGCTTCGTAATGTCCTAGGCCGCACATGATTGACATAGTAGCCTTGGACATGAGTCCGGTCGCGACCAATGCAGTCGTGGGAAATGTTCTATAGATATTCCGCAAGACAGATTTAGCACTGTGTTCTCTATATAAACTCTAATGAAATCAAATGTATGTCTATATGTCTTTGAATTGTTCAAACTCCAAACAATTTATGAGCGGGTGAGCGTAGGACGCAATAATCGTCTTTATAGAAGGGGCTTCTGTAATATAAAAGATTTACAAAGCAGCCCTGACTTATCGCAGTTGCGGAAATTCTCCACAGATCTTCTAGTTCCGCAACGCAGACTTTACATTGCGTTCTCTCTATATATATGAACTTAAACGATCATCGTCTATAATAATGTTTTGCATATTCGCACTTCAATATTGTCTGTACCCACCATTTGGTGGAGTCGACGGCAACTTTTTGACCTTCTTTTGTGCACGTGCAAAGATCGTGCCTCGTGAATGGCGGGTGTGTCTATCCGGCTCCTGTTCAGCTGTTCTCGGCCAGGTCGCTTTTGGCCAATTACTCTTGCCTCTCACCCTGTCGTCAGGAGTTCAACGGAGGACAGTCTTACTGAGGTTTCCTTCTCCTTCCCTCAGCACGTGACCAAATCAATCGCCAACGATATGCTTTTCATGATATTTTTGCATCACTATATTTAATTATTCATATACAATCTCGTTAGACCTAAATATAGATAATATAAAGTTGGATATGTGTGTCAATTTATATGCCCATTGGTCAATATAAAGGTCACGTGTCCTTATTGTCTTATATTTTACTTTCGCGTTTTGGTTTTCTTTAGAATTTTTTTAAGTAGGCCTATACAATTTTTTAAAATTTTAACCCAGTCCAACGCCGGGCTATTTAAGCAAGTATTCTTTAAAAAAAAATGTTTTGCAGTGGCCATTGGTAAATTTGGTCTGGTCTTATTTTGTCATACGCCATCATACTGCACCACTGTTAAGTTCTGGAAGAACAATTGCCTGAAATATAGCTTTAGCTTAGCCTAGCCGCTGTATTGTGATCGTTTCCCCATCCTGTCAATGCAGATGAATGCACTCCACGCCTCGGCATTGTTTGGTCCTGAATGTCTTTCGCTTTGCTTTTTCATTCGCCATCTGGAGTTTTGAGGCTACTTCGGTAGATTATGTTCTTAGTGATTGTAAGGTGCTGGTTAGTTCTTTGTATGTAAACTGTGTTTGTATTTAGTGCCTAGGGTCATGACTGCCTGTTTTCTTTAGGATGATTTTTACATGATGTCTTCTACAGATAAAGTCAGGCGTACGTTGTCTGTGTCTGTGTTGACAGACTCAACAAGACAAAGCAGACTCGTGGATGGCAGATTGATGAGTGTGGAGGATCTGAGGGTAGAGATGGATTTGGTGGATAAATGGAGTGCATTCGTTGGCTGGGTGGGTGGATTTGGTGGAGGGATTCATTTGGTGGATGGATAGAGGGTGGCTGGATGGGTGGATTTGGTGGATGGATGGAGGGTGGCTGGGTGGATAGATCTAGGATTAATTAATTGATGGAAGAATATGTGGGAAGGTAGATGAATAGATAGATGTGGATACTTTGCGGATTTTAGGTGTTACGTAATAGGTAGGCTATATTTTGTTCGCATACTTACATTACACTACATTCAATATTTACGATATATGGTTGATTATTATTTCGCATAAAATAAAGGGCTTGTAAAAAAAAAATCAGCCAATAGATTACCTAACCGCTGAAAACAATAAAAAATCGAAAAACTAAGGTATTAAAGTAAGGTCGTGTCCTCTATCCACGAAGGTCAAAGTTGAATCGGTACAGTTTAACAAAAGGCTCACGCACACATGAAAGTATCAAGCAGGGGACAGCACTCAACGAACTTGTATTTTTAATCTCAAAAAGAAAGAAAGAGATAACCTGGAAATGGGGTACAGATTAGGGTTGGGGGTCGCCCCGTCAACCTTGAAAGACAAGGATTTTTTTATAATTTAAAGAAAACAAGATGTGTAACATCTTGGATGGGATAACAATGTTGTAGGGCGGGGGAGTGGGGTAGATGTGGATTCAGTACACAATGGCAAGCAGTCCCCTCACGCCCCTCCACACAAACGCACCCTATTTGAAAGTATTTGCGAACCTAGAAACACGACTTGATGGGATTCTTTGTTGTGATGTAACATATCTGGGGGTGGGGGGGGGGGGAGGCGGGGGGAGCCATCTTTAGATTGTTTCCCCTTTAGTTTTAAAGCTGCTTAGAATTAATGCCTGCAATGCAATCTTTTTGTATTTCTCTAGCAGGCGTGTGCGGATGGCGGGAGGGCGGGCGGACGGACGGACGGACGCGGGCGCTTTAAATGAAAGTGTGCTGACAAGAAGGATATTGCATGTGGCACTAGCGACTTAAATCTGATAGTCGGATTCTGGAAATCCTGCTTCTATTTTGTTCATTCTTAAAAACTAAAAGCTTGTATTGTTTAAGCAGACATTGATCTGTGTACTGGCCGTAATTAGAACTTTTAGAAAGCCATCTCCGTGGTGTTCTTCTTAAAAAAAAACGTGTTTCACACACAACTTGGAGCATCATCTATGTTGCCCCAACTCCCGCGAGAATACCCCCATACTTTAAGCTGGTCTACAGCTGGTCTCTGGCTACAGCCACATGAAACTGTCTGCTTTCATTGAGAGCCAAGACCAAGACCACATAGATCCAATATGCATTATCTTATCTTTTACATTACAACCGCTCCTTCCATAAAGAAGATTTTTTGCGTCCTACGCACAGCCGTGGTTTGAGTCTAGTCCTGCATTTCTATTAATGTTTTAAATGATGTTAAGTTTTTGGTTTTCCTTGTTTGTTCAGAAGGCAACCCATTCCATGCCCTGGATGTCACTCGCGAAGAAAGATTACTTATTTGCATTTATAATTTAATTTGCTGTTGCAAAGGGATAAGGCAAGTGTTTTGGTCCTTATGTTTATCTATATTAGAATTTAATGTCTTATGTATTATTACTACTTTACTCTTTTCCTTTCTGTCTTCTAGTGCTTTTGCTAATTGTGTGCCAAACTAGGATTTTTAACTTATTCAGCGCGCTAACAGACTAAAAGTCAACCTGCTCTATTTGACTAAATTTTTTTTTGTATAGGACAATTAATTTAACTCCATAGCAAGACCTAGGTTAAAAGCAGCAAAGAGATTATTTATAGAGGAAATCGTTAAAGCGCTTTATATTTATTACAAAATTAACGTGTTTGTTTAATATCATTCTTTTGTTTTTTGCACTTATATCAAATACAATATTTTATTACTAAACTTTCGCATTTGTTATAATAACATTATTACAAGGAATTATGCCTGTCAAAATGACGGAGAAACGAATGATAACAACGTGTTTTCTCAAATGAAAAAGAACAAATGACAAACAAAATTACAGTACAAACTTCAGTGAGAACGTTTGTTTCGGTTCTTAGTTTTCTGTCTTTTTTAATGTTTAATGCCCTTAAAGGGAGATCCTTCTGAAATGGCGCTCTGTTTATAACCTTAACATAACAAGTAATAGGTCTACGTTTGTTAAAGAAAATAATTAACGAATAAAGCAATATTGTTTACATCAGGGAGCGGCAACGTTTTGATAATTTTAATCTTCTAATAATTGCATCTTGTAATGAAGACCATAATGGTGGATTTATATAAAGAAATAATAATCAGTCAATTATATTTGTTATATTACAAAACATAACTAGTTTGGCATTACTATTGAATCAAATGTGGAAACGTTTTTTTTTTATTAAAAGGAGATTATTATCCCGTTTTAGTTGAGCCAATTTTTCTAATACGTTTATTGATTTAAATATTAATGTTATCTTTTACGTTCCTTCTAGATTGAAGATTATTACGTCCACTAGGCCCAAAACTCCTGCAGGGCGACAGGGATCCGTCGGTGGCAGGGATAGAACCCGCGACGTGTCAGTTGGTTTACAGTCCGGTGAACTAACCGCTTGACCAGCCGGCTTCACAAGTGTAAAATGAACCAAAAGCTGAAAGTAAAAAAGCGAATGCCTAGCAGTTGAGAATAGCAGACGACTTTCCTTAACAGTTTTCTTCCATATTTTTTCCCGCAAATCTACATATTCGGATGTAGGGCTTACATTTTTAAATTTTACTTGATGCTTTTTAAAATCGCCAATATCCCTCCACTTAAAAAAAGATCTTCATATCTTAGACGGTTGTAGTAATGTCAAACTAGTTAGGCTTGATGTGGTATAAAAAAAATGAGTCCATCGATTTGAAAGTCTTGCCTTTGATTACAAATCTCCGCTTTGAGAGCTTCGATTCCTAATATAATTATGCATTAATATAGGGATGCACGTGTATTGAAATTGATTTTACGGCGAGATATGCCCAGTTTCAATGTAAATACATTCCAGTGGTCCTTGTAAATGCAACTTCAACTCACTGAAATGTGTCACTATTTCTTAATATATCGTTCTTATTGTGGGCATACAGTTGTTGTGTTGACAAGTGCTATGTCCATATTTGGTCGTTTACAGAAGATTCCTTCATCCCCACCTTCTATTCCCCATTTCAACCCATTTCATTTTTTTTTTTCTAACAGGCAGGGAGTGTTGCCTTTTCATGTCCCCACCCCTTCAATCCCCCTCCCCCTCCCCCAATGACTAAAGAGCCAAAGGTCACTGTGAGTCAGTGACTAAATTGAATTGAGCACGCGTTTGAAACAAATGGGCAACGCAACACACACACACACACACACACACATACAAGCAAGCACACAGACACACACAAATACCAACACACAGGCCACACACACACAAGACACTGCCCCGGCAGATTTTGTCATTCTGTAAACAAAAAGAAATAGATGTACTTACTCGGAAAGACAACAAATTATAAGCACTTTTCTCTTTTTTTCCCCTATGCAATGAATAGTTCACACACATATATATAATAAACGCGGACCAGCGCTGTATAGTAAGGACGGCTGTAACAGATAAGAAGTTTTTTTAATAAACAATTTCTAAGCAAGACCAAAGTTTTAACAATTTAAAACAGCATAACATGATCAGACATTAATATTAAAAGAAATGCAAAGAAAATGTAATACAATTTTCAAAAGCAAATTATCCCGTCTCGCAAAAGTGACCCATGCACGACATACTAGGAGATTGTGTGGCCAGCACAATGCCCAGCTACCTTTACTGTACCCCCATCTAAAGTCAGGGACTCTCTCCTGACGCGCTTTCGCTCGACCACCGCGCCCCCACCTGAAGACGATCATTTTTTTGTACCAAAGATCTAATTAGAATTTAAATACAACAACTCGTGTCTAATGTGTAATGTCCATGCTATTAACTATTTCTTAAGCCTACACGATGTGACGTATCATGGTGTTATATATTTTTTTAACCTATATTTGGCGCCCAGGCCTCCTTCAATGTGTCGAAGTGGGTCGCGAGTGATCGCCCTGGCAAAGCATTATTCAAGTCACCCAGTCTAATAATAATAATAATTGGTCATTTATATCGCGCCTCACTCCATGCTAATGCAAGCATGCTCAGCGCGCTCACAAAAACGAAACGACAATAACACTCTAAAATAGTTTTAAACAAGGTTTCGGCCGATGGAGGCACGAAACGACAATAACATTTTAAAATAGTTTTAAACAAGTATTTTGCTGATGGATGTGTACTTCATCAACTTAGTTGAAAAGAAAAGTCTTCAAATTCTTCTTGAATGCTTTTTTTGACACAGAGTTTTTCAGTGTCTCAGGTAAGCCATTCCACAGTGTAGGCGCCACAGATTCAAACGAGCGTACACCAAGAGTCTTTTTTCTGTGACCTTCCAAACCTGGAATTTCCAGGAGAGATTGTGTTGAAGATCGCAGCATCCTTAACGGGACATGCTTCGGTATAAGCTCTTTGAGATATGCAGGTGCTGTGCCTTCCACGCATCCATAGGTAAGGGACATAATCTTATGATCGATGCGCTTCGTCACAGGGAGCCAGTGGAGCTCTTTGAGAATTGGAGTGATATGGTCATGCTTCTTTACTCGTGACACAATGCGTGCTGCAGTATTTTGAACTTTCTGAAGTCTATCCAGTTGTTTCTGGGGTAAACCCCACAGGCAACTGTTACAATAGTCTAGTCTTGACTGTATTGTTGCAACAGCAAA